>CM065654.1:6421012-6846012 GCA_033220385.1 Triplophysa yarkandensis
CTCTTTCTCTCTCTCTCTCTCTCTCTCTCTCTCTCTCTCTCTCTCTCTCTCTCTCTCTCTCTCTCTCTCTCTCTCTCTCTCTCTCTGTCTCTCTCTCGGGTCTCTCTGTCTCTCTCTCTCTCTGGTCTCTCTCTCTCTGGTCTCTCACTCTCTCTCTCTGTCTCTCTGTCTCTGTCTCTCCTCTCTCTCTGTATCTCTCTCTGTCTCTCTCCTCTCTCTCTCTCTCTCTCTCTCTCTCTCTCTCTCTCTCTCTCTCACATCCGCCCGACCCTGTGCCTCGTGAGGGTCCTCATCTTATTTCTTCACCCATGCAGACATTCCTTGAAACATCACACCGTTTAATGAACCATTTAATGCACTGAACAAAGAACACTTTGGCTCATTTAAAAGCTTACAAATATATTCTTTATAAACAAATCTATTCTTTATAAACAAACCTATTCTTTATACACATATCTTGGTTTATAAAACAGGGGGTTCAAACTTTATTTACCCCAAATTAAATGGACCCTTTACGATGACCCCCCTTTCTAAATTACAAACTCAACCATATACGATATAGAACATTATATTTCATGAAGACGCGTTTCTACTATGTTGATGAACAGTAAGCGTGAGAATATGATATGTTGAATATGATATTAAATAGTTGTCTATTATATGAATAATGTTGATCGTACGCGCTCGAAGAGGAACCATTTGTTAATTAAACAGCAGTTTTATTTATTCCGAAACATACCGCCCATGTGTGAAACATGTACAAATGAATATCATTTTTACCATCTTAAAGAAACAAATGTGTGCAATAGTGACAGCAAACTGTCTTATGTGCTCAGTTGAATCCACTTTTGTTTGTGTAGTGATTTACACGGTAAACTTTTTAACACGGTGCAATATTTATTCAACTGTTAAAAAAAACTGAATGGTTGCATGTATATTATCCCTGTAACAAATTGTGCGGTTAATAATGGCAAACTTCTTGGAAGGTTGCCAGCCTCGGACAGCTTTATTATTTTACGGCCTCTTGCCGTAATAATACAATGAAAGTTAACTCTTCTTTCTTTGTTGGTAATGTGAACTTAAAACACTTTAAGCCTATTTTACGATCGTTGTTCATAAAAAAATGTAAACGGTTAAGCCTTAATGATTAAACAAATAACTTTAATCTTGCAATAACTGTGCAGCTTATTATTAATCAACCACAGCATTATTGTATTTTAATAAAGCGACATGCAACACATAAACATTGGCATTTTTTTCCACTAACTTGTTTTTCCTTTAGAATCTGACTTTTATGTTTTACGATTTATTGCTGTTTTAATTTCATTCATTCGTAATTTAACAGTTAACTATTGGCAGCTGAGTTGCCAGCATTGCAATGTTCCACTGATAGAGCACCTACTAACGCATCATGAAGTTAGGATTGAGTCATTAATCATATGCTGTCAACATATACAATCACTTAAGAAAACATTGACTTGTCAATAAATGTATATCATACAGCTTTAAATTACATAAAAATTTTACATTAATTTTAAATAACAGATACACAGATGAGATCTGTCAAAGATCTCAACATAGGGGCATTAACTTTTACTTTATTATGTCCACAAAAAATATGTCTAAAAAGACTCCTGAGTTATCAACAGAGATCATGATATGTACAAAAAAGATTGTCTGAAATATGAAAGTAAAAGTGCCATGACATACAGCCAAGTATGGTGACCCATACTCAGAATTTGTGACCTCATCCAGAGTTCAAACACTGTCAAACTCTCTAACCACTGGGTTATACTTTCCATTGGAATATAGTTATGTATTTAACACAATTGACTCCATGATAATTTTTATATTAATGATGTGGCCTTTAAAAGACTCTCTAAGCAGCACATTATAAAAGCTTACTAGATTTAAATTCGCAAATATCAGGGATCATGTATGAATCTCAACAATGGGGACAAATAAATTGAAACTTTTTGGGTTGCATTGCGTCAGCTTACTTTGGAACGTAGATTTTTTAACTCTTAACATTGTTGAGATTTTTATGATGATATTTATGTCTGTGTTATTATTATAATTGTGTCATAGTTTCTTAACAATTAACATTATTAACTCACAAGTTTCTTTCCTGATCTCATTGCCAGAACACTTTCCTCCCAGCAGAATATACAAACTTTTGATTTAAACATTTCAGATTTTAGTTTTGGTTATTATTATTACTGTCACTTGATATTGTTTGAATTTAGCCTTTGTATCATATCATTAATTAGAAAGGCTAATCACAAATATACGAAACTAAGGGTCAAGAGCCCAAAACGGAAGTAACACTGATCACAAAAATTGAGACAGTAAAACCGTAATGCTCAATAAGAGCTTTTGTATTTGGATGACAGAGAAAAAGTTGGTTTGTTATAAATGATGAGTGCAATGGTGTATGTGTTAAATTTTCCTCTTGTGAGATCTTGACAGATTACTGTGAATTTAACAGAATTTTTCTACTGTGAGTATTATAGTTTCCACAGGTATTAATAATCTCACAGTAAAGATTAGAATAAGGAACTGAAACTGTGTGCAGGAAGGTGAAACAAACACCACGTGAGCTGACCTTTTACATATGGTATATATTATTTATATACTGTGCAAAAGTCTTAAACATGTCAGCATTTTCACAACAATAAATGATTAAGACAGTTATTTATATCATATTGAGTGGTTTCTAATTTTAAACTGTAATTTTACCATTACTTGTAAAAATCAATTTACATTTTTGTATTTGTTACATACTTTTAAATACTGTTTACTGATTTACATATCCAGTGTTAAATTACACAAAAAACATGCCAATGTGTACAGTTCTAAATTATATTTTAAAACTATAAAATAATATGAAGTATTAAATTATTATTGGCATATAATGTATAATAATAATAATAATAATAATAATAATAATAATAATAATAATAGTAATAATATATTGATCTTGCTGACTCATTCCTGCTTCTTGAGTTTTTTCAAGTGAGTAATACCAGATGACAATGGAACTAAGAACTATAGACCTAAGGGTTCGTTATAAGTTATGAAGTCACTTTTGTTGTATGGTATTGTTTCAGGCTATATAGCAGTAGTCTGACACTCAGAGAATGGGAAAAAAATTTGAATTCATGATAAAGATAAACGATGGCTCATGGAAAGGCCAAAAACACATATAGGAATAATCAACATACAAATTTTGCCTCCATGCTTAAGAGGGTTTAATAAACTAAGCAAGCAAGCTACTTCTGTTCCAACAGAAATAAGACGAAAAAACAAACAGTTCATTTGAATAATTTATTCATGTCAAAATGCATGTTAGGATTCATTCATGAGTTTTGTACAATATATCATACATGAAAACATAACATCTTATTTTATTGCCACAACGCTGACGTAAATCCCATCACACAAACAGTTGGGTTACTTACATGAAGTTGTACAATGTGTTTCAGACGTAAAATGCATGAAACTGCACATAACAAATGCAGTTCCTCATCACAATACACTGCATCTAATATCTCAGATAAAGGTCAATACCCCAACTAAACCAAACACTTATCACAGTAATAGTTACATTAAATTAAACAAAACTTCAATATTTTTATATATTTTAACTGTCCGGTGAAAGGTCAAGCCCGGCAGAAAATTCGAGGCTACTGTCGGTTTGGATCTCAGCTGTGAAGACCTTCTCAACATCTATGCTCATCCCGGTAAGACTAAGATGGTCAGCCCACACTCACAATTGTCGAGCACTATTGGACTCTGGGGCAGAAGGTAATTTCATGGACTACTCATTCGCACTCAAGATTCGGACTCCACTTTTACCCCTCACCCATACCGTCGCAGTTCATGCTCTCAATGGTCAAGCCCTCCCCACTTTTTCATTCACATTTACATTTACATTTAGCCGATACAATAATAGGTGAAAAAGTGCTACAACAATGTTACCAAGTTACACAGATCGAAATAAAAACCTGAAAGTAGAAAAATATTTTTTTTTTATAAGATAGAGTGAATAGGTTAGAAAAGAAGGTACTCCTAGTGAGTTAGGTGTAGCCGGAAAAGATGAGTTTTTAGGTGTTTTTTTTAAGATAGAGACCGAGTCAGCCAAGCGTGAAGTCAGAGGCAGATCGTTCTGCCATCGAGGAACTGAAGCAGAGAACGTACGAGAGAGAGATTTTTTTACCCTTTTGAGCTGGCACCACAAGTCGCAGCTCATTTGCGGAGCGCAGAGATCTTGAGGGCCTATACCTTTGAATTAGTGAGTTAAGGTAACTGGGTGCTGAACCGGTGGTGGTCTTGTAGGCAATGAGAAGGCTACAGGAAGGCAATGTAGTTTAATGAAGAGAGGTGTTACATGGGTCCTTTTTGGTTCCTTGAACACCACTCTTGCCGCTGCATTCTGAATTATCTGCAGAGGTTTAGTTGTGCACATCGGGAGTCCAGCAAGCAGCGCATTGCAGTAGTTCAGCCTGGACAGGACCAGAGCCTGAACCAAGATTTGTGTGCAGTGTTCTGTGAGAAACTGTCTGATCTTCCTGATGTTGTAAAGCATGAATCTGCAGGATCTGGCAGTCGCGGCAACATGATCTGTGAAGTTGAGCTGATCATCGAAGATTACTCCCAAGTTTCTTGCAGACCTGGAGGGCACAATGGTTGATGCTCCTAGTTGGATAGAGAGGTCGTGACGAGTCTTCGGGTCGGCAGGGATGACAAGAAGTTCCGTTTTTGCAAGGTTAAGTTGTAGGTGGTGTTGCTTCATCCAGAGGGAGATGTCACTCAGAAATGCTGAGACTCGGGTCGAAATCGTCTGATCTTCCGGATGAAACGCAAGGTGGACTTGCATGTCATCCGCATAACAGTGGTAGGAGAAGCCATGCTTACGAATGACTGATCCCAGTGATGTCATGTAGATCGAGAAGAGCAACGGTCCAAGAACTGAGCCCTGAGGTACACCGGTGTCAAGATGTTGCAGTTCTGACCCATCACACTCATCGTATCTGGCAACCACACTGAAACCATTTCTTCTACATTTTGGACTCCCCTCTCGCACCCATAGTTTTAGAACATCCCTGGCTCATCAGACACAACTCCAAGATAGACTGGCAACAATTGGATTGGCCAAGTCCAGATTTCCATAAGGCTCTACCAAGGTTTCTGGGGTTCGTCAATTTCTACTGGCGATTCATTCGCAAATTCAGCCAACTAGTCTCGGCTCTGACTGTCTTGACCTCCCCCAGAACTACGATCAGGTGTTCAGACGCAGCCAAGGCTGCGTTTGCCAAACTGAAAGCCGCTTTGTTTCAGCCCCCATCTTAATAACCCCTGATCCATCACGTCAGTTCGTGGTGGAGGTCGATGCGTCAGAGGTGGGGGTAGGTGCAGTGCTATCTCAACATTCTCCTGCAGATGACAGCATGCATCTGTGCGTGTTTTTGTCTCACCGTTTGTCCTCTGCCGTACGTAATTATGACATCAGTAACAGAGAGTTGTTGGCAGTCAAGTTAGCATTGAAAGAATGGCGCCACTGGTTAGAAGAGTCAGGGGTACCTTTTATCGTTTGGACCGATCATAAGAATCTGGAATACATTAGAACCGCTAAAAGCTAAAATTGAACTCCAGGCAGGCTCTGTGGGCACTTTTTTTCGGACATGTTGTTTTTACTATCTCGTACTACCCAGGCTCCAAAAACGTCAAGTCTGATTCTTTACTGCACAATTTTGACCGTTTCGATCGCCCTTCTACTCCCAAGTGCATTCTTCCGGAGACCACAATTATCTCCACACTCACATGGGAGGTCGAATCGAAGGTCAAGACGGCCTTTAATGGGGTAAAGCCTCTGACCGGTTGCCCACCGAACCGTTTATTTGTGCCAGAGGGATTACGCTCTGACGTTATTCAGTGGGGACATTGTTCCAATGTGGCTTGTCATCCAGGAGTTGGTTGCACTACATCTTTAGTCAAGCAACGATTTTGGTGGCCACGCATGGCTTGCGACGTTCACTATTTTGTTTTGGCCTGCTCAGTTTGTGCTATTGGCAAAACTTTCAATCGACCCCCAGGTGGGCTCCTTCAACCGCTGCCGGTCCCTACGAGACCCTGGTCCCACATCGCTCTAAATTTTGTCAACGCCTTCCCACCCTCTCAGGGTAACAGGGTAGTTTTGACCGTGGTGGACAGGTTCTCGAAAGCGACCCACTTTATTCCCTTGCCCAAATTACCCTCAGCCAAGGAAATAGCGTTGATAGTTGTAAATCACGTCTTTCGGTTACATGGCCTCCCGACGGACGTGGTTTCTGACAGTGGACCTCAATTTGTGTCCAAATTTTGGCAAGAGTTTTGTAGATTACTGGGCCCGACTGTCAGTCTATCCTCAGGGTTTCATCCCCAGAGCAATGGCCAAACTGAGAGAGCCAACCAGGATTTGGAAATTATGTTGCGAACGACTGGAGTCCAAGAATCTTTCCTCATGGAGCCAACAACTATCAATGGTGGAGTACGGCCACAATCTGTTACAGTGTCATCTACGGGCCTATCTCCGTTTGAGTGTAGTCTAGGTTACCACCCACCAATTTTTCCTAGTCTGGAATCCGAAGTTTGGGTTCCCTCGGCACATGCCTTCGTCCAGAGGTGTCATCGCACTTGGAATGGAGCCCGTGAGATTCTACTCCAAGTGGGAGTGCGCACCAAGGCCAAGGCCGATCGTCTAGACCTCCCGTATATGTTCCAAAGTGTAACTTTCTACCAAGAACATTCCTCTCCGCTCCGTTTCTTATAAGCTTGCTCCCAAATTCATTGGTCTGTTCTCTGTCACCAAGATCATTAGTCCGGTGGCAGTCCGCCTCAGACTTCCTCCAGTGTACAGGAGAGTTCATTCTGTTTTCCATGTATCCAAGATCAAACCTGTGTTTTACTCCCGCATTAATCCGCCAGTCCCGGTTCCTCCACCGCCGCGAGTCGTAGAAGGGGAACCCACTTATTCGGTTAATCGTATTCTGGACTCAAGGTGGAGGGTACACGGATTCCAGTACTTGCTGTACTGGGAAGGTTACGGTCTGGAGGAGAGAAGTTGAGCTCCTGCTAGAGACTACAATCGACAGGTAAGGGAATCCGGGTGACGCCAGGAGGCGTTCCTAGGAAAGGGGGTACTGTCACGGTTCATGAATTCGCTGTTTCCTTCATGTTAATGTTTTTGTGTTTAATGTGTGTGAGCGTATGTGAGTGAGCGTGGTCAACGGATCAGTCAATCAGCGCACCAGTCAATCTCGTTCCTGCACAGCTGCTACGAATTTATCCACCTATATATACTCATCTCACTCTACTCTCTTTGTCAGATCGTTGTTTGGTGTCCTCAGTTTTGTTTTCCGTAGTCCTGTTGCAGTCGTGTTTACTTCAAGTTCCTGTCCTGTTTCTTCGTGGAAGCTCAGACCCTCATTTCCCTGTTTAGAAGTAACTGCACTGCAAAATAAAATTACAGATAATGCTACCATCATCAGCTTTATCTACAATGAAGACGAGACTGCTTTTAGACATGAGGTTACAAAGCTGGCTATGTGGCGCTGTCACAACAGAGCTCAACACACTCATAATGTGGAGTTGATTTTGCCCATTTACAAAGAATCAAGGAGGCAACAATGCAGTAAATAGCAGAAATAACATTAGGTGAAAAACTCTTTAGTTTTAAAAGGTGAGTAGGTAGGTAAAGAGGTTTTATTGGGGTTAGGTGTAGACAGAAAAGATGAGTTTTTGGCAGTTTGTAAAGACAGAGACTCAGGCTGCAAGGATGCTGTACTTCTCTCACCAGCTGATGAAGTTTAATATGCCACAAGAGCTGCTTGCAGTTTTACTCGGCCATCATTTTATCTTTTCCCCTTCTCGTTAATTACTCTCCGGTTTGGTTCAGCTTCCAAATCCGACATTAAATGACTTAAACACACTTGGTAATAAAGCTGATTCTGATTTTTACCTTTTTGTCTGAGCTGGTGATGAGCTCCCTTCACAACAGGCAACTTTTCAGTACAAAATCCACATTACCATATATACTATATTGTACCATGTATACTATTTACAGTAATTACTCATAAAGTAGAAGTATCTAAAAATGACAGGAACGTGAGTAGATATAAATTGGTTACTTCCACCCCAGCAAATGCGTTTCAACAGTTGCTTGACACTGTTGTTACGTTTTTTGACCAAACAGTAAATTTAAATAATTAATAATAATAATTATAAAAATTATATATTTAATGTATGAACAAGGGTAGAATGATTGCATTACACAACTCTTACTGTAACATTTACGATCACACTTAGTGATCACATCACACGTTAAATCATTCTCCATTAGGGAGAGGACATTCAATCGTCTTAAATTGTATATTTAATTGACCATGTTTTATGTTTATATTGTATATGAGTGAGAGAAAAGTGATTGCGTCATGCTGTCAATCACGCTGGCCTATGTTATGTAATCCCTCCTTCATTTTAAGACACATGGGATCAGATGGGTTTGATATGTGCTTTCTTCTGGGCCCCCGTGGCTTTGTCCATGAGTTCCATGCAGGATCCACATTGATTAAGCCAGATAAAGTAAACACTGCTTAGTGTGCATACTACAGACTGCTAAATGTGACACTGAATGATGAAGTAAATTAGATAATAAAGCTATCACTGATGATCACAAACACTATATGAAATGAAAGAAAAAACTTTGGGGACAGCTCCACAAATTTCAAAAGCATATTGACATACTTGTATTATTGAGTGTTTTCACTGTTTAATTAAAGAAATTGGTAATTGGTTAAATGTCACTAATTTGGTGATCAGTGTTTGTTTTAGTTGGGCATAAAAAGGGCAAAATAAGGACTCATTCATCAACTGTGTTTTGAATAAACAATATTTGCGAGTTTGTGGAGTTGTTCAGTCCTCCTACGTTCATGCAGTTGATTTTAAGTTTCGGTAGGCAAATTATGTTTATCTATGATGTAAGGTTGATAAAACGTTTACTTTTCATTTTTTTAAGGCAACCAATTTTATGAATTTTTCTATAGTATTTTTTAAATAGAATTGAATAGGTGCCTCTGCTGTTCAGTTTTTTCAAAATCTCATAAAGGTTTTAAATGATTTAATGTGAACTTTTACCTTACCATTGAAGAAAAGTGAAGGCATACATTCATTACATTTGATTATAAATGTGCAATATTTTACTATTTGATTTTCGGTTGACTCCACTGCTCACCCCTCCCCTTCAATAAAACCAACCATAAAACACATCAACAGACATCCTCTGTGATCCCATAGAAAGCAACAAAACAATCTGGTTCTTTTTAAATACTGTTGCTATATTAAAAAAAATATAAACATCATCCGTCAAGGATATTCTGCTGCACCTTGGTAGTAATAGCTTCTACAACTTTTTCAAAGAAGTTCAACCCTCAAGTATACCCAAAAAAAGGCACAAACTTCCGCCCCTAAAGAAAACCTTCAGTCCTTTTTACCTGTAGAACACGGGGAATTAACTAAAATAATCACAGCATCTTGATCTACAACATGCCTCCTAGATCCTTTACCCACAACATTTTAAAAAGAGTAACTAGAGTTTGCCATAGCATCCATTCATAAAATTACTAACTCAATCAATCTTTTATTTGTCACAGACACTGTTACATGCCGTGAAATGGCACCCCTCCGACCATAAACACATATCACATTCAAGGGAAGATAGATCGGAGAGGTAGTAAAGAGAAAAAGGAACAACATGATACACAAGGAAAGTTGGCTCAAAAAAAGAACCCCTCTCAGACTGTCCTTCAGTAGGGCAGTTCGAGACCCGGTAGACAAAAAAAGCCCTAGCATTAAGCACATAAACTGGACATGACATTGCAATCGGGAGGGGACAGGGAATGTTGAGGTGTCCAATATGGGCAACAGCCATCTGCCCCTGCAGCTATGAACAGCGCTGGATCTAGACCCGCCTGCTCACACCAGTGGTGAAAAGCATGCGAAGGCGTAGGATACGGGTAGCGGTAGTGATTGTCTATCTGTAGCTGTGTACGTATGTGTGTGTGCGTGCATGTGTGTGTCAGTGAGTCTGTGAGGCCTGAGAATCCTGTCCACAACAGATGTCCTTGGAATGGGTAGAGGAAATCAGAGCGTCTCGTTATCTTGTTCTAGTGGAGGTTGTTTGTCTTCAGCACAGGCCTTGGCCAAGGCCGTCCAAAAGGGTTGAAGGGTTGATTCTTCTCCAAATTTAGGACAATATCTGATAGTTTCCGCAGGTATCTTATGTCCAGCACTGGTCGCCAGGTCAGCCAAATTCTGTTGCATAGTTGCTAGTTTCTCCAAGATGTTTTCCATTTGCGGCCCATGGTTTCCATTTTGCGTGCCATAGCTACCCAGTTGTTTTCCATTTTACGGTCTATGACCACCATGATGTTTTCCAGTTAATGGTCTATAGCAAAAGTCTGAGTACTAGCAGCTCTGTCCATCATTGTTTCAATCCAGCCAGTCAACTTGGTGGGGCTTTGAGCATTGACCGCTTTTAACAATCGTCGATACCACTGGGTACCAACTAATCCAATTAGCAGAATCCCTGTTACCAAAGTTCCGAATAGGTAAATATCTTCAACATCCTCCAGGGGAAATGTAGCCAGGCACACGATGCGCCACTTCTCCCACCTGTCCATCATGTATCCAGTTGCTAATGTTCCTGCAGGTCAGTTGGGTTCCCCCCAACCCAGGCTTCTCCTCGAGGATAAGGTGTCAATTGCGTTCAGAGTCCAGCTAATCAAATCCATTATTCCTTTTCTGTTTCCAGAGCAGGGCAAAGAGAGTCTCAGAATAGAGTAACAAGACATAGCAAGCATAGCAAGGAGAGATAAGGGAAAGAGAAGGAAAAGATGCGACTGCCTTTGCCAAGAGCTAAAAAAAAAAAAAAAAAAAAACTCGTCACAGACCCTAGAGCATCACACATCCCCATCACATGAACCCAACTGCTTTTACAACTACCACAATTAAATTAAGAACAATATTAAATGCTGAATTTGTATAATTCCTTAATATTTATTTTGCTCAATGAACCATTTTCTTGGTAGTTAAAGGTTATGGTCCAATAAAGGTTTATATAAACATAAACTTATTTATCCTACAGAAAGCAACAAATATCCTTTTTGTGCATATTTCTCAACTGTTGAGTATTTATATCATGCAGCAACACAGTGAGTTAAAGCCAGTTGCTCAGTGATTCAGAGCTGCCTTACCACCATGTCGTCCAATTGCCCGATATGTCTTTGCGAAAGTTATTGACTACAGGTGCCATCTTTCCGCAGAGGCAATATCATACTTCATGAGGTTAACCAAGGCATGACCATTGCTTTTTGAAAACTTTACCCAATACTCTGCCATGATGACTTGAAATACAGTCAGCTTAGGCAATTTTTGTCGGTCTCTCAAGAGAAATGCATCTTTGTCACAAGAGAAAGAAGTATTTGTTTAGAATCTGGATTGTATCTCATCACAAACTCTAGAGCATGCCTTAGGAATGTTAAGATGGCTGTTATTGAACCTCTTATAAAGACATAAGCAAATTAGAAAATAACAGATTGTTTAAACCTGCCTAAAATACTTGAAATGGTTTATTTGTACACAGCTATGCTCCTTCTAAGAAAATAATGATATTACCAAAATATTACAGTCAGGCTGTCTGCCTTATAACAGCACAGAAGTCGCATTGGTTGTAATATTAAATGACCTGCTAATAGCGTCAGACCGAGGCAACATTTCACTATTGGTACTACTCGATCTTATTGCTACAAATGGTATTATAGACCATAAAATATTACTAGACCGTCTACAGAAGTACATCTGTATTTGACAGGCATTAAAGCAGTTTAAACCTTACTTATCTGACTTATATCAATTTGTCCATCTAAGTGGGGAGTCTGCAAATCTAACAGGAAAATTAACCACATATTACCACAAGGATCAGATTTAGGGCCTATACTCTTCTCCATATATATGCTGCCCATTGGTAATATAAGAAGTCACAGAATCAGAATCACAGCTATGCAGATAGTGCCAAGCTATAGATTTCCTCTAGACCAGATGAAACCTTCTAATTATCTGAACTGTCATAGTGCATCCAAGACATCAAACATTAGATGACAAATAATTTTCTGCTTGTAACCACAAATTTAACCAAAGTACTTCTTATTCATCCAAAAACGTGTAATATTTCAGACTATAATTAGCAAAAAGTAGGCTGCTCTGCTACCCTCGCAAATTCAGTAAAATACCTAGCTGTAATATTAGACAGTAACCTATCTTTTAGAATTCATGTTTCAAATGTTACAATATCTGCCTTTCTCAGAAACATAGCCAAACTACAAAACATTTGAGTATTGCTTTTGTGGGAAAGCTAGTTAGTTTATGACCTCCAGACTGGACTACTTTAATGAATTACTTAGCAGGTGTCCTACATTATAAGTAAAAATATTAGAGTTCATTCAAACATTTCGAATGGAACCACCAGGGTGCTTACTAAATCTAGAAAGTATGATCACATAACCACTATTTTGAAATCTAAACGGCTACCCATGAGGTTTAAACGTTTTAAACTGGATACCCATGAGGTTTTAAACATCTACCCATAAGCTGTCAATGTTATATCTCCAACATACTTAATAGAGCTCCTATCA
Organism: Triplophysa yarkandensis; assembly: GCA_033220385.1. NCBI lineage: Eukaryota > Metazoa > Chordata > Actinopteri > Cypriniformes > Nemacheilidae > Triplophysa > Triplophysa yarkandensis. Next base: position 6,433,741 of record CM065654.1, read on the forward strand.
CACCATAGCCTTACCCACTCTCTAAGATCTCAAAATCTCTGACTTCTAATAGTACCCAGAAAGAAAAATACATCCACTGAAGGGGATAAAGAGCTCTCATTCATGCATCTAAATTTTGCAATAGCCTTCTTGACAATGTTTGGGATTCAAACATAGTCTCCCAATTCAAATCTAGATTAAAAACATATTTTTTAATTCAAGCATTTATGTAGTAAAGTGAACAGCGGCTGTATTGACTTGTTTCTTACTGCTTTCTTCCCCTTGAGATTACGCCAGCACGAGGAGTATAATCACATGCCATCCTCCCGTAAAAAACCAGACCAGATGCTGGAGCCGAAAGACAAAGTAGGCCAGCAGACACGTCCCCATCACACAAACCCAACTGCTTTTACAACTAACACAATTCAATTAAGAACAATATTAAATGCTGAATTTGTATAACTCTTTAATATTTAATTTGCTCACTGAACTATTTTCTTGGTGGTTAAGGGTTATGGTCCAACTCCTTTCCTTTTAACAATGAACTTATTTATCCTACAGAAAGCAATGAAGATCCCTTTGTGCACATTCCTCACCTGTTGAGTATTTATATCATGAAGCAACACAGTGTGTTAAAGCCAGTTGCACTGTGATTCAGAGCTGCCTTACCACCATATCGTCCGATTACCTGATATGTCTTGATTAAAGTTATTAACATAAGGCACCATTCTTTTGAAGAGGCAATAGTGTAGCTCATGAGGTTAACCATGACACAACTATTGCTGATTGACAACTCTGCCTAATACCTTGCCATGAAGGCTTGAAATACAGTCAGCTTAGACAAGTTTTGTCAGTCACTCAAGAGAATTGCATTTTTGTCACAAGAGAAATAAGTATTTTTTTAGAATCTGGTTTGTGCACCTACTCATTCAATTAACTTTTATTGTCACATCACCACATTACATGTTCCCTTGTGAGTACATTTCTTGGGAGCTTGTTTCCGAAAAATTGCAGAACAGTTAACATATAACATGTAACTTCCCCTTATAGTACAGACTTCAACATAAGACAGTGTGCAATATGCACATACATATAATCAGTACACACAGTGTACTATCGGACAAACAAGGTCAAAACATTCAACGCAGTGTGTACATACATACATTAACCACTAGACATTAAACACTAAACACAAAGTGTGCACGTTCTGCATAATGTAAACAAGATGTGCATAGAAACATGCTAAGGTGCAGCAGAGTAAACTTGACCTGAATACAGTAAGAAGTTGTGCATAGGATGAAGGTAGACTGTTGTATTAAGTGAAGTGTGTATATATTGTCCAGTGTTAAACTTTGGAGAAAAGTGCAGTCTGTGGTATATTGTATATGGGAGTGGGAGTGTGTCAGTTCTGATGGTTCATGGGTCGGATAGCCTGAGGGAATAAGCTATCCCTCAGTCAACTAGTGCGGGAGCAGATGCTGCAGAGACGTCTTCCTAAGGGTAGCATAGAGAGCAGTCTGAGAGATGGGTGGCTGGAGTCCCTGATGATCTTCTGGGATTTCCTTATGCACCGCTTTTCAGTCCAGAGCAAACTATGTAAATCCTTCATTTTTTATGTGGCCAGGTGAACTATTGAAAACATGCGCGTCAGTGTGCCGAAATATATGTAAGGGCATGCTGAGTCAAATTGACAATGAACCTTGTTCTTGCTGGTTAAGGGTTATGTTCCCACTGTTTTAAACCGTAATCTTATTTATTAGATAGAGAACAAATAATACACTTTTTGTGCATATTTCTCACCTGTGGAGTGTTTATATCACGCACAAAGCAGTGTGTCGAAGGCCAATTGCACTGCGAAAAACATGTGCGTGAGCGCGTCCAACCCCCTATAGGGGCTCCTGGAGTAGTAGCAAGTCCGAGCCATGTTCTATTGAGGTTACTGTGTCGTACAATGGCGCCGTTGTTTGTTTTTTTATGATAGGTCTCCTGTTCGATCGCCATTTTTTGCAGAGGCAATACTGTGGCTGCTGAGTTTCAGCTGAGAACGATCATTGTTGGTTGAGAACATTTTACAATACCATGTGTTGATGACTTGAAGTCAGCTTTGACCATTTTCATCAATCACTCAAGAGATGTTTTTGTCAGAAGAGAACAGTAGGAAATATGGAGTAGCTTATGTCAAGATGATTTACAACCTGTTGACCTTTGACCTCTGGGGAAGTATGTGTCAAGTTGATTAATGACCATCGATGAGGTCATTTCTGGTGGGTTCTCAGGAAGCCCTTAACTTTGAGTTTTGATGAGGTAATTTCCGGTGGATGTTGAGGAATTCCTTAACTTTGACGTTTTTGATGCATTCCCTTAACTCCTCCTCCTTCTCCTCTTTTGCCATGGGAGGGGTGACTAGCGTTTAATGTTTATGTTGTAGGGCTGACATTTCCGGGGGTTTGATAAAGTGAAATAACTCTTAATACGTTTGCTGTTGATTTTAGAAATAAAACACTGCAATATGTAATAAAATAATGAGGATAAGTAAAAAAATAATGAAGATGAGTAATAAATTAATGATGTTTTAGTGTAGGATAAAACTTACATGTGTAGTGGTATACCTCGTGCTGTGGAGCTTTCGCATGGGTTTGAGAGAGATCCTGTTTCAAGGAAGACTCAAAATTCCCTGTGTGTGTGTGTGTGTGTGTGTGTGTGTGTGTGTGTGTGTGTGTGTGTGTGTGTGTGTGTGTGTGTGTGTGTGTGTGTGTGTGTGTGTGTGTGTGTGTGTGTGCGTGCGTGCGTGCGAGCGGGCGTGTGTGTGTGTGTGTGAATGTTTGTTTATGTGCGCATGTGACAGGTGTGTTCTGGGAGTCGGAAGCTCGCAATACAGCGAGTCCCTTGTTTATAGTCGTGGTAATAGGATCGTGGACCTTATCAAACGGTTGTGCCTCGTCCGCTGTGACGGTTTTATGTTAAACACTTGCGATGTCGGTCGCTATACAATTGATCTATGCTCTTTTAGCTGGGCACATGGCCATCGATTCGTCAAACTTTATGTTGTTCTCCTGTTTCGCATGTGGTGGGGCTTTCACAAGAGTCTCTGACAGAAGCGCTGTTTCACAGATACCCGAAATTCCTCACATAAATATTCATTCATACGATAAAAACAGAGCACAGAGTTTGTGATCGTAGATCTCCGTCACTGCATCATCAGGTGTGGATCTTTCCCAACACCAACCGCTGAAGTCTCACGTTATCACCAAACTCTACAACAGATCGACGTTTATCAACAATTCACAGTCAACAATTTCAACAATTTACATGATATTTCAATGTTAACAAGTGATATGTCATAGGTTCAGGATATTTCTCTACTATTATGTTCATTCTGTACAGAAAGGGCTCAAAGTGCCAATGAAATCCCAGCCAATTGGACTGCGTCTCAGGTCAGCACCAGGGATCGAAAATCTTGGCAGGCAGTTGTTTTCCGTCGACGTAGATGCCAGGAACTCCAAGTCGTAATGATTGAAAGCGAAGAGTTTTTTATCATACGTACCACTAAATGCATCATTATCTACCAAACCCAGAATGATTGATTTTGGCAGGATTCCTAATAATTTTTTTTTCTTGATTCGAGATACAGGCGCCTGACGGTATGGACAGGGTTTTGAGACAAACTAAAATCTATCGGATACTTTGCAGTGGCAGAGATCAGGGCATGTCCCAGTCTCACAGACGGCGATGCATGTGACCCGCAGTATCTTTGTGAAACAGCCCCAGCCTGAAAAGCGTTTCCAAAGCATCTTTACTGTGGTTCAGAAGACACTCTATGAGACAACGATAAGGATACGTGCTTGAACTCTGAGAGATCAGCCGTTCAGCGAGGCTCACATCAACTTGAGAAAATATCGTAGTTCCCGGGTAATTTATAAGACCCACTGGCGAGGGGTCAGCGATGTGTCAGTAGAGAAGTTTAAGCACCTTATGCACGACCATGTTGACCCAAATGTTCCTTTTTCATCGACCGTGCATCGGTGGTAAGACTTGCCAAACCGCACTTTGAGTTCCTGAACGCCGGCGGTTTGTTTACAGACACCGCATCGGAACCCTTTGTTTGTGCTGCACGGACGCGACAGAAGAAACGCCGCCGGAAAAGAGGGAAGAGAGCCGGCGTGCTCGTCAGACTCAGACGCCGATCTCTCCGACCTCCTCTCCCTTCAATTTTACTGGCTAATGTTCAATCTCTGGACAATAAACTCTGTGAACTGAGGGCACGGATCTCATACCAGCGAGAAACACGAGACTGCTGTATAATCTGCCTCACAGAGACCTGGATGTGTGCAGAGGTTCCAGACTCAGCCATCGAGCTCAACGGGTTCTCCGTGCACCGCGCGGACAGAACTAAAGAGCTCACAGGGAAGAGCAGAGGTGGAGGAGTTTGTTTCTTTATTAACAACTCATGGTGTGATGAGAGGAACCAACACTCTATAACATCTTTCTGCTCTCCTGATCTGGAGTTTCATATGCTTCTGTGTCGACCATTCTGGCTACCGAGGGAGTTTACAGCGATCATCATCACAGCTGTTTACATTCCTCCTCAAGCCAACACAGAACAGGCACTAAAGGAACTGTATGGGAAGATAAGTCAGCAGGAGACCGTGCACCCAGAGGCAGCGTTTATTGTCATGGGGGATTTTAACAGAGCTAATTTCAGGACAATAGCACCAAAATATTGTCAACACATCACCATTAACACTCGTGGTGATCGTGTACTGGACCATTGCTATTCTCCCTTCCGGGACGCCTACAAGTCTCTGTCCCGCCCACCGTTCGGCAAATCAGATCACTGCTCCATTCTGCTGCTGCCCGCTTATAGGCAGAAACTGAAGCGGGAAGCCCCCGCCCTCCGGACAATTCAGTGCTGGTCGGACCAATCAGACGCTACACTTCAGGACTGTTTTGATCACGTGGACTGGGACATGTTCCGGGCAGCGTCTGATGACGACATCGAGCTGTACTCAGACTCTGTCACGTGTTTCATCAGGAAGTGTATAGATGATGTGGTGCCGACTAAAACTATCCGTATCTACCCCAACCAGAAACCCTGGATCAACAGCGATGTTCGAGCAGCCTTGTCAGCGCGGACATCTGCTTTTAAATCCGGAGATGCTGACGATCGCAAACAAGCAAGTTACGATGTCAGGAAAACTATCAGAACCGCAAAAAGACAATACAAAACCAAGGTGGAGGATCAATTCAACACCAATGATTCACGAAGTATGTGGCAGGGCATCAGTAACATCACGGACTATAAGGGGAATAAAGCAGCTAATGTAAACATCGCTGCCTCTCTGCCGGATGAGCTGAATAACTTCTATGCTCGTTTCGAGGCTCACAGCCCCGCCCACACAGAGAGAGTCCCCGCAGCTGCTGCAGAAGACGTGACGTCACTCTCCATCTCTGTCGCGGATGTCACCCGATCCTTCAGACGGGTAAATATCCGGAAAGCTGCGGGTCCTGATGGCATCCCAGGCCGTGTGCTCCGAGCATGCGCATACCAGCTGGCCGGTGTCTTCACGGACATCTTAAACCTCTCCCTCTGTCTGTCTGTGGTCCCTGCATGCTTCAAGACATCAACCATCGTGCCCATACCCAAGAAGACCAAAACCACATGTTTAAATGACTGGAGGCCTGTCGCTCTTACACCCATCTTCAGTAAGTGTTTTGAGAGACTGATCAGAGATTACATCTGCTCTGTGCTGCCCGCCTCACTGGACCCTTTACAGTTTGCATACCGCAGCAATCGCTCCACAGACGATGCCATTGCTTTCACCCTACACACTGCTCTCTCCCACCTGGAAAACAAGAACTCCTATGTGAGGATGCTGTTTGTGGACTACAGCTCAGCATTCAACACCATAGTGCCTTCCACACTTGTTAAGAAGCTCCAGAATCTTGGACTGAACAGATCTCTGTGCAGCTGGATCCTGGACTTCCTGACAGGCAGAAGTCAGGTGGTCAGAATGGGCAGCAACACCTCATCCCCGCTGACCCTCAACACTGGTGCTCCGCAGGGCTGCGTTCTCAGTCCACTCCTGTACTCCCTGTACACGCACGACTGTACAGCCATGCACAGCTCCAATGTCATTATCAAGTTCGCTGACGACACAACCGTCATAGGCCTGATCACCGACAACGATGAGACGGTCTACAGAGAGGAGGTGAGCACCCTGACTAAATGGTGTCAGGAGAACCACCTCTCACTCAACACTGACAAGACCAAGGAGCTGGTGGTAGATTTCAGGAGACAGAGCAGAGAACACACACCCATCACTATCGGCGAGACACCTGTGGAGCGGGTGAGCAGTTTCAAGTTCCTCGGCGTCAACATCAGCGAGGATCTCACCTGGTCCATTCACACCGACGCGGTGCTGAAGAAAGCACAACAGCGCCTCTTCTTCCTGAGAAGGCTGAGGAAGTTTGGCATGAGCCCCAGCATCCTCAGAACCTTCTACACTTGCACCATAGAGAGCATCCTGACGAGCTGCATCACTGCCTGGTTTGGAAACAGCACTGCTGGCAACCGTAAAGCTCTGAAAAGGGTCGTGCGAACTGCCAGCCACATCGTCGGAGGTGAGCTTCCCTCCCTCCAGGACATCTACACCAGGCGGTGCATAAAGAAATCCCGGAAGATCATCAGGGACTCCAGCCACCCATCTCACAGACTGCTCTCTATGCTGCCCTCAGGAAGACGTCTACGCAGCATCCGCTCCCGCACGAGTCGACTGAGGGATAGCTTTTTCCCTCAGGCTATACGACTCATGAACAATCAGAAATGACACACCCCCACACACAATATGTCACACACTGCACTTTAACGGCAAGTTTAACACTGGACAATATTTACACACTGCACTTTAAACAACAGCCTACCTCATCCATGCACAACTTGTTTACACTGTTACATTGTTTACATTATGCAGAACGTGCACACTCTGTGTTTAGTGTTTAATGTTTTTCTCGTGCTAAATGTATGTATGTTGAATGTTTCGACTGTGTTGTCTATGGTACACTGTGTGTACTGACTATATGTATGTGCATATTGCACACTGTCTTATGTCTGCACTATATGTTACATGTTATATGTTACATGTACTGCGCTGTTTTTGGAGCAAGCTCCTAAGAATTTCACTCACCAGGGCACACGTGCCGTGGTGATGTGACAATAAAAGTGAATTGAATTGAATTGAATTGAATTGCCAAGTACGAAACTTCACCTTAAGCCTCAGCTTGGCTACACCGAAAGTGGATGAGCCGTTCCATCCATCGCTTGTTTCAGCCCTAGCTTTAGTAGCTTAAGGTAAAGTGTATGCGACTGGAGGGCAGTCTGTTGCTTACCACCTTTCTGAAAGCCTGCTGAGGAATGGCGCGTATAAGCACCTACCTTCAAAGGCCACATTTGTGCTTGCTACGGCAGCACATATACTAAAATTGGATCGATACAGAGAAGATTAGCATGGCCCCTGCGAAAGGATGACACGCAAATCCGTGAAGCGCTCCATATTTTCTCTTCTCTTTGTCACCAAATCACACATTGCACTATCTCAGTAGAGAAGATTAAGCTTTAGAGCCTCCTACGTGTGTTGGAAGACTTTGACAGTGTTGTGAAATTTGAAGTACACCTTACGCACTACAGTGTTAACACAGTAGCATGGCCCCTGCGAAAGGATGACACGCAAATCCGTGGAGCGCTCCATATTTACTCTTCTCTTTGTCACCAAATCACACATTCTACTATCTCAGTAGAGAAGATTAAACATTAAAGCCTCTAAAGTCAGTTGAAAGGCTTTGGCAGTGTTGAGGAATTTGCAGCACACCTTATGCACGACCATGTTGACCCAAATGTTCCTTTTTCATCGACCGTGCATCGGTGGTAAGACTTGCCAAGTACGAAACTTCACCTTAAGCCTCAGCTTGGCTACACCGAAAGTGGATGAGCCGTTCCATCCATCGCTTGTTTCAGCCCTAGCTTTAGTAGCTTAAGGTAAAGTGTATGCGACTGGAGGGCAGTCTGTTGCTTACCACCTTTCTGAAAGCCTGCTGAGGAATGGCGCGTATAAGCACCTACCTTCAAAGGCCACATTTGTGCTTGCTACGGCAGCACATATACTAAAATTGGATCGATACAGAGAAGATTAGCATGGCCCCTGCGAAAGGATGACACGCAAATCCGTGAAGCGCTCCATATTTTCTCTTCTCTTTGTCACCAAATCACACATTGCACTATCTCAGTAGAGAAGATTAAGCTTTAGAGCCTCCTACGTGGGTTGGAAGACTTTGACAGTGTTGTGAAATTTGAAGTACACCTTACGCACTACAGTGTTAACACAGTAGCATGGCCCCTGCGAAAGGATGACACGCAAATCCGTGGAGCGCTCCATATTTACTCTTCTCTTTGTCACCAAATCACACATTCTACTATCTCAGTAGAGAAGATTAAACATTAAAGCCTCTAAAGTCAGTTGAAAGGCTTTGGCAGTGTTGAGGAATTTGCAGCACACCTTATGCACGACCATGTTGACCCAAATGTTCCTTTGTCATCAACCGTGCATCGGTGGTAAGACTTGCCAAGTACGAAACTTCACCTTAAGCCTCAGCTTGGCTACACCGAAAGTGGAGGAGCCGTTCCATCCATCGCTTGTTTCAGCCCTAGCTTTAGTAGCTTAAGGTAAAGTGTATGCGACTGGAGGGCAGTCTGTTGCTTACCACCTTTCTGAAAGCCTGCTGAGGAATGGCGCGTATAAGCACCTACCTTCAAAGGCCACAGATAGAGAAGATTAAGCATTAAAGCCTCTAAAGTCAGTTGAATGGCTTTGGCAGTGTTGAGGAATTTGCAGCACACCTTATGAACGACCATGTTGACCCAAATGTTCCTTTTTCATCGACCGTGCATCGGTGGTAAGACTTGACAAGTACGAAACTTCACCTTAATCCTCAGCTTGGCTACACCGAAAGTGGATGAGCCGTTCCATCCATCGCTTGTTTCAGCCCTAGCTTTAGTAGCTTAAGGTAAAGTGTATGCGACTGGAGGGCAGTCTGTTGCTTACCACCTTTCTGAAAGCCTGCTGAGGAATGGCGCGTATAAGCACCTACCTTCAAAGGCCACAGATAGAGAAGATTAAGCATTAAAGCCTCTAAAGTCAGTTGAATGGCTTTGGCAGTGTTGAGGAATTTGCAGCACACCTTATGAACGACCATGTTGACCCAAATGTTCCTTTTTCATCGACCGTGCATCGGTGGTAAGACTTGACAAGTACGAAACTTCACCTTAATCCTCAGCTTGGCTACACCGAAAGTGGATGAGCCGTTCCATCCATCGCTTGTTTCAGCCCTAGCTTTAGTAGCTTAAGGTAAAGTGTATGCGACTGGAGGGCAGTCTGTTGCTTACCACCTTTCTGAAAGCCTGCTGAGGAATGGCGCGTATAAGCACCTACCTTCAAAGGCCACATTTGTGCTTGCTACGGCAGCACATATACTAAAATTGGATCGATACAGAGAAGATTAGCATGGCCCCTGCGAAAGGATGACACGCAAATCTGTGGAGCGCTCCATATTTACTCTTCTCTTTGTCACCAAATCACACATTCTACTATCTCAGTAGAGAAGATTAAGCATTAAAGCCTCTAAAGTCAGTTGAAAGGCTTTGGCAGTGTTGAGGAATTTGCAGCACACCTTATGCACGACCATGTTGACCCAAATGTTCCTTTTTCATCGACCGTGCATCGGTGGTAAGACTTGCCAAGTACGAAACTTCACCTTAAGCCTCAGCTTGGCTACACCGAAAGTGGATGAGCCGTTCCATCCATCGCTTGTTTCAGCCCTAGCTTTAGTAGCTTAAGGTAAAGTGTATGCGACTGGAGGGCAGTCTGTTGCTTACCACCTTTCTGAAAGCCTGCTGAGGAATGGCGCGTATAAGCACCTACCTTCAAAGGCCACATTTGTGCTTGCTACGGCAGCACATATACTAAAATTGGATCGATACAGAGAAGATTAGCATGGCCCCTGCGAAAGGATGACACGCAAATCTGTGGAGCGCTCCATATTTACTCTTCTCTTTGTCACCAAATCACACATTCTACTTTCTCAGTAGAGAAGATTAAGCATTAAAGCCTCTAAAGTCAGTTGAAAGGCTTTGGCAGTGTTGAGGAATTTGCAGCACACCTTATGCACAACCATGTTGACCCAAATGTTCCTTTTTCATCGACCGTGCATCGGTGGTAAGACTTGCCAAGTACGAAACTTCACCTTAAGCCTCAGCTTGGCTACACCGGAAGTGGATGAGCCGTTCCATCCATCGCTTGTTTCAGCCCTAGCTTTAGTAGCTTAAGGTAAAGTGTATGCGACTGGAGGGCAGTCTGTTGCTTACCACCTTTCTGAAAGCCTGCTGAGGAATGGCGCGTATAAGCACCTACCTTCAAAGGCCACATTTGTGCTTGCTACGGCAGCACATATACTAAAATTGGATCGATACAGAGAAGATTAGCATGGCCCCTGCGAAAGGATGACACGCAAATCCGTGAAGCGCTCCATATTTTCTCTTCTCTTTGTCACCAAATCACACATTCTACTATCTCAGTAGAGAAGATTAAGCTTTAGAGCCTCCTACGTGTGTTGGAAGACTTTGACAGTGTTGTGAAATTTGAAGTACACCTTACGCACTACAGTGTTAACACAGTAGCATGGCCCCTGCGAAAGGATGACACGCAAATCCGTGGAGCGCTCCATATTTACTCTTCTCTTTGTCCCCAAATCACACATTCTACTATCTCAGTAGAGAAGATTAAGCATTAAAGCCTCTAAAGTCAGTTGAAAGGCTTTGGCAGTGTTGAGGAATTTGCAGCAAACCTTATGCACGACCATGTTGACCCAAATGTTCCTTTTTCATCGACCGTGCATCGGTGGTAAGACTTGCCAAGTACGAAACTTCACCTTAAGCCTCAGCTTGGCTACACCGAAAGTGGATGAGCCGTTCCATCCATCGCTTGTTTCAGCCCTAGCTTTAGTAGCTTAAGGTAAAGTGTATGCGACTGGAGGGCAGTCTGTTGCTTACCACCTTTCTGAAAGCCTGCTGAGGAATGGCGCGTATAAGCACCTACCTTCAAAGGTCACATTTGTGCTTGCTACGGCAGCACATATACTAAAATTGGATCGATACAGAGAAGATTAGCATGGCCCCTGCGAAAGGATGACACGCAAATCTGTGGAGCGCTCCATATTTACTCTTCTCTTTGTCACCAAATCACACATTCTACTATCTCAGTAGAGAAGATTAAGCATTAAAGCCTCTAAAGTCAGTTGAAAGGCTTTGGCAGTGTTGAGGAATTTGCAGCACACCTTATGCACGACCATGTTGACCCAAATGTTCCTTTTTCATCGACCGTTCATCGGTGGTAAGACTTGCCAAGTACGAAACTTCACCTTAAGCCTCAGCTTGGCTACACCGAAAGTGGATGAGCCGTTCCATCCATCGCTTGTTTCAGCCCTAGCTTTAGTAGCTTAAGGTAAAGTGTATGCGACTGGAGGGCAGTCTGTTGCTTACCACCTTTCTGAAAGCCTGCTGAGGAATGGCGCGTATAAGCACCTACCTTCAAAGGCCACATTTGTGCTTGCTACGGCAGCACATATACTAAAATTGGATCGATACAGAGAAGATTAGCATGGCCCCTGCGAAAGGATGACACGCAAATCCGTGAAGCGCTCCATATTTTCTCTTCTCTTTGTCACCAAATCACACATTGCACTATCTCAGTAGAGAAGATTAAGCTTTAGAGCCTCCTACGTGTGTTGGAAGACTTTGACAGTGTTGTGAAATTTGAAGTACACCTTACGCACTACAGTGTTAACACAGTAGCATGGCCCCTGCGAAAGGATGACACGCAAATCCGTGGAGCGCTCCATATTTACTCTTCTCTTTGTCCCCAAATCACACATTCTACTATCTCAGTAGAGAAGATTAAGCATTAAAGCCTCTAAAGTCAGTTGAAAGGCTTTGGCATTGTTGAGGAATTTGCAGCACACCTTATGAACGACCATGTTGACCCAAATGTTCCTTTTTCATCGACCGTGCATCGGTGGTAAGACTTGCCAAGTACGAAACTTCACCTTAAGCCTCAGCTTGGCTACACCGAAAGTGGATGAGCCGTTCCATCCATCGCTTGTTTCAGCCCTAGCTTTAGTAGCTTAAGGTAAAGTGTATGCGACTGGAGGGCAGTCTGTTGCTTACCACCTTTCTGAAAGCCTGCTGAGGAATGGCGCGTATAAGCACCTACCTTCAAAGGCCACATTTGTGCTTGCTACGGCAGCACATATACTAAAATTGGATCGATACAGAGAAGATTAGCATGGCCCCTGCGAAAGGATGACACGCAAATCTGTGGAGCGCTCCATATTTACTCTTCTCTTTGTCACCAAATCACACATTCTACTATCTCAGTAGAGAAGATTAAGCATTAAAGCCTCTAAAGTCAGTTGAAAGGCTTTGGCAGTGTTGAGGAATTTGCAGCACACCTTATGCACGACCATGTTGACCCAAATGTTCCTTTTTCATCGACCGTGCATCGGTGGTAAGACTTGCCAAGTACGAAACTTCACCTTAAGCCTCAGCTTGGCTACACCGAAAGTGGATGAGCCGTTCCATCCATCGCTTGTTTCAGCCCTAGCTTTAGTAGTTTAAGGTAAAGTGTATGCGACTGGAGGGCAGTCTGTTGCTTACCACCTTTCTGAAAGCCTGCTGAGGAATGGCGCGTATAAGCACCTACCTTCAAAGGCCACATTTGTGCTTGCTACGGCAGCACATATACTAAAATTGGATCGATACAGAGAAGATTAGCATGGCCCCTGCGAAAGGATGACACGCAAATCTGTGGAGCGCTCCATATTTACTCTTCTCTTTGTCACCAAATCACACATTCTACTATCTCAGTAGAGAAGATTAAGCATTAAAGCCTCTAAAGTCAGTTGAAAGGCTTTGGCAGTGTTGAGGAATTTGCAGCACACCTTATGCACGACCATGTTGACCCAAATGTTCCTTTTTCATCGACCGTTCATCGGTGGTAAGACTTGCCAAGTACGAAACTTCACCTTAAGCCTCAGCTTGGCTACACCGAAAGTGGATGAGCCGTTCCATCCATCGCTTGTTTCAGCCCTAGCTTTAGTAGCTTAAGGTAAAGTGTATGCGACTGGAGGGCAGTCTGTTGCTTACCACCTTTCTGAAAGCCTGCTGAGGAATGGCGCGTATAAGCACCTACCTTCAAAGGCCACATTTGTGCTTGCTACGGCAGCACATATACTAAAATTGGATCGATACAGAGAAGATTAGCATGGCCCCTGCGAAAGGATGACACGCAAATCCGTGAAGCGCTCCATATTTTCTCTTCTCTTTGTCACCAAATCACACATTGCACTATCTCAGTAGAGAAGATTAAGCTTTAGAGCCTCCTACGTGTGTTGGAAGACTTTGACAGTGTTGTGAAATTTGAAGTACACCTTACGCACTACAGTGTTAACACAGTAGCATGGCCCCTGCGAAAGGATGACACGCAAATCCGTGGAGCGCTCCATATTTACTCTTCTCTTTGTCCCCAAATCACACATTCTACTATCTCAGTAGAGAAGATTAAGCATTAAAGCCTCTAAAGTCAGTTGAAAGGCTTTGGCAGTGTTGAGGAATTTGCAGCACACCTTATGCACGACCATGTTGACCCAAATGTTCCTTTTTCATCGACCGTGCATCGGTGGTAAGACTTGCCAAGTACGAAACTTCACCTTAAGCCTCAGCTTGGCTACACCGAAAGTGGATGAGCCGTTCCATCCATCGCTTGTTTCAGCCCTAGCTTTAGTAGCTTAAGGTAAAGTGTATGCGACTGGAGGGCAGTCTGTTTCTTACCACCTTTCTGAAAGCCTGCTGAGGAATGGCGCGTATAAGCACCTACCTTCAAAGGCCACATTTGTGCTTGCTACGGCAGCACATATACTAAAATTGGATCGATACAGAGAAGATTAGCATGGCCCCTGCGAAAGGATGACACGCAAATCTGTGGAGCGCTCCATATTTACTCTTCTCTTTGTCCCCAAATCACACATTCTACTATCTCAGTAGAGAAGATTAAGCATTAAAGCCTCTAAAGTCAGTTGAAAGGCTTTGGCAGTGTTGAGGAATTTGCAGCACACCTTATGCACGACCATGTTGACCCAAATGTTCCTTTTTCATCGACCGTTCATCGGTGGTAAGACTTGCCAAGTACGAAACTTCACCTTAAGCCTCAGCTTGGCTACACCGAAAGTGGATGAGCCGTTCCATCCATCGCTTGTTTCAGCCCTAGCTATAGTAGCTTAAGGTAAAGTGTATGCGACTGGAGGGCAGTCTGTTGCTTACCACCTTTCTGAAAGCCTGCTGAGGAATGGCGCGTATAAGCACCTACCTTCAAAGGCCACATTTGTGCTTGCTACGGCAGCACATATACTAAAATTGGATCGATACAGAGAAGATTAGCATGGCCCCTGCGAAAGGATGACACGCAAATCCGTGGAGCGCTCCATATTTACTCTTCTCTTTGTCCCCAAATCACACATTCTACTATCTCAGTAGAGAAGATTAAGCATTAAAGCCTCTAAAGTCAGTTGAAAGGCTTTGGCAGTGTTGAGGAATGTGCAGCACACCTTATGCACGACCATGTTGACCCAAATGTTCCTTTTTCATCGACCGTTCATCGGTGGTAAGACTTGCCAAGTACGAAACTTCACCTTAAGCCTCAGCTTGGCTACACCGAAAGTGGATGAGCCGTTCCATCCATTGCTTGTTTCAGCCCTAGCTTTAGTAGTTTAAGGTAAAGTGTATGCGACTGGAGGGCAGTCTGTTGCTTACCACCTTTCTGAAAGCCTGCTGAGGAATGGCGCGTATAAGCACCTACCTTCAAAGGCCACATTTGTGCTTGCTACGGCAGCACATATACTAAAATTGGATCGATACAGAGAAGATTAGCATGGCCCCTGCGAAAGGATGACACGCAAATCTGTGGAGCGCTCCATATTTACTCTTCTCTTTGTCACCAAATCACACATTCTACTATCTCAGTAGAGAAGATTAAGCATTAAAGCCTCTAAAGTCAGTTGAAAGGCTTTGGCAGTGTTGAGGAATTTGCAGCACACCTTATGCACGACCATGTTGACCCAAATGTTCCTTTTTCATCGACCGTTCATCGGTGGTAAGACTTGCCAAGTACGAAACTTCACCTTAAGCCTCAGCTTGGCTACACCGAAAGTGGATGAGCCGTTCCATCCATCGCTTGTTTCAGCCCTAGCTTTAGTAGCTTAAGGTAAAGTGTATGCGACTGGAGGGCAGTCTGTTGCTTACCACCTTTCTGAAAGCCTGCTGAGGAATGGCGCGTATAAGCACCTACCTTCAAAGGCCACATTTGTGCTTGCTACGGCAGCACATATACTAAAATTGGATCGATACAGAGAAGATTAGCATGGCCCCTGCGAAAGGATGACACGCAAATCCGTGAAGCGCTCCATATTTTCTCTTCTCTTTGTCACCAAATCACACATTGCACTATCTCAGTAGAGAAGATTAAGCTTTAGAGCCTCCTACGTGTGTTGGAAGACTTTGACAGTGTTGTGAAATTTGAAGTACACCTTACGCACTACAGTGTTAACACAGTAGCATGGCCCCTGCGAAAGGATGACACGCAAATCCGTGGAGCGCTCCATATTTACTCTTCTCTTTGTCCCCAAATCACACATTCTACTATCTCAGTAGAGAAGATTAAGCATTAAAGCCTCTAAAGTCAGTTGAAAGGCTTTGGCAGTGTTGAGGAATTTGCAGCACACCTTATGCACGACCATGTTGACCCAAATGTTCCTTTTTCATCGACCGTGCATCGGTGGTAAGACTTGCCAAGTACGAAACTTCACCTTAAGCCTCAGCTTGGCTACACCGAAAGTGGATGAGCCGTTCCATCCATCGCTTGTTTCAGCCCTAGCTTTAGTAGCTTAAGGTAAAGTGTATGCGACTGGAGGGCAGTCTGTTGCTTACCACCTTTCTGAAAGCCTGCTGAGGAATGGCGCGTATAAGCACCTACCTTCAAAGGCCACATTTGTGCTTGCTACGGCAGCACATATACTAAAATTGGATCGATACAGAGAAGATTAGCATGGCCCCTGCGAAAGGATGACACGCAAATCTGTGGAGCGCTCCATATTTACTCTTCTCTTTGTCCCCAAATCACACATTCTACTATCTCAGTAGAGAAGATTAAGCATTAAAGCCTCTAAAGTCAGTTGAAAGGCTTTGGCAGTGTTGAGGAATTTGCAGCACACCTTATGCACGACCATGTTGACCCAAATGTTCCTTTTTCATCGACCGTTCATCGGTGGTAAGACTTGCCAAGTACGAAACTTCACCTTAAGCCTCAGCTTGGCTACACCGAAAGTGGATGAGCCGTTCCATCCATCGCTTGTTTCAGCCCTAGCTATAGTAGCTTAAGGTAAAGTGTATGCGACTGGAGGGCAGTCTGTTGCTTACCACCTTTCTGAAAGCCTGCTGAGGAATGGCGCGTATAAGCACCTACCTTCAAAGGCCACATTTGTGCTTGCTACGGCAGCACATATACTAAAATTGGATCGATACAGAGAAGATTAGCATGGCCCCTGCGAAAGGATGACACGCAAATCCGTGGAGCGCTCCATATTTACTCTTCTCTTTGTCCCCAAATCACACATTCTACTATCTCAGTAGAGAAGATTAAGCATTAAAGCCTCTAAAGTCAGTTGAAAGGCTTTGGCAGTGTTGAGGAATGTGCAGCACACCTTATGCACGACCATGTTGACCCAAATGTTCCTTTTTCATCGACCGTTCATCGGTGGTAAGACTTGCCAAGTACGAAACTTCACCTTAAGCCTCAGCTTGGCTACACCGAAAGTGGATGAGCCGTTCCATCCATTGCTTGTTTCAGCCCTAGCTTTAGTAGTTTAAGGTAAAGTGTATGCGACTGGAGGGCAGTCTGTTGCTTACCACCTTTCTGAAAGCCTGCTGAGGAATGGCGCGTATAAGCACCTACCTTCAAAGGCCACATTTGTGCTTGCTACGGCAGCACATATACTAAAATTGGATCGATACAGAGAAGATTAGCATGGCCCCTGCGAAAGGATGACACGCAAATCTGTGGAGCGCTCCATATTTACTCTTCTCTTTGTCACCAAATCACACATTCTACTATCTCAGTAGAGAAGATTAAGCATTAAAGCCTCTAAAGTCAGTTGAAAGGCTTTGGCAGTGTTGAGGAATTTGCAGCACACCTTATGCACGACCATGTTGACCCAAATGTTCCTTTTTCATCGACCGTTCATCGGTGGTAAGACTTGCCAAGTACGAAACTTCACCTTAAGCCTCAGCTTGGCTACACCGAAAGTGGATGAGCCGTTCCATCCATCGCTTGTTTCAGCCCTAGCTTTAGTAGCTTAAGGTAAAGTGTATGCGACTGGAGGGCAGTCTGTTGCTTACCACCTTTCTGAAAGCCTGCTGAGGAATGGCGCGTATAAGCACCTACCTTCAAAGGCCACATTTGTGCTTGCTACGGCAGCACATATACTAAAATTGGATCGATACAGAGAAGATTAGCATGGCCCCTGCGAAAGGATGACACGCAAATCCGTGAAGCGCTCCATATTTTCTCTTCTCTTTGTCACCAAATCACACATTGCACTATCTCAGTAGAGAAGATTAAGCTTTAGAGCCTCCTACGTGTGTTGGAAGACTTTGACAGTGTTGTGAAATTTGAAGTACACCTTACGCACTACAGTGTTAACACAGTAGCATGGCCCCTGCGAAAGGATGACACGCAAATCCGTGGAGCGCTCCATATTTACTCTTCTCTTTGTCCCCAAATCACACATTCTACTATCTCAGTAGAGAAGATTAAGCATTAAAGCCTCTAAAGTCAGTTGAAAGGCTTTGGCAGTGTTGAGGAATTTGCAGCACACCTTATGCACGACCATGTTGACCCAAATGTTCCTTTTTCATCGACCGTGCATCGGTGGTAAGACTTGCCAAGTACGAAACTTCACCTTAAGCCTCAGCTTGGCTACACCGAAAGTGGATGAGCCGTTCCATCCATCGCTTGTTTCAGCCCTAGCTTTAGTAGCTTAAGGTAAAGTGTATGCGACTGGAGGGCAGTCTGTTGCTTACCACCTTTCTGAAAGCCTGCTGAGGAATGGCGCGTATAAGCACCTACCTTCAAAGGCCACATTTGTGCTTGCTACGGCAGCACATATACTAAAATTGGATCGATACAGAGAAGATTAGCATGGCCCCTGCGAAAGGATGACACGCAAATCTGTGGAGCGCTCCATATTTACTCTTCTCTTTGTCCCCAAATCACACATTCTACTATCTCAGTAGAGAAGATTAAGCATTAAAGCCTCTAAAGTCAGTTGAAAGGCTTTGGCAGTGTTGAGGAATTTGCAGCACACCTTATGCACGACCATGTTGACCCAAATGTTCCTTTTTCATCGACCGTTCATCGGTGGTAAGACTTGCCAAGTACGAAACTTCACCTTAAGCCTCAGCTTGGCTACACCGAAAGTGGATGAGCCGTTCCATCCATCGCTTGTTTCAGCCCTAGCTATAGTAGCTTAAGGTAAAGTGTATGCGACTGGAGGGCAGTCTGTTGCTTACCACCTTTCTGAAAGCCTGCTGAGGAATGGCGCGTATAAGCACCTACCTTCAAAGGCCACATTTGTGCTTGCTACGGCAGCACATATACTAAAATTGGATCGATACAGAGAAGATTAGCATGGCCCCTGCGAAAGGATGACACGCAAATCCGTGAAGCGCTCCATATTTACTCTTCTCTTTGTCCCCAAATCACACATTCTACTATCTCAGTAGAGAAGATTAAGCATTAAAGCCTCTAAAGTCAGTTGAAAGGCTTTGGCAGTGTTGAGGAATGTGCAGCACACCTTATGCACGACCATGTTGACCCAAATGTTCCTTTTTCATCGACCGTTCATCGGTGGTAAGACTTGCCAAGTACGAAACTTCACCTTAAGCCTCAGCTTGGCTACACCGAAAGTGGATGAGCCGTTCCATCCATCGCTTGTTTCAGCCCTAGCTTTAGTAGCTTAAGGTAAAGTGTATGCGACTGGAGGGCAGTCTGTTGCTTACCACCTTTCTGAAAGCCTGCTGAGGAATGGCGCGTATAAGCACCTACCTTCAAAGGCCACATTTGTGCTTGCTACGGCAGCACATATACTAAAATTGGATCGATACAGAGAAGATTAGCATGGCCCCTGCGAAAGGATGACACGCAAATCCGTGAAGCGCTCCATATTTTCTCTTCTCTTTGTCACCAAATCACACATTGCACTATCTCAGTAGAGAAGATTAAGCTTTAGAGCCTCCTACGTGTGTTGGAAGACTTTGACAGTGTTGTGAAATTTGAAGTACACCTTACGCACTACAGTGTTAACACAGTAGCATGGCCCCTGCGAAAGGATGACACGCAAATCCGTGGAGCGCTCCATATTTACTCTTCTCTTTGTCCCCAAATCACACATTCTACTATCTCAGTAGAGAAGATTAAGCATTAAAGCCTCTAAAGTCAGTTGAAAGGCTTTGGCAGTGTTGAGGAATTTGCAGCACACCTTATGCACGACCATGTTGACCCAAATGTTCCTTTTTCATCGACCGTGCATCGGTGGTAAGACTTGCCGAGTACGAAACTTCACCTTAAGCCTCAGCTTGGCTACACCGAAAGTGGATGAGCCGTTCCATCCATCGCTTGTTTCAGCCCTAGCTTTAGTAGCTTAAGGTAAAGTGTATGCGACTGGAGGGCAGTCTGTTGCTTACCACCTTTCTGAAAGCCTGCTGAGGAATGGCGCGTATAAGCACCTACCTTCAAAGGCCACATTTGTGCTTGCTACGGCAGCACATATACTAAAATTGGATCGATACAGAGAAGATTAGCATGGCCCCTGCGAAAGGATGACACGCAAATCTGTGGAGCGCTCCATATTTACTCTTCTCTTTGTCACCAAATCACACATTCTACTATCTCAGTAGAGAAGATTAAGCATTAAAGCCTCTAAAGTCAGTTGAAAGGCTTTGGCAGTGTTGAGGAATTTGCAGCACACCTTATGCACGACCATGTTGACCCAAATGTTCCTTTTTCATCGACCGTTCATCGGTGGTAAGACTTGCCAAGTACGAAACTTCACCTTAAGCCTCAGCTTGGCTACACCGAAAGTGGATGAGCCGTTCCATCCATCGCTAGTTTCAGCCCTAGCTTTAGTAGCTTAAGGTAAAGTGTATGCGACTGGAGGGCAGTCTGTTGCTTACCACCTTTCTGAAAGCCTGCTGAGGAATGGCGCGTATAAGCACCTACCTTCAAAGGCCACATTTGTGCTTGCTACGGCAGCACATATACTAAAATTGGATCGATACAGAGAAGATTAGCATGGCCCCTGCGAAAGGATGACACGCAAATCCGTGAAGCGCTCCATATTTTCTCTTCTCTTTGTCACCAAATCACACATTGCACTATCTCAGTAGAGAAGATTAAGCTTTAGAGCCTCCTACGTGTGTTGGAAGACTTTGACAGTGTTGTGAAATTTGAAGTACACCTTACGCACTACAGTGTTAACACAGTAGCATGGCCCCTGCGAAAGGAT
This sequence comes from Triplophysa yarkandensis, assembly GCA_033220385.1. NCBI lineage: Eukaryota > Metazoa > Chordata > Actinopteri > Cypriniformes > Nemacheilidae > Triplophysa > Triplophysa yarkandensis. The sequence goes on from CM065654.1 coordinate 6,454,438, forward strand.
GACACGCAAATCCGTGGAGCGCTCCATATTTACTCTTCTCTTTGTCCCCAAATCACACATTCTACTATCTCAGTAGAGAAGATTAAGCATTAAAGCCTCTAAAGTCAGTTGAAAGGCTTTGGCAGTGTTGAGGAATTTGCAGCACACCTTATGCACGACCATGTTGACCCAAATGTTCCTTTTTCATCGACCGTGCATCGGTGGTAAGACTTGCCAAGTACGAAACTTCACCTTAAGCCTCAGCTTGGCTACACCGAAAGTGGATGAGCCGTTCCATCCATCGCTTGTTTCAGCCCTAGCTTTAGTAGCTTAAGGTAAAGTGTATGCGACTGGAGGGCAGTCTGTTGCTTACCACCTTTCTGAAAGCCTGCTGAGGAATGGCGCGTATAAGCACCTACCTTCAAAGGCCACATTTGTGCTTGCTACGGCAGCACATATACTAAAATTGGATCGATACAGAGAAGATTAGCATGGCCCCTGCGAAAGGATGACACGCAAATCTGTGGAGCGCTCCATATTTACTCTTCTCTTTGTCACCAAATCACACATTCTACTATCTCAGTAGAGAAGATTAAGCATTAAAGCCTCTAAAGTCAGTTGAAAGGCTTTGGCAGTGTTGAGGAATTTGCAGCACACCTTATGCACGACCATGTTGACCCAAATGTTCCTTTTTCATCGACCGTTCATCGGTGGTAAGACTTGCCAAGTACGAAACTTCACCTTAAGCCTCAGCTTGGCTACACCGAAAGTGGATGAGCCGTTCCATCCATCGCTAGTTTCAGCCCTAGCTTTAGTAGCTTAAGGTAAAGTGTATGCGACTGGAGGGCAGTCTGTTGCTTACCACCTTTCTGAAAGCCTGCTGAGGAATGGCGCGTATAAGCACCTACCTTCAAAGGCCACATTTGTGCTTGCTACGGCAGCACATATACTAAAATTGGATCGATACAGAGAAGATTAGCATGGCCCCTGCGAAAGGATGACACGCAAATCCGTGAAGCGCTCCATATTTTCTCTTCTCTTTGTCACCAAATCACACATTGCACTATCTCAGTAGAGAAGATTAAGCTTTAGAGCCTCCTACGTGTGTTGGAAGACTTTGACAGTGTTGTGAAATTTGAAGTACACCTTACGCACTACAGTGTTAACACAGTAGCATGGCCCCTGCGAAAGGATGACACGCAAATCCGTGGAGCGCTCCATATTTACTCTTCTCTTTGTCCCCAAATCACACATTCTACTATCTCAGTAGAGAAGATTAAGCATTAAAGCCTCTAAAGTCAGTTGAAAGGCTTTGGCAGTGTTGAGGAATTTGCAGCACACCTTATGCACGACCATGTTGACCCAAATGTTCCTTTTTCATCGACCGTGCATCGGTGGTAAGACTTGCCAAGTACGAAACTTCACCTTAAGCCTCAGCTTGGCTACACCGAAAGTGGATGAGCCGTTCCATCCATCGCTTGTTTCAGCCCTAGCTTTAGTAGCTTAAGGTAAAGTGTATGCGACTGGAGGGCAGTCTGTTGCTTACCACCTTTCTGAAAGCCTGCTGAGGAATGGCGCGTATAAGCACCTACCTTCAAAGGCCACATTTGTGCTTGCTACGGCAGCACATATACTAAAATTGGATCGATACAGAGAAGATTAGCATGGCCCCTGCGAAAGGATGACACGCAAATCTGTGGAGCGCTCCATATTTACTCTTCTCTTTGTCACCAAATCACACATTCTACTATCTCAGTAGAGAAGATTAAGCATTAAAGCCTCTAAAGTCAGTTGAAAGGCTTTGGCAGTGTTGAGGAATTTGCAGCACACCTTATGCACGACCATGTTGACCCAAATGTTCCTTTTTCATCGACCGTTCATCGGTGGTAAGACTTGCCAAGTACGAAACTTCACCTTAAGCCTCAGCTTGGCTACACCGAAAGTGGATGAGCCGTTCCATCCATCGCTAGTTTCAGCCCTAGCTTTAGTAGCTTAAGGTAAAGTGTATGCGACTGGAGGGCAGTCTGTTGCTTACCACCTTTCTGAAAGCCTGCTGAGGAATGGCGCGTATAAGCACCTACCTTCAAAGGCCACATTTGTGCTTGCTACGGCAGCACATATACTAAAATTGGATCGATACAGAGAAGATTAGCATGGCCCCTGCGAAAGGATGACACGCAAATCCGTGAAGCGCTCCATATTTTCTCTTCTCTTTGTCACCAAATCACACATTGCACTATCTCAGTAGAGAAGATTAAGCTTTAGAGCCTCCTACGTGTGTTGGAAGACTTTGACAGTGTTGTGAAATTTGAAGTACACCTTACGCACTACAGTGTTAACACAGTAGCATGGCCCCTGCGAAAGGATGACACGCAAATCCGTGGAGCGCTCCATATTTACTCTTCTCTTTGTCCCCAAATCACACATTCTACTATCTCAGTAGAGAAGATTAAGCATTAAAGCCTCTAAAGTCAGTTGAAAGGCTTTGGCAGTGTTGAGGAATTTGCAGCACACCTTATGCACGACCATGTTGACCCAAATGTTCCTTTTTCATCGACCGTGCATCGGTGGTAAGACTTGCCAAGTACGAAACTTCACCTTAAGCCTCAGCTTGGCTACACCGAAAGTGGATGAGCCGTTCCATCCATCGCTTGTTTCAGCCCTAGCTTTAGTAGCTTAAGGTAAAGTGTATGCGACTGGAGGGCAGTCTGTTGCTTACCACCTTTCTGAAAGCCTGCTGAGGAATGGCGCGTATAAGCACCTACCTTCAAAGGCCACATTTGTGCTTGCTACGGCAGCACATATACTAAAATTGGATCGATACAGAGAAGATTAGCATGGCCCCTGCGAAAGGATGACACGCAAATCTGTGGAGCGCTCCATATTTACTCTTCTCTTTGTCACCAAATCACACATTCTACTATCTCAGTAGAGAAGATTAAGCATTAAAGCCTCTAAAGTCAGTTGAAAGGCTTTGGCAGTGTTGAGGAATTTGCAGCACACCTTATGCACGACCATGTTGACCCAAATGTTCCTTTTTCATCGACCGTTCATCGGTGGTAAGACTTGCTAAGTACGAAACTTCACCTTAAGCCTCAGCTTGGCTACACCGAAAGTGGATGAGCCGTTCCATCCATCGCTAGTTTCAGCCCTAGCTTTAGTAGCTTAAGGTAAAGTGTATGCGACTGGAGGGCAGTCTGTTGCTTACCACCTTTCTGAAAGCCTGCTGAGGAATGGCGCGTATAAGCACCTACCTTCAAAGGCCACATTTGTGCTTGCTACGGCAGCACATATACTAAAATTGGATCGATACAGAGAAGATTAGCATGGCCCCTGCGAAAGGATGACACGCAAATCCGTGAAGCGCTCCATATTTTCTCTTCTCTTTGTCACCAAATCACACATTGCACTATCTCAGTAGAGAAGATTAAGCTTTAGAGCCTCCTACGTGTGTTGGAAGACTTTGACAGTGTTGTGAAATTTGAAGTACACCTTACGCACTACAGTGTTAACACAGTAGCATGGCCCCTGCGAAAGGATGACACGCAAATCCGTGGAGCGCTCCATATTTACTCTTCTCTTTGTCCCCAAATCACACATTCTACTATCTCAGTAGAGAAGATTAAGCATTAAAGCCTCTAAAGTCAGTTGAAAGGCTTTGGCAGTGTTGAGGGATTTGCAGCACACCTTATGCACGACCATGTTGACCCAAATGTTCCTTTTTCATCGACCGTGCATCGGTGGTAAGACTTGCCAAGTACGAAACTTCACCTTAAGCCTCAGCTTGGCTACACCGAAAGTGGATGAGCCGTTCCATCCATCGCTTGTTTCAGCCCTAGCTTTAGTAGCTTAAGGTAAAGTGTATGCGACTGGAGGGCAGTCTGTTGCTTACCACCTTTCTGAAAGCCTGCTGAGGAATGGCGCGTATAAGCACCTACCTTCAAAGGCCACATTTGTGCTTGCTACGGCAGCACATATACTAAAATTGGATCGATACAGAGAAGATTAGCATGGCCCCTGCGAAAGGATGACACGCAAATCCGTGAAGCGCTCCATATTTTCTCTTCTCTTTGTCACCAAATCACACATTGCACTATCTCAGTAGAGAAGATTAAGCTTTAGAGCCTCCTACGTGTGTTGGAAGACTTTGACAGTGTTGTGAAATTTGAAGTACACCTTACGCACTACAGTGTTAACACAGTAGCATGGCCCCTGCGAAAGGATGACACGCAAATCCGTGGAGCGCTCCATATTTACTCTTCTCTTTGTCCCCAAATCACACATTCTACTATCTCAGTAGAGAAGATTAAGCATTAAAGCCTCTAAAGTCAGTTGAAAGGCTTTGGCAGTGTTGAGGGATTTGCAGCACACCTTATGCACGACCATGTTGACCCAAATGTTCCTTTTTCATCGACCGTGCATCGGTGGTAAGACTTGCCAAGTACGAAACTTCACCTTAAGCCTCAGCTTGGCTACACCGAAAGTGGATGAGCCGTTCCATCCATCGCTTGTTTCAGCCCTAGCTTTAGTAGCTTAAGGTAAAGTGTATGCGACTGGAGGGCAGTCTGTTGCTTACCACCTTTCTGAAAGCCTGCTGAGGAATGGCGCGTATAAGCACTTACCTTCAAAGGCCACATTTGTGCTTGCTACGGCAGCACATATACTAAAATTGGATCGATACAGAGAAGATTAGCATGGCCCCTGCGAAAGGATGACACGCAAATCCGTGAAGCGCTCCATATTTTCTCTTCTCTTTGTCACCAAATCACACATTGCACTATCTCAGTAGAGAAGATTAAGCTTTAGAGCCTCCTACGTGTGTTGGAAGACTTTGACAGTGTTGTGAAATTTGAAGTACACCTTACGCACTACAGTGTTAACACAGTAGCATGGCCCCTGCGAAAGGATGACACGCAAATCCGTGGAGCGCTCCATATTTACTCTTCTCTTTGTCCCCAAATCACACATTCTACTATCTCAGTAGAGAAGATTAAGCATTAAAGCCTCTAAAGTCAGTTGAAAGGCTTTGGCAGTGTTGAGGGATTTGCAGCACACCTTATGCACGACCATGTTGACCCAAATGTTCCTTTTTCATCGACCGTGCATCGGTGGTAAGACTTGCCAAGTACGAAACTTCACCTTAAGCCTCAGCTTGGCTACACCGAAAGTGGATGAGCCGTTCCATCCATCGCTTGTTTCAGCCCTAGCTTTAGTAGCTTAAGGTAAAGTGTATGCGACTGGAGGGCAGTCTGTTGCTTACCACCTTTCTGAAAGCCTGCTGAGGAATGGCGCGTATAAGCACCTACCTTCAAAGGCCACATTTGTGCTTGCTACGGCAGCACATATACTAAAATTGGATCGATACAGAGAAGATTAGCATGGCCCCTGCGAAAGGATGACACGCAAATCCGTGAAGCGCTCCATATTTTCTCTTCTCTTTGTCACCAAATCACACATTGCACTATCTCAGTAGAGAAGATTAAGCTTTAGAGCCTCCTACGTGTGTTGGAAGACTTTGACAGTGTTGTGAAATTTGAAGTACACCTTACGCACTACAGTGTTAACACAGTAGCATGGCCCCTGCGAAAGGATGACACGCAAATCCGTGGAGCGCTCCATATTTACTCTTCTCTTTGTCCCCAAATCACACATTCTACTATCTCAGTAGAGAAGATTAAGCATTAAAGCCTCTAAAGTCAGTTGAAAGGCTTTGGCAGTGTTGAGGGATTTGCAGCACACCTTATGCACGACCATATTGACCCAAATGTTCCTTTTTCATCGACCGTGCATCGGTGGTAAGACTTGCCAAGTACGAAACTTCACCTTAAGCCTCAGCTTGGCTACACCGAAAGTGGATGAGCCGTTCCATCCATCGCTTGTTTCAGCCCTAGCTTTAGTAGCTTAAGGTAAAGTGTATGCGACTGGAGGGCAGTCTGTTGCTTACCACCTTTCTGAAAGCCTGCTGAGGAATGGCGCGTATAAGCACCTACCTTCAAAGGCCACATTTGTGCTTGCTACGGCAGCACATATACTAAAATTGGATCGATACAGAGAAGATTAGCATGGCCCCTGCGAAAGGATGACACGCAAATCCGTGAAGCGCTCCATATTTTCTCTTCTCTTTGTCACCAAATCACACATTGCACTATCTCAGTAGAGAAGATTAAGCTTTAGAGCCTCCTACGTGTGTTGGAAGACTTTGACAGTGTTGTGAAATTTGAAGTACACCTTACGCACTACAGTGTTAACACAGTAGCATGGCCCCTGCGAAAGGATGACACGCAAATCCGTGGAGCGCTCCATATTTACTCTTCTCTTTGTCCCCAAATCACACATTCTACTATCTCAGTAGAGAAGATTAAGCATTAAAGCCTCTAAAGTCAGTTGAAAGGCTTTGGCAGTGTTGAGGGATTTGCAGCACACCTTATGCACGACCATGTTGACCCAAATGTTCCTTTTTCATCGACCGTGCATCGGTGGTAAGACTTGCCAAGTACGAAACTTCACCTTAAGCCTCAGCTTGGCTACACCGAAAGTGGATGAGCCGTTCCATCCATCGCTTGTTTCAGCCCTAGCTTTAGTAGCTTAAGGTAAAGTGTATGCGACTGGAGGGCAGTCTGTTGCTTACCACCTTTCTGAAAGCCTGCTGAGGAATGGCGCGTATAAGCACCTACCTTCAAAGGCCACATTTGTGCTTGCTACGGCAGCACATATACTAAAATTGGATCGATACAGAGAAGATTAGCATGGCCCCTGCGAAAGGATGACACGCAAATCCGTGAAGCGCTCCATATTTTCTCTTCTCTTTGTCACCAAATCACACATTGCACTATCTCAGTAGAGAAGATTAAGCTTTAGAGCCTCCTACGTGTGTTGGAAGACTTTGACAGTGTTGTGAAATTTGAAGTACACCTTACGCACTACAGTGTTAACACAGTAGCATGGCCCCTGCGAAAGGATGACACGCAAATCCGTGGAGCGCTCCATATTTACTCTTCTCTTTGTCCCCAAATCACACATTCTACTATCTCAGTAGAGAAGATTAAGCATTAAAGCCTCTAAAGTCAGTTGAAAGGCTTTGGCAGTGTTGAGGAATTTGCAGCACACCTTATGCACGACCATGTTGACCCAAATGTTCCTTTTTCATCGACCGTGCATCGGTGGTAAGACTTGCCAAGTACGAAACTTCACCTTAAGCCTCAGCTTGGCTACACCGAAAGTGGATGAGCCGTTCAGTCCATCGCTTGTTTCAGCCCTAGCTTTAGTAGCTTAAGGTAAAGTGTATGCGACTGGAGGGCAGTCTGTTGCTTACCACCTTTCTGAAAGCCTGCTGAGGAATGGCGCGTATAAGCACCTACCTTCAAAGGCCACATTTGTGCTTGCTACGGCAGCACATATACTAAAATTGGATCGATACAGAGAAGATTAGCATGGCCCCTGCGAAAGGATGACACGCAAATCCGTGAAGCGCTCCATATTTTCTCTTCTCTTTGTCACCAAATCACACATTGCACTATCTCAGTAGAGAAGATTAAGCTTTAGAGCCTCCTACGTGTGTTGGAAGACTTTGACAGTGTTGTGAAATTTGAAGTACACCTTACGCACTACAGTGTTAACACATTAGCATGGCCCCTGCGAAAGGATGACACGCAAATCCGTGGAGCGCTCCATATTTACTCTTCTCTTTGTCACCAAATCACACATTCTACAATCTCAGTAGAGAAGATTATGCATTAAAGCCTCTAAAGTCAGTTGAAAGGCTTTGGCAGTGTTGAGGAATTTGCAGCACACCTTATGCACGACCATGTTGACCCAAATGTTCCTTTTTCATCGACCGTGCATCGGTGGTAAGACTTGCCAAGTACGAAACTTCACCTTAAGCCTCAGCTTGGCTACACCGAAAGTGGATGAGCCGTTCCATCCATCGCTTGTTTCAGCCCTAGCTTTAGTAGCTTAAGGTAAAGTGTATGCGACTGGAGGGCAGTCTGTTGCTTACCACCTTTCTGAAAGCCTGCTGAGGAATGGCGCGTATAAGCACCTACCTTCAAAGGCCACATTTGTGCTTGCTACGGCAGCACATATACTAAAATTGGATCGATACAGAGAAGATTAGCATGGCCCCTGCGAAAGGATGACACGCAAATCCGTGAAGCGCTCCATATTTTCTCTTCTCTTTGTCACCAAATCACACATTGCACTATCTCAGTAGAGAAGATTAAGCTTTAGAGCCTCCTACGTGTGTTGGAAGACTTTGACAGTGTTGTGAAATTTGAAGTACACCTTACGCACTACAGTGTTAACACAGTAGCATGGCCCCTGCGAAAGGATGACACGCAAATCCGTGGAGCGCTCCATATTTACTCTTCTCTTTGTCCCCAAATCACACATTCTACTATCTCAGTAGAGAAGATTAAGCATTAAAGCCTCTAAAGTCAGTTGAAAGGCTTTGGCAGTGTTGAGGAATTTGCAGCACACCTTATGCACGACCATGTTGACCCAAATGTTCCTTTTTCATCGACCGTGCATCGGTGGTAAGACTTGCCAAGTACGAAACTTCACCTTAAGCCTCAGCTTGGCTACACCGAAAGTGGATGAGCCGTTCCATCCATCGCTTGTTTCAGCCCTAGCTTTAGTAGCTTAAGGTAAAGTGTATGCGACTGGAGGGCAGTCTGTTGCTTACCACCTTTCTGAAAGCCTGCTGAGGAATGGCGCGTATAAGCACCTACCTTCAAAGGCCACATTTGTGCTTGCTACGGCAGCACATATACTAAAATTGGATCGATACAGAGAAGATTAGCATGGCCCCTGCGAAAGGATGACACGCAAATCCGTGAAGCGCTCCATATTTTCTCTTCTCTTTGTCACCAAATCACACATTGCACTATCTCAGTAGAGAAGATTAAGCTTTAGAGCCTCCTACGTGTGTTGGAAGACTTTGACAGTGTTGTGAAATTTGAAGTACACCTTACGCACTACAGTGTTAACACATTAGCATGGCCCCTGCGAAAGGATGACACGCAAATCCGTGGAGCGCTCCATATTTACTCTTCTCTTTGTCACCAAATCACACATTCTACAATCTCAGTAGAGAAGATTATGCATTAAAGCCTCTAAAGTCAGTTGAAAGGCTTTGGCAGTGTTGAGGAATTTGCAGCACACCTTATGCACGACCATGTTGACCCAAATGTTCCTTTTTCATCGACCGTGCATCGGTGGTAAGACTTGCCAAGTACGAAACTTCACCTTAAGCCTCAGCTTGGCTACACCGAAAGTGGATGAGCCGTTCCATCCATCGCTTGTTTCAGCCCTAGCTTTAGTAGCTTAAGGTAAAGTGTATGCGACTGGAGGGCAGTCTGTTGCTTACCACCTTTCTGAAAGCCTGCTGAGGAATGGCGCGTATAAGCACCTACCTTCAAAGGCCACATTTGTGCTTGCTACGGCAGCACATATACTAAAATTGGATCGATACAGAGAAGATTAGCATGGCCCCTGCGAAAGGATGACACGCAAATCCGTGAAGCGCTCCATATTTTCTCTTCTCTTTGTCACCAAATCACACATTGCACTATCTCAGTAGAGAAGATTAAGCTTTAGAGCCTCCTACGTGTGTTGGAAGACTTTGACAGTGTTGTGAAATTTGAAGTACACCTTACGCACTACAGTGTTAACACAGTAGCATGGCCCCTGCGAAAGGATGACACGCAAATCCGTGGAGCGCTCCATATTTACTCTTCTCTTTGTCCCCAAATCACACATTCTACTATCTCAGTAGAGAAGATTAAGCATTAAAGCCTCTAAAGTCAGTTGAAAGGCTTTGGCAGTGTTGAGGAATTTGCAGCACACCTTATGCACGACCATGTTGACCCAAATGTTCCTTTTTCATCGACCGTGCATCGGTGGTAAGACTTGCCAAGTACGAAACTTCACCTTAAGCCTCAGCTTGGCTACACCGAAAGTGGATGAGCCGTTCCATCCATCGCTTGTTTCAGCCCTAGCTTTAGTAGCTTAAGGTAAAGTGTATGCGACTGGAGGGCAGTCTGTTGCTTACCACCTTTCTGAAAGCCTGCTGAGGAATGGCGCGTATAAGCACCTACCTTCAAAGGCCACATTTGTGCTTGCTACGGCAGCACATATACTAAAATTGGATCGATACAGAGAAGATTAGCATGGCCCCTGCGAAAGGATGACACGCAAATCCGTGAAGCGCTCCATATTTTCTCTTCTCTTTGTCACCAAATCACACATTGCACTATCTCAGTAGAGAAGATTAAGCTTTAGAGCCTCCTACGTGTGTTGGAAGACTTTGACAGTGTTGTGAAATTTGAAGTACACCTTACGCACTACAGTGTTAACACAGTAGCATGGCCCCTGCGAAAGGATGACACGCAAATCCGTGGAGCGCTCCATATTTACTCTTCTCTTTGTCCCCAAATCACACATTCTACTATCTCAGTAGAGAAGATTAAGCATTAAAGCCTCTAAAGTCAGTTGAAAGGCTTTGGCAGTGTTGAGGAATTTGCAGCACACCTTATGCACGACCATGTTGACCCAAATGTTCCTTTTTCATCGACCGTGCATCGGTGGTAAGACTTGCCAAGTACGAAACTTCACCTTAAGCCTCAGCTTGGCTACACCGAAAGTGGATGAGCCGTTCCATCCATCGCTTGTTTCAGCCCTAGCTTTAGTAGCTTAAGGTAAAGTGTATGCGACTGGAGGGCAGTCTGTTGCTTACCACCTTTCTGAAAGCCTGCTGAGGAATGGCGCGTATAAGCACCTACCTTCAAAGGCCACATTTGTGCTTGCTACGGCAGCACATATACTAAAATTGGATCGATACAGAGAAGATTAGCATGGCCCCTGCGAAAGGATGACACGCAAATCCGTGAAGCGCTCCATATTTTCTCTTCTCTTTGTCACCAAATCACACATTGCACTATCTCAGTAGAGAAGATTAAGCTTTAGAGCCTCCTACGTGTGTTGGAAGACTTTGACAGTGTTGTGAAATTTGAAGTACACCTTACGCACTACAGTGTTAACACAGTAGCATGGCCCCTGCGAAAGGATGACACGCAAATCCGTGGAGCGCTCCATATTTACTCTTCTCTTTGTCCCCAAATCACACATTCTACTATCTCAGTAGAGAAGATTAAGCATTAAAGCCTCTAAAGTCAGTTGAAAGGCTTTGGCAGTGTTGAGGGATTTGCAGCACACCTTATGCACGACCATGTTGACCCAAATGTTCCTTTTTCATCGACCGTGCATCGGTGGTAAGACTTGCCAAGTACGAAACTTCACCTTAAGCCTCAGCTTGGCTACACCGAAAGTGGATGAGCCGTTCCATCCATCGCTTGTTTCAGCCCTAGCTTTAGTAGCTTAAGGTAAAGTGTATGCGACTGGAGGGCAGTCTGTTGCTTACCACCTTTCTGAAAGCCTGCTGAGGAATGGCGCGTATAAGCACCTACCTTCAAAGGCCACATTTGTGCTTGCTACGGCAGCACATATACTAAAATTGGATCGATACAGAGAAGATTAGCATGGCCCCTGCGAAAGGATGACACGCAAATCCGTGAAGCGCTCCATATTTTCTCTTCTCTTTGTCACCAAATCACACATTGCACTATCTCAGTAGAGAAGATTAAGCTTTAGAGCCTCCTACGTGTGTTGGAAGACTTTGACAGTGTTGTGAAATTTGAAGTACACCTTACGCACTACAGTGTTAACACAGTAGCATGGCCCCTGCGAAAGGATGACACGCAAATCCGTGGAGCGCTCCATATTTACTCTTCTCTTTGTCCCCAAATCACACATTCTACTATCTCAGTAGAGAAGATTAAGCATTAAAGCCTCTAAAGTCAGTTGAAAGGCTTTGGCAGTGTTGAGGAATTTGCAGCACACCTTATGCACGACCATGTTGACCCAAATGTTCCTTTTTCATCGACCGTGCATCGGTGGTAAGACTTGCCAAGTACGAAACTTCACCTTAAGCCTCAGCTTGGCTACACCGAAAGTGGATGAGCCGTTCAGTCCATCGCTTGTTTCAGCCCTAGCTTTAGTAGCTTAAGGTAAAGTGTATGCGACTGGAGGGCAGTCTGTTGCTTACCACCTTTCTGAAAGCCTGCTGAGGAATGGCGCGTATAAGCACCTACCTTCAAAGGCCACATTTGTGCTTGCTACGGCAGCACATATACTAAAATTGGATCGATACAGAGAAGATTAGCATGGCCCCTGCGAAAGGATGACACGCAAATCCGTGAAGCGCTCCATATTTTCTCTTCTCTTTGTCACCAAATCACACATTGCACTATCTCAGTAGAGAAGATTAAGCTTTAGAGCCTCCTACGTGTGTTGGAAGACTTTGACAGTGTTGTGAAATTTGAAGTACACCTTACGCACTACAGTGTTAACACATTAGCATGGCCCCTGCGAAAGGATGACACGCAAATCCGTGGAGCGCTCCATATTTACTCTTCTCTTTGTCACCAAATCACACATTCTACAATCTCAGTAGAGAAGATTATGCATTAAAGCCTCTAAAGTCAGTTGAAAGGCTTTGGCAGTGTTGAGGAATTTGCAGCACACCTTATGCACGACCATGTTGACCCAAATGTTCCTTTTTCATCGACCGTGCATCGGTGGTAAGACTTGCCAAGTACGAAACTTCACCTTAAGCCTCAGCTTGGCTACACCGAAAGTGGATGAGCCGTTCCATCCATCGCTTGTTTCAGCCCTAGCTTTAGTAGCTTAAGGTAAAGTGTATGCGACTGGAGGGCAGTCTGTTGCTTACCACCTTTCTGAAAGTCTGCTGAGGAATGGCGCGTATAAGCACCTACCTTCAAAGGCCACATTTGTGCTTGCTACGGCAGCACATATACTAAAATTGGATCGATACAGAGAAGATTAGCATGGCCCCTGCGAAAGGATGACACGCAAATCCGTGAAGCGCTCCATATTTCTCTTCTCTTTGTCACCAAATCACACATTGCACTATCTCAGTAGAGAAGATTAAGCTTTAGAGCCTCCTACGTGTGTTGGAAGACTTTGACAGTGTTGTGAAATTTGAAGTACACCTTACTCACTACAGTGTTAACACAGTAGCATGGCCCCTGCGAAAGGATGACACGCAAATCCGTGGAGCGCTCCATATTTACTCTTCTCTTTGTCCCCAAATCACACATTCTACTATCTCAGTAGAGAAGATTAAGCATTAAAGCCTCTAAAGTCAGTTGAAAGGCTTTGGCAGTGTTGAGGAATTTGCAGCACACCTTATGCACGACCATGTTGACCCAAATGTTCCTTTTTCATCGACCGTGCATCGGTGGTAAGACTTGCCAAGTACGAAACTTCACCTTAAGCCTCAGCTTGGCTACACCGAAAGTGGATGAGCCGTTCCATCCATCGCTTGTTTCAGCCCTAGCTTTAGTAGCTTAAGGTAAAGTGTATGCGACTGGAGGGCAGTCTGTTGCTTACCACCTTTCTGAAAGCCTGCTGAGGAATGGCGCGTATAAGCACCTACCTTCAAAGGCCACATTTGTGCTTGCTACGGCAGCACATATACTAAAATTGGATCGATACAGAGAAGATTAGCATGGCCCCTGCGAAAGGATGACACGCAAATCCGTGAAGCGCTCCATATTTTCTCTTCTCTTTGTCACCAAATCACACATTGCACTATCTCAGTAGAGAAGATTAAGCTTTAGAGCCTCCTACGTGTGTTGGAAGACTTTGACAGTGTTGTGAAATTTGAAGTACACCTTACGCACTACAGTGTTAACACATTAGCATGGCCCCTGCGAAAGGATGACACGCAAATCCGTGGAGCGCTCCATATTTACTCTTCTCTTTGTCACCAAATCACACATTCTACAATCTCAGTAGAGAAGATTATGCATTAAAGCCTCTAAAGTCAGTTGAAAGGCTTTGGCAGTGTTGAGGAATTTGCAGCACACCTTATGCACGACCATGTTGACCCAAATGTTCCTTTTTCATCGACCGTGCATCGGTGGTAAGACTTGCCAAGTACGAAACTTCACCTTAAGCCTCAGCTTGGCTACACCGAAAGTGGATGAGCCGTTCCATCCATCGCTTGTTTCAGCCCTAGCTTTAGTAGCTTAAGGTAAAGTGTATGCGACTGGAGGGCAGTCTGTTGCTTACCACCTTTCTGAAAGCCTGCTGAGGAATGGCGCGTATAAGCACCTACCTTCAAAGGCCACATTTGTGCTTGCTACGGCAGCACATATACTAAAATTGGATCGATACAGAGAAGATTAGCATGGCCCCTGCGAAAGGATGACACGCAAATCCGTGAAGCGCTCCATATTTTCTCTTCTCTTTGTCACCAAATCACACATTGCACTATCTCAGTAGAGAAGATTAAGCTTTAGAGCCTCCTACGTGTGTTGGAAGACTTTGACAGTGTTGTGAAATTTGAAGTACACCTTACGCACTACAGTGTTAACACAGTAGCATGGCCCCTGCGAAAGGATGACACGCAAATCCGTGGAGCGCTCCATATTTACTCTTCTCTTTGTCCCCAAATCACACATTCTACTATCTCAGTAGAGAAGATTAAGCATTAAAGCCTCTAAAGTCAGTTGAAAGGCTTTGGCAGTGTTGAGGGATTTGCAGCACACCTTATGCACGACCATGTTGACCCAAATGTTCCTTTTTCATCGACCGTGCATCGGTGGTAAGACTTGCCAAGTACGAAACTTCACCTTAAGCCTCAGCTTGGCTACACCGAAAGTGGATGAGCCGTTCCATCCATCGCTTGTTTCAGCCCTAGCTTTAGTAGCTTAAGGTAAAGTGTATGCGACTGGAGGGCAGTCTGTTGCTTACCACCTTTCTGAAAGCCTGCTGAGGAATGGCGCGTATAAGCACCTACCTTCAAAGGCCACATTTGTGCTTGCTACGGCAGCACATATACTAAAATTGGATCGATACAGAGAAGATTAGCATGGCCCCTGCGAAAGGATGACACGCAAATCCGTGAAGCGCTCCATATTTTCTCTTCTCTTTGTCACCAAATCACACATTGCACTATCTCAGTAGAGAAGATTAAGCTTTAGAGCCTCCTACGTGTGTTGGAAGACTTTGACAGTGTTGTGAAATTTGAAGTACACCTTACGCACTACAGTGTTAACACATTAGCATGGCCCCTGCGAAAGGATGACACGCAAATCCGTGGAGCGCTCCATATTTACTCTTCTCTTTGTCACCAAATCACACATTCTACAATCTCAGTAGAGAAGATTATGCATTAAAGCCTCTAAAGTCAGTTGAAAGGCTTTGGCAGTGTTGAGGAATTTGCAGCACACCTTATGCACGACCATGTTGACCCAAATGTTCCTTTTTCATCGACCGTGCATCGGTGGTAAGACTTGCCAAGTACGAAACTTCACCTTAAGCCTCAGCTTGGCTACACCGAAAGTGGATGAGCCGTTCCATCCATCGCTTGTTTCAGCCCTAGCTTTAGTAGCTTAAGGTAAAGTGTATGCGACTGGAGGGCAGTCTGTTGCTTACCACCTTTCTGAAAGCCTGCTGAGGAATGGCGCGTATAAGCACCTACCTTCAAAGGCCACATTTGTGCTTGCTACGGCAGCACATATACTAAAATTGGATCGATACAGAGAAGATTAGCATGGCCCCTGCGAAAGGATGACACGCAAATCCGTGAAGCGCTCCATATTTTCTCTTCTCTTTGTCACCAAATCACACATTGCACTATCTCAGTAGAGAAGATTAAGCTTTAGAGCCTCCTACGTGTGTTGGAAGACTTTGACAGTGTTGTGAAATTTGAAGTACACCTTACGCACTACAGTGTTAACACAGTAGCATGGCCCCTGCGAAAGGATGACACGCAAATCCGTGGAGCGCTCCATATTTACTCTTCTCTTTGTCCCCAAATCACACATTCTACTATCTCAGTAGAGAAGATTAAGCATTAAAGCCTCTAAAGTCAGTTGAAAGGCTTTGGCAGTGTTGAGGGATTTGCAGCACACCTTATGCACGACCATGTTGACCCAAATGTTCCTTTTTCATCGACCGTGCATCGGTGGTAAGACTTGCCAAGTACGAAACTTCACCTTAAGCCTCAGCTTGGCTACACCGAAAGTGGATGAGCCGTTCCATCCATCGCTTGTTTCAGCCCTAGCTTTAGTAGCTTAAGGTAAAGTGTATGCGACTGGAGGGCAGTCTGTTGCTTACCACCTTTCTGAAAGCCTGCTGAGGAATGGCGCGTATAAGCACCTACCTTCAAAGGCCACATTTGTGCTTGCTACGGCAGCACATATACTAAAATTGGATCGATACAGAGAAGATTAGCATGGCCCCTGCGAAAGGATGACACGCAAATCCGTGAAGCGCTCCATATTTTCTCTTCTCTTTGTCACCAAATCACACATTGCACTATCTCAGTAGAGAAGATTAAGCTTTAGAGCCTCCTACGTGTGTTGGAAGACTTTGACAGTGTTGTGAAATTTGAAGTACACCTTACGCACTACAGTGTTAACACAGTAGCATGGCCCCTGCGAAAGGATGACACGCAAATCCGTGGAGCGCTCCATATTTACTCTTCTCTTTGTCCCCAAATCACACATTCTACTATCTCAGTAGAGAAGATTAAGCATTAAAGCCTCTAAAGTCAGTTGAAAGGCTTTGGCAGTGTTGAGGAATTTGCAGCACACCTTATGCACGACCATGTTGACCCAAATGTTCCTTTTTCATCGACCGTGCATCGGTGGTAAGACTTGCCAAGTACGAAACTTCACCTTAAGCCTCAGCTTGGCTACACCGAAAGTGGATGAGCCGTTCCATCCATCGCTTGTTTCAGCCCTAGCTTTAGTAGCTTAAGGTAAAGTGTATGCGACTGGAGGGCAGTCTGTTGCTTACCACCTTTCTGAAAGCCTGCTGAGGAATGGCGCGTATAAGCACCTACCTTCAAAGGCCACATTTGTGCTTGCTACGGCAGCACATATACTAAAATTGGATCGATACAGAGAAGATTAGCATGGCCCCTGCGAAAGGATGACACGCAAATCCGTGAAGCGCTCCATATTTTCTCTTCTCTTTGTCACCAAATCACACATTGCACTATCTCAGTAGAGAAGATTAAGCTTTAGAGCCTCCTACGTGTGTTGGAAGACTTTGACAGTGTTGTGAAATTTGAAGTACACCTTACGCACTACAGTGTTAACACAGTAGCATGGCCCCTGCGAAAGGATGACACGCAAATCCGTGGAGCGCTCCATATTTACTCTTCTCTTTGTCCCCAAATCACACATTCTACTATC
The DNA here is from genome assembly GCA_033220385.1 of Triplophysa yarkandensis. Lineage (NCBI taxonomy): Eukaryota > Metazoa > Chordata > Actinopteri > Cypriniformes > Nemacheilidae > Triplophysa > Triplophysa yarkandensis. The sequence goes on from CM065654.1 coordinate 6,471,705, forward strand.
TCAGTAGAGAAGATTAAGCATTAAAGCCTCTAAAGTCAGTTGAAAGGCTTTGGCAGTGTTGAGGGATTTGCAGCACACCTTATGCACGACCATGTTGACCCAAATGTTCCTTTTTCATCGACCGTGCATCGGTGGTAAGACTTGCCAAGTACGAAACTTCACCTTAAGCCTCAGCTTGGCTACACCGAAAGTGGATGAGCCGTTCCATCCATCGCTTGTTTCAGCCCTAGCTTTAGTAGCTTAAGGTAAAGTGTATGCGACTGGAGGGCAGTCTGTTGCTTACCACCTTTCTGAAAGCCTGCTGAGGAATGGCGCGTATAAGCACCTACCTTCAAAGGCCACATTTGTGCTTGCTACGGCAGCACATATACTAAAATTGGATCGATACAGAGAAGATTAGCATGGCCCCTGCGAAAGGATGACACGCAAATCCGTGAAGCGCTCCATATTTTCTCTTCTCTTTGTCACCAAATCACACATTGCACTATCTCAGTAGAGAAGATTAAGCTTTAGAGCCTCCTACGTGTGTTGGAAGACTTTGACAGTGTTGTGAAATTTGAAGTACACCTTACGCACTACAGTGTTAACACAGTAGCATGGCCCCTGCGAAAGGATGACACGCAAATCCGTGGAGCGCTCCATATTTACTCTTCTCTTTGTCCCCAAATCACACATTCTACTATCTCAGTAGAGAAGATTAAGCATTAAAGCCTCTAAAGTCAGTTGAAAGGCTTTGGCAGTGTTGAGGAATTTGCAGCACACCTTATGCACGACCATGTTGACCCAAATGTTCCTTTTTCATCGACCGTGCATCGGTGGTAAGACTTGCCAAGTACGAAACTTCACCTTAAGCCTCAGCTTGGCTACACCGAAAGTGGATGAGCCGTTCCATCCATCGCTTGTTTCAGCCCTAGCTTTAGTAGCTTAAGGTAAAGTGTATGCGACTGGAGGGCAGTCTGTTGCTTACCACCTTTCTGAAAGCCTGCTGAGGAATGGCGCGTATAAGCACCTACCTTCAAAGGCCACATTTGTGCTTGCTACGGCAGCACATATACTAAAATTGGATCGATACAGAGAAGATTAGCATGGCCCCTGCGAAAGGATGACACGCAAATCCGTGAAGCGCTCCATATTTTCTCTTCTCTTTGTCACCAAATCACACATTGCACTATCTCAGTAGAGAAGATTAAGCTTTAGAGCCTCCTACGTGTGTTGGAAGACTTTGACAGTGTTGTGAAATTTGAAGTACACCTTACGCACTACAGTGTTAACACAGTAGCATGGCCCCTGCGAAAGGATGACACGCAAATCCGTGGAGCGCTCCATATTTACTCTTCTCTTTGTCCCCAAATCACACATTCTACTATCTCAGTAGAGAAGATTAAGCATTAAAGCCTCTAAAGTCAGTTGAAAGGCTTTGGCAGTGTTGAGGAATTTGCAGCACACCTTATGCACGACCATGTTGACCCAAATGTTCCTTTTTCATCGACCGTGCATCGGTGGTAAGACTTGCCAAGTACGAAACTTCACCTTAAGCCTCAGCTTGGCTACACCGAAAGTGGATGAGCCGTTCCATCCATCGCTTGTTTCAGCCCTAGCTTTAGTAGCTTAAGGTAAAGTGTATGCGACTGGAGGGCAGTCTGTTGCTTACCACCTTTCTGAAAGCCTGCTGAGGAATGGCGCGTATAAGCACCTACCTTCAAAGGCCACATTTGTGCTTGCTACGGCAGCACATATACTAAAATTGGATCGATACAGAGAAGATTAGCATGGCCCCTGCGAAAGGATGACACGCAAATCCGTGAAGCGCTCCATATTTTCTCTTCTCTTTGTCACCAAATCACACATTGCACTATCTCAGTAGAGAAGATTAAGCTTTAGAGCCTCCTACGTGTGTTGGAAGACTTTGACAGTGTTGTGAAATTTGAAGTACACCTTACGCACTACAGTGTTAACACATTAGCATGGCCCCTGCGAAAGGATGACACGCAAATCCGTGGAGCGCTCCATATTTACTCTTCTCTTTGTCACCAAATCACACATTCTACAATCTCAGTAGAGAAGATTATGCATTAAAGCCTCTAAAGTCAGTTGAAAGGCTTTGGCAGTGTTGAGGAATTTGCAGCACACCTTATGCACGACCATGTTGACCCAAATGTTCCTTTTTCATCGACCGTGCATCGGTGGTAAGACTTGCCAAGTACGAAACTTCACCTTAAGCCTCAGCTTGGCTACACCGAAAGTGGATGAGCCGTTCCATCCATCGCTTGTTTCAGCCCTAGCTTTAGTAGCTTAAGGTAAAGTGTATGCGACTGGAGGGCAGTCTGTTGCTTACCACCTTTCTGAAAGCCTGCTGAGGAATGGCGCGTATAAGCACCTACCTTCAAAGGCCACATTTGTGCTTGCTACGGCAGCACATATACTAAAATTGGATCGATACAGAGAAGATTAGCATGGCCCCTGCGAAAGGATGACACGCAAATCCGTGAAGCGCTCCATATTTTCTCTTCTCTTTGTCACCAAATCACACATTGCACTATCTCAGTAGAGAAGATTAAGCTTTAGAGCCTCCTACGTGTGTTGGAAGACTTTGACAGTGTTGTGAAATTTGAAGTACACCTTACGCACTACAGTGTTAACACAGTAGCATGGCCCCTGCGAAAGGATGACACGCAAATCCGTGGAGCGCTCCATATTTACTCTTCTCTTTGTCCCCAAATCACACATTCTACTATCTCAGTAGAGAAGATTAAGCATTAAAGCCTCTAAAGTCAGTTGAAAGGCTTTGGCAGTGTTGAGGGATTTGCAGCACACCTTATGCACGACCATGTTGACCCAAATGTTCCTTTTTCATCGACCGTGCATCGGTGGTAAGACTTGCCAAGTACGAAACTTCACCTTAAGCCTCAGCTTGGCTACACCGAAAGTGGATGAGCCGTTCCATCCATCGCTTGTTTCAGCCCTAGCTTTAGTAGCTTAAGGTAAAGTGTATGCGACTGGAGGGCAGTCTGTTGCTTACCACCTTTCTGAAAGCCTGCTGAGGAATGGCGCGTATAAGCACCTACCTTCAAAGGCCACATTTGTGCTTGCTACGGCAGCACATATACTAAAATTGGATCGATACAGAGAAGATTAGCATGGCCCCTGCGAAAGGATGACACGCAAATCCGTGAAGCGCTCCATATTTTCTCTTCTCTTTGTCACCAAATCACACATTGCACTATCTCAGTAGAGAAGATTAAGCTTTAGAGCCTCCTACGTGTGTTGGAAGACTTTGACAGTGTTGTGAAATTTGAAGTACACCTTACGCACTACAGTGTTAACACAGTAGCATGGCCCCTGCGAAAGGATGACACGCAAATCCGTGGAGCGCTCCATATTTACTCTTCTCTTTGTCCCCAAATCACACATTCTACTATCTCAGTAGAGAAGATTAAGCATTAAAGCCTCTAAAGTCAGTTGAAAGGCTTTGGCAGTGTTGAGGAATTTGCAGCACACCTTATGCACGACCATGTTGACCCAAATGTTCCTTTTTCATCGACCGTGCATCGGTGGTAAGACTTGCCAAGTACGAAACTTCACCTTAAGCCTCAGCTTGGCTACACCGAAAGTGGATGAGCCGTTCCATCCATCGCTTGTTTCAGCCCTAGCTTTAGTAGCTTAAGGTAAAGTGTATGCGACTGGAGGGCAGTCTGTTGCTTACCACCTTTCTGAAAGCCTGCTGAGGAATGGCGCGTATAAGCACCTACCTTCAAAGGCCACATTTGTGCTTGCTACGGCAGCACATATACTAAAATTGGATCGATACAGAGAAGATTAGCATGGCCCCTGCGAAAGGATGACACGCAAATCCGTGAAGCGCTCCATATTTTCTCTTCTCTTTGTCACCAAATCACACATTGCACTATCTCAGTAGAGAAGATTAAGCTTTAGAGCCTCCTACGTGTGTTGGAAGACTTTGACAGTGTTGTGAAATTTGAAGTACACCTTACGCACTACAGTGTTAACACAGTAGCATGGCCCCTGCGAAAGGATGACACGCAAATCCGTGGAGCGCTCCATATTTACTCTTCTCTTTGTCCCCAAATCACACATTCTACTATCTCAGTAGAGAAGATTAAGCATTAAAGCCTCTAAAGTCAGTTGAAAGGCTTTGGCAGTGTTGAGGAATTTGCAGCACACCTTATGCACGACCATGTTGACCCAAATGTTCCTTTTTCATCGACCGTGCATCGGTGGTAAGACTTGCCAAGTACGAAACTTCACCTTAAGCCTCAGCTTGGCTACACCGAAAGTGGATGAGCCGTTCCATCCATCGCTTGTTTCAGCCCTAGCTTTAGTAGCTTAAGGTAAAGTGTATGCGACTGGAGGGCAGTCTGTTGCTTACCACCTTTCTGAAAGCCTGCTGAGGAATGGCGCGTATAAGCACCTACCTTCAAAGGCCACATTTGTGCTTGCTACGGCAGCACATATACTAAAATTGGATCGATACAGAGAAGATTAGCATGGCCCCTGCGAAAGGATGACACGCAAATCCGTGAAGCGCTCCATATTTTCTCTTCTCTTTGTCACCAAATCACACATTGCACTATCTCAGTAGAGAAGATTAAGCTTTAGAGCCTCCTACGTGTGTTGGAAGACTTTGACAGTGTTGTGAAATTTGAAGTACACCTTACGCACTACAGTGTTAACACATTAGCATGGCCCCTGCGAAAGGATGACACGCAAATCCGTGGAGCGCTCCATATTTACTCTTCTCTTTGTCACCAAATCACACATTCTACAATCTCAGTAGAGAAGATTATGCATTAAAGCCTCTAAAGTCAGTTGAAAGGCTTTGGCAGTGTTGAGGAATTTGCAGCACACCTTATGCACGACCATGTTGACCCAAATGTTCCTTTTTCATCGACCGTGCATCGGTGGTAAGACTTGCCAAGTACGAAACTTCACCTTAAGCCTCAGCTTGGCTACACCGAAAGTGGATGAGCCGTTCCATCCATCGCTTGTTTCAGCCCTAGCTTTAGTAGCTTAAGGTAAAGTGTATGCGACTGGAGGGCAGTCTGTTGCTTACCACCTTTCTGAAAGCCTGCTGAGGAATGGCGCGTATAAGCACCTACCTTCAAAGGCCACATTTGTGCTTGCTACGGCAGCACATATACTAAAATTGGATCGATACAGAGAAGATTAGCATGGCCCCTGCGAAAGGATGACACGCAAATCCGTGAAGCGCTCCATATTTTCTCTTCTCTTTGTCACCAAATCACACATTGCACTATCTCAGTAGAGAAGATTAAGCTTTAGAGCCTCCTACGTGTGTTGGAAGACTTTGACAGTGTTGTGAAATTTGAAGTACACCTTACGCACTACAGTGTTAACACAGTAGCATGGCCCCTGCGAAAGGATGACACGCAAATCCGTGGAGCGCTCCATATTTACTCTTCTCTTTGTCCCCAAATCACACATTCTACTATCTCAGTAGAGAAGATTAAGCATTAAAGCCTCTAAAGTCAGTTGAAAGGCTTTGGCAGTGTTGAGGAATTTGCAGCACACCTTATGCACGACCATGTTGACCCAAATGTTCCTTTTTCATCGACCGTGCATCGGTGGTAAGACTTGCCAAGTACGAAACTTCACCTTAAGCCTCAGCTTGGCTACACCGAAAGTGGATGAGCCGTTCCATCCATCGCTTGTTTCAGCCCTAGCTTTAGTAGCTTAAGGTAAAGTGTATGCGACTGGAGGGCAGTCTGTTGCTTACCACCTTTCTGAAAGCCTGCTGAGGAATGGCGCGTATAAGCACCTACCTTCAAAGGCCACATTTGTGCTTGCTACGGCAGCACATATACTAAAATTGGATCGATACAGAGAAGATTAGCATGGCCCCTGCGAAAGGATGACACGCAAATCCGTGAAGCGCTCCATATTTTCTCTTCTCTTTGTCACCAAATCACACATTGCACTATCTCAGTAGAGAAGATTAAGCTTTAGAGCCTCCTACGTGTGTTGGAAGACTTTGACAGTGTTGTGAAATTTGAAGTACACCTTACGCACTACAGTGTTAACACAGTAGCATGGCCCCTGCGAAAGGATGACACGCAAATCCGTGGAGCGCTCCATATTTACTCTTCTCTTTGTCCCCAAATCACACATTCTACTATCTCAGTAGAGAAGATTAAGCATTAAAGCCTCTAAAGTCAGTTGAAAGGCTTTGGCAGTGTTGAGGAATTTGCAGCACACCTTATGCACGACCATGTTGACCCAAATGTTCCTTTTTCATCGACCGTGCATCGGTGGTAAGACTTGCCAAGTACGAAACTTCACCTTAAGCCTCAGCTTGGCTACACCGAAAGTGGATGAGCCGTTCCATCCATCGCTTGTTTCAGCCCTAGCTTTAGTAGCTTAAGGTAAAGTGTATGCGACTGGAGGGCAGTCTGTTGCTTACCACCTTTCTGAAAGCCTGCTGAGGAATGGCGCGTATAAGCACCTACCTTCAAAGGCCACATTTGTGCTTGCTACGGCAGCACATATACTAAAATTGGATCGATACAGAGAAGATTAGCATGGCCCCTGCGAAAGGATGACACGCAAATCCGTGAAGCGCTCCATATTTTCTCTTCTCTTTGTCACCAAATCACACATTGCACTATCTCAGTAGAGAAGATTAAGCTTTAGAGCCTCCTACGTGTGTTGGAAGACTTTGACAGTGTTGTGAAATTTGAAGTACACCTTACGCACTACAGTGTTAACACATTAGCATGGCCCCTGCGAAAGGATGACACGCAAATCCGTGGAGCGCTCCATATTTACTCTTCTCTTTGTCACCAAATCACACATTCTACAATCTCAGTAGAGAAGATTATGCATTAAAGCCTCTAAAGTCAGTTGAAAGGCTTTGGCAGTGTTGAGGAATTTGCAGCACACCTTATGCACGACCATGTTGACCCAAATGTTCCTTTTTCATCGACCGTGCATCGGTGGTAAGACTTGCCAAGTACGAAACTTCACCTTAAGCCTCAGCTTGGCTACACCGAAAGTGGATGAGCCGTTCCATCCATCGCTTGTTTCAGCCCTAGCTTTAGTAGCTTAAGGTAAAGTGTATGCGACTGGAGGGCAGTCTGTTGCTTACCACCTTTCTGAAAGCCTGCTGAGGAATGGCGCGTATAAGCACCTACCTTCAAAGGCCACATTTGTGCTTGCTACGGCAGCACATATACTAAAATTGGATCGATACAGAGAAGATTAGCATGGCCCCTGCGAAAGGATGACACGCAAATCCGTGAAGCGCTCCATATTTTCTCTTCTCTTTGTCACCAAATCACACATTGCACTATCTCAGTAGAGAAGATTAAGCTTTAGAGCCTCCTACGTGTGTTGGAAGACTTTGACAGTGTTGTGAAATTTGAAGTACACCTTACGCACTACAGTGTTAACACAGTAGCATGGCCCCTGCGAAAGGATGACACGCAAATCCGTGGAGCGCTCCATATTTACTCTTCTCTTTGTCCCCAAATCACACATTCTACTATCTCAGTAGAGAAGATTAAGCATTAAAGCCTCTAAAGTCAGTTGAAAGGCTTTGGCAGTGTTGAGGAATTTGCAGCACACCTTATGCACGACCATGTTGACCCAAATGTTCCTTTTTCATCGACCGTGCATCGGTGGTAAGACTTGCCAAGTACGAAACTTCACCTTAAGCCTCAGCTTGGCTACACCGAAAGTGGATGAGCCGTTCCATCCATCGCTTGTTTCAGCCCTAGCTTTAGTAGCTTAAGGTAAAGTGTATGCGACTGGAGGGCAGTCTGTTGCTTACCACCTTTCTGAAAGCCTGCTGAGGAATGGCGCGTATAAGCACCTACCTTCAAAGGCCACATTTGTGCTTGCTACGGCAGCACATATACTAAAATTGGATCGATACAGAGAAGATTAGCATGGCCCCTGCGAAAGGATGACACGCAAATCCGTGAAGCGCTCCATATTTTCTCTTCTCTTTGTCACCAAATCACACATTGCACTATCTCAGTAGAGAAGATTAAGCTTTAGAGCCTCCTACGTGTGTTGGAAGACTTTGACAGTGTTGTGAAATTTGAAGTACACCTTACGCACTACAGTGTTAACACAGTAGCATGGCCCCTGCGAAAGGATGACACGCAAATCCGTGGAGCGCTCCATATTTACTCTTCTCTTTGTCCCCAAATCACACATTCTACTATCTCAGTAGAGAAGATTAAGCATTAAAGCCTCTAAAGTCAGTTGAAAGGCTTTGGCAGTGTTGAGGAATTTGCAGCACACCTTATGCACGACCATGTTGACCCAAATGTTCCTTTTTCATCGACCGTGCATCGGTGGTAAGACTTGCCAAGTACGAAACTTCACCTTAAGCCTCAGCTTGGCTACACCGAAAGTGGATGAGCCGTTCCATCCATCGCTTGTTTCAGCCCTAGCTTTAGTAGCTTAAGGTAAAGTGTATGCGACTGGAGGGCAGTCTGTTGCTTACCACCTTTCTGAAAGCCTGCTGAGGAATGGCGCGTATAAGCACCTACCTTCAAAGGCCACATTTGTGCTTGCTACGGCAGCACATATACTAAAATTGGATCGATACAGAGAAGATTAGCATGGCCCCTGCGAAAGGATGACACGCAAATCCGTGAAGCGCTCCATATTTTCTCTTCTCTTTGTCACCAAATCACACATTGCACTATCTCAGTAGAGAAGATTAAGCTTTAGAGCCTCCTACGTGTGTTGGAAGACTTTGACAGTGTTGTGAAATTTGAAGTACACCTTACGCACTACAGTGTTAACACAGTAGCATGGCCCCTGCGAAAGGATGACACGCAAATCCGTGGAGCGCTCCATATTTACTCTTCTCTTTGTCCCCAAATCACACATTCTACTATCTCAGTAGAGAAGATTAAGCATTAAAGCCTCTAAAGTCAGTTGAAAGGCTTTGGCAGTGTTGAGGAATTTGCAGCACACCTTATGCACGACCATGTTGACCCAAATGTTCCTTTTTCATCGACCGTGCATCGGTGGTAAGACTTGCCAAGTACGAAACTTCACCTTAAGCCTCAGCTTGGCTACACCGAAAGTGGATGAGCCGTTCCATCCATCGCTTGTTTCAGCCCTAGCTTTAGTAGCTTAAGGTAAAGTGTATGCGACTGGAGGGCAGTCTGTTGCTTACCACCTTTCTGAAAGCCTGCTGAGGAATGGCGCGTATAAGCACCTACCTTCAAAGGCCACATTTGTGCTTGCTACGGCAGCACATATACTAAAATTGGATCGATACAGAGAAGATTAGCATGGCCCCTGCGAAAGGATGACACGCAAATCCGTGAAGCGCTCCATATTTTCTCTTCTCTTTGTCACCAAATCACACATTGCACTATCTCAGTAGAGAAGATTAAGCTTTAGAGCCTCCTACGTGTGTTGGAAGACTTTGACAGTGTTGTGAAATTTGAAGTACACCTTACGCACTACAGTGTTAACACAGTAGCATGGCCCCTGCGAAAGGATGACACGCAAATCCGTGGAGCGCTCCATATTTACTCTTCTCTTTGTCCCCAAATCACACATTCTACTATCTCAGTAGAGAAGATTAAGCATTAAAGCCTCTAAAGTCAGTTGAAAGGCTTTGGCAGTGTTGAGGGATTTGCAGCACACCTTATGCACGACCATGTTGACCCAAATGTTCCTTTTTCATCGACCGTGCATCGGTGGTAAGACTTGCCAAGTACGAAACTTCACCTTAAGCCTCAGCTTGGCTACACCGAAAGTGGATGAGCCGTTCCATCCATCGCTTGTTTCAGCCCTAGCTTTAGTAGCTTAAGGTAAAGTGTATGCGACTGGAGGGCAGTCTGTTGCTTACCACCTTTCTGAAAGCCTGCTGAGGAATGGCGCGTATAAGCACCTACCTTCAAAGGCCACATTTGTGCTTGCTACGGCAGCACATATACTAAAATTGGATCGATACAGAGAAGATTAGCATGGCCCCTGCGAAAGGATGACACGCAAATCCGTGAAGCGCTCCATATTTTCTCTTCTCTTTGTCACCAAATCACACATTGCACTATCTCAGTAGAGAAGATTAAGCTTTAGAGCCTCCTACGTGTGTTGGAAGACTTTGACAGTGTTGTGAAATTTGAAGTACACCTTACGCACTACAGTGTTAACACAGTAGCATGGCCCCTGCGAAAGGATGACACGCAAATCCGTGGAGCGCTCCATATTTACTCTTCTCTTTGTCCCCAAATCACACATTCTACTATCTCAGTAGAGAAGATTAAGCATTAAAGCCTCTAAAGTCAGTTGAAAGGCTTTGGCAGTGTTGAGGGATTTGCAGCACACCTTATGCACGACCATGTTGACCCAAATGTTCCTTTTTCATCGACCGTGCATCGGTGGTAAGACTTGCCAAGTACGAAACTTCACCTTAAGCCTCAGCTTGGCTACACCGAAAGTGGATGAGCCGTTCCATCCATCGCTTGTTTCAGCCCTAGCTTTAGTAGCTTAAGGTAAAGTGTATGCGACTGGAGGGCAGTCTGTTGCTTACCACCTTTCTGAAAGCCTGCTGAGGAATGGCGCGTATAAGCACCTACCTTCAAAGGCCACATTTGTGCTTGCTACGGCAGCACATATACTAAAATTGGATCGATACAGAGAAGATTAGCATGGCCCCTGCGAAAGGATGACACGCAAATCCGTGAAGCGCTCCATATTTTCTCTTCTCTTTGTCACCAAATCACACATTGCACTATCTCAGTAGAGAAGATTAAGCTTTAGAGCCTCCTACGTGTGTTGGAAGACTTTGACAGTGTTGTGAAATTTGAAGTACACCTTACGCACTACAGTGTTAACACAGTAGCATGGCCCCTGCGAAAGGATGACACGCAAATCCGTGGAGCGCTCCATATTTACTCTTCTCTTTGTCCCCAAATCACACATTCTACTATCTCAGTAGAGAAGATTAAGCATTAAAGCCTCTAAAGTCAGTTGAAAGGCTTTGGCAGTGTTGAGGAATTTGCAGCACACCTTATGCACGACCATGTTGACCCAAATGTTCCTTTTTCATCGACCGTGCATCGGTGGTAAGACTTGCCAAGTACGAAACTTCACCTTAAGCCTCAGCTTGGCTACACCGAAAGTGGATGAGCCGTTCCATCCATCGCTTGTTTCAGCCCTAGCTTTAGTAGCTTAAGGTAAAGTGTATGCGACTGGAGGGCAGTCTGTTGCTTACCACCTTTCTGAAAGCCTGCTGAGGAATGGCGCGTATAAGCACCTACCTTCAAAGGCCACATTTGTGCTTGCTACGGCAGCACATATACTAAAATTGGATCGATACAGAGAAGATTAGCATGGCCCCTGCGAAAGGATGACACGCAAATCCGTGAAGCGCTCCATATTTTCTCTTCTCTTTGTCACCAAATCACACATTGCACTATCTCAGTAGAGAAGATTAAGCTTTAGAGCCTCCTACGTGTGTTGGAAGACTTTGACAGTGTTGTGAAATTTGAAGTACACCTTACGCACTACAGTGTTAACACAGTAGCATGGCCCCTGCGAAAGGATGACACGCAAATCCGTGGAGCGCTCCATATTTACTCTTCTCTTTGTCCCCAAATCACACATTCTACTATCTCAGTAGAGAAGATTAAGCATTAAAGCCTCTAAAGTCAGTTGAAAGGCTTTGGCAGTGTTGAGGGATTTGCAGCACACCTTATGCACGACCATGTTGACCCAAATGTTCCTTTTTCATCGACCGTGCATCGGTGGTAAGACTTGCCAAGTACGAAACTTCACCTTAAGCCTCAGCTTGGCTACACCGAAAGTGGATGAGCCGTTCCATCCATCGCTTGTTTCAGCCCTAGCTTTAGTAGCTTAAGGTAAAGTGTATGCGACTGGAGGGCAGTCTGTTGCTTACCACCTTTCTGAAAGCCTGCTGAGGAATGGCGCGTATAAGCACCTACCTTCAAAGGCCACATTTGTGCTTGCTACGGCAGCACATATACTAAAATTGGATCGATACAGAGAAGATTAGCATGGCCCCTGCGAAAGGATGACACGCAAATCCGTGAAGCGCTCCATATTTTCTCTTCTCTTTGTCACCAAATCACACATTGCACTATCTCAGTAGAGAAGATTAAGCTTTAGAGCCTCCTACGTGTGTTGGAAGACTTTGACAGTGTTGTGAAATTTGAAGTACACCTTACGCACTACAGTGTTAACACAGTAGCATGGCCCCTGCGAAAGGATGACACGCAAATCCGTGGAGCGCTCCATATTTACTCTTCTCTTTGTCCCCAAATCACACATTCTACTATCTCAGTAGAGAAGATTAAGCATTAAAGCCTCTAAAGTCAGTTGAAAGGCTTTGGCAGTGTTGAGGGATTTGCAGCACACCTTATGCACGACCATGTTGACCCAAATGTTCCTTTTTCATCGACCGTGCATCGGTGGTAAGACTTGCCAAGTACGAAACTTCACCTTAAGCCTCAGCTTGGCTACACCGAAAGTGGATGAGCCGTTCCATCCATCGCTTGTTTCAGCCCTAGCTTTAGTAGCTTAAGGTAAAGTGTATGCGACTGGAGGGCAGTCTGTTGCTTACCACCTTTCTGAAAGCCTGCTGAGGAATGGCGCGTATAAGCACCTACCTTCAAAGGCCACATTTGTGCTTGCTACGGCAGCACATATACTAAAATTGGATCGATACAGAGAAGATTAGCATGGCCCCTGCGAAAGGATGACACGCAAATCCGTGAAGCGCTCCATATTTTCTCTTCTCTTTGTCACCAAATCACACATTGCACTATCTCAGTAGAGAAGATTAAGCTTTAGAGCCTCCTACGTGTGTTGGAAGACTTTGACAGTGTTGTGAAATTTGAAGTACACCTTACGCACTACAGTGTTAACACAGTAGCATGGCCCCTGCGAAAGGATGACACGCAAATCCGTGGAGCGCTCCATATTTACTCTTCTCTTTGTCCCCAAATCACACATTCTACTATCTCAGTAGAGAAGATTAAGCATTAAAGCCTCTAAAGTCAGTTGAAAGGCTTTGGCAGTGTTGAGGAATTTGCAGCACACCTTATGCACGACCATGTTGACCCAAATGTTCCTTTTTCATCGACCGTGCATCGGTGGTAAGACTTGCCAAGTACGAAACTTCACCTTAAGCCTCAGCTTGGCTACACCGAAAGTGGATGAGCCGTTCCATCCATCGCTTGTTTCAGCCCTAGCTTTAGTAGCTTAAGGTAAAGTGTATGCGACTGGAGGGCAGTCTGTTGCTTACCACCTTTCTGAAAGCCTGCTGAGGAATGGCGCGTATAAGCACCTACCTTCAAAGGCCACATTTGTGCTTGCTACGGCAGCACATATACTAAAATTGGATCGATACAGAGAAGATTAGCATGGCCCCTGCGAAAGGATGACACGCAAATCCGTGAAGCGCTCCATATTTTCTCTTCTCTTTGTCACCAAATCACACATTGCACTATCTCAGTAGAGAAGATTAAGCTTTAGAGCCTCCTACGTGTGTTGGAAGACTTTGACAGTGTTGTGAAATTTGAAGTACACCTTACGCACTACAGTGTTAACACAGTAGCATGGCCCCTGCGAAAGGATGACACGCAAATCCGTGGAGCGCTCCATATTTACTCTTCTCTTTGTCCCCAAATCACACATTCTACTATCTCAGTAGAGAAGATTAAGCATTAAAGCCTCTAAAGTCAGTTGAAAGGCTTTGGCAGTGTTGAGGAATTTGCAGCACACCTTATGCACGACCATGTTGACCCAAATGTTCCTTTTTCATCGACCGTGCATCGGTGGTAAGACTTGCCAAGTACGAAACTTCACCTTAAGCCTCAGCTTGGCTACACCGAAAGTGGATGAGCCGTTCCATCCATCGCTTGTTTCAGCCCTAGCTTTAGTAGCTTAAGGTAAAGTGTATGCGACTGGAGGGCAGTCTGTTGCTTACCACCTTTCTGAAAGCCTGCTGAGGAATGGCGCGTATAAGCACCTACCTTCAAAGGCCACATTTGTGCTTGCTACGGCAGCACATATACTAAAATTGGATCGATACAGAGAAGATTAGCATGGCCCCTGCGAAAGGATGACACGCAAATCCGTGAAGCGCTCCATATTTTCTCTTCTCTTTGTCACCAAATCACACATTGCACTATCTCAGTAGAGAAGATTAAGCTTTAGAGCCTCCTACGTGTGTTGGAAGACTTTGACAGTGTTGTGAAATTTGAAGTACACCTTACGCACTACAGTGTTAACACAGTAGCATGGCCCCTGCGAAAGGATGACACGCAAATCCGTGGAGCGCTCCATATTTACTCTTCTCTTTGTCCCCAAATCACACATTCTACTATCTCAGTAGAGAAGATTAAGCATTAAAGCCTCTAAAGTCAGTTGAAAGGCTTTGGCAGTGTTGAGGAATTTGCAGCACACCTTATGCACGACCATGTTGACCCAAATGTTCCTTTTTCATCGACCGTGCATCGGTGGTAAGACTTGCCAAGTACGAAACTTCACCTTAAGCCTCAGCTTGGCTACACCGAAAGTGGATGAGCCGTTCCATCCATCGCTTGTTTCAGCCCTAGCTTTAGTAGCTTAAGGTAAAGTGTATGCGACTGGAGGGCAGTCTGTTGCTTACCACCTTTCTGAAAGCCTGCTGAGGAATGGCGCGTATAAGCACCTACCTTCAAAGGCCACATTTGTGCTTGCTACGGCAGCACATATACTAAAATTGGATCGATACAGAGAAGATTAGCATGGCCCCTGCGAAAGGATGACACGCAAATCCGTGAAGCGCTCCATATTTTCTCTTCTCTTTGTCACCAAATCACACATTGCACTATCTCAGTAGAGAAGATTAAGCTTTAGAGCCTCCTACGTGTGTTGGAAGACTTTGACAGTGTTGTGAAATTTGAAGTACACCTTACGCACTACAGTGTTAACACAGTAGCATGGCCCCTGCGAAAGGATGACACGCAAATCCGTGGAGCGCTCCATATTTACTCTTCTCTTTGTCCCCAAATCACACATTCTACTATCTCAGTAGAGAAGATTAAGCATTAAAGCCTCTAAAGTCAGTTGAAAGGCTTTGGCAGTGTTGAGGAATTTGCAGCACACCTTATGCACGACCATGTTGACCCAAATGTTCCTTTTTCATCGACCGTGCATCGGTGGTAAGACTTGCCAAGTACGAAACTTCACCTTAAGCCTCAGCTTGGCTACACCGAAAGTGGATGAGCCGTTCCATCCATCGCTTGTTTCAGCCCTAGCTTTAGTAGCTTAAGGTAAAGTGTATGCGACTGGAGGGCAGTCTGTTGCTTACCACCTTTCTGAAAGCCTGCTGAGGAATGGCGCGTATAAGCACCTACCTTCAAAGGCCACATTTGTGCTTGCTACGGCAGCACATATACTAAAATTGGATCGATACAGAGAAGATTAGCATGGCCCCTGCGAAAGGATGACACGCAAATCCGTGAAGCGCTCCATATTTTCTCTTCTCTTTGTCACCAAATCACACATTGCACTATCTCAGTAGAGAAGATTAAGCTTTAGAGCCTCCTACGTGTGTTGGAAGACTTTGACAGTGTTGTGAAATTTGAAGTACACCTTACGCACTACAGTGTTAACACAGTAGCATGGCCCCTGCGAAAGGATGACACGCAAATCCGTGGAGCGCTCCATATTTACTCTTCTCTTTGTCCCCAAATCACACATTCTACTATCTCAGTAGAGAAGATTAAGCA
The DNA here is from genome assembly GCA_033220385.1 of Triplophysa yarkandensis. Lineage (NCBI taxonomy): Eukaryota > Metazoa > Chordata > Actinopteri > Cypriniformes > Nemacheilidae > Triplophysa > Triplophysa yarkandensis. Next base: position 6,487,457 of record CM065654.1, read on the forward strand.
TTAAAGCCTCTAAAGTCAGTTGAAAGGCTTTGGCAGTGTTGAGGAATTTGCAGCACACCTTATGCACGACCATGTTGACCCAAATGTTCCTTTTTCATCGACCGTGCATCGGTGGTAAGACTTGCCAAGTACGAAACTTCACCTTAAGCCTCAGCTTGGCTACACCGAAAGTGGATGAGCCGTTCCATCCATCGCTTGTTTCAGCCCTAGCTTTAGTAGCTTAAGGTAAAGTGTATGCGACTGGAGGGCAGTCTGTTGCTTACCACCTTTCTGAAAGCCTGCTGAGGAATGGCGCGTATAAGCACCTACCTTCAAAGGCCACATTTGTGCTTGCTACGGCAGCACATATACTAAAATTGGATCGATACAGAGAAGATTAGCATGGCCCCTGCGAAAGGATGACACGCAAATCCGTGAAGCGCTCCATATTTTCTCTTCTCTTTGTCACCAAATCACACATTGCACTATCTCAGTAGAGAAGATTAAGCTTTAGAGCCTCCTACGTGTGTTGGAAGACTTTGACAGTGTTGTGAAATTTGAAGTACACCTTACGCACTACAGTGTTAACACAGTAGCATGGCCCCTGCGAAAGGATGACACGCAAATCCGTGGAGCGCTCCATATTTACTCTTCTCTTTGTCCCCAAATCACACATTCTACTATCTCAGTAGAGAAGATTAAGCATTAAAGCCTCTAAAGTCAGTTGAAAGGCTTTGGCAGTGTTGAGGAATTTGCAGCACACCTTATGCACGACCATGTTGACCCAAATGTTCCTTTTTCATCGACCGTGCATCGGTGGTAAGACTTGCCAAGTACGAAACTTCACCTTAAGCCTCAGCTTGGCTACACCGAAAGTGGATGAGCCGTTCCATCCATCGCTTGTTTCAGCCCTAGCTTTAGTAGCTTAAGGTAAAGTGTATGCGACTGGAGGGCAGTCTGTTGCTTACCACCTTTCTGAAAGCCTGCTGAGGAATGGCGCGTATAAGCACCTACCTTCAAAGGCCACATTTGTGCTTGCTACGGCAGCACATATACTAAAATTGGATCGATACAGAGAAGATTAGCATGGCCCCTGCGAAAGGATGACACGCAAATCCGTGAAGCGCTCCATGTTTTCTCTTCTCTTTGTCACCAAATCACACATTGCACTATCTCAGTAGAGAAGATTAAGCTTTAGAGCCTCCTACGTGTGTTGGAAGACTTTGACAGTGTTGTGAAATTTGAAGTACACCTTACGCACTACAGTGTTAACACAGTAGCATGGCCCCTGCGAAAGGATGACACGCAAATCCGTGGAGCGCTCCATATTTTCTCTTCTCTTTGTCACCAAATCACACATTGCACTATCTCAGTAGAGAAGATTAAGCTTTAGAGCCTCCTACGTGTGTTGGAAGACTTTGACAGTGTTGTGAAATTTGAAGTACACCTTACGCACTACAGTGTTAACACAGTAGCATGGCCCCTGCGAAAGGATGACACGCAAATCCGTGGAGCGCTCCATATTTACTCTTCTCTTTGTCCCCAAATCACACATTCTACTATCTCAGTAGAGAAGATTAAGCATTAAAGCCTCTAAAGTCAGTTGAAAGGCTTTGGCAGTGTTGAGGAATTTGCAGCACACCTTATGCACGACCATGTTGACCCAAATGTTCCTTTTTCATCGACCGTGCATCGGTGGTAAGACTTGCCAAGTACGAAACTTCACCTTAAGCCTCAGCTTGGCTACACCGAAAGTGGATGAGCCGTTCCATCCATCGCTTGTTTCAGCCCTAGCTTTAGTAGCTTAAGGTAAAGTGTATGCGACTGGAGGGCAGTCTGTTGCTTACCACCTTTCTGAAAGCCTGCTGAGGAATGGCGCGTATAAGCACCTACCTTCAAAGGCCACATTTGTGCTTGCTACGGCAGCACATATACTAAAATTGGATCGATACAGAGAAGATTAGCATGGCCCCTGCGAAAGGATGACACGCAAATCCGTGAAGCGCTCCATATTTTCTCTTCTCTTTGTCACCAAATCACACATTGCACTATCTCAGTAGAGAAGATTAAGCTTTAGAGCCTCCTACGTGTGTTGGAAGACTTTGACAGTGTTGTGAAATTTGAAGTACACCTTACGCACTACAGTGTTAACACAGTAGCATGGCCCCTGCGAAAGGATGACACGCAAATCCGTGGAGCGCTCCATATTTACTCTTCTCTTTGTCCCCAAATCACACATTCTACTATCTCAGTAGAGAAGATTAAGCATTAAAGCCTCTAAAGTCAGTTGAAAGGCTTTGGCAGTGTTGAGGAATTTGCAGCACACCTTATGCACGACCATGTTGACCCAAATGTTCCTTTTTCATCGACCGTGCATCGGTGGTAAGACTTGCCAAGTACGAAACTTCACCTTAAGCCTCAGCTTGGCTACACCGAAAGTGGATGAGCCGTTCCATCCATCGCTTGTTTCAGCCCTAGCTTTAGTAGCTTAAGGTAAAGTGTATGCGACTGGAGGGCAGTCTGTTGCTTACCACCTTTCTGAAAGCCTGCTGAGGAATGGCGCGTATAAGCACCTACCTTCAAAGGCCACATTTGTGCTTGCTACGGCAGCACATATACTAAAATTGGATCGATACAGAGAAGATTAGCATGGCCCCTGCGAAAGGATGACACGCAAATCCGTGAAGCGCTCCATATTTTCTCTTCTCTTTGTCACCAAATCACACATTGCACTATCTCAGTAGAGAAGATTAAGCTTTAGAGCCTCCTACGTGTGTTGGAAGACTTTGACAGTGTTGTGAAATTTGAAGTACACCTTACGCACTACAGTGTTAACACAGTAGCATGGCCCCTGCGAAAGGATGACACGCAAATCCGTGGAGCGCTCCATATTTACTCTTCTCTTTGTCCCCAAATCACACATTCTACTATCTCAGTAGAGAAGATTAAGCATTAAAGCCTCTAAAGTCAGTTGAAAGGCTTTGGCAGTGTTGAGGAATTTGCAGCACACCTTATGCACGACCATGTTGACCCAAATGTTCCTTTTTCATCGACCGTGCATCGGTGGTAAGACTTACCAAGTACGAAACTTCACCTTAAGCCTCAGCTTGGCTACACCGAAAGTGGATGAGCCGTTCCATCCATCGCTTGTTTCAGCCCTAGCTTTAGTAGCTTAAGGTAAAGTGTATGCGACTGGAGGGCAGTCTGTTGCTTACCACCTTTCTGAAAGCCTGCTGAGGAATGGCGCGTATAAGCACCTACCTTCAAAGGCCACATTTGTGCTTGCTACGGCAGCACATATACTAAAATTGGATCGATACAGAGAAGATTAGCATGGCCCCTGCGAAAGGATGACACGCAAATCCGTGAAGCGCTCCATATTTTCTCTTCTCTTTGTCACCAAATCACACATTGCACTATCTCAGTAGAGAAGATTAAGCTTTAGAGCCTCCTACGTGTGTTGGAAGACTTTGACAGTGTTGTGAAATTTGAAGTACACCTTACGCACTACAGTGTTAACACAGTAGCATGGCCCCTGCGAAAGGATGACACGCAAATCCGTGGAGCGCTCCATATTTACTCTTCTCTTTGTCCCCAAATCACACATTCTACTATCTCAGTAGAGAAGATTAAGCATTAAAGCCTCTAAAGTCAGTTGAAAGGCTTTGGCAGTGTTGAGGAATTTGCAGCACACCTTATGCACGACCATGTTGACCCAAATGTTCCTTTTTCATCGACCGTGCATCGGTGGTAAGACTTGCCAAGTACGAAACTTCACCTTAAGCCTCAGCTTGGCTACACCGAAAGTGGATGAGCCGTTCCATCCATCGCTTGTTTCAGCCCTAGCTTTAGTAGCTTAAGGTAAAGTGTATGCGACTGGAGGGCAGTCTGTTGCTTACCACCTTTCTGAAAGCCTGCTGAGGAATGGCGCGTATAAGCACCTACCTTCAAAGGCCACATTTGTGCTTGCTACGGCAGCACATATACTAAAATTGGATCGATACAGAGAAGATTAGCATGGCCCCTGCGAAAGGATGACACGCAAATCCGTGAAGCGCTCCATATTTTCTCTTCTCTTTGTCACCAAATCACACATTCTACTATCTCAGTAGAGAAGATTAAGCATTAAAGCCTCCTACGTGTGTTGGAAGACTTTGACAGTGTTGTGAAATTTGAAGTACACCTTACGCACTACAGTGTTAACACATTAGCATGGCCCCTGCGAAAGGATGACACGCAAATCCGTGGAGCGCTCCATATTTACTCTTCTCTTTGTCACCAAATCACACATTCTACAATCTCAGTAGAGAAGATTAAGCATTAAAGCCTCTAAAGTCAGTTGAAAGGCTTTGGCAGTGTTGAGGAATTTGCAGCACACCTTATGCACGACCATGTTGACCCAAATGTTCCTTTTTCATCGACCGTGCATCGGTGGTAAGACTTGCCAAGTACGAAACTTCACCTTAAGCCTCAGCTTGGCTACACCGAAAGTGGATGAGCCGTTCCATCCATCGCTTGTTTCAGCCCTAGCTTTAGTAGCTTAAGGTAAAGTGTATGCGACTGGAGGGCAGTCTGTTGCTTACCACCTTTCTGAAAGCCTGCTGAGGAATGGCGCGTATAAGCACCTACCTTCAAAGGCCACATTTGTGCTTGCTACGGCAGCACATATACTAAAATTGGATCGATACAGAGAAGATTAGCATGGCCCCTGCGAAAGGATGACACGCAAATCCGTGAAGCGCTCCATATTTTCTCTTCTCTTTGTCACCAAATCACACATTGCACTATCTCAGTAGAGAAGATTAAGCTTTAGAGCCTCCTACGTGTGTTGGAAGACTTTGACAGTGTTGTGAAATTTGAAGTACACCTTACGCACTACAGTGTTAACACAGTAGCATGGCCCCTGCGAAAGGATGACACGCAAATCCGTGGAGCGCTCCATATTTACTCTTCTCTTTGTCCCCAAATCACACATTCTACTATCTCAGTAGAGAAGATTAAGCATTAAAGCCTCTAAAGTCAGTTGAAAGGCTTTGGCAGTGTTGAGGAATTTGCAGCACACCTTATGCACGACCATGTTGACCCAAATGTTCCTTTTTCATCGACCGTGCATCGGTGGTAAGACTTGCCAAGTACGAAACTTCACCTTAAGCCTCAGCTTGGCTACACCGAAAGTGGATGAGCCGTTCCATCCATCGCTTGTTTCAGCCCTAGCTTTAGTAGCTTAAGGTAAAGTGTATGCGACTGGAGGGCAGTCTGTTGCTTACCACCTTTCTGAAAGCCTGCTGAGGAATGGCGCGTATAAGCACCTACCTTCAAAGGCCACATTTGTGCTTGCTACGGCAGCACATATACTAAAATTGGATCGATACAGAGAAGATTAGCATGGCCCCTGCGAAAGGATGACACGCAAATCCGTGAAGCGCTCCATATTTTCTCTTCTCTTTGTCACCAAATCACACATTGCACTATCTCAGTAGAGAAGATTAAGCTTTAGAGCCTCCTACGTGTGTTGGAAGACTTTGACAGTGTTGTGAAATTTGAAGTACACCTTACGCACTACAGTGTTAACACAGTAGCATGGCCCCTGCGAAAGGATGACACGCAAATCCGTGGAGCGCTCCATATTTACTCTTCTCTTTGTCCCCAAATCACACATTCTACTATCTCAGTAGAGAAGATTAAGCATTAAAGCCTCTAAAGTCAGTTGAAAGGCTTTGGCAGTGTTGAGGAATTTGCAGCACACCTTATGCACGACCATGTTGACCCAAATGTTCCTTTTTCATCGACCGTGCATCGGTGGTAAGACTTGCCAAGTACGAAACTTCACCTTAAGCCTCAGCTTGGCTACACCGAAAGTGGATGAGCCGTTCCATCCATCGCTTGTTTCAGCCCTAGCTTTAGTAGCTTAAGGTAAAGTGTATGCGACTGGAGGGCAGTCTGTTGCTTACCACCTTTCTGAAAGCCTGCTGAGGAATGGCGCGTATAAGCACCTACCTTCAAAGGCCACATTTGTGCTTGTTACGGCAGCACATATACTAAAATTGGATCGATACAGAGAAGATTAGCATGGCCCCTGCGAAAGGATGACACGCAAATCCGTGAAGCGCTCCATATTTTCTCTTCTCTTTGTCACCAAATCACACATTGCACTATCTCAGTAGAGAAGATTAAGCTTTAGAGCCTCCTACGTGTGTTGGAAGACTTTGACAGTGTTGTGAAATTTGAAGTACACCTTACGCACTACAGTGTTAACACAGTAGCATGGCCCCTGCGAAAGGATGACACGCAAATCCGTGGAGCGCTCCATATTTACTCTTCTCTTTGTCCCCAAATCACACATTCTACTATCTCAGTAGAGAAGATTAAGCATTAAAGCCTCTAAAGTCAGTTGAAAGGCTTTGGCAGTGTTGAGGAATTTGCAGCACACCTTATGCACGACCATGTTGACCCAAATGTTCCTTTTTCATCGACCGTGCATCGGTGGTAAGACTTGCCAAGTACGAAACTTCACCTTAAGCCTCAGCTTGGCTACACCGAAAGTGGATGAGCCGTTCCATCCATCGCTTGTTTCAGCCCTAGCTTTAGTAGCTTAAGGTAAAGTGTATGCGACTGGAGGGCAGTCTGTTGCTTACCACCTTTCTGAAAGCCTGCTGAGGAATGGCGCGTATAAGCACCTACCTTCAAAGGCCACATTTGTGCTTGCTACGGCAGCACATATACTAAAATTGGATCGATACAGAGAAGATTAGCATGGCCCCTGCGAAAGGATGACACGCAAATCCGTGAAGCGCTCCATATTTTCTCTTCTCTTTGTCACCAAATCACACATTGCACTATCTCAGTAGAGAAGATTAAGCTTTAGAGCCTCCTACGTGTGTTGGAAGACTTTGACAGTGTTGTGAAATTTGAAGTACACCTTACGCACTACAGTGTTAACACAGTAGCATGGCCCCTGCGAAAGGATGACACGCAAATCCGTGGAGCGCTCCATATTTACTCTTCTCTTTGTCCCCAAATCACACATTCTACTATCTCAGTAGAGAAGATTAAGCATTAAAGCCTCTAAAGTCAGTTGAAAGGCTTTGGCAGTGTTGAGGAATTTGCAGCACACCTTATGCACGACCATGTTGACCCAAATGTTCCTTTTTCATCGACCGTGCATCGGTGGTAAGACTTACCAAGTACGAAACTTCACCTTAAGCCTCAGCTTGGCTACACCGAAAGTGGATGAGCCGTTCCATCCATCGCTTGTTTCAGCCCTAGCTTTAGTAGCTTAAGGTAAAGTGTATGCGACTGGAGGGCAGTCTGTTGCTTACCACCTTTCTGAAAGCCTGCTGAGGAATGGCGCGTATAAGCACCTACCTTCAAAGGCCACATTTGTGCTTGCTACGGCAGCACATATACTAAAATTGGATCGATACAGAGAAGATTAGCATGGCCCCTGCGAAAGGATGACACGCAAATCCGTGAAGCGCTCCATATTTTCTCTTCTCTTTGTCACCAAATCACACATTGCACTATCTCAGTAGAGAAGATTAAGCTTTAGAGCCTCCTACGTGTGTTGGAAGACTTTGACAGTGTTGTGAAATTTGAAGTACACCTTACGCACTACAGTGTTAACACAGTAGCATGGCCCCTGCGAAAGGATGACACGCAAATCCGTGGAGCGCTCCATATTTACTCTTCTCTTTGTCCCCAAATCACACATTCTACTATCTCAGTAGAGAAGATTAAGCATTAAAGCCTCTAAAGTCAGTTGAAAGGCTTTGGCAGTGTTGAGGAATTTGCAGCACACCTTATGCACGACCATGTTGACCCAAATGTTCCTTTTTCATCGACCGTGCATCGGTGGTAAGACTTGCCAAGTACGAAACTTCACCTTAAGCCTCAGCTTGGCTACACCGAAAGTGGATGAGCCGTTCCATCCATCGCTTGTTTCAGCCCTAGCTTTAGTAGCTTAAGGTAAAGTGTATGCGACTGGAGGGCAGTCTGTTGCTTACCACCTTTCTGAAAGCCTGCTGAGGAATGGCGCGTATAAGCACCTACCTTCAAAGGCCACATTTGTGCTTGCTACGGCAGCACATATACTAAAATTGGATCGATACAGAGAAGATTAGCATGGCCCCTGCGAAAGGATGACACGCAAATCCGTGAAGCGCTCCATATTTTCTCTTCTCTTTGTCACCAAATCACACATTGCACTATCTCAGTAGAGAAGATTAAGCTTTAGAGCCTCCTACGTGTGTTGGAAGACTTTGACAGTGTTGTGAAATTTGAAGTACACCTTACGCACTACAGTGTTAACACAGTAGCATGGCCCCTGCGAAAGGATGACACGCAAATCCGTGGAGCGCTCCATATTTACTCTTCTCTTTGTCCCCAAATCACACATTCTACTATCTCAGTAGAGAAGATTAAGCATTAAAGCCTCTAAAGTCAGTTGAAAGGCTTTGGCAGTGTTGAGGAATTTGCAGCACACCTTATGCACGACCATGTTGACCCAAATGTTCCTTTTTCATCGACCGTGCATCGGTGGTAAGACTTGCCAAGTACGAAACTTCACCTTAAGCCTCAGCTTGGCTACACCGAAAGTGGATGAGCCGTTCCATCCATCGCTTGTTTCAGCCCTAGCTTTAGTAGCTTAAGGTAAAGTGTATGCGACTGGAGGGCAGTCTGTTGCTTACCACCTTTCTGAAAGCCTGCTGAGGAATGGCGCGTATAAGCACCTACCTTCAAAGGCCACATTTGTGCTTGCTACGGCAGCACATATACTAAAATTGGATCGATACAGAGAAGATTAGCATGGCCCCTGCGAAAGGATGACACGCAAATCCGTGAAGCGCTCCATATTTTCTCTTCTCTTTGTCACCAAATCACACATTGCACTATCTCAGTAGAGAAGATTAAGCTTTAGAGCCTCCTACGTGTGTTGGAAGACTTTGACAGTGTTGTGAAATTTGAAGTACACCTTACGCACTACAGTGTTAACACAGTAGCATGGCCCCTGCGAAAGGATGACACGCAAATCCGTGGAGCGCTCCATATTTACTCTTCTCTTTGTCCCCAAATCACACATTCTACTATCTCAGTAGAGAAGATTAAGCATTAAAGCCTCTAAAGTCAGTTGAAAGGCTTTGGCAGTGTTGAGGAATTTGCAGCACACCTTATGCACGACCATGTTGACCCAAATGTTCCTTTTTCATCGACCGTGCATCGGTGGTAAGACTTGCCAAGTACGAAACTTCACCTTAAGCCTCAGCTTGGCTACACCGAAAGTGGATGAGCCGTTCCATCCATCGCTTGTTTCAGCCCTAGCTTTAGTAGCTTAAGGTAAAGTGTATGCGACTGGAGGGCAGTCTGTTGCTTACCACCTTTCTGAAAGCCTGCTGAGGAATGGCGCGTATAAGCACCTACCTTCAAAGGCCACATTTGTGCTTGCTACGGCAGCACATATACTAAAATTGGATCGATACAGAGAAGATTAGCATGGCCCCTGCGAAAGGATGACACGCAAATCCGTGAAGCGCTCCATATTTTCTCTTCTCTTTGTCACCAAATCACACATTGCACTATCTCAGTAGAGAAGATTAAGCTTTAGAGCCTCCTACGTGTGTTGGAAGACTTTGACAGTGTTGTGAAATTTGAAGTACACCTTACGCACTACAGTGTTAACACAGTAGCATGGCCCCTGCGAAAGGATGACACGCAAATCCGTGGAGCGCTCCATATTTACTCTTCTCTTTGTCCCCAAATCACACATTCTACTATCTCAGTAGAGAAGATTAAGCATTAAAGCCTCTAAAGTCAGTTGAAAGGCTTTGGCAGTGTTGAGGAATTTGCAGCACACCTTATGCACGACCATGTTGACCCAAATGTTCCTTTTTCATCGACCGTGCATCGGTGGTAAGACTTGCCAAGTACGAAACTTCACCTTAAGCCTCAGCTTGGCTACACCGAAAGTGGATGAGCCGTTCCATCCATCGCTTGTTTCAGCCCTAGCTTTAGTAGCTTAAGGTAAAGTGTATGCGACTGGAGGGCAGTCTGTTGCTTACCACCTTTCTGAAAGCCTGCTGAGGAATGGCGCGTATAAGCACCTACCTTCAAAGGCCACATTTGTGCTTGCTACGGCAGCACATATACTAAAATTGGATCGATACAGAGAAGATTAGCATGGCCCCTGCGAAAGGATGACACGCAAATCCGTGAAGCGCTCCATATTTTCTCTTCTCTTTGTCACCAAATCACACATTGCACTATCTCAGTAGAGAAGATTAAGCTTTAGAGCCTCCTACGTGTGTTGGAAGACTTTGACAGTGTTGTGAAATTTGAAGTACACCTTACGCACTACAGTGTTAACACAGTAGCATGGCCCCTGCGAAAGGATGACACGCAAATCCGTGGAGCGCTCCATATTTACTCTTCTCTTTGTCCCCAAATCACACATTCTACTATCTCAGTAGAGAAGATTAAGCATTAAAGCCTCTAAAGTCAGTTGAAAGGCTTTGGCAGTGTTGAGGAATTTGCAGCACACCTTATGCACGACCATGTTGACCCAAATGTTCCTTTTTCATCGACCGTGCATCGGTGGTAAGACTTACCAAGTACGAAACTTCACCTTAAGCCTCAGCTTGGCTACACCGAAAGTGGATGAGCCGTTCCATCCATCGCTTGTTTCAGCCCTAGCTTTAGTAGCTTAAGGTAAAGTGTATGCGACTGGAGGGCAGTCTGTTGCTTACCACCTTTCTGAAAGCCTGCTGAGGAATGGCGCGTATAAGCACCTACCTTCAAAGGCCACATTTGTGCTTGCTACGGCAGCACATATACTAAAATTGGATCGATACAGAGAAGATTAGCATGGCCCCTGCGAAAGGATGACACGCAAATCCGTGAAGCGCTCCATATTTTCTCTTCTCTTTGTCACCAAATCACACATTCTACTATCTCAGTAGAGAAGATTAAGCTTTAGAGCCTCCTACGTGTGTTGGAAGACTTTGACAGTGTTGTGAAATTTGAAGTACACCTTACGCACTACAGTGTTAACACATTAGCATGGCCCCTGCGAAAGGATGACACGCAAATCCGTGGAGCGCTCCATATTTACTCTTCTCTTTGTCACCAAATCACACATTCTACAATCTCAGTAGAGAAGATTAAGCATTAAAGCCTCTAAAGTCAGTTGAAAGGCTTTGGCAGTGTTGAGGAATTTGCAGCACACCTTATGCACGACCATGTTGACCCAAATGTTCCTTTTTCATCGACCGTGCATCGGTGGTAAGACTTGCCAAGTACGAAACTTCACCTTAAGCCTCAGCTTGGCTACACCGAAAGTGGATGAGCCGTTCCATCCATCGCTTGTTTCAGCCCTAGCTTTAGTAGCTTAAGGTAAAGTGTATGCGACTGGAGGGCAGTCTGTTGCTTACCACCTTTCTGAAAGCCTGCTGAGGAATGGCGCGTATAAGCACCTACCTTCAAAGGCCACATTTGTGCTTGCTACGGCAGCACATATACTAAAATTGGATCGATACAGAGAAGATTAGCATGGCCCCTGCGAAAGGATGACACGCAAATCCGTGAAGCGCTCCATATTTTCTCTTCTCTTTGTCACCAAATCACACATTGCACTATCTCAGTAGAGAAGATTAAGCTTTAGAGCCTCCTACGTGTGTTGGAAGACTTTGACAGTGTTGTGAAATTTGAAGTACACCTTACGCACTACAGTGTTAACACAGTAGCATGGCCCCTGCGAAAGGATGACACGCAAATCCGTGGAGCGCTCCATATTTACTCTTCTCTTTGTCCCCAAATCACACATTCTACTATCTCAGTAGAGAAGATTAAGCATTAAAGCCTCTAAAGTCAGTTGAAAGGCTTTGGCAGTGTTGAGGAATTTGCAGCACACCTTATGCACGACCATGTTGACCCAAATGTTCCTTTTTCATCGACCGTGCATCGGTGGTAAGACTTGCCAAGTACGAAACTTCACCTTAAGCCTCAGCTTGGCTACACCGAAAGTGGATGAGCCGTTCCATCCATCGCTTGTTTCAGCCCTAGCTTTAGTAGCTTAAGGTAAAGTGTATGCGACTGGAGGGCAGTCTGTTGCTTACCACCTTTCTGAAAGCCTGCTGAGGAATGGCGCGTATAAGCACCTACCTTCAAAGGCCACATTTGTGCTTGCTACGGCAGCACATATACTAAAATTGGATCGATACAGAGAAGATTAGCATGGCCCCTGCGAAAGGATGACACGCAAATCCGTGAAGCGCTCCATATTTTCTCTTCTCTTTGTCACCAAATCACACATTGCACTATCTCAGTAGAGAAGATTAAGCTTTAGAGCCTCCTACGTGTGTTGGAAGACTTTGACAGTGTTGTGAAATTTGAAGTACACCTTACGCACTACAGTGTTAACACAGTAGCATGGCCCCTGCGAAAGGATGACACGCAAATCCGTGGAGCGCTCCATATTTACTCTTCTCTTTGTCCCCAAATCACACATTCTACTATCTCAGTAGAGAAGATTAAGCATTAAAGCCTCTAAAGTCAGTTGAAAGGCTTTGGCAGTGTTGAGGAATTTGCAGCACACCTTATGCACGACCATGTTGACCCAAATGTTCCTTTTTCATCGACCGTGCATCGGTGGTAAGACTTGCCAAGTACGAAACTTCACCTTAAGCCTCAGCTTGGCTACACCGAAAGTGGATGAGCCGTTCCATCCATCGCTTGTTTCAGCCCTAGCTTTAGTAGCTTAAGGTAAAGTGTATGCGACTGGAGGGCAGTCTGTTGCTTACCACCTTTCTGAAAGCCTGCTGAGGAATGGCGCGTATAAGCACCTACCTTCAAAGGCCACATTTGTGCTTGCTACGGCAGCACATATACTAAAATTGGATCGATACAGAGAAGATTAGCATGGCCCCTGCGAAAGGATGACACGCAAATCCGTGAAGCGCTCCATATTTTCTCTTCTCTTTGTCACCAAATCACACATTCTACTATCTCAGTAGAGAAGATTAAGCATTAAAGCCTCTAAAGTCAGTTGAAAGGCTTTGGCAGTGTTGAGGAATTTGCAGCACACCTTAAGCACGACCATGTTGACCCAAATGTTCCTTTTTCATCGACCGTGCATCGGTGGTAAGACTTGCCAAGTACGAAACTTCACCTTAAGCCTCAGCTTGGCTACACCGAAAGTGGATGAGCCGTTCCATCCATCGCTTGTTTCAGCCCTAGCTTTAGTAGCTTAAGGTAAAGTGTATGCGACTGGAGGGCAGTCTGTTGCTTACCACCTTTCTGAAAGCCTGCTGAGGAATGGCGCGTATAAGCACCTACCTTCAAAGGCCACATTTGTGCTTGCTACGGCAGCACATATACTAAAATTGGATCGATACAGAGAAGATTAGCATGGCCCCTGCGAAAGGATGACACGCAAATCCGTGAAGCGCTCCATATTTTCTCTTCTCTTTGTCACCAAATCACACATTGCACTATCTCAGTAGAGAAGATTAAGCTTTAGAGCCTCCTACGTGTGTTGGAAGACTTTGACAGTGTTGTGAAATTTGAAGTACACCTTACGCACTACAGTGTTAACACAGTAGCATGGCCCCTGCGAAAGGATGACACGCAAATCCGTGGAGCGCTCCATATTTACTCTTCTCTTTGTCCCCAAATCACACATTCTACTATCTCAGTAGAGAAGATTAAGCATTAAAGCCTCTAAAGTCAGTTGAAAGGCTTTGGCAGTGTTGAGGAATTTGCAGCACACCTTATGCACGACCATGTTGACCCAAATGTTCCTTTTTCATCGACCGTGCATCGGTGGTAAGACTTGCCAAGTACGAAACTTCACCTTAAGCCTCAGCTTGGCTACACCGAAAGTGGATGAGCCGTTCCATCCATCGCTTGTTTCAGCCCTAGCTTTAGTAGCTTAAGGTAAAGTGTATGCGACTGGAGGGCAGTCTGTTGCTTACCACCTTTCTGAAAGCCTGCTGAGGAATGGCGCGTATAAACACCTACCTTCAAAGGCCACATTTGTGCTTGCTACGGCAGCACATATACTAAAATTGGATCGATACAGAGAAGATTAGCATGGCCCCTGCGAAAGGATGACACGCAAATCCGTGAAGCGCTCCATATTTTCTCTTCTCTTTGTCACCAAATCACACATTCTACTATCTCAGTAGAGAAGATTAAGCTTTAGAGCCTCCTACGTGTGTTGGAAGACTTTGACAGTGTTGTGAAATTTGAAGTACACCTTACGCACTACAGTGTTAACACATTAGCATGGCCCCTGCGAAAGGATGACACGCAAATCCGTGGAGCGCTCCATATTTACTCTTCTCTTTGTCACCAAATCACACATTCTACAATCTCAGTAGAGAAGATTAAGCATTAAAGCCTCTAAAGTCAGTTGAAAGGCTTTGGCAGTGTTGAGGAATTTGCAGCACACCTTATGCACGACCATGTTGACCCAAATGTTCCTTTTTCATCGACCGTGCATCGGTGGTAAGACTTGCCAAGTACGAAACTTCACCTTAAGCCTCAGCTTGGCTACACCGAAAGTGGATGAGCCGTTCCATCCATCGCTTGTTTCAGCCCTAGCTTTAGTAGCTTAAGGTAAAGTGTATGCGACTGGAGGGCAGTCTGTTGCTTACCACCTTTCTGAAAGCCTGCTGAGGAATGGCGCGTATAAGCACCTACCTTCAAAGGCCACATTTGTGCTTGCTACGGCAGCACATATACTAAAATTGGATCGATACAGAGAAGATTAGCATGGCCCCTGCGAAAGGATGACACGCAAATCCGTGAAGCGCTCCATATTTTCTCTTCTCTTTGTCACCAAATCACACATTGCACTATCTCAGTAGAGAAGATTAAGCTTTAGAGCCTCCTACGTGTGTTGGAAGACTTTGACAGTGTTGTGAAATTTGAAGTACACCTTACGCACTACAGTGTTAACACAGTAGCATGGCCCCTGCGAAAGGATGACACGCAAATCCGTGGAGCGCTCCATATTTACTCTTCTCTTTGTCCCCAAATCACACATTCTACTATCTCAGTAGAGAAGATTAAGCATTAAAGCCTCTAAAGTCAGTTGAAAGGCTTTGGCAGTGTTGAGGAATTTGCAGCACACCTTATGCACGACCATGTTGACCCAAATGTTCCTTTTTCATCGACCGTGCATCGGTGGTAAGACTTGCCAAGTACGAAACTTCACCTTAAGCCTCAGCTTGGCTACACCGAAAGTGGATGAGCCGTTCCATCCATCGCTTGTTTCAGCCCTAGCTTTAGTAGCTTAAGGTAAAGTGTATGCGACTGGAGGGCAGTCTGTTGCTTACCACCTTTCTGAAAGCCTGCTGAGGAATGGCGCGTATAAGCACCTACCTTCAAAGGCCACATTTGTGCTTGCTACGGCAGCACATATACTAAAATTGGATCGATACAGAGAAGATTAGCATGGCCCCTGCGAAAGGATGACACGCAAATCCGTGAAGCGCTCCATATTTTCTCTTCTCTTTGTCACCAAATCACACATTGCACTATCTCAGTAGAGAAGATTAAGCTTTAGAGCCTCCTACGTGTGTTGGAAGACTTTGACAGTGTTGTGAAATTTGAAGTACACCTTACGCACTACAGTGTTAACACAGTAGCATGGCCCCTGCGAAAGGATGACACGCAAATCCGTGGAGCGCTCCATATTTACTCTTCTCTTTGTCCCCAAATCACACATTCTACTATCTCAGTAGAGAAGATTAAGCATTAAAGCCTCTAAAGTCAGTTGAAAGGCTTTGGCAGTGTTGAGGAATTTGCAGCACACCTTATGCACGACCATGTTGACCCAAATGTTCCTTTTTCATCGACCGTGCATCGGTGGTAAGACTTGCCAAGTACGAAACTTCACCTTAAGCCTCAGCTTGGCTACACCGAAAGTGGATGAGCCGTTCCATCCATCGCTTGTTTCAGCCCTAGCTTTAGTAGCTTAAGGTAAAGTGTATGCGACTGGAGGGCAGTCTGTTGCTTACCACCTTTCTGAAAGCCTGCTGAGGAATGGCGCGTATAAGCACCTACCTTCAAAGGCCACATTTGTGCTTGCTACGGCAGCACATATACTAAAATTGGATCGATACAGAGAAGATTAGCATGGCCCCTGCGAAAGGATGACACGCAAATCCGTGAAGCGCTCCATATTTTCTCTTCTCTTTGTCACCAAATCACACATTGCACTATCTCAGTAGAGAAGATTAAGCTTTAGAGCCTCCTACGTGTGTTGGAAGACTTTGACAGTGTTGTGAAATTTGAAGTACACCTTACGCACTACAGTGTTAACACAGTAGCATGGCCCCTGCGAAAGGATGACACGCAAATCCGTGGAGCGCTCCATATTTACTCTTCTCTTTGTCCCCAAATCACACATTCTACTATCTCAGTAGAGAAGATTAAGCATTAAAGCCTCTAAAGTCAGTTGAAAGGCTTTGGCAGTGTTGAGGAATTTGCAGCACACCTTATGCACGACCATGTTGACCCAAATGTTCCTTTTTCATCGACCGTGCATCGGTGGTAAGACTTGCCAAGTACGAAACTTCACCTTAAGCCTCAGCTTGGCTACACCGAAAGTGGATGAGCCGTTCCATCCATCGCTTGTTTCAGCCCTAGCTTTAGTAGCTTAAGGTAAAGTGTATGCGACTGGAGGGCAGTCTGTTGCTTACCACCTTTCTGAAAGCCTGCTGAGGAATGGCGCGTATAAGCACCTACCTTCAAAGGCCACATTTGTGCTTGCTACGGCAGCACATATACTAAAATTGGATCGATACAGAGAAGATTAGCATGGCCCCTGCGAAAGGATGACACGCAAATCCGTGAAGCGCTCCATATTTTCTCTTCTCTTTGTCACCAAATCACACATTGCACTATCTCAGTAGAGAAGATTAAGCTTTAGAGCCTCCTACGTGTGTTGGAAGACTTTGACAGTGTTGTGAAATTTGAAGTACACCTTACGCACTACAGTGTTAACACAGTAGCATGGCCCCTGCGAAAGGATGACACGCAAATCCGTGGAGCGCTCCATATTTACTCTTCTCTTTGTCCCCAAATCACACATTCTACTATCTCAGTAGAGAAGATTAAGCATTAAAGCCTCTAAAGTCAGTTGAAAGGCTTTGGCAGTGTTGAGGAATTTGCAGCACACCTTATGCACGACCATGTTGACCCAAATGTTCCTTTTTCATCGACCGTGCATCGGTGGTAAGACTTGCCAAGTACGAAACTTCACCTTAAGCCTCAGCTTGGCTACACCGAAAGTGGATGAGCCGTTCCATCCATCGCTTGTTTCAGCCCTAGCTTTAGTAGCTTAAGGTAAAGTGTATGCGACTGGAGGGCAGTCTGTTGCTTACCACCTTTCTGAAAGCCTGCTGAGGAATGGCGCGTATAAGCACCTACCTTCAAAGGCCACATTTGTGCTTGCTACGGCAGCACATATACTAAAATTGGATCGATACAGAGAAGATTAGCATGGCCCCTGCGAAAGGATGACACGCAAATCCGTGAAGCGCTCCATATTTTCTCTTCTCTTTGTCACCAAATCACACATTCTACTATCTCAGTAGAGAAGATTAAGCATTAAAGCCTCTAAAGTCAGTTGAAAGGCTTTGGCAGTGTTGAGGAATTTGCAGCACACCTTAAGCACGACCATGTTGACCCAAATGTTCCTTTTTCATCGACCGTGCATCGGTGGTAAGACTTGCCAAGTACGAAACTTCACCTTAAGCCTCAGCTTGGCTACACCGAAAGTGGATGAGCCGTTCCATCCATCGCTTGTTTCAGCCCTAGCTTTAGTAGCTTAAGGTAAAGTGTATGCGACTGGAGGGCAGTCTGTTGCTTACCACCTTTCTGAAAGCCTGCTGAGGAATGGCGCGTATAAGCACCTACCTTCAAAGGCCACATTTGTGCTTGCTACGGCAGCACATATACTAAAATTGGATCGATACAGAGAAGATTAGCATGGCCCCTGCGAAAGGATGACACGCAAATCCGTGAAGCGCTCCATATTTTCTCTTCTCTTTGTCACCAAATCACACATTGCACTATCTCAGTAGAGAAGATTAAGCTTTAGAGCCTCCTACGTGTGTTGGAAGACTTTGACAGTGTTGTGAAATTTGAAGTACACCTTACGCACTACAGTGTTAACACAGTAGCATGGCCCCTGCGAAAGGATGACACGCAAATCCGTGGAGCGCTCCATATTTACTCTTCTCTTTGTCCCCAAATCACACATTCTACTATCTCAGTAGAGAAGATTAAGCATTAAAGCCTCTAAAGTCAGTTGAAAGGCTTTGGCAGTGTTGAGGAATTTGCAGCACACCTTATGCACGACCATGTTGACCCAAATGTTCCTTTTTCATCGACCGTGCATCGGTGGTAAGACTTGCCAAGTACGAAACTTCACCTTAAGCCTCAGCTTGGCTACACCGAAAGTGGATGAGCCGTTCCATCCATCGCTTGTTTCAGCCCTAGCTTTAGTAGCTTAAGGTAAAGTGTATGCGACTGGAGGGCAGTCTGTTGCTTACCACCTTTCTGAAAGCCTGCTGAGGAATGGCGCGTATAAGCACCTACCTTCAAAGGCCACATTTGTGCTTGCTACGGCAGCACATATACTAAAATTGGATCGATACAGAGAAGATTAGCATGGCCCCTGCGAAAGGATGACACGCAAATCCGTGAAGCGCTCCATATTTTCTCTTCTCTTTGTCACCAAATCACACATTGCACTATCTCAGTAGAGAAGATTAAGCTTTAGAGCCTCCTACGTGTGTTGGAAGACTTTGACAGTGTTGTGAAATTTGAAGTACACCTTACGCACTACAGTGTTAACACATTAGCATGGCCCCTGCGAAAGGATGACACGCAAATCCGTGGAGCGCTCCATATTTACTCTTCTCTTTGTCCCCAAATCACACATTCTACAATCTCAGTAGAGAAGATTAAGCATTAAAGCCTCTAAAGTCAGTTGAAAGGCTTTGGCAGTGTTGAGGAATTTGCAGCACACCTTATGCACGACCATGTTGACCCAAATGTTCCTTTTTCATCGACCGTGCATCGGTGGTAAGACTTGCCAAGTACGAAACTTCACCTTAAGCCTCAGCTTGGCTACACCGAAAGTGGATGAGCCGTTCCATCCATCGCTTGTTTCAGCCCTAGCTTTAGTAGCTTAAGGTAAAGTGTATGCGACTGGAGGGCAGTCTGTTGCTTACCACCTTTCTGAAAGCCTGCTGAGGAATGGCGCGTATAAGCACCTACCTTCAAAGGCCACATTTGTGCTTGCTACGGCAGCACATATACTAAAATTGGATCGATACAGAGAAGATTAGCATGGCCCCTGCGAAAGGATGACACGCAAATCCGTGAAGCGCTCCATATTTTCTCTTCTCTTTGTCACCAAATCACACATTGCACTATCTCAGTAGAGAAGATTAAGCTTTAGAGCCTCCTACGTGTGTTGGAAGACTTTGACAGTGTTGTGAAATTTGAAGTACACCTTACGCACTACAGTGTTAACACAGTAGCATGGCCCCTGCGAAAGGATGACACGCAAATCCGTGGAGCGCTCCATATTTACTCTTCTCTTTGTCCCCAAATCACACATTCTACTATCTCAGTAGAGAAGATTAAGCATTAAAGCCTCTAAAGTCAGTTGAAAGGCTTTGGCAGTGTTGAGGAATTTGCAGCACACCTTATGCACGACCATGTTGACCCAAATGTTCCTTTTTCATCGACCGTGCATCGGTGGTAAGACTTGCCAAGTACGAAACTTCACCTTAAGCCTCAGCTTGGCTACACCGAAAGTGGATGAGCCGTTCCATCCATCGCTTGTTTCAGCCCTAGCTTTAGTAGCTTAAGGTAAAGTGTATGCGACTGGAGGGCAGTCTGTTGCTTACCACCTTTCTGAAAGCCTGCTGAGGAATGGCGCGTATAAGCACCTACCTTCAAAGGCCACATTTGTGCTTGCTACGGCAGCACATATACTAAAATTGGATCGATACAGAGAAGATTAGCATGGCCCCTGCGAAAGGATGACACGCAAATCCGTGAAGCGCTCCATATTTTCTCTTCTCTTTGTCACCAAATCACACATTCTACTATCTCAGTAGAGAAGATTAAGCATTAAAGCCTCTAAAGTCAGTTGAAAGGCTTTGGCAGTGTTGAGGAATTTGCAGCACACCTTAAGCACGACCATGTTGACCCAAATGTTCCTTTTTCATCGACCGTGCATCGGTGGTAAGACTTGCCAAGTACGAAACTTCACCTTAAGCCTCAGCTTGGCTACACCGAAAGTGGATGAGCCGTTCCATCCATCGCTTGTTTCAGCCCTAGCTTTAGTAGCTTAAGGTAAAGTGTATGCGACTGGAGGGCAGTCTGTTGCTTACCACCTTTCTGAAAGCCTGCTGAGGAATGGCGCGTATAAGCACCTACCTTCAAAGGCCACATTTGTGCTTGCTACGGCAGCACATATACTAAAATTGGATCGATACAGAGAAGATTAGCATGGCCCCTGCGAAAGGATGACACGCAAATCCGTGAAGCGCTCCATATTTTCTCTTCTCTTTGTCACCAAATCACACATTGCACTATCTCAGTAGAGAAGATTAAGCTTTAGAGCCTCCTACGTGTGTTGGAAGACTTTGACAGTGTTGTGAAATTTGAAGTACACCTTACGCACTACAGTGTTAACACAGTAGCATGGCCCCTGCGAAAGGATGACACGCAAATCCGTGGAGCGCTCCATATTTACTCTTCTCTTTGTCCCCAAATCACACATTCTACTATCTCAGTAGAGAAGATTAAGCATTAAAGCCTCTAAAGTCAGTTGAAAGGCTTTGGCAGTGTTGAGGAATTTGCAGCACACCTTATGCACGACCATGTTGACCCAAATGTTCCTTTTTCATCGACCGTGCATCGGTGGTAAGACTTGCCAAGTACGAAACTTCACCTTAAGCCTCAGCTTGGCTACACCGAAAGTGGATGAGCCGTTCCATCCATCGCTTGTTTCAGCCCTAGCTTTAGTAGCTTAAGGTAAAGTGTATGCGACTGGAGGGCAGTCTGTTGCTTACCACCTTTCTGAAAGCCTGCTGAGGAATGGCGCGTATAAGCACCTACCTTCAAAGGCCACATTTGTGCTTGCTACGGCAGCACATATACTAAAATTGGATCGATACAGAGAAGATTAGCATGGCCCCTGCGAAAGGATGACACGCAAATCCGTGAAGCGCTCCATATTTTCTCTTCTCTTTGTCACCAAATCACACATTGCACTATCTCAGTAGAGAAGATTAAGCTTTAGAGCCTCCTACGTGTGTTGGAAGACTTTGACAGTGTTGTGAAATTTGAAGTACACCTTACGCACTACAGTGTTAACACATTAGCATGGCCCCTGCGAAAGGATGACACGCAAATCCGTGGAGCGCTCCATATTTACTCTTCTCTTTGTCACCAAATCACACATTCTACAATCTCAGTAGAGAAGATTAAGCATTAAAGCCTCTAAAGTCAGTTGAAAGGCTTTGGCAGTGTTGAGGAATTTGCAGCACACCTTATGCACGACCATGTTGACCCAAATGTTCCTTTTTCATCGACCGTGCATCGGTGGTAAGACTTGCCAAGTACGAAACTTCACCTTAAGCCTCAGCTTGGCTACACCGAAAGTGGATGAGCCGTTCCATCCATCGCTTGTTTCAGCCCTAGCTTTAGTAGCTTAAGGTAAAGTGTATGCGACTGGAGGGCAGTCTGTTGCTTACCACCTTTCTGAAAGCCTGCTGAGGAATGGCGCGTATAAGCACCTACCTTCAAAGGCCACATTTGTGCTTGCTACGGCAGCACATATACTAAAATTGGATCGATACAGAGAAGATTAGCATGGCCCCTGCGAAAGGATGACACGCAAATCCGTGAAGCGCTCCATATTTTCTCTTCTCTTTGTCACCAAATCACACATTGCACTATCTCAGTAGAGAAGATTAAGCTTTAGAGCCTCCTACGTGTGTTGGAAGACTTTGACAGTGTTGTGAAATTTGAAGTACACCTTACGCACTACAGTGTTAACACAGTAGCATGGCCCCTGCGAAAGGATGACACGCAAATCCGTGGAGCGCTCCATATTTACTCTTCTCTTTGTCCCCAAATCACACATTCTACTATCTCAGTAGAGAAGATTAAGCATTAAAGCCTCTAAAGTCAGTTGAAAGGCTTTGGCAGTGTTGAGGAATTTGCAGCACACCTTATGCACGACCATGTTGACCCAAATGTTCCTTTTTCATCGACCGTGCATCGGTGGTAAGACTTGCCAAGTACGAAACTTCACCTTAAGCCTCAGCTTGGCTACACCGAAAGTGGATGAGCCGTTCCATCCATCGCTTGTTTCAGCCCTAGCTTTAGTAGCTTAAGGTAAAGTGTATGCGACTGGAGGGCAGTCTGTTGCTTACCACCTTTCTGAAAGCCTGCTGAGGAATGGCGCGTATAAGCACCTACCTTCAAAGGCCACATTTGTGCTTGCTACGGCAGCACATATACTAAAATTGGATCGATACAGAGAAGATTAGCATGGCCCCTGCGAAAGGATGACACGCAAATCCGTGAAGCGCTCCATATTTTCTCTTCTCTTTGTCACCAAATCACACATTGCACTATCTCAGTAGAGAAGATTAAGCTTTAGAGCCTCCTACGTGTGTTGGAAGACTTTGACAGTGTTGTGAAATTTGAAGTACACCTTACGCACTACAGTGTTAACACAGTAGCATGGCCCCTGCGAAAGGATGACACGCAAATCCGTGGAGCGCTCCATATTTACTCTTCTCTTTGTCCCCAAATCACACATTCTACTATCTCAGTAGAGAAGATTAAGCATTAAAGCCTCTAAAGTCAGTTGAAAGGCTTTGGCAGTGTTGAGGAATTTGCAGCACACCTTATGCACGACCATGTTGACCCAAATGTTCCTTTTTCATCGACCGTGCATCGGTGGTAAGACTTGCCAAGTACGAAACTTCACCTTAAGCCTCAGCTTGGCTACACCGAAAGTGGATGAGCCGTTCCATCCATCGCTTGTTTCAGCCCTAGCTTTAGTAGCTTAAGGTAAAGTGTATGCGACTGGAGGGCAGTCTGTTGCTTACCACCTTTCTGAAAGCCTGCTGAGGAATGGCGCGTATAAGCACCTACCTTCAAAGGCCACATTTGTGCTTGCTACGGCAGCACATATACTAAAATTGGATCGATACAGAGAAGATTAGCATGGCCCCTGCGAAAGGATGACACGCAAATCCGTGAAGCGCTCCATATTTTCTCTTCTCTTTGTCACCAAATCACACATTGCACTATCTCAGTAGAGAAGATTAAGCTTTAGAGCCTCCTACGTGTGTTGGAAGACTTTGACAGTGTTGTGAAATTTGAAGTACACCTTACGCACTACAGTGTTAACACAGTAGCATGGCCCCTGCGAAAGGATGACACGCAAATCCGTGGAGCGCTCCATATTTACTCTTCTCTTTGTCCCCAAATCACACATTCTACTATCTCAGTAGAGAAGATTAAGCATTAAAGCCTCTAAAGTCAGTTGAAAGGCTTTGGCAGTGTTGAGGAATTTGCAGCACACCTTATGCACGACCATGTTGACCCAAATGTTCCTTTTTCATCGACCGTGCATCGGTGGTAAGACTTGCCAAGTACGAAACTTCACCTTAAGCCTCAGCTTGGCTACACCGAAAGTGGATGAGCCGTTCCATCCATCGCTTGTTTCAGCCCTAGCTTTAGTAGCTTAAGGTAAAGTGTATGCGACTGGAGGGCAGTCTGTTGCTTACCACCTTTCTGAAAGCCTGCTGAGGAATGGCGCGTATAAGCACCTACCTTCAAAGGCCACATTTGTGCTTGCTACGGCAGCACATATACTAAAATTGGATCGATACAGAGAAGATTAGCATGGCCCCTGCGAAAGGATGACACGCAAATCCGTGAAGCGCTCCATATTTTCTCTTCTCTTTGTCACCAAATCACACATTGCACTATCTCAGTAGAGAAGATTAAGCTTTAGAGCCTCCTACGTGTGTTGGAAGACTTTGACAGTGTTGTGAAATTTGAAGTACACCTTACGCACTACAGTGTTAACACAGTAGCATGGCCCCTGCGAAAGGATGACACGCAAATCCGTGGAGCGCTCCATATTTACTCTTCTCTTTGTCCCCAAATCACACATTCTACTATCTCAGTAGAGAAGATTAAGCATTAAAGCCTCTAAAGTCAGTTGAAAGGCTTTGGCAGTGTTGAGGAATTTGCAGCACACCTTATGCACGACCATGTTGACCCAAATGTTCCTTTTTCATCGACCGTGCATCGGTGGTAAGACTTGCCAAGTACGAAACTTCACCTTAAGCCTCAGCTTGGCTACACCGAAAGTGGATGAGCCGTTCCATCCATCGCTTGTTTCAGCCCTAGCTTTAGTAGCTTAAGGTAAAGTGTATGCGACTGGAGGGCAGTCTGTTGCTTACCACCTTTCTGAAAGCCTGCTGAGGAATGGCGCGTATAAGCACCTACCTTCAAAGGCCACATTTGTGCTTGCTACGGCAGCACATATACTAAAATTGGATCGATACAGAGAAGATTAGCATGGCCCCTGCGAAAGGATGACACGCAAATCCGTGAAGCGCTCCATATTTTCTCTTCTCTTTGTCACCAAATCACACATTCTACTATCTCAGTAGAGAAGATTAAGCATTAAAGCCTCTAAAGTCAGTTGAAAGGCTTTGGCAGTGTTGAGGAATTTGCAGCACACCTTAAGCACGACCATGTTGACCCAAATGTTCCTTTTTCATCGACCGTGCATCGGTGGTAAGACTTGCCAAGTACGAAACTTCACCTTAAGCCTCAGCTTGGCTACACCGAAAGTGGATGAGCCGTTCCATCCATCGCTTGTTTCAGCCCTAGCTTTAGTAGCTTAAGGTAAAGTGTATGCGACTGGAGGGCAGTCTGTTGCTTACCACCTTTCTGAAAGCCTGCTGAGGAATGGCGCGTATAAGCACCTACCTTCAAAGGCCACATTTGTGCTTGCTACGGCAGCACATATACTAAAATTGGATCGATACAGAGAAGATTAGCATGGCCCCTGCGAAAGGATGACACGCAAATCCGTGAAGCGCTCCATATTTTCTCTTCTCTTTGTCACCAAATCACACATTGCACTATCTCAGTAGAGAAGATTAAGCTTTAGAGCCTCCTACGTGTGTTGGAAGACTTTGACAGTGTTGTGAAATTTGAAGTACACCTTACGCACTACAGTGTTAACACAGTAGCATGGCCCCTGCGAAAGGATGACACGCAAATCCGTGGAGCGCTCCATATTTACTCTTCTCTTTGTCCCCAAATCACACATTCTACTATCTCAGTAGAGAAGATTAAGCATTAAAGCCTCTAAAGTCAGTTGAAAGGCTTTGGCAGTGTTGAGGAATTTGCAGCACACCTTATGCACGACCATGTTGACCCAAATGTTCCTTTTTCATCGACCGTGCATCGGTGGTAAGACTTGCCAAGTACGAAACTTCACCTTAAGCCTCAGCTTGGCTACACCGAAAGTGGATGAGCCGTTCCATCCATCGCTTGTTTCAGCCCTAGCTTTAGTAGCTTAAGGTAAAGTGTATGCGACTGGAGGGCAGTCTGTTGCTTACCACCTTTCTGAAAGCCTGCTGAGGAATGGCGCGTATAAGCACCTACCTTCAAAGGCCACATTTGTGCTTGCTACGGCAGCACATATACTAAAATTGGATCGATACAGAGAAGATTAGCATGGCCCCTGCGAAAGGATGACACGCAAATCCGTGAAGCGCTCCATATTTTCTCTTCTCTTTGTCACCAAATCACACATTCTACTATCTCAGTAGAGAAGATTAAGCTTTAGAGCCTCCTACGTGTGTTGGAAGACTTTGACAGTGTTGTGAAATTTGAAGTACACCTTACGCACTACAGTGTTAACACATTAGCATGGCCCCTGCGAAAGGATGACACGCAAATCCGTGGAGCGCTCCATATTTACTCTTCTCTTTGTCACCAAATCACACATTCTACAATCTCAGTAGAGAAGATTAAGCATTAAAGCCTCTAAAGTCAGTTGAAAGGCTTTGGCAGTGTTGAGGAATTTGCAGCACACCTTATGCACGACCATGTTGACCCAAATGTTCCTTTTTCATCGACCGTGCATCGGTGGTAAGACTTGCCAAGTACGAAACTTCACCTTAAGCCTCAGCTTGGCTACACCGAAAGTGGATGAGCCGTTCCATCCATCGCTTGTTTCAGCCCTAGCTTTAGTAGCTTAAGGTAAAGTGTATGCGACTGGAGGGCAGTCTGTTGCTTACCACCTTTCTGAAAGCCTGCTGAGGAATGGCGCGTATAAGCACCTACCTTCAAAGGCCACATTTGTGCTTGCTACGGCAGCACATATACTAAAATTGGATCGATACAGAGAAGATTAGCATGGCCCCTGCGAAAGGATGACACGCAAATCCGTGAAGCGCTCCATATTTTCTCTTCTCTTTGTCACCAAATCACACATTGCACTATCTCAGTAGAGAAGATTAAGCTTTAGAGCCTCCTACGTGTGTTGGAAGACTTTGACAGTGTTGTGAAATTTGAAGTACACCTTACGCACTACAGTGTTAACACAGTAGCATGGCCCCTGCGAAAGGATGACACGCAAATCCGTGGAGCGCTCCATATTTACTCTTCTCTTTGTCCCCAAATCACACATTCTACTATCTCAGTAGAGAAGATTAAGCATTAAAGCCTCTAAAGTCAGTTGAAAGGCTTTGGCAGTGTTGAGGAATTTGCAGCACACCTTATGCACGACCATGTTGACCCAAATGTTCCTTTTTCATCGACCGTGCATCGGTGGTAAGACTTGCCAAGTACGAAACTTCACCTTAAGCCTCAGCTTGGCTACACCGAAAGTGGATGAGCCGTTCCATCCATCGCTTGTTTCAGCCCTAGCTTTAGTAGCTTAAGGTAAAGTGTATGCGACTGGAGGGCAGTCTGTTGCTTACCACCTTTCTGAAAGCCTGCTGAGGAATGGCGCGTATAAGCACCTACCTTCAAAGGCCACATTTGTGCTTGCTACGGCAGCACATATACTAAAATTGGATCGATACAGAGAAGATTAGCATGGCCCCTGCGAAAGGATGACACGCAAATCCGTGAAGCGCTCCATATTTTCTCTTCTCTTTGTCACCAAATCACACATTGCACTATCTCAGTAGAGAAGATTAAGCTTTAGAGCCTCCTACGTGTGTTGGAAGACTTTGACAGTGTTGTGAAATTTGAAGTACACCTTACGCACTACAGTGTTAACACAGTAGCATGGCCCCTGCGAAAGGATGACACGCAAATCCGTGGAGCGCTCCATATTTACTCTTCTCTTTGTCCCCAAATCACACATTCTACTATCTCAGTAGAGAAGATTAAGCATTAAAGCCTCTAAAGTCAGTTGAAAGGCTTTGGCAGTGTTGAGGAATTTGCAGCACACCTTATGCACGACCATGTTGACCCAAATGTTCCTTTTTCATCGACCGTGCATCGGTGGTAAGACTTGCCAAGTACGAAACTTCACCTTAAGCCTCAGCTTGGCTACACCGAAAGTGGATGAGCCGTTCCATCCATCGCTTGTTTCAGCCCTAGCTTTAGTAGCTTAAGGTAAAGTGTATGCGACTGGAGGGCAGTCTGTTGCTTACCACCTTTCTGAAAGCCTGCTGAGGAATGGCGCGTATAAGCACCTACCTTCAAAGGCCACATTTGTGCTTGCTACGGCAGCACATATACTAAAATTGGATCGATACAGAGAAGATTAGCATGGCCCCTGCGAAAGGATGACACGCAAATCCGTGAAGCGCTCCATATTTTCTCTTCTCTTTGTCACCAAATCACACATTGCACTATCTCAGTAGAGAAGATTAAGCTTTAGAGCCTCCTACGTGTGTTGGAAGACTTTGACAGTGTTGTGAAATTTGAAGTACACCTTACGCACTACAGTGTTAACACAGTAGCATGGCCCCTGCGAAAGGATGACACGCAAATCCGTGGAGCGCTCCATATTTACTCTTCTCTTTGTCCCCAAATCACACATTCTACTATCTCAGTAGAGAAGATTAAGCATTAAAGCCTCTAAAGTCAGTTGAAAGGCTTTGGCAGTGTTGAGGAATTTGCAGCACACCTTATGCACGACCATGTTGACCCAAATGTTCCTTTTTCATCGACCGTGCATCGGTGGTAAGACTTGCCAAGTACGAAACTTCACCTTAAGCCTCAGCTTGGCTACACCGAAAGTGGATGAGCCGTTCCATCCATCGCTTGTTTCAGCCCTAGCTTTAGTAGCTTAAGGTAAAGTGTATGCGACTGGAGGGCAGTCTGTTGCTTACCACCTTTCTGAAAGCCTGCTGAGGAATGGCGCGTATAAGCACCTACCTTCAAAGGCCACATTTGTGCTTGCTACGGCAGCACATATACTAAAATTGGATCGATACAGAGAAGATTAGCATGGCCCCTGCGAAAGGATGACACGCAAATCCGTGAAGCGCTCCATATTTTCTCTTCTCTTTGTCACCAAATCACACATTCTACTATCTCAGTAGAGAAGATTAAGCATTAAAGCCTCCTACGTGTGTTGGAAGACTTTGACAGTGTTGTGAAATTTGAAGTACACCTTACGCACTACAGTGTTAACACATTAGCATGGCCCCTGCGAAAGGATGACACGCAAATCCGTGGAGCGCTCCATATTTACTCTTCTCTTTGTCACCAAATCACACATTCTACAATCTCAGTAGAGAAGATTAAGCATTAAAGCCTCTAAAGTCAGTTGAAAGGCTTTGGCAGTGTTGAGGAATTTGCAGCACACCTTATGCACGACCATGTTGACCCAAATGTTCCTTTTTCATCGACCGTGCATCGGTGGTAAGACTTGCCAAGTACGAAACTTCACCTTAAGCCTCAGCTTGGCTACACCGAAAGTGGATGAGCCGTTCCATCCATCGCTTGTTTCAGCCCTAGCTTTAGTAGCTTAAGGTAAAGTGTATGCGACTGGAGGGCAGTCTGTTGCTTACCACCTTTCTGAAAGCCTGCTGAGGAATGGCGCGTATAAGCACCTACCTTCAAAGGCCACATTTGTGCTTGCTACGGCAGCACATATACTAAAATTGGATCGATACAGAGAAGATTAGCATGGCCCCTGCGAAAGGATGACACGCAAATCCGTGAAGCGCTCCATATTTTCTCTTCTCTTTGTCACCAAATCACACATTGCACTATCTCAGTAGAGAAGATTAAGCTTTAGAGCCTCCTACGTGTGTTGGAAGACTTTGACAGTGTTGTGAAATTTGAAGTACACCTTACGCACTACAGTGTTAACACAGTAGCATGGCCCCTGCGAAAGGATGACACGCAAATCCGTGGAGCGCTCCATATTTACTCTTCTCTTTGTCCCCAAATCACACATTCTACTATCTCAGTAGAGAAGATTAAGCATTAAAGCCTCTAAAGTCAGTTGAAAGGCTTTGGCAGTGTTGAGGAATTTGCAGCACACCTTATGCACGACCATGTTGACCCAAATGTTCCTTTTTCATCGACCGTGCATCGGTGGTAAGACTTGCCAAGTACGAAACTTCACCTTAAGCCTCAGCTTGGCTACACCGAAAGTGGATGAGCCGTTCCATCCATCGCTTGTTTCAGCCCTAGCTTTAGTAGCTTAAGGTAAAGTGTATGCGACTGGAGGGCAGTCTGTTGCTTACCACCTTTCTGAAAGCCTGCTGAGGAATGGCGCGTATAAGCACCTACCTTCAAAGGCCACATTTGTGCTTGCTACGGCAGCACATATACTAAAATTGGATCGATACAGAGAAGATTAGCATGGCCCCTGCGAAAGGATGACACGCAAATCCGTGAAGCGCTCCATATTTTCTCTTCTCTTTGTCACCAAATCACACATTCTACTATCTCAGTAGAGAAGATTAAGCATTAAAGCCTCCTACGTGTGTTGGAAGACTTTGACAGTGTTGTGAAATTTGAAGTACACCTTACGCACTACAGTGTTAACACATTAGCATGGCCCCTGCGAAAGGATGACACGCAAATCCGTGGAGCGCTCCATATTTACTCTTCTCTTTGTCACCAAATCACACATTCTACAATCTCAGTAGAGAAGATTAAGCATTAAAGCCTCTAAAGTCAGTTGAAAGGCTTTGGCAGTGTTGAGGAATTTGCAGCACACCTTATGCACGACCATGTTGACCCAAATGTTCCTTTTTCATCGACCGTGCATCGGTGGTAAGACTTGCCAAGTACGAAACTTCACCTTAAGCCTCAGCTTGGCTACACCGAAAGTGGATGAGCCGTTCCATCCATCGCTTGTTTCAGCCCTAGCTTTAGTAGCTTAAGGTAAAGTGTATGCGACTGGAGGGCAGTCTGTTGCTTACCACCTTTCTGAAAGCCTGCTGAGGAATGGCGCGTATAAGCACCTACCTTCAAAGGCCACATTTGTGCTTGCTACGGCAGCACATATACTAAAATTGGATCGATACAGAGAAGATTAGCATGGCCCCTGCGAAAGGATGACACGCAAATCCGTGAAGCGCTCCATATTTTCTCTTCTCTTTGTCACCAAATCACACATTGCACTATCTCAGTAGAGAAGATTAAGCTTTAGAGCCTCCTACGTGTGTTGGAAGACTTTGACAGTGTTGTGAAATTTGAAGTACACCTTACGCACTACAGTGTTAACACAGTAGCATGGCCCCTGCGAAAGGATGACACGCAAATCCGTGGAGCGCTCCATATTTACTCTTCTCTTTGTCCCCAAATCACACATTCTACTATCTCAGTAGAGAAGATTAAGCATTAAAGCCTCTAAAGTCAGTTGAAAGGCTTTGGCAGTGTTGAGGAATTTGCAGCACACCTTATGCACGACCATGTTGACCCAAATGTTCCTTTTTCATCGACCGTGCATCGGTGGTAAGACTTGCCAAGTACGAAACTTCACCTTAAGCCTCAGCTTGGCTACACCGAAAGTGGATGAGCCGTTCCATCCATCGCTTGTTTCAGCCCTAGCTTTAGTAGCTTAAGGTAAAGTGTATGCGACTGGAGGGCAGTCTGTTGCTTACCACCTTTCTGAAAGCCTGCTGAGGAATGGCGCGTATAAGCACCTACCTTCAAAGGCCACATTTGTGCTTGCTACGGCAGCACATATACTAAAATTGGATCGATACAGAGAAGATTAGCATGGCCCCTGCGAAAGGATGACACGCAAATCCGTGAAGCGCTCCATATTTTCTCTTCTCTTTGTCACCAAATCACACATTCTACTATCTCAGTAGAGAAGATTAAGCATTAAAGCCTCCTACGTGTGTTGGAAGACTTTGACAGTGTTGTGAAATTTGAAGTACACCTTACGCACTACAGTGTTAACACATTAGCATGGCCCCTGCGAAAGGATGACACGCAAATCCGTGGAGCGCTCCATATTTACTCTTCTCTTTGTCACCAAATCACACATTCTACAATCTCAGTAGAGAAGATTAAGCATTAAAGCCTCTAAAGTCAGTTGAAAGGCTTTGGCAGTGTTGAGGAATTTGCAGCACACCTTATGCACGACCATGTTGACCCAAATGTTCCTTTTTCATCGACCGTGCATCGGTGGTAAGACTTGCCAAGTACGAAACTTCACCTTAAGCCTCAGCTTGGCTACACCGAAAGTGGATGAGCCGTTCCATCCATCGCTTGTTTCAGCCCTAGCTTTAGTAGCTTAAGGTAAAGTGTATGCGACTGGAGGGCAGTCTGTTGCTTACCACCTTTCTGAAAGCCTGCTGAGGAATGGCGCGTATAAGCACCTACCTTCAAAGGCCACATTTGTGCTTGCTACGGCAGCACATATACTAAAATTGGATCGATACAGAGAAGATTAGCATGGCCCCTGCGAAAGGATGACACGCAAATCCGTGAAGCGCTCCATATTTTCTCTTCTCTTTGTCACCAAATCACACATTGCACTATCTCAGTAGAGAAGATTAAGCTTTAGAGCCTCCTACGTGTGTTGGAAGACTTTGACAGTGTTGTGAAATTTGAAGTACACCTTACGCACTACAGTGTTAACACAGTAGCATGGCCCCTGCGAAAGGATGACACGCAAATCCGTGGAGCGCTCCATATTTACTCTTCTCTTTGTCCCCAAATCACACATTCTACTATCT
The DNA here is from genome assembly GCA_033220385.1 of Triplophysa yarkandensis. Taxonomy (NCBI): domain Eukaryota; kingdom Metazoa; phylum Chordata; class Actinopteri; order Cypriniformes; family Nemacheilidae; genus Triplophysa; species Triplophysa yarkandensis. The sequence goes on from CM065654.1 coordinate 6,519,685, forward strand.
CAGTAGAGAAGATTAAGCATTAAAGCCTCTAAAGTCAGTTGAAAGGCTTTGGCAGTGTTGAGGAATTTGCAGCACACCTTATGCACGACCATGTTGACCCAAATGTTCCTTTTTCATCGACCGTGCATCGGTGGTAAGACTTGCCAAGTACGAAACTTCACCTTAAGCCTCAGCTTGGCTACACCGAAAGTGGATGAGCCGTTCCATCCATCGCTTGTTTCAGCCCTAGCTTTAGTAGCTTAAGGTAAAGTGTATGCGACTGGAGGGCAGTCTGTTGCTTACCACCTTTCTGAAAGCCTGCTGAGGAATGGCGCGTATAAGCACCTACCTTCAAAGGCCACATTTGTGCTTGCTACGGCAGCACATATACTAAAATTGGATCGATACAGAGAAGATTAGCATGGCCCCTGCGAAAAGATGACACGCAAATCCGTGAAGCGCTCCATATTTTCTCTTCTCTTTGTCACCAAATCACACATTCTACTATCTCAGTAGAGAAGATTAAGCATTAAAGCCTCCTACGTGTGTTGGAAGACTTTGACAGTGTTGTGAAATTTGAAGTACACCTTACGCACTACAGTGTTAACACAGTAGCATGGCCCCTGCGAAAGGATGACACGCAAATCCGTGGAGCGCTCCATATTTACTCTTCTCTTTGTCCCCAAATCACACATTCTACTATCTCAGTAGAGAAGATTAAGCATTAAAGCCTCTAAAGTCAGTTGAAAGGCTTTGGCAGTGTTGAGGAATTTGCAGCACACCTTATGCACGACCATGTTGACCCAAATGTTCCTTTTTCATCGACCGTGCATCGGTGGTAAGACTTGCCAAGTACGAAACTTCACCTTAAGCCTCAGCTTGGCTACACCGAAAGTGGATGAGCCGTTCCATCCATCGCTTGTTTCAGCCCTAGCTTTAGTAGCTTAAGGTAAAGTGTATGCGACTGGAGGGCAGTCTGTTGCTTACCACCTTTCTGAAAGCCTGCTGAGGAATGGCGCGTATAAGCACCTACCTTCAAAGGCCACATTTGTGCTTGCTACGGCAGCACATATACTAAAATTGGATCGATACAGAGAAGATTAGCATGGCCCCTGCGAAAGGATGACACGCAAATCCGTGAAGCGCTCCATATTTTCTCTTCTCTTTGTCACCAAATCACACATTGCACTATCTCAGTAGAGAAGATTAAGCTTTAGAGCCTCCTACGTGTGTTGGAAGACTTTGACAGTGTTGTGAAATTTGAAGTACACCTTACGCACTACAGTGTTAACACAGTAGCATGGCCCCTGCGAAAGGATGACACGCAAATCCGTGGAGCGCTCCATATTTACTCTTCTCTTTGTCCCCAAATCACACATTCTACTATCTCAGTAGAGAAGATTAAGCATTAAAGCCTCTAAAGTCAGTTGAAAGGCTTTGGCAGTGTTGAGGAATTTGCAGCACACCTTATGCACGACCATGTTGACCCAAATGTTCCTTTTTCATCGACCGTGCATCGGTGGTAAGACTTGCCAAGTACGAAACTTCACCTTAAGCCTCAGCTTGGCTACACCGAAAGTGGATGAGCCGTTCCATCCATCGCTTGTTTCAGCCCTAGCTTTAGTAGCTTAAGGTAAAGTGTATGCGACTGGAGGGCAGTCTGTTGCTTACCACCTTTCTGAAAGCCTGCTGAGGAATGGCGCGTATAAGCACCTACCTTCAAAGGCCACATTTGTGCTTGCTACGGCAGCACATATACTAAAATTGGATCGATACAGAGAAGATTAGCATGGCCCCTGCGAAAGGATGACACGCAAATCCGTGAAGCGCTCCATATTTTCTCTTCTCTTTGTCACCAAATCACACATTGCACTATCTCAGTAGAGAAGATTAAGCTTTAGAGCCTCCTACGTGTGTTGGAAGACTTTGACAGTGTTGTGAAATTTGAAGTACACCTTACGCACTACAGTGTTAACACAGTAGCATGGCCCCTGCGAAAGGATGACACGCAAATCCGTGGAGCGCTCCATATTTACTCTTCTCTTTGTCCCCAAATCACACATTCTACTATCTCAGTAGAGAAGATTAAGCATTAAAGCCTCTAAAGTCAGTTGAAAGGCTTTGGCAGTGTTGAGGAATTTGCAGCACACCTTATGCACGACCATGTTGACCCAAATGTTCCTTTTTCATCGACCGTGCATCGGTGGTAAGACTTGCCAAGTACGAAACTTCACCTTAAGCCTCAGCTTGGCTACACCGAAAGTGGATGAGCCGTTCCATCCATCGCTTGTTTCAGCCCTAGCTTTAGTAGCTTAAGGTAAAGTGTATGCGACTGGAGGGCAGTCTGTTGCTTACCACCTTTCTGAAAGCCTGCTGAGGAATGGCGCGTATAAGCACCTACCTTCAAAGGCCACATTTGTGCTTGCTACGGCAGCACATATACTAAAATTGGATCGATACAGAGAAGATTAGCATGGCCCCTGCGAAAGGATGACACGCAAATCCGTGAAGCGCTCCATATTTTCTCTTCTCTTTGTCACCAAATCACACATTGCACTATCTCAGTAGAGAAGATTAAGCTTTAGAGCCTCCTACGTGTGTTGGAAGACTTTGACAGTGTTGTGAAATTTGAAGTACACCTTACGCACTACAGTGTTAACACAGTAGCATGGCCCCTGCGAAAGGATGACACGCAAATCCGTGGAGCGCTCCATATTTACTCTTCTCTTTGTCCCCAAATCACACATTCTACTATCTCAGTAGAGAAGATTAAGCATTAAAGCCTCTAAAGTCAGTTGAAAGGCTTTGGCAGTGTTGAGGAATTTGCAGCACACCTTATGCACGACCATGTTGACCCAAATGTTCCTTTTTCATCGACCGTGCATCGGTGGTAAGACTTGCCAAGTACGAAACTTCACCTTAAGCCTCAGCTTGGCTACACCGAAAGTGGATGAGCCGTTCCATCCATCGCTTGTTTCAGCCCTAGCTTTAGTAGCTTAAGGTAAAGTGTATGCGACTGGAGGGCAGTCTGTTGCTTACCACCTTTCTGAAAGCCTGCTGAGGAATGGCGCGTATAAGCACCTACCTTCAAAGGCCACATTTGTGCTTGCTACGGCAGCACATATACTAAAATTGGATCGATACAGAGAAGATTAGCATGGCCCCTGCGAAAGGATGACACGCAAATCCGTGAAGCGCTCCATATTTTCTCTTCTCTTTGTCACCAAATCACACATTGCACTATCTCAGTAGAGAAGATTAAGCTTTAGAGCCTCCTACGTGTGTTGGAAGACTTTGACAGTGTTGTGAAATTTGAAGTACACCTTACGCACTACAGTGTTAACACAGTAGCATGGCCCCTGCGAAAGGATGACACGCAAATCCGTGGAGCGCTCCATATTTACTCTTCTCTTTGTCCCCAAATCACACATTCTACTATCTCAGTAGAGAAGATTAAGCATTAAAGCCTCTAAAGTCAGTTGAAAGGCTTTGGCAGTGTTGAGGAATTTGCAGCACACCTTATGCACGACCATGTTGACCCAAATGTTCCTTTTTCATCGACCGTGCATCGGTGGTAAGACTTGCCAAGTACGAAACTTCACCTTAAGCCTCAGCTTGGCTACACCGAAAGTGGATGAGCCGTTCCATCCATCGCTTGTTTCAGCCCTAGCTTTAGTAGCTTAAGGTAAAGTGTATGCGACTGGAGGGCAGTCTGTTGCTTACCACCTTTCTTAAAGCCTGCTGAGGAATGGCGCGTATAAGCACCTACCTTCAAAGGCCACATTTGTGCTTGCTACGGCAGCACATATACTAAAATTGGATCGATACAGAGAAGATTAGCATGGCCCCTGCGAAAGGATGACACGCAAATCCGTGAAGCGCTCCATATTTTCTCTTCTCTTTGTCACCAAATCACACATTGCACTATCTCAGTAGAGAAGATTAAGCTTTAGAGCCTCCTACGTGTGTTGGAAGACTTTGACAGTGTTGTGAAATTTGAAGTACACCTTACGCACTACAGTGTTAACACAGTAGCATGGCCCCTGCGAAAGGATGACACGCAAATCCGTGGAGCGCTCCATATTTACTCTTCTCTTTGTCCCCAAATCACACATTCTACAATCTCAGTAGAGAAGATTAAGCATTAAAGCCTCTAAAGTCAGTTGAAAGGCTTTGGCAGTGTTGAGGAATTTGCAGCACACCTTATGCACGACCATGTTGACCCAAATGTTCCTTTTTCATCGACCGTGCATCGGTGGTAAGACTTGCCAAGTACGAAACTTCACCTTAAGCCTCAGCTTGGCTACACCGAAAGTGGATGAGCCGTTCCATCCATCGCTTGTTTCAGCCCTAGCTTTAGTAGCTTAAGGTAAAGTGTATGCGACTGGAGGGCAGTCTGTTGCTTACCACCTTTCTGAAAGCCTGCTGAGGAATGGCGCGTATAAGCACCTACCTTCAAAGGCCACATTTGTGCTTGCTACGGCAGCACATATACTAAAATTGGATCGATACAGAGAAGATTAGCATGGCCCCTGCGAAAGGATGACACGCAAATCCGTGAAGCGCTCCATATTTTCTCTTCTCTTTGTCACCAAATCACACATTGCACTATCTCAGTAGAGAAGATTAAGCATTAAAGCCTCCTACGTGTGTTGGAAGACTTTGACAGTGTTGTGAAATTTGAAGTACACCTTACGCACTACAGTGTTAACACAGTAGCATGGCCCCTGCGAAAGGATGACACGCAAATCCGTGGAGCGCTCCATATTTACTCTTCTCTTTGTCCCCAAATCACACATTCTACTATCTCAGTAGAGAAGATTAAGCATTAAAGCCTCTAAAGTCAGTTGAAAGGCTTTGGCAGTGTTGAGGAATTTGCAGCACACCTTATGCACGACCATGTTGACCCAAATGTTCCTTTTTCATCGACCGTGCATCGGTGGTAAGACTTGCCAAGTACGAAACTTCACCTTAAGCCTCAGCTTGGCTACACCGAAAGTGGATGAGCCGTTCCATCCATCGCTTGTTTCAGCCCTAGCTTTAGTAGCTTAAGGTAAAGTGTATGCGACTGGAGGGCAGTCTGTTGCTTACCACCTTTCTGAAAGCCTGCTGAGGAATGGCGCGTATAAGCACCTACCTTCAAAGGCCACATTTGTGCTTGCTACGGCAGCACATATACTAAAATTGGATCGATACAGAGAAGATTAGCATGGCCCCTGCGAAAGGATGACACGCAAATCCGTGAAGCGCTCCATATTTTCTCTTCTCTTTGTCACCAAATCACACATTCTACTATCTCAGTAGAGAAGATTAAGCATTACAGCCTCCTACGTGTGTTGGAAGACTTTGACAGTGTTGTGAAATTTGAAGTACACCTTACGCACTACAGTGTTAACACAGTAGCATGGCCCCTGCGAAAGGATGACACGCAAATCCGTGGAGCGCTCCATATTTACTCTTCTCTTTGTCCCCAAATCACACATTCTACTATCTCAGTAGAGAAGATTAAGCATTAAAGCCTCTAAAGTCAGTTGAAAGGCTTTGGCAGTGTTGAGGAATTTGCAGCACACCTTATGCACGACCATGTTGACCCAAATGTTCCTTTTTCATCGACCGTGCATCGGTGGTAAGACTTGCCAAGTACGAAACTTCACCTTAAGCCTCAGCTTGGCTACACCGAAAGTGGATGAGCCGTTCCATCCATCGCTTGTTTCAGCCCTAGCTTTAGTAGCTTAAGGTAAAGTGTATGCGACTGGAGGGCAGTCTGTTGCTTACCACCTTTCTGAAAGCCTGCTGAGGAATGGCGCGTATAAGCACCTACCTTCAAAGGCAACATTTGTGCTTGCTACGGCAGCACATATACTAAAATTGGATCGATACAGAGAAGATTAGCATGGCCCCTGCGAAAGGATGACACGCAAATCCGTGAAGCGCTCCATATTTTCTCTTCTCTTTGTCACCAAATCACACATTGCACTATCTCAGTAGAGAAGATTAAGCTTTAGAGCCTCCTACGTGTGTTGGAAGACTTTGACAGTGTTGTGAAATTTGAAGTACACCTTACGCACTACAGTGTTAACACAGTAGCATGGCCCCTGCGAAAGGATGACACGCAAATCCGTGGAGCGCTCCATATTTACTCTTCTCTTTGTCCCCAAATCACACATTCTACTATCTCAGTAGAGAAGATTAAGCATTAAAGCCTCTAAAGTCAGTTGAAAGGCTTTGGCAGTGTTGAGGAATTTGCAGCACACCTTATGCACGACCATGTTGACCCAAATGTTCCTTTTTCATCGACCGTGCATCGGTGGTAAGACTTGCCAAGTACGAAACTTCACCTTAAGCCTCAGCTTGGCTACACCGAAAGTGGATGAGCCGTTCCATCCATCGCTTGTTTCAGCCCTAGCTTTAGTAGCTTAAGGTAAAGTGTATGCGACTGGAGGGCAGTCTGTTGCTTACCACCTTTCTGAAAGCCTGCTGAGGAATGGCGCGTATAAGCACCTACCTTCAAAGGCCACATTTGTGCTTGCTACGGCAGCACATATACTAAAATTGGATCGATACAGAGAAGATTAGCATGGCCCCTGCGAAAGGATGACACGCAAATCCGTGAAGCGCTCCATATTTTCTCTTCTCTTTGTCACCAAATCACACATTGCACTATCTCAGTAGAGAAGATTAAGCTTTAGAGCCTCCTACGTGTGTTGGAAGACTTTGACAGTGTTGTGAAATTTGAAGTACACCTTACGCACTACAGTGTTAACACAGTAGCATGGCCCCTGCGAAAGGATGACACGCAAATCCGTGGAGCGCTCCATATTTACTCTTCTCTTTGTCCCCAAATCACACATTCTACAATCTCAGTAGAGAAGATTAAGCATTAAAGCCTCTAAAGTCAGTTGAAAGGCTTTGGCAGTGTTGAGGAATTTGCAGCACACCTTATGCACGACCATGTTGACCCAAATGTTCCTTTTTCATCGACCGTGCATCGGTGGTAAGACTTGCCAAGTACGAAACTTCACCTTAAGCCTCAGCTTGGCTACACCGAAAGTGGATGAGCCGTTCCATCCATCGCTTGTTTCAGCCCTAGCTTTAGTAGCTTAAGGTAAAGTGTATGCGACTGGAGGGCAGTCTGTTGCTTACCACCTTTCTGAAAGCCTGCTGAGGAATGGCGCGTATAAGCACCTACCTTCAAAGGCCACATTTGTGCTTGCTACGGCAGCACATATACTAAAATTGGATCGATACAGAGAAGATTAGCATGGCCCCTGCGAAAGGATGACACGCAAATCCGTGAAGCGCTCCATATTTTCTCTTCTCTTTGTCACCAAATCACACATTGCACTATCTCAGTAGAGAAGATTAAGCTTTAGAGCCTCCTACGTGTGTTGGAAGACTTTGACAGTGTTGTGAAATTTGAAGTACACCTTACGCACTACAGTGTTAACACAGTAGCATGGCCCCTGCGAAAGGATGACACGCAAATCCGTGGAGCGCTCCATATTTACTCTTCTCTTTGTCCCCAAATCACACATTCTACTATCTCAGTAGAGAAGATTAAGCATTAAAGCCTCTAAAGTCAGTTGAAAGGCTTTGGCAGTGTTGAGGAATTTGCAGCACACCTTATGCACGACCATGTTGACCCAAATGTTCCTTTTTCATCGACCGTGCATCGGTGGTAAGACTTGCCAAGTACGAAACTTCACCTTAAGCCTCAGCTTGGCTACACCGAAAGTGGATGAGCCGTTCCATCCATCGCTTGTTTCAGCCCTAGCTTTAGTAGCTTAAGGTAAAGTGTATGCGACTGGAGGGCAGTCTGTTGCTTACCACCTTTCTGAAAGCCTGCTGAGGAATGGCGCGTATAAGCACCTACCTTCAAAGGCCACATTTGTGCTTGCTACGGCAGCACATATACTAAAATTGGATCGATACAGAGAAGATTAGCATGGCCCCTGCGAAAGGATGACACGCAAATCCGTGAAGCGCTCCATATTTTCTCTTCTCTTTGTCACCAAATCACACATTGCACTATCTCAGTAGAGAAGATTAAGCTTTAGAGCCTCCTACGTGTGTTGGAAGACTTTGACAGTGTTGTGAAATTTGAAGTACACCTTACGCACTACAGTGTTAACACAGTAGCATGGCCCCTGCGAAAGGATGACACGCAAATCCGTGGAGCGCTCCATATTTACTCTTCTCTTTGTCCCCAAATCACACATTCTACTATCTCAGTAGAGAAGATTAAGCATTAAAGCCTCTAAAGTCAGTTGAAAGGCTTTGGCAGTGTTGAGGAATTTGCAGCACACCTTATGCACGACCATGTTGACCCAAATGTTCCTTTTTCATCGACCGTGCATCGGTGGTAAGACTTGCCAAGTACGAAACTTCACCTTAAGCCTCAGCTTGGCTACACCGAAAGTGGATGAGCCGTTCCATCCATCGCTTGTTTCAGCCCTAGCTTTAGTAGCTTAAGGTAAAGTGTATGCGACTGGAGGGCAGTCTGTTGCTTACCACCTTTCTGAAAGCCTGCTGAGGAATGGCGCGTATAAGCACCTACCTTCAAAGGCCACATTTGTGCTTGCTACGGCAGCACATATACTAAAATTGGATCGATACAGAGAAGATTAGCATGGCCCCTGCGAAAGGATGACACGCAAATCCGTGAAGCGCTCCATATTTTCTCTTCTCTTTGTCACCAAATCACACATTCTACTATCTCAGTAGAGAAGATTAAGCATTAAAGCCTCCTACGTGTGTTGGAAGACTTTGACAGTGTTGTGAAATTTGAAGTACACCTTACGCACTACAGTGTTAACACAGTAGCATGGCCCCTGCGAAAGGATGACACGCAAATCCGTGGAGCGCTCCATATTTACTCTTCTCTTTGTCCCCAAATCACACATTCTACTATCTCAGTAGAGAAGATTAAGCATTAAAGCCTCTAAAGTCAGTTGAAAGGCTTTGGCAGTGTTGAGGAATTTGCAGCACACCTTATGCACGACCATGTTGACCCAAATGTTCCTTTTTCATCGACCGTGCATCGGTGGTAAGACTTGCCAAGTACGAAACTTCACCTTAAGCCTCAGCTTGGCTACACCGAAAGTGGATGAGCCGTTCCATCCATCGCTTGTTTCAGCCCTAGCTTTAGTAGCTTAAGGTAAAGTGTATGCGACTGGAGGGCAGTCTGTTGCTTACCACCTTTCTGAAAGCCTGCTGAGGAATGGCGCGTATAAGCACCTACCTTCAAAGGCCACATTTGTGCTTGCTACGGCAGCACATATACTAAAATTGGATCGATACAGAGAAGATTAGCATGGCCCCTGCGAAAGGATGACACGCAAATCCGTGAAGCGCTCCATATTTTCTCTTCTCTTTGTCACCAAATCACACATTCTACTATCTCAGTAGAGAAGATTAAGCATTAAAGCCTCCTACGTGTGTTGGAAGACTTTGACAGTGTTGTGAAATTTGAAGTACACCTTACGCACTACAGTGTTAACACATTAGCATGGCCCCTGCGAAAGGATGACACGCAAATCCGTGGAGCGCTCCATATTTACTCTTCTCTTTGTCACCAAATCACACATTCTACAATCTCAGTAGAGAAGATTAAGCATTAAAGCCTCTAAAGTCAGTTGAAAGGCTTTGGCAGTGTTGAGGAATTTGCAGCACACCTTATGCACGACCATGTTGACCCAAATGTTCCTTTTTCATCGACCGTGCATCGGTGGTAAGACTTGCCAAGTACGAAACTTCACCTTAAGCCTCAGCTTGGCTACACCGAAAGTGGATGAGCCGTTCCATCCATCGCTTGTTTCAGCCCTAGCTTTAGTAGCTTAAGGTAAAGTGTATGCGACTGGAGGGCAGTCTGTTGCTTACCACCTTTCTGAAAGCCTGCTGAGGAATGGCGCGTATAAGCACCTACCTTCAAAGGCCACATTTGTGCTTGCTACGGCAGCACATATACTAAAATTGGATCGATACAGAGAAGATTAGCATGGCCCCTGCGAAAGGATGACACGCAAATCCGTGAAGCGCTCCATATTTTCTCTTCTCTTTGTCACCAAATCACACATTGCACTATCTCAGTAGAGAAGATTAAGCTTTAGAGCCTCCTACGTGTGTTGGAAGACTTTGACAGTGTTGTGAAATTTGAAGTACACCTTACGCACTACAGTGTTAACACAGTAGCATGGCCCCTGCGAAAGGATGACACGCAAATCCGTGGAGCGCTCCATATTTACTCTTCTCTTTGTCCCCAAATCACACATTCTACTATCTCAGTAGAGAAGATTAAGCATTAAAGCCTCTAAAGTCAGTTGAAAGGCTTTGGCAGTGTTGAGGAATTTGCAGCACACCTTATGCACGACCATGTTGACCCAAATGTTCCTTTTTCATCGACCGTGCATCGGTGGTAAGACTTGCCAAGTACGAAACTTCACCTTAAGCCTCAGCTTGGCTACACCGAAAGTGGATGAGCCGTTCCATCCATCGCTTGTTTCAGCCCTAGCTTTAGTAGCTTAAGGTAAAGTGTATGCGACTGGAGGGCAGTCTGTTGCTTACCACCTTTCTGAAAGCCTGCTGAGGAATGGCGCGTATAAGCACCTACCTTCAAAGGCCACATTTGTGCTTGCTACGGCAGCACATATACTAAAATTGGATCGATACAGAGAAGATTAGCATGGCCCCTGCGAAAGGATGACACGCAAATCCGTGAAGCGCTCCATATTTTCTCTTCTCTTTGTCACCAAATCACACATTCTACTATCTCAGTAGAGAAGATTAAGCATTAAAGCCTCCTACGTGTGTTGGAAGACTTTGACAGTGTTGTGAAATTTGAAGTACACCTTACGCACTACAGTGTTAACACAGTAGCATGGCCCCTGCGAAAGGATGACACGCAAATCCGTGGAGCGCTCCATATTTACTCTTCTCTTTGTCCCCAAATCACACATTCTACTATCTCAGTAGAGAAGATTAAGCATTAAAGCCTCTAAAGTCAGTTGAAAGGCTTTGGCAGTGTTGAGGAATTTGCAGCACACCTTATGCACGACCATGTTGACCCAAATGTTCCTTTTTCATCGACCGTGCATCGGTGGTAAGACTTGCCAAGTACGAAACTTCACCTTAAGCCTCAGCTTGGCTACACCGAAAGTGGATGAGCCGTTCCATCCATCGCTTGTTTCAGCCCTAGCTTTAGTAGCTTAAGGTAAAGTGTATGCGACTGGAGGGCAGTCTGTTGCTTACCACCTTTCTGAAAGCCTGCTGAGGAATGGCGCGTATAAGCACCTACCTTCAAAGGCAACATTTGTGCTTGCTACGGCAGCACATATACTAAAATTGGATCGATACAGAGAAGATTAGCATGGCCCCTGCGAAAGGATGACACGCAAATCCGTGAAGCGCTCCATATTTTCTCTTCTCTTTGTCACCAAATCACACATTGCACTATCTCAGTAGAGAAGATTAAGCTTTAGAGCCTCCTACGTGTGTTGGAAGACTTTGACAGTGTTGTGAAATTTGAAGTACACCTTACGCACTACAGTGTTAACACAGTAGCATGGCCCCTGCGAAAGGATGACACGCAAATCCGTGGAGCGCTCCATATTTACTCTTCTCTTTGTCCCCAAATCACACATTCTACTATCTCAGTAGAGAAGATTAAGCATTAAAGCCTCTAAAGTCAGTTGAAAGGCTTTGGCAGTGTTGAGGAATTTGCAGCACACCTTATGCACGACCATGTTGACCCAAATGTTCCTTTTTCATCGACCGTGCATCGGTGGTAAGACTTGCCAAGTACGAAACTTCACCTTAAGCCTCAGCTTGGCTACACCGAAAGTGGATGAGCCGTTCCATCCATCGCTTGTTTCAGCCCTAGCTTTAGTAGCTTAAGGTAAAGTGTATGCGACTGGAGGGCAGTCTGTTGCTTACCACCTTTCTGAAAGCCTGCTGAGGAATGGCGCGTATAAGCACCTACCTTCAAAGGCCACATTTGTGCTTGCTACGGCAGCACATATACTAAAATTGGATCGATACAGAGAAGATTAGCATGGCCCCTGCGAAAGGATGACACGCAAATCCGTGAAGCGCTCCATATTTTCTCTTCTCTTTGTCACCAAATCACACATTGCACTATCTCAGTAGAGAAGATTAAGCTTTAGAGCCTCCTACGTGTGTTGGAAGACTTTGACAGTGTTGTGAAATTTGAAGTACACCTTACGCACTACAGTGTTAACACAGTAGCATGGCCCCTGCGAAAGGATGACACGCAAATCCGTGGAGCGCTCCATATTTACTCTTCTCTTTGTCCCCAAATCACACATTCTACTATCTCAGTAGAGAAGATTAAGCATTAAAGCCTCTAAAGTCAGTTGAAAGGCTTTGGCAGTGTTGAGGAATTTGCAGCACACCTTATGCACGACCATGTTGACCCAAATGTTCCTTTTTCATCGACCGTGCATCGGTGGTAAGACTTGCCAAGTACGAAACTTCACCTTAAGCCTCAGCTTGGCTACACCGAAAGTGGATGAGCCGTTCCATCCATCGCTTGTTTCAGCCCTAGCTTTAGTAGCTTAAGGTAAAGTGTATGCGACTGGAGGGCAGTCTGTTGCTTACCACCTTTCTGAAAGCCTGCTGAGGAATGGCGCGTATAAGCACCTACCTTCAAAGGCCACATTTGTGCTTGCTACGGCAGCACATATACTAAAATTGGATCGATACAGAGAAGATTAGCATGGCCCCTGCGAAAGGATGACACGCAAATCCGTGAAGCGCTCCATATTTTCTCTTCTCTTTGTCACCAAATCACACATTGCACTATCTCAGTAGAGAAGATTAAGCTTTAGAGCCTCCTACGTGTGTTGGAAGACTTTGACAGTGTTGTGAAATTTGAAGTACACCTTACGCACTACAGTGTTAACACAGTAGCATGGCCCCTGCGAAAGGATGACACGCAAATCCGTGGAGCGCTCCATATTTACTCTTCTCTTTGTCCCCAAATCACACATTCTACTATCTCAGTAGAGAAGATTAAGCATTAAAGCCTCTAAAGTCAGTTGAAAGGCTTTGGCAGTGTTGAGGAATTTGCAGCACACCTTATGCACGACCATGTTGACCCAAATGTTCCTTTTTCATCGACCGTGCATCGGTGGTAAGACTTGCCAAGTACGAAACTTCACCTTAAGCCTCAGCTTGGCTACACCGAAAGTGGATGAGCCGTTCCATCCATCGCTTGTTTCAGCCCTAGCTTTAGTAGCTTAAGGTAAAGTGTATGCGACTGGAGGGCAGTCTGTTGCTTACCACCTTTCTGAAAGCCTGCTGAGGAATGGCGCGTATAAGCACCTACCTTCAAAGGCCACATTTGTGCTTGCTACGGCAGCACATATACTAAAATTGGATCGATACAGAGAAGATTAGCATGGCCCCTGCGAAAGGATGACACGCAAATCCGTGAAGCGCTCCATATTTTCTCTTCTCTTTGTCACCAAATCACACATTGCACTATCTCAGTAGAGAAGATTAAGCTTTAGAGCCTCCTACGTGTGTTGGAAGACTTTGACAGTGTTGTGAAATTTGAAGTACACCTTACGCACTACAGTGTTAACACAGTAGCATGGCCCCTGCGAAAGGATGACACGCAAATCCGTGGAGCGCTCCATATTTACTCTTCTCTTTGTCCCCAAATCACACATTCTACTATCTCAGTAGAGAAGATTAAGCATTAAAGCCTCTAAAGTCAGTTGAAAGGCTTTGGCAGTGTTGAGGAATTTGCAGCACACCTTATGCACGACCATGTTGACCCAAATGTTCCTTTTTCATCGACCGTGCATCGGTGGTAAGACTTGCCAAGTACGAAACTTCACCTTAAGCCTCAGCTTGGCTACACCGAAAGTGGATGAGCCGTTCCATCCATCGCTTGTTTCAGCCCTAGCTTTAGTAGCTTAAGGTAAAGTGTATGCGACTGGAGGGCAGTCTGTTGCTTACCACCTTTCTGAAAGCCTGCTGAGGAATGGCGCGTATAAGCACCTACCTTCAAAGGCCACATTTGTGCTTGCTACGGCAGCACATATACTAAAATTGGATCGATACAGAGAAGATTAGCATGGCCCCTGCGAAAGGATGACACGCAAATCCGTGAAGCGCTCCATATTTTCTCTTCTCTTTGTCACCAAATCACACATTGCACTATCTCAGTAGAGAAGATTAAGCTTTAGAGCCTCCTACGTGTGTTGGAAGACTTTGACAGTGTTGTGAAATTTGAAGTACACCTTACGCACTACAGTGTTAACACAGTAGCATGGCCCCTGCGAAAGGATGACACGCAAATCCGTGGAGCGCTCCATATTTACTCTTCTCTTTGTCCCCAAATCACACATTCTACTATCTCAGTAGAGAAGATTAAGCATTAAAGCCTCTAAAGTCAGTTGAAAGGCTTTGGCAGTGTTGAGGAATTTGCAGCACACCTTATGCACGACCATGTTGACCCAAATGTTCCTTTTTCATCGACCGTGCATCGGTGGTAAGACTTGCCAAGTACGAAACTTCACCTTAAGCCTCAGCTTGGCTACACCGAAAGTGGATGAGCCGTTCCATCCATCGCTTGTTTCAGCCCTAGCTTTAGTAGCTTAAGGTAAAGTGTATGCGACTGGAGGGCAGTCTGTTGCTTACCACCTTTCTGAAAGCCTGCTGAGGAATGGCGCGTATAAGCACCTACCTTCAAAGGCCACATTTGTGCTTGCTACGGCAGCACATATACTAAAATTGGATCGATACAGAGAAGATTAGCATGGCCCCTGCGAAAGGATGACACGCAAATCCGTGAAGCGCTCCATATTTTCTCTTCTCTTTGTCACCAAATCACACATTGCACTATCTCAGTAGAGAAGATTAAGCTTTAGAGCCTCCTACGTGTGTTGGAAGACTTTGACAGTGTTGTGAAATTTGAAGTACACCTTACGCACTACAGTGTTAACACAGTAGCATGGCCCCTGCGAAAGGATGACACGCAAATCCGTGGAGCGCTCCATATTTACTCTTCTCTTTGTCCCCAAATCACACATTCTACTATCTCAGTAGAGAAGATTAAGCATTAAAGCCTCTAAAGTCAGTTGAAAGGCTTTGGCAGTGTTGAGGAATTTGCAGCACACCTTATGCACGACCATGTTGACCCAAATGTTCCTTTTTCATCGACCGTGCATCGGTGGTAAGACTTGCCAAGTACGAAACTTCACCTTAAGCCTCAGCTTGGCTACACCGAAAGTGGATGAGCCGTTCCATCCATCGCTTGTTTCAGCCCTAGCTTTAGTAGCTTAAGGTAAAGTGTATGCGACTGGAGGGCAGTCTGTTGCTTACCACCTTTCTGAAAGCCTGCTGAGGAATGGCGCGTATAAGCACCTACCTTCAAAGGCCACATTTGTGCTTGCTACGGCAGCACATATACTAAAATTGGATCGATACAGAGAAGATTAGCATGGCCCCTGCGAAAGGATGACACGCAAATCCGTGAAGCGCTCCATATTTTCTCTTCTCTTTGTCACCAAATCACACATTGCACTATCTCAGTAGAGAAGATTAAGCTTTAGAGCCTCCTACGTGTGTTGGAAGACTTTGACAGTGTTGTGAAATTTGAAGTACACCTTACGCACTACAGTGTTAACACAGTAGCATGGCCCCTGCGAAAGGATGACACGCAAATCCGTGGAGCGCTCCATATTTACTCTTCTCTTTGTCCCCAAATCACACATTCTACTATCTCAGTAGAGAAGATTAAGCATTAAAGCCTCTAAAGTCAGTTGAAAGGCTTTGGCAGTGTTGAGGAATTTGCAGCACACCTTATGCACGACCATGTTGACCCAAATGTTCCTTTTTCATCGACCGTGCATCGGTGGTAAGACTTGCCAAGTACGAAACTTCACCTTAAGCCTCAGCTTGGCTACACCGAAAGTGGATGAGCCGTTCCATCCATCGCTTGTTTCAGCCCTAGCTTTAGTAGCTTAAGGTAAAGTGTATGCGACTGGAGGGCAGTCTGTTGCTTACCACCTTTCTGAAAGCCTGCTGAGGAATGGCGCGTATAAGCACCTACCTTCAAAGGCCACATTTGTGCTTGCTACGGCAGCACATATACTAAAATTGGATCGATACAGAGAAGATTAGCATGGCCCCTGCGAAAGGATGACACGCAAATCCGTGAAGCGCTCCATATTTTCTCTTCTCTTTGTCACCAAATCACACATTGCACTATCTCAGTAGAGAAGATTAAGCTTTAGAGCCTCCTACGTGTGTTGGAAGACTTTGACAGTGTTGTGAAATTTGAAGTACACCTTACGCACTACAGTGTTAACACATTAGCATGGCCCCTGCGAAAGGATGACACGCAAATCCGTGGAGCGCTCCATATTTACTCTTCTCTTTGTCACCAAATCACACATTCTACAATCTCAGTAGAGAAGATTAAGCATTAAAGCCTCTAAAGTCAGTTGAAAGGCTTTGGCAGTGTTGAGGAATTTGCAGCACACCTTATGCACGACCATGTTGACCCAAATGTTCCTTTTTCATCGACCGTGCATCGGTGGTAAGACTTGCCAAGTACGAAACTTCACCTTAAGCCTCAGCTTGGCTACACCGAAAGTGGATGAGCCGTTCCATCCATCGCTTGTTTCAGCCCTAGCTTTAGTAGCTTAAGGTAAAGTGTATGCGACTGGAGGGCAGTCTGTTGCTTACCACCTTTCTGAAAGCCTGCTGAGGAATGGCGCGTATAAGCACCTACCTTCAAAGGCCACATTTGTGCTTGCTACGGCAGCACATATACTAAAATTGGATCGATACAGAGAAGATTAGCATGGCCCCTGCGAAAGGATGACACGCAAATCCGTGAAGCGCTCCATATTTTCTCTTCTCTTTGTCACCAAATCACACATTGCACTATCTCAGTAGAGAAGATTAAGCTTTAGAGCCTCCTACGTGTGTTGGAAGACTTTGACAGTGTTGTGAAATTTGAAGTACACCTTACGCACTACAGTGTTAACACAGTAGCATGGCCCCTGCGAAAGGATGACACGCAAATCTGTGGAGCGCTCCATATTTACTCTTCTCTTTGTCCCCAAATCACACATTCTACTATCTCAGTAGAGAAGATTAAGCATTAAAGCCTCTAAAGTCAGTTGAAAGGCTTTGGCAGTGTTGAGGAATTTGCAGCACACCTTATGCACGACCATGTTGACCCAAATGTTCCTTTTTCATCGACCGTGCATCGGTGGTAAGACTTGCCAAGTACGAAACTTCACCTTAAGCCTCAGCTTGGCTACACCGAAAGTGGATGAGCCGTTCCATCCATCGCTTGTTTCAGCCCTAGCTTTAGTAGCTTAAGGTAAAGTGTATGCGACTGGAGGGCAGTCTGTTGCTTACCACCTTTCTGAAAGCCTGCTGAGGAATGGCGCGTATAAGCACCTACCTTCAAAGGCCACATTTGTGCTTGCTACGGCAGCACATATACTAAAATTGGATAGATACAGAGAAGATTAGCATGGCCCCTGCGAAAGGATGACACGCAAATCCGTGAAGCGCTCCATATTTTCTCTTCTCTTTGTCACCAAATCACACATTGCACTATCTCAGTAGAGAAGATTAAGCTTTAGAGCCTCCTACGTGTGTTGGAAGACTTTGACAGTGTTGTGAAATTTGAAGTACACCTTACGCACTACAGTGTTAACACATTAGCATGGCCCCTGCGAAAGGATGACACGCAAATCCGTGGAGCGCTCCATATTTACTCTTCTCTTTGTCACCAAATCACACATTCTACAATCTCAGTAGAGAAGATTAAGCATTAAAGCCTCTAAAGTCAGTTGAAAGGCTTTGGCAGTGTTGAGGAATTTGCAGCACACCTTATGCACGACCATGTTGACCCAAATGTTCCTTTTTCATCGACCGTGCATCGGTGGTAAGACTTGCCAAGTACGAAACTTCACCTTAAGCCTCAGCTTGGCTACACCGAAAGTGGATGAGCCGTTCCATCCATCGCTTGTTTCAGCCCTAGCTTTAGTAGCTTAAGGTAAAGTGTATGCGACTGGAGGGCAGTCTGTTGCTTACCACCTTTCTGAAAGCCTGCTGAGGAATGGCGCGTATAAGCACCTACCTTCAAAGGCCACATTTGTGCTTGCTACGGCAGCACATATACTAAAATTGGATCGATACAGAGAAGATTAGCATGGCCCCTGCGAAAGGATGACACGCAAATCCGTGAAGCGCTCCATATTTTCTCTTCTCTTTGTCACCAAATCACACATTGCACTATCTCAGTAGAGAAGATTAAGCTTTAGAGCCTCCTACGTGTGTTGGAAGACTTTGACAGTGTTGTGAAATTTGAAGTACACCTTACGCACTACAGTGTTAACACATTAGCATGGCCCCTGCGAAAGGATGACACGCAAATCCGTGGAGCGCTCCATATTTACTCTTCTCTTTGTCACCAAATCACACATTCTACAATCTCAGTAGAGAAGATTAAGCATTAAAGCCTCTAAAGTCAGTTGAAAGGCTTTGGCAGTGTTGAGGAATTTGCAGCACACCTTATGCACGACCATGTTGACCCAAATGTTCCTTTTTCATCGACCGTGCATCGGTGGTAAGACTTGCCAAGTACGAAACTTCACCTTAAGCCTCAGCTTGGCTACACCGAAAGTGGATGAGCCGTTCCATCCATCGCTTGTTTCAGCCCTAGCTTTAGTAGCTTAAGGTAAAGTGTATGCGACTGGAGGGCAGTCTGTTGCTTACCACCTTTCTGAAAGCCTGCTGAGGAATGGCGCGTATAAGCACCTACCTTCAAAGGCCACATTTGTGCTTGCTACGGCAGCACATATACTAAAATTGGATCGATACAGAGAAGATTAGCATGGCCCCTGCGAAAGGATGACACGCAAATCCGTGAAGCGCTCCATATTTTCTCTTCTCTTTGTCACCAAATCACACATTGCACTATCTCAGTAGAGAAGATTAAGCTTTAGAGCCTCCTACGTGTGTTGGAAGACTTTGACAGTGTTGTGAAATTTGAAGTACACCTTACGCACTACAGTGTTAACACAGTAGCATGGCCCCTGCGAAAGGATGACACGCAAATCTGTGGAGCGCTCCATATTTACTCTTCTCTTTGTCCCCAAATCACACATTCTACTATCTCAGTAGAGAAGATTAAGCATTAAAGCCTCTAAAGTCAGTTGAAAGGCTTTGGCAGTGTTGAGGAATTTGCAGCACACCTTATGCACGACCATGTTGACCCAAATGTTCCTTTTTCATCGACCGTGCATCGGTGGTAAGACTTGCCAAGTACGAAACTTCACCTTAAGCCTCAGCTTGGCTACACCGAAAGTGGATGAGCCGTTCCATCCATCGCTTGTTTCAGCCCTAGCTTTAGTAGCTTAAGGTAAAGTGTATGCGACTGGAGGGCAGTCTGTTGCTTACCACCTTTCTGAAAGCCTGCTGAGGAATGGCGCGTATAAGCACCTACCTTCAAAGGCCACATTTGTGCTTGCTACGGCAGCACATATACTAAAATTGGATAGATACAGAGAAGATTAGCATGGCCCCTGCGAAAGGATGACACGCAAATCCGTGAAGCGCTCCATATTTTCTCTTCTCTTTGTCACCAAATCACACATTGCACTATCTCAGTAGAGAAGATTAAGCTTTAGAGCCTCCTACGTGTGTTGGAAGACTTTGACAGTGTTGTGAAATTTGAAGTACACCTTACGCACTACAGTGTTAACACATTAGCATGGCCCCTGCGAAAGGATGACACGCAAATCCGTGGAGCGCTCCATATTTACTCTTCTCTTTGTCACCAAATCACACATTCTACAATCTCAGTAGAGAAGATTAAGCATTAAAGCCTCTAAAGTCAGTTGAAAGGCTTTGGCAGTGTTGAGGAATTTGCAGCACACCTTATGCACGACCATGTTGACCCAAATGTTCCTTTTTCATCGACCGTGCATCGGTGGTAAGACTTGCCAAGTACGAAACTTCACCTTAAGCCTCAGCTTGGCTACACCGAAAGTGGATGAGCCGTTCCATCCATCGCTTGTTTCAGCCCTAGCTTTAGTAGCTTAAGGTAAAGTGTATGCGACTGGAGGGCAGTCTGTTGCTTACCACCTTTCTGAAAGCCTGCTGAGGAATGGCGCGTATAAGCACCTACCTTCAAAGGCCACATTTGTGCTTGCTACGGCAGCACATATACTAAAATTGGATCGATACAGAGAAGATTAGCATGGCCCCTGCGAAAGGATGACACGCATATCCGTGAAGCGCTCCATATTTTCTCTTCTCTTTGTCACCAAATCACACATTGCACTATCTCAGTAGAGAAGATTAAGCTTTAGAGCCTCCTACGTGTGTTGGAAGACTTTGACAGTGTTGTGAAATTTGAAGTACACCTTACGCACTACAGTGTTAACACATTAGCATGGCCCCTGCGAAAGGATGACACGCAAATCCGTGGAGCGCTCCATATTTACTCTTCTCTTTGTCACCAAATCACACATTCTACAATCTCAGTAGAGAAGATTAAGCATTAAAGCCTCTAAAGTCAGTTGAAAGGCTTTGGCAGTGTTGAGGAATTTGCAGCACACCTTATGCACGACCATGTTGACCCAAATGTTCCTTTTTCATCGACCGTGCATCGGTGGTAAGACTTGCCAAGTACGAAACTTCACCTTAAGCCTCAGCTTGGCTACACCGAAAGTGGATGAGCCGTTCCATCCATCGCTTGTTTCAGCCCTAGCTTTAGTAGCTTAAGGTAAAGTGTATGCGACTGGAGGGCAGTCTGTTGCTTACCACCTTTCTGAAAGCCTGCTGAGGAATGGCGCGTATAAGCACCTACCTTCAAAGGCCACATTTGTGCTTGCTACGGCAGCACATATACTAAAATTGGATCGATACAGAGAAGATTAGCATGGCCCCTGCGAAAGGATGACACGCAAATCCGTGAAGCGCTCCATATTTTCTCTTCTCTTTGTCACCAAATCACACATTGCACTATCTCAGTAGAGAAGATTAAGCTTTAGAGCCTCCTACGTGTGTTGGAAGACTTTGACAGTGTTGTGAAATTTGAAGTACACCTTACGCACTACAGTGTTAACACATTAGCATGGCCCCTGCGAAAGGATGACACGCAAATCCGTGGAGCGCTCCATATTTACTCTTCTCTTTGTCACCAAATCACACATTCTACAATCTCAGTAGAGAAGATTAAGCATTAAAGCCTCTAAAGTCAGTTGAAAGGCTTTGGCAGTGTTGAGGAATTTGCAGCACACCTTATGCACGACCATGTTGACCCAAATGTTCCTTTTTCATCGACCGTGCATCGGTGGTAAGACTTGCCAAGTACGAAACTTCACCTTAAGCCTCAGCTTGGCTACACCGAAAGTGGATGAGCCGTTCCATCCATCGCTTGTTTCAGCCCTAGCTTTAGTAGCTTAAGGTAAAGTGTATGCGACTGGAGGGCAGTCTGTTGCTTACCACCTTTCTGAAAGCCTGCTGAGGAATGGCGCGTATAAGCACCTACCTTCAAAGGCCACATTTGTGCTTGCTACGGCAGCACATATACTAAAATTGGATCGATACAGAGAAGATTAGCATGGCCCCTGCGAAAGGATGACACGCAAATCCGTGAAGCGCTCCATATTTTCTCTTCTCTTTGTCACCAAATCACACATTGCACTATCTCAGTAGAGAAGATTAAGCTTTAGAGCCTCCTACGTGTGTTGGAAGACTTTGACAGTGTTGTGAAATTTGAAGTACACCTTACGCACTACAGTGTTAACACATTAGCATGGCCCCTGCGAAAGGATGACACGCAAATCCGTGGAGCGCTCCATATTTACTCTTCTCTTTGTCACCAAATCACACATTCTACAATCTCAGTAGAGAAGATTAAGCATTAAAGCCTCTAAAGTCAGTTGAAAGGCTTTGGCAGTGTTGAGGAATTTGCAGCACACCTTATGCACGACCATGTTGACCCAAATGTTCCTTTTTCATCGACCGTGCATCGGTGGTAAGACTTGCCAAGTACGAAACTTCACCTTAAGCCTCAGCTTGGCTACACCGAAAGTGGATGAGCCGTTCCATCCATCGCTTGTTTCAGCCCTAGCTTTAGTAGCTTAAGGTAAAGTGTATGCGACTGGAGGGCAGTCTGTTGCTTACCACCTTTCTGAAAGCCTGCTGAGGAATGGCGCGTATAAGCACCTACCTTCAAAGGCCACATTTGTGCTTGCTACGGCAGCACATATACTAAAATTGGATAGATACAGAGAAGATTAGCATGGCCCCTGCGAAAGGATGACACGCAAATCCGTGAAGCGCTCCATATTTTCTCTTCTCTTTGTCACCAAATCACACATTGCACTATCTCAGTAGAGAAGATTAAGCTTTAGAGCCTCCTACGTGTGTTGGAAGACTTTGACAGTGTTGTGAAATTTGAAGTACACCTTACGCACTACAGTGTTAACACAGTAGCATGGCCCCTGCGAAAGGATGACACGCAAATCCGTGGAGCGCTCCATATTTACTCTTCTCTTTGTCCCCAAATCACACATTCTACTATCTCAGTAGAGAAGATTAAGCATTAAAGCCTCTAAAGTCAGTTGAAAGGCTTTGGCAGTGTTGAGGAATTTGCAGCACACCTTATGCACGACCATGTTGACCCAAATGTTCCTTTTTCATCGACCGTGCATCGGTGGTAAGACTTGCCAAGTACGAAACTTCACCTTAAGCCTCAGCTTGGCTACACCGAAAGTGGATGAGCCGTTCCATCCATCGCTTGTTTCAGCCCTAGCTTTAGTAGCTTAAGGTAAAGTGTATGCGACTGGAGGGCAGTCTGTTGCTTACCACCTTTCTGAAAGCCTGCTGAGGAATGGCGCGTATAAGCACCTACCTTCAAAGGCCACATTTGTGCTTGCTACGGCAGCACATATACTAAAATTGGATCGATACAGAGAAGATTAGCATGGCCCCTGCGAAAGGATGACACGCAAATCCGTGAAGCGCTCCATATTTTCTCTTCTCTTTGTCACCAAATCACACATTCTACTATCTCAGTAGAGAAGATTAAGCATTAAAGCCTCCTACGTGTGTTGGAAGACTTTGACAGTGTTGTGAAATTTGAAGTACACCTTACGCACTACAGTGTTAACACAGTAGCATGGCCCCTGCGAAAGGATGACACGCAAATCCGTGGAGCGCTCCATATTTACTCTTCTCTTTGTCCCCAAATCACACATTCTACTATCTCAGTAGAGAAGATTAAGCATTAAAGCCTCTAAAGTCAGTTGAAAGGCTTTGGCAGTGTTGAGGAATTTGCAGCACACCTTATGCACGACCATGTTGACCCAAATGTTCCTTTTTCATCGACCGTGCATCGGTGGTAAGACTTGCCAAGTACGAAACTTCACCTTAAGCCTCAGCTTGGCTACACCGAAAGTGGATGAGCCGTTCCATCCATCGCTTGTTTCAGCCCTAGCTTTAGTAGCTTAAGGTAAAGTGTATGCGACTGGAGGGCAGTCTGTTGCTTACCACCTTTCTGAAAGCCTGCTGAGGAATGGCGCGTATAAGCACCTACCTTCAAAGGCAACATTTGTGCTTGCTACGGCAGCACATATACTAAAATTGGATCGATACAGAGAAGATTAGCATGGCCCCTGCGAAAGGATGACACGCAAATCCGTGAAGCGCTCCATATTTTCTCTTCTCTTTGTCACCAAATCACACATTGCACTATCTCAGTAGAGAAGATTAAGCTTTAGAGCCTCCTACGTGTGTTGGAAGACTTTGACAGTGTTGTGAAATTTGAAGTACACCTTACGCACTACAGTGTTAACACAGTAGCATGGCCCCTGCGAAAGGATGACACGCAAATCCGTGGAGCGCTCCATATTTACTCTTCTCTTTGTCCCCAAATCACACATTCTACTATCTCAGTAGAGAAGATTAAGCATTAAAGCCTCTAAAGTCAGTTGAAAGGCTTTGGCAGTGTTGAGGAATTTGCAGCACACCTTATGCACGACCATGTTGACCCAAATGTTCCTTTTTCATCGACCGTGCATCGGTGGTAAGACTTGCCAAGTACGAAACTTCACCTTAAGCCTCAGCTTGGCTACACCGAAAGTGGATGAGCCGTTCCATCCATCGCTTGTTTCAGCCCTAGCTTTAGTAGCTTAAGGTAAAGTGTATGCGACTGGAGGGCAGTCTGTTGCTTACCACCTTTCTGAAAGCCTGCTGAGGAATGGCGCGTATAAGCACCTACCTTCAAAGGCCACATTTGTGCTTGCTACGGCAGCACATATACTAAAATTGGATCGATACAGAGAAGATTAGCATGGCCCCTGCGAAAGGATGACACGCAAATCCGTGAAGCGCTCCATATTTTCTCTTCTCTTTGTCACCAAATCACACATTGCACTATCTCAGTAGAGAAGATTAAGCTTTAGAGCCTCCTACGTGTGTTGGAAGACTTTGACAGTGTTGTGAAATTTGAAGTACACCTTACGCACTACAGTGTTAACACATTAGCATGGCCCCTGCGAAAGGATGACACGCAAATCCGTGGAGCGCTCCATATTTACTCTTCTCTTTGTCACCAAATCACACATTCTACAATCTCAGTAGAGAAGATTAAGCATTAAAGCCTCTAAAGTCAGTTGAAAGGCTTTGGCAGTGTTGAGGAATTTGCAGCACACCTTATGCACGACCATGTTGACCCAAATGTTCCTTTTTCATCGACCGTGCATCGGTGGTAAGACTTGCCAAGTACGAAACTTCACCTTAAGCCTCAGCTTGGCTACACCGAAAGTGGATGAGCCGTTCCATCCATCGCTTGTTTCAGCCCTAGCTTTAGTAGCTTAAGGTAAAGTGTATGCGACTGGAGGGCAGTCTGTTGCTTACCACCTTTCTGAAAGCCTGCTGAGGAATGGCGCGTATAAGCACCTACCTTCAAAGGCCACATTTGTGCTTGCTACGGCAGCACATATACTAAAATTGGATAGATACAGAGAAGATTAGCATGGCCCCTGCGAAAGGATGACACGCAAATCCGTGAAGCGCTCCATATTTTCTCTTCTCTTTGTCACCAAATCACACATTGCACTATCTCAGTAGAGAAGATTAAGCTTTAGAGCCTCCTACGTGTGTTGGAAGACTTTGACAGTGTTGTGAAATTTGAAGTACACCTTACGCACTACAGTGTTAACACAGTAGCATGGCCCCTGCGAAAGGATGACACGCAAATCCGTGGAGCGCTCCATATTTACTCTTCTCTTTGTCCCCAAATCACACATTCTACTATCTCAGTAGAGAAGATTAAGCATTAAAGCCTCTAAAGTCAGTTGAAAGGCTTTGGCAGTGTTGAGGAATTTGCAGCACACCTTATGCACGACCATGTTGACCCAAATGTTCCTTTTTCATCGACCGTGCATCGGTGGTAAGACTTGCCAAGTACGAAACTTCACCTTAAGCCTCAGCTTGGCTACACCGAAAGTGGATGAGCCGTTCCATCCATCGCTTGTTTCAGCCCTAGCTTTAGTAGCTTAAGGTAAAGTGTATGCGACTGGAGGGCAGTCTGTTGCTTACCACCTTTCTGAAAGCCTGCTGAGGAATGGCGCGTATAAGCACCTACCTTCAAAGGCCACATTTGTGCTTGCTACGGCAGCACATATACTAAAATTGGATCGATACAGAGAAGATTAGCATGGCCCCTGCGAAAGGATGACACGCAAATCCGTGAAGCGCTCCATATTTTCTCTTCTCTTTGTCACCAAATCACACATTCTACTATCTCAGTAGAGAAGATTAAGCATTAAAGCCTCCTACGTGTGTTGGAAGACTTTGACAGTGTTGTGAAATTTGAAGTACACCTTACGCACTACAGTGTTAACACAGTAGCATGGCCCCTGCGAAAGGATGACACGCAAATCCGTGGAGCGCTCCATATTTACTCTTCTCTTTGTCCCCAAATCACACATTCTACTATCTCAGTAGAGAAGATTAAGCATTAAAGCCTCTAAAGTCAGTTGAAAGGCTTTGGCAGTGTTGAGGAATTTGCAGCACACCTTATGCACGACCATGTTGACCCAAATGTTCCTTTTTCATCGACCGTGCATCGGTGGTAAGACTTGCCAAGTACGAAACTTCACCTTAAGCCTCAGCTTGGCTACACCGAAAGTGGATGAGCCGTTCCATCCATCGCTTGTTTCAGCCCTAGCTTTAGTAGCTTAAGGTAAAGTGTATGCGACTGGAGGGCAGTCTGTTGCTTACCACCTTTCTGAAAGCCTGCTGAGGAATGGCGCGTATAAGCACCTACCTTCAAAGGCAACATTTGTGCTTGCTACGGCAGCACATATACTAAAATTGGATCGATACAGAGAAGATTAGCATGGCCCCTGCGAAAGGATGACACGCAAATCCGTGAAGCGCTCCATATTTTCTCTTCTCTTTGTCACCAAATCACACATTGCACTATCTCAGTAGAGAAGATTAAGCTTTAGAGCCTCCTACGTGTGTTGGAAGACTTTGACAGTGTTGTGAAATTTGAAGTACACCTTACGCACTACAGTGTTAACACAGTAGCATGGCCCCTGCGAAAGGATGACACGCAAATCCGTGGAGCGCTCCATATTTACTCTTCTCTTTGTCCCCAAATCACACATTCTACTATCTCAGTAGAGAAGATTAAGCATTAAAGCCTCTAAAGTCAGTTGAAAGGCTTTGGCAGTGTTGAGGAATTTGCAGCACACCTTATGCACGACCATGTTGACCCAAATGTTCCTTTTTCATCGACCGTGCATCGGTGGTAAGACTTGCCAAGTACGAAACTTCACCTTAAGCCTCAGCTTGGCTACACCGAAAGTGGATGAGCCGTTCCATCCATCGCTTGTTTCAGCCCTAGCTTTAGTAGCTTAAGGTAAAGTGTATGCGACTGGAGGGCAGTCTGTTGCTTACCACCTTTCTGAAAGCCTGCTGAGGAATGGCGCGTATAAGCACCTACCTTCAAAGGCCACATTTGTGCTTGCTACGGCAGCACATATACTAAAATTGGATCGATACAGAGAAGATTAGCATGGCCCCTGCGAAAGGATGACACGCAAATCCGTGAAGCGCTCCATATTTTCTCTTCTCTTTGTCACCAAATCACACATTGCACTATCTCAGTAGAGAAGATTAAGCTTTAGAGCCTCCTACGTGTGTTGGAAGACTTTGACAGTGTTGTGAAATTTGAAGTACACCTTACGCACTACAGTGTTAACACATTAGCATGGCCCCTGCGAAAGGATGACACGCAAATCCGTGGAGCGCTCCATATTTACTCTTCTCTTTGTCACCAAATCACACATTCTACAATCTCAGTAGAGAAGATTAAGCATTAAAGCCTCTAAAGTCAGTTGAAAGGCTTTGGCAGTGTTGAGGAATTTGCAGCACACCTTATGCACGACCATGTTGACCCAAATGTTCCTTTTTCATCGACCGTGCATCGGTGGTAAGACTTGCCAAGTACGAAACTTCACCTTAAGCCTCAGCTTGGCTACACCGAAAGTGGATGAGCCGTTCCATCCATCGCTTGTTTCAGCCCTAGCTTTAGTAGCTTAAGGTAAAGTGTATGCGACTGGAGGGCAGTCTGTTGCTTACCACCTTTCTGAAAGCCTGCTGAGGAATGGCGCGTATAAGCACCTACCTTCAAAGGCCACATTTGTGCTTGCTACGGCAGCACATATACTAAAATTGGATAGATACAGAGAAGATTAGCATGGCCCCTGCGAAAGGATGACACGCAAATCCGTGAAGCGCTCCATATTTTCTCTTCTCTTTGTCACCAAATCACACATTGCACTATCTCAGTAGAGAAGATTAAGCTTTAGAGCCTCCTACGTGTGTTGGAAGACTTTGACAGTGTTGTGAAATTTGAAGTACACCTTACGCACTACAGTGTTAACACAGTAGCATGGCCCCTGCGAAAGGATGACACGCAAATCCGTGGAGCGCTCCATATTTACTCTTCTCTTTGTCCCCAAATCACACATTCTACTATCTCAGTAGAGAAGATTAAGCATTAAAGCCTCTAAAGTCAGTTGAAAGGCTTTGGCAGTGTTGAGGAATTTGCAGCACACCTTATGCACGACCATGTTGACCCAAATGTTCCTTTTTCATCGACCGTGCATCGGTGGTAAGACTTGCCAAGTACGAAACTTCACCTTAAGCCTCAGCTTGGCTACACCGAAAGTGGATGAGCCGTTCCATCCATCGCTTGTTTCAGCCCTAGCTTTAGTAGCTTAAGGTAAAGTGTATGCGACTGGAGGGCAGTCTGTTGCTTACCACCTTTCTGAAAGCCTGCTGAGGAATGGCGCGTATAAGCACCTACCTTCAAAGGCCACATTTGTGCTTGCTACGGCAGCACATATACTAAAATTGGATCGATACAGAGAAGATTAGCATGGCCCCTGCGAAAGGATGACACGCAAATCCGTGAAGCGCTCCATATTTTCTCTTCTCTTTGTCACCAAATCACACATTCTACTATCTCAGTAGAGAAGATTAAGCATTAAAGCCTCCTACGTGTGTTGGAAGACTTTGACAGTGTTGTGAAATTTGAAGTACACCTTACGCACTACAGTGTTAACACAGTAGCATGGCCCCTGCGAAAGGATGACACGCAAATCCGTGGAGCGCTCCATATTTACTCTTCTCTTTGTCCCCAAATCACACATTCTACTATCTCAGTAGAGAAGATTAAGCATTAAAGCCTCTAAAGTCAGTTGAAAGGCTTTGGCAGTGTTGAGGAATTTGCAGCACACCTTATGCACGACCATGTTGACCCAAATGTTCCTTTTTCATCGACCGTGCATCGGTGGTAAGACTTGCCAAGTACGAAACTTCACCTTAAGCCTCAGCTTGGCTACACCGAAAGTGGATGAGCCGTTCCATCCATCGCTTGTTTCAGCCCTAGCTTTAGTAGCTTAAGGTAAAGTGTATGCGACTGGAGGGCAGTCTGTTGCTTACCACCTTTCTGAAAGCCTGCTGAGGAATGGCGCGTATAAGCACCTACCTTCAAAGGCAACATTTGTGCTTGCTACGGCAGCACATATACTAAAATTGGATCGATACAGAGAAGATTAGCATGGCCCCTGCGAAAGGATGACACGCAAATCCGTGAAGCGCTCCATATTTTCTCTTCTCTTTGTCACCAAATCACACATTGCACTATCTCAGTAGAGAAGATTAAGCTTTAGAGCCTCCTACGTGTGTTGGAAGACTTTGACAGTGTTGTGAAATTTGAAGTACACCTTACGCACTACAGTGTTAACACAGTAGCATGGCCCCTGCGAAAGGATGACACGCAAATCCGTGGAGCGCTCCATATTTACTCTTCTCTTTGTCCCCAAATCACACATTCTACTATCTCAGTAGAGAAGATTAAGCATTAAAGCCTCTAAAGTCAGTTGAAAGGCTTTGGCAGTGTTGAGGAATTTGCAGCACACCTTATGCACGACCATGTTGACCCAAATGTTCCTTTTTCATCGACCGTGCATCGGTGGTAAGACTTGCCAAGTACGAAACTTCACCTTAAGCCTCAGCTTGGCTACACCGAAAGTGGATGAGCCGTTCCATCCATCGCTTGTTTCAGCCCTAGCTTTAGTAGCTTAAGGTAAAGTGTATGCGACTGGAGGGCAGTCTGTTGCTTACCACCTTTCTGAAAGCCTGCTGAGGAATGGCGCGTATAAGCACCTACCTTCAAAGGCCACATTTGTGCTTGCTACGGCAGCACATATACTAAAATTGGATCGATACAGAGAAGATTAGCATGGCCCCTGCGAAAGGATGACACGCAAATCCGTGAAGCGCTCCATATTTTCTCTTCTCTTTGTCACCAAATCACACATTGCACTATCTCAGTAGAGAAGATTAAGCTTTAGAGCCTCCTACGTGTGTTGGAAGACTTTGACAGTGTTGTGAAATTTGAAGTACACCTTACGCACTACAGTGTTAACACAGTAGCATGGCCCCTGCGAAAGGATGACACGCAAATCCGTGGAGCGCTCCATATTTACTCTTCTCTTTGTCCCCAAATCACACATTCTACTATCTCAGTAGAGAAGATTAAGCATTAAAGCCTCTAAAGTCAGTTGAAAGGCTTTGGCAGTGTTGAGGAATTTGCAGCACACCTTATGCACGACCATGTTGACCCAAATGTTCCTTTTTCATCGACCGTGCATCGGTGGTAAGACTTGCCAAGTACGAAACTTCACCTTAAGCCTCAGCTTGGCTACACCGAAAGTGGATGAGCCGTTCCATCCATCGCTTGTTTCAGCCCTAGCTTTAGTAGCTTAAGGTAAAGTGTATGCGACTGGAGGGCAGTCTGTTGCTTACCACCTTTCTGAAAGCCTGCTGAGGAATGGCGCGTATAAGCACCTACCTTCAAAGGCCACATTTGTGCTTGCTACGGCAGCACATATACTAAAATTGGATCGATACAGAGAAGATTAGCATGGCCCCTGCGAAAGGATGACACGCAAATCCGTGAAGCGCTCCATATTTTCTCTTCTCTTTGTCACCAAATCACACATTGCACTATCTCAGTAGAGAAGATTAAGCTTTAGAGCCTCCTACGTGTGTTGGAAGACTTTGACAGTGTTGTGAAATTTGAAGTACACCTTACGCACTACAGTGTTAACACAGTAGCATGGCCCCTGCGAAAGGATGACACGCAAATCCGTGGAGCGCTCCATATTTACTCTTCTCTTTGTCCCCAAATCACACATTCTACTATCTCAGTAGAGAAGATTAAGCATTAAAGCCTCTAAAGTCAGTTGAAAGGCTTTGGCAGTGTTGAGGAATTTGCAGCACACCTTATGCACGACCATGTTGACCCAAATGTTCCTTTTTCATCGACCGTGCATCGGTGGTAAGACTTGCCAAGTACGAAACTTCACCTTAAGCCTCAGCTTGGCTACACCGAAAGTGGATGAGCCGTTCCATCCATCGCTTGTTTCAGCCCTAGCTTTAGTAGCTTAAGGTAAAGTGTATGCGACTGGAGGGCAGTCTGTTGCTTACCACCTTTCTGAAAGCCTGCTGAGGAATGGCGCGTATAAGCACCTACCTTCAAAGGCCACATTTGTGCTTGCTACGGCAGCACATATACTAAAATTGGATAGATACAGAGAAGATTAGCATGGCCCCTGCGAAAGGATGACACGCAAATCCGTGAAGCGCTCCATATTTTCTCTTCTCTTTGTCACCAAATCACACATTGCACTATCTCAGTAGAGAAGATTAAGCTTTAGAGCCTCCTACGTGTGTTGGAAGACTTTGACAGTGTTGTGAAATTTGAAGTACACCTTACGCACTACAGTGTTAACACATTAGCATGGCCCCTGCGAAAGGATGACACGCAAATCCGTGGAGCGCTCCATATTTACTCTTCTCTTTGTCACCAAATCACACATTCTACAATCTCAGTAGAGAAGATTAAGCATTAAAGCCTCTAAAGTCAGTTGAAAGGCTTTGGCAGTGTTGAGGAATTTGCAGCACACCTTATGCACGACCATGTTGACCCAAATGTTCCTTTTTCATCGACCGTGCATCGGTGGTAAGACTTGCCAAGTACGAAACTTCACCTTAAGCCTCAGCTTGGCTACACCGAAAGTGGATGAGCCGTTCCATCCATCGCTTGTTTCAGCCCTAGCTTTAGTAGCTTAAGGTAAAGTGTATGCGACTGGAGGGCAGTCTGTTGCTTACCACCTTTCTGAAAGCCTGCTGAGGAATGGCGCGTATAAGCACCTACCTTCAAAGGCCACATTTGTGCTTGCTACGGCAGCACATATACTAAAATTGGATCGATACAGAGAAGATTAGCATGGCCCCTGCGAAAGGATGACACGCAAATCCGTGAAGCGCTCCATATTTTCTCTTCTCTTTGTCACCAAATCACACATTGCACTATCTCAGTAGAGAAGATTAAGCTTTAGAGCCTCCTACGTGTGTTGGAAGACTTTGACAGTGTTGTGAAATTTGAAGTACACCTTACGCACTACAGTGTTAACACATTAGCATGGCCCCTGCGAAAGGATGACACGCAAATCCGTGGAGCGCTCCATATTTACTCTTCTCTTTGTCACCAAATCACACATTCTACAATCTCAGTAGAGAAGATTAAGCATTAAAGCCTCTAAAGTCAGTTGAAAGGCTTTGGCAGTGTTGAGGAATTTGCAGCACACCTTATGCACGACCATGTTGACCCAAATGTTCCTTTTTCATCGACCGTGCATCGGTGGTAAGACTTGCCAAGTACGAAACTTCACCTTAAGCCTCAGCTTGGCTACACCGAAAGTGGATGAGCCGTTCCATCCATCGCTTGTTTCAGCCCTAGCTTTAGTAGCTTAAGGTAAAGTGTATGCGACTGGAGGGCAGTCTGTTGCTTACCACCTTTCTGAAAGCCTGCTGAGGAATGGCGCGTATAAGCACCTACCTTCAAAGGCCACATTTGTGCTTGCTACGGCAGCACATATACTAAAATTGGATCGATACAGAGAAGATTAGCATGGCCCCTGCGAAAGGATGACACGCAAATCCGTGAAGCGCTCCATATTTTCTCTTCTCTTTGTCACCAAATCACACATTGCACTATCTCAGTAGAGAAGATTAAGCTTTAGAGCCTCCTACGTGTGTTGGAAGACTTTGACAGTGTTGTGAAATTTGAAGTACACCTTACGCACTACAGTGTTAACACAGTAGCATGGCCCCTGCGAAAGGATGACACGCAAATCTGTGGAGCGCTCCATATTTACTCTTCTCTTTGTCCCCAAATCACACATTCTACTATCTCAGTAGAGAAGATTAAGCATTAAAGCCTCTAAAGTCAGTTGAAAGGCTTTGGCAGTGTTGAGGAATTTGCAGCACACCTTATGCACGACCATGTTGACCCAAATGTTCCTTTTTCATCGACCGTGCATCGGTGGTAAGACTTGCCAAGTACGAAACTTCACCTTAAGCCTCAGCTTGGCTACACCGAAAGTGGATGAGCCGTTCCATCCATCGCTTGTTTCAGCCCTAGCTTTAGTAGCTTAAGGTAAAGTGTATGCGACTGGAGGGCAGTCTGTTGCTTACCACCTTTCTGAAAGCCTGCTGAGGAATGGCGCGTATAAGCACCTACCTTCAAAGGCCACATTTGTGCTTGCTACGGCAGCACATATACTAAAATTGGATAGATACAGAGAAGATTAGCATGGCCCCTGCGAAAGGATGACACGCAAATCCGTGAAGCGCTCCATATTTTCTCTTCTCTTTGTCACCAAATCACACATTGCACTATCTCAGTAGAGAAGATTAAGCTTTAGAGCCTCCTACGTGTGTTGGAAGACTTTGACAGTGTTGTGAAATTTGAAGTACACCTTACGCACTACAGTGTTAACACATTAGCATGGCCCCTGCGAAAGGATGACACGCAAATCCGTGGAGCGCTCCATATTTACTCTTCTCTTTGTCACCAAATCACACATTCTACAATCTCAGTAGAGAAGATTAAGCATTAAAGCCTCTAAAGTCAGTTGAAAGGCTTTGGCAGTGTTGAGGAATTTGCAGCACACCTTATGCACGACCATGTTGACCCAAATGTTCCTTTTTCATCGACCGTGCATCGGTGGTAAGACTTGCCAAGTACGAAACTTCACCTTAAGCCTCAGCTTGGCTACACCGAAAGTGGATGAGCCGTTCCATCCATCGCTTGTTTCAGCCCTAGCTTTAGTAGCTTAAGGTAAAGTGTATGCGACTGGAGGGCAGTCTGTTGCTTACCACCTTTCTGAAAGCCTGCTGAGGAATGGCGCGTATAAGCACCTACCTTCAAAGGCCACATTTGTGCTTGCTACGGCAGCACATATACTAAAATTGGATCGATACAGAGAAGATTAGCATGGCCCCTGCGAAAGGATGACACGCAAATCCGTGAAGCGCTCCATATTTTCTCTTCTCTTTGTCACCAAATCACACATTGCACTATCTCAGTAGAGAAGATTAAGCTTTAGAGCCTCCTACGTGTGTTGGAAGACTTTGACAGTGTTGTGAAATTTGAAGTACACCTTACGCACTACAGTGTTAACACATTAGCATGGCCCCTGCGAAAGGATGACACGCAAATCCGTGGAGCGCTCCATATTTACTCTTCTCTTTGTCACCAAATCACACATTCTACAATCTCAGTAGAGAAGATTAAGCATTAAAGCCTCTAAAGTCAGTTGAAAGGCTTTGGCAGTGTTGAGGAATTTGCAGCACACCTTATGCACGACCATGTTGACCCAAATGTTCCTTTTTCATCGACCGTGCATCGGTGGTAAGACTTGCCAAGTACGAAACTTCACCTTAAGCCTCAGCTTGGCTACACCGAAAGTGGATGAGCCGTTCCATCCATCGCTTGTTTCAGCCCTAGCTTTAGTAGCTTAAGGTAAAGTGTATGCGACTGGAGGGCAGTCTGTTGCTTACCACCTTTCTGAAAGCCTGCTGAGGAATGGCGCGTATAAGCACCTACCTTCAAAGGCCACATTTGTGCTTGCTACGGCAGCACATATACTAAAATTGGATCGATACAGAGAAGATTAGCATGGCCCCTGCGAAAGGATGACACGCAAATCCGTGAAGCGCTCCATATTTTCTCTTCTCTTTGTCACCAAATCACACATTGCACTATCTCAGTAGAGAAGATTAAGCTTTAGAGCCTCCTACGTGTGTTGGAAGACTTTGACAGTGTTGTGAAATTTGAAGTACACCTTACGCACTACAGTGTTAACACATTAGCATGGCCCCTGCGAAAGGATGACACGCAAATCCGTGGAGCGCTCCATATTTACTCTTCTCTTTGTCACCAAATCACACATTCTACAATCTCAGTAGAGAAGATTAAGCATTAAAGCCTCTAAAGTCAGTTGAAAGGCTTTGGCAGTGTTGAGGAATTTGCAGCACACCTTATGCACGACCATGTTGACCCAAATGTTCCTTTTTCATCGACCGTGCATCGGTGGTAAGACTTGCCAAGTACGAAACTTCACCTTAAGCCTCAGCTTGGCTACACCGAAAGTGGATGAGCCGTTCCATCCATCGCTTGTTTCAGCCCTAGCTTTAGTAGCTTAAGGTAAAGTGTATGCGACTGGAGGGCAGTCTGTTGCTTACCACCTTTCTGAAAGCCTGCTGAGGAATGGCGCGTATAAGCACCTACCTTCAAAGGCCACATTTGTGCTTGCTACGGCAGCACATATACTAAAATTGGATCGATACAGAGAAGATTAGCATGGCCCCTGCGAAAGGATGACACGCAAATCCGTGAAGCGCTCCATATTTTCTCTTCTCTTTGTCACCAAATCACACATTGCACTATCTCAGTAGAGAAGATTAAGCTTTAGAGCCTCCTACGTGTGTTGGAAGACTTTGACAGTGTTGTGAAATTTGAAGTACACCTTACGCACTACAGTGTTAACACATTAGCATGGCCCCTGCGAAAGGATGACACGCAAATCCGTGGAGCGCTCCATATTTACTCTTCTCTTTGTCACCAAATCACACATTCTACAATCTCAGTAGAGAAGATTAAGCATTAAAGCCTCTAAAGTCAGTTGAAAGGCTTTGGCAGTGTTGAGGAATTTGCAGCACACCTTATGCACGACCATGTTGACCCAAATGTTCCTTTTTCATCGACCGTGCATCGGTGGTAAGACTTGCCAAGTACGAAACTTCACCTTAAGCCTCAGCTTGGCTACACCGAAAGTGGATGAGCCGTTCCATCCATCGCTTGTTTCAGCCCTAGCTTTAGTAGCTTAAGGTAAAGTGTATGCGACTGGAGGGCAGTCTGTTGCTTACCACCTTTCTGAAAGCCTGCTGAGGAATGGCGCGTATAAGCACCTACCTTCAAAGGCCACATTTGTGCTTGCTACGGCAGCACATATACTAAAATTGGATCGATACAGAGAAGATTAGCATGGCCCCTGCGAAAGGATGACACGCAAATCCGTGAAGCGCTCCATATTTTCTCTTCTCTTTGTCACCAAATCACACATTGCACTATCTCAGTAGAGAAGATTAAGCTTTAGAGCCTCCTACGTGTGTTGGAAGACTTTGACAGTGTTGTGAAATTTGAAGTACACCTTACGCACTACAGTGTTAACACAGTAGCATGGCCCCTGCGAAAGGATGACACGCAAATCTGTGGAGCGCTCCATATTTACTCTTCTCTTTGTCCCCAAATCACACATTCTACTATCTCAGTAGAGAAGATTAAGCATTAAAGCCTCTAAAGTCAGTTGAAAGGCTTTGGCAGTGTTGAGGAATTTGCAGCACACCTTATGCACGACCATGTTGACCCAAATGTTCCTTTTTCATCGACCGTGCATCGGTGGTAAGACTTGCCAAGTACGAAACTTCACCTTAAGCCTCAGCTTGGCTACACCGAAAGTGGATGAGCCGTTCCATCCATCGCTTGTTTCAGCCCTAGCTTTAGTAGCTTAAGGTAAAGTGTATGCGACTGGAGGGCAGTCTGTTGCTTACCACCTTTCTGAAAGCCTGCTGAGGAATGGCGCGTATAAGCACCTACCTTCAAAGGCCACATTTGTGCTTGCTACGGCAGCACATATACTAAAATTGGATAGATACAGAGAAGATTAGCATGGCCCCTGCGAAAGGATGACACGCAAATCCGTGAAGCGCTCCATATTTTCTCTTCTCTTTGTCACCAAATCACACATTGCACTATCTCAGTAGAGAAGATTAAGCTTTAGAGCCTCCTACGTGTGTTGGAAGACTTTGACAGTGTTGTGAAATTTGAAGTACACCTTACGCACTACAGTGTTAACACATTAGCATGGCCCCTGCGAAAGGATGACACGCAAATCCGTGGAGCGCTCCATATTTACTCTTCTCTTTGTCACCAAATCACACATTCTACAATCTCAGTAGAGAAGATTAAGCATTAAAGCCTCTAAAGTCAGTTGAAAGGCTTTGGCAGTGTTGAGGAATTTGCAGCACACCTTATGCACGACCATGTTGACCCAAATGTTCCTTTTTCATCGACCGTGCATCGGTGGTAAGACTTGCCAAGTACGAAACTTCACCTTAAGCCTCAGCTTGGCTACACCGAAAGTGGATGAGCCGTTCCATCCATCGCTTGTTTCAGCCCTAGCTTTAGTAGCTTAAGGTAAAGTGTATGCGACTGGAGGGCAGTCTGTTGCTTACCACCTTTCTGAAAGCCTGCTGAGGAATGGCGCGTATAAGCACCTACCTTCAAAGGCCACATTTGTGCTTGCTACGGCAGCACATATACTAAAATTGGATCGATACAGAGAAGATTAGCATGGCCCCTGCGAAAGGATGACACGCAAATCCGTGAAGCGCTCCATATTTTCTCTTCTCTTTGTCACCAAATCACACATTGCACTATCTCAGTAGAGAAGATTAAGCTTTAGAGCCTCCTACGTGTGTTGGAAGACTTTGACAGTGTTGTGAAATTTGAAGTACACCTTACGCACTACAGTGTTAACACATTAGCATGGCCCCTGCGAAAGGATGACACGCAAATCCGTGGAGCGCTCCATATTTACTCTTCTCTTTGTCACCAAATCACACATTCTACAATCTCAGTAGAGAAGATTAAGCATTAAAGCCTCTAAAGTCAGTTGAAAGGCTTTGGCAGTGTTGAGGAATTTGCAGCACACCTTATGCACGACCATGTTGACCCAAATGTTCCTTTTTCATCGACCGTGCATCGGTGGTAAGACTTGCCAAGTACGAAACTTCACCTTAAGCCTCAGCTTGGCTACACCGAAAGTGGATGAGCCGTTCCATCCATCGCTTGTTTCAGCCCTAGCTTTAGTAGCTTAAGGTAAAGTGTATGCGACTGGAGGGCAGTCTGTTGCTTACCACCTTTCTGAAAGCCTGCTGAGGAATGGCGCGTATAAGCACCTACCTTCAAAGGCCACATTTGTGCTTGCTACGGCAGCACATATACTAAAATTGGATCGATACAGAGAAGATTAGCATGGCCCCTGCGAAAGGATGACACGCAAATCCGTGAAGCGCTCCATATTTTCTCTTCTCTTTGTCACCAAATCACACATTGCACTATCTCAGTAGAGAAGATTAAGCTTTAGAGCCTCCTACGTGTGTTGGAAGACTTTGACAGTGTTGTGAAATTTGAAGTACACCTTACGCACTACAGTGTTAACACATTAGCATGGCCCCTGCGAAAGGATGACACGCAAATCCGTGGAGCGCTCCATATTTACTCTTCTCTTTGTCACCAAATCACACATTCTACAATCTCAGTAGAGAAGATTAAGCATTAAAGCCTCTAAAGTCAGTTGAAAGGCTTTGGCAGTGTTGAGGAATTTGCAGCACACCTTATGCACGACCATGTTGACCCAAATGTTCCTTTTTCATCGACCGTGCATCGGTGGTAAGACTTGCCAAGTACGAAACTTCACCTTAAGCCTCAGCTTGGCTACACCGAAAGTGGATGAGCCGTTCCATCCATCGCTTGTTTCAGCCCTAGCTTTAGTAGCTTAAGGTAAAGTGTATGCGACTGGAGGGCAGTCTGTTGCTTACCACCTTTCTGAAAGCCTGCTGAGGAATGGCGCGTATAAGCACCTACCTTCAAAGGCCACATTTGTGCTTGCTACGGCAGCACATATACTAAAATTGGATCGATACAGAGAAGATTAGCATGGCCCCTGCGAAAGGATGACACGCAAATCCGTGAAGCGCTCCATATTTTCTCTTCTCTTTGTCACCAAATCACACATTGCACTATCTCAGTAGAGAAGATTAAGCTTTAGAGCCTCCTACGTGTGTTGGAAGACTTTGACAGTGTTGTGAAATTTGAAGTACACCTTACGCACTACAGTGTTAACACAGTAGCATGGCCCCTGCGAAAGGATGACACGCAAATCCGTGGAGCGCTCCATATTTACTCTTCTCTTTGTCCCCAAATCACACATTCTACTATCTCAGTAGAGAAGATTAAGCATTAAAGCCTCTAAAGTCAGTTGAAAGGCTTTGGCAGTGTTGAGGAATTTGCAGCACACCTTATGCACGACCATGTTGACCCAAATGTTCCTTTTTCATCGACCGTGCATCGGTGGTAAGACTTGCCAAGTACGAAACTTCACCTTAAGCCTCAGCTTGGCTACACCGAAAGTGGATGAGCCGTTCCATCCATCGCTTGTTTCAGCCCTAGCTTTAGTAGCTTAAGGTAAAGTGTATGCGACTGGAGGGCAGTCTGTTGCTTACCACCTTTCTGAAAGCCTGCTGAGGAATGGCGCGTATAAGCACCTACCTTCAAAGGCCACATTTGTGCTTGCTACGGCAGCACATATACTAAAATTGGATAGATACAGAGAAGATTAGCATGGCCCCTGCGAAAGGATGACACGCAAATCCGTGAAGCGCTCCATATTTTCTCTTCTCTTTGTCACCAAATCACACATTGCACTATCTCAGTAGAGAAGATTAAGCTTTAGAGCCTCCTACGTGTGTTGGAAGACTTTGACAGTGTTGTGAAATTTGAAGTACACCTTACGCACTACAGTGTTAACACATTAGCATGGCCCCTGCGAAAGGATGACACGCAAATCCGTGGAGCGCTCCATATTTACTCTTCTCTTTGTCACCAAATCACACATTCTACAATCTCAGTAGAGAAGATTAAGCATTAAAGCCTCTAAAGTCAGTTGAAAGGCTTTGGCAGTGTTGAGGAATTTGCAGCACACCTTATGCACGACCATGTTGACCCAAATGTTCCTTTTTCATCGACCGTGCATCGGTGGTAAGACTTGCCAAGTACGAAACTTCACCTTAAGCCTCAGCTTGGCTACACCGAAAGTGGATGAGCCGTTCCATCCATCGCTTGTTTCAGCCCTAGCTTTAGTAGCTTAAGGTAAAGTGTATGCGACTGGAGGGCAGTCTGTTGCTTACCACCTTTCTGAAAGCCTGCTGAGGAATGGCGCGTATAAGCACCTACCTTCAAAGGCCACATTTGTGCTTGCTACGGCAGCACATATACTAAAATTGGATCGATACAGAGAAGATTAGCATGGCCCCTGCGAAAGGATGACACGCAAATCCGTGAAGCGCTCCATATTTTCTCTTCTCTTTGTCACCAAATCACACATTGCACTATCTCAGTAGAGAAGATTAAGCTTTAGAGCCTCCTACGTGTGTTGGAAGACTTTGACAGTGTTGTGAAATTTGAAGTACACCTTACGCACTACAGTGTTAACACATTAGCATGGCCCCTGCGAAAGGATGACACG
Organism: Triplophysa yarkandensis; assembly: GCA_033220385.1. NCBI lineage: Eukaryota > Metazoa > Chordata > Actinopteri > Cypriniformes > Nemacheilidae > Triplophysa > Triplophysa yarkandensis. Next base: position 6,559,977 of record CM065654.1, read on the forward strand.
CAAATCCGTGGAGCGCTCCATATTTACTCTTCTCTTTGTCACCAAATCACACATTCTACAATCTCAGTAGAGAAGATTAAGCATTAAAGCCTCTAAAGTCAGTTGAAAGGCTTTGGCAGTGTTGAGGAATTTGCAGCACACCTTATGCACGACCATGTTGACCCAAATGTTCCTTTTTCATCGACCGTGCATCGGTGGTAAGACTTGCCAAGTACGAAACTTCACCTTAAGCCTCAGCTTGGCTACACCGAAAGTGGATGAGCCGTTCCATCCATCGCTTGTTTCAGCCCTAGCTTTAGTAGCTTAAGGTAAAGTGTATGCGACTGGAGGGCAGTCTGTTGCTTACCACCTTTCTGAAAGCCTGCTGAGGAATGGCGCGTATAAGCACCTACCTTCAAAGGCCACATTTGTGCTTGCTACGGCAGCACATATACTAAAATTGGATCGATACAGAGAAGATTAGCATGGCCCCTGCGAAAGGATGACACGCAAATCCGTGAAGCGCTCCATATTTTCTCTTCTCTTTGTCACCAAATCACACATTGCACTATCTCAGTAGAGAAGATTAAGCTTTAGAGCCTCCTACGTGTGTTGGAAGACTTTGACAGTGTTGTGAAATTTGAAGTACACCTTACGCACTACAGTGTTAACACATTAGCATGGCCCCTGCGAAAGGATGACACGCAAATCCGTGGAGCGCTCCATATTTACTCTTCTCTTTGTCCCCAAATCACACATTCTACAATCTCAGTAGAGAAGATTAAGCATTAAAGCCTCTAAAGTCAGTTGAAAGGCTTTGGCAGTGTTGAGGAATTTGCAGCACACCTTATGCACGACCATGTTGACCCAAATGTTCCTTTTTCATCGACCGTGCATCGGTGGTAAGACTTGCCAAGTACGAAACTTCACCTTAAGCCTCAGCTTGGCTACACCGAAAGTGGATGAGCCGTTCCATCCATCGCTTGTTTCAGCCCTAGCTTTAGTAGCTTAAGGTAAAGTGTATGCGACTGGAGGGCAGTCTGTTGCTTACCACCTTTCTGAAAGCCTGCTGAGGAATGGCGCGTATAAGCACCTACCTTCAAAGGCCACATTTGTGCTTGCTACGGCAGCACATATACTAAAATTGGATCGATACAGAGAAGATTAGCATGGCCCCTGCGAAAGGATGACACGCAAATCCGTGAAGCGCTCCATATTTTCTCTTCTCTTTGTCACCAAATCACACATTGCACTATCTCAGTAGAGAAGATTAAGCTTTAGAGCCTCCTACGTGTGTTGGAAGACTTTGACAGTGTTGTGAAATTTGAAGTACACCTTACGCACTACAGTGTTAACACATTAGCATGGCCCCTGCGAAAGGATGACACGCAAATCCGTGGAGCGCTCCATATTTACTCTTCTCTTTGTCACCAAATCACACATTCTACAATCTCAGTAGAGAAGATTAAGCATTAAAGCCTCTAAAGTCAGTTGAAAGGCTTTGGCAGTGTTGAGGAATTTGCAGCACACCTTATGCACGACCATGTTGACCCAAATGTTCCTTTTTCATCGACCGTGCATCGGTGGTAAGACTTGCCAAGTACGAAACTTCACCTTAAGCCTCAGCTTGGCTACACCGAAAGTGGATGAGCCGTTCCATCCATCGCTTGTTTCAGCCCTAGCTTTAGTAGCTTAAGGTAAAGTGTATGCGACTGGAGGGCAGTCTGTTGCTTACCACCTTTCTGAAAGCCTGCTGAGGAATGGCGCGTATAAGCACCTACCTTCAAAGGCCACATTTGTGCTTGCTACGGCAGCACATATACTAAAATTGGATCGATACAGAGAAGATTAGCATGGCCCCTGCGAAAGGATGACACGCAAATCCGTGAAGCGCTCCATATTTTCTCTTCTCTTTGTCACCAAATCACACATTGCACTATCTCAGTAGAGAAGATTAAGCTTTAGAGCCTCCTACGTGTGTTGGAAGACTTTGACAGTGTTGTGAAATTTGAAGTACACCTTACGCACTACAGTGTTAACACATTAGCATGGCCCCTGCGAAAGGATGACACGCAAATCCGTGGAGCGCTCCATATTTACTCTTCTCTTTGTCACCAAATCACACATTCTACAATCTCAGTAGAGAAGATTAAGCATTAAAGCCTCTAAAGTCAGTTGAAAGGCTTTGGCAGTGTTGAGGAATTTGCAGCACACCTTATGCACGACCATGTTGACCCAAATGTTCCTTTTTCATCGACCGTGCATCGGTGGTAAGACTTGCCAAGTACGAAACTTCACCTTAAGCCTCAGCTTGGCTACACCGAAAGTGGATGAGCCGTTCCATCCATCGCTTGTTTCAGCCCTAGCTTTAGTAGCTTAAGGTAAAGTGTATGCGACTGGAGGGCAGTCTGTTGCTTACCACCTTTCTGAAAGCCTGCTGAGGAATGGCGCGTATAAGCACCTACCTTCAAAGGCCACATTTGTGCTTGCTACGGCAGCACATATACTAAAATTGGATCGATACAGAGAAGATTAGCATGGCCCCTGCGAAAGGATGACACGCAAATCCGTGAAGCGCTCCATATTTTCTCTTCTCTTTGTCACCAAATCACACATTGCACTATCTCAGTAGAGAAGATTAAGCTTTAGAGCCTCCTACGTGTGTTGGAAGACTTTGACAGTGTTGTGAAATTTGAAGTACACCTTACGCACTACAGTGTTAACACATTAGCATGGCCCCTGCGAAAGGATGACACGCAAATCCGTGGAGCGCTCCATATTTACTCTTCTCTTTGTCACCAAATCACACATTCTACAATCTCAGTAGAGAAGATTAAGCATTAAAGCCTCTAAAGTCAGTTGAAAGGCTTTGGCAGTGTTGAGGAATTTGCAGCACACCTTATGCACGACCATGTTGACCCAAATGTTCCTTTTTCATCGACCGTGCATCGGTGGTAAGACTTGCCAAGTACGAAACTTCACCTTAAGCCTCAGCTTGGCTACACCGAAAGTGGATGAGCCGTTCCATCCATCGCTTGTTTCAGCCCTAGCTTTAGTAGCTTAAGGTAAAGTGTATGCGACTGGAGGGCAGTCTGTTGCTTACCACCTTTCTGAAAGCCTGCTGAGGAATGGCGCGTATAAGCACCTACCTTCAAAGGCCACATTTGTGCTTGCTACGGCAGCACATATACTAAAATTGGATCGATACAGAGAAGATTAGCATGGCCCCTGCGAAAGGATGACACGCAAATCCGTGAAGCGCTCCATATTTTCTCTTCTCTTTGTCACCAAATCACACATTGCACTATCTCAGTAGAGAAGATTAAGCTTTAGAGCCTCCTACGTGTGTTGGAAGACTTTGACAGTGTTGTGAAATTTGAAGTACACCTTACGCACTACAGTGTTAACACAGTAGCATGGCCCCTGCGAAAGGATGACACGCAAATCCGTGGAGCGCTCCATATTTACTCTTCTCTTTGTCCCCAAATCACACATTCTACAATCTCAGTAGAGAAGATTAAGCATTAAAGCCTCTAAAGTCAGTTGAAAGGCTTTGGCAGTGTTGAGGAATTTGCAGCACACCTTATGCACGACCATGTTGACCCAAATGTTCCTTTTTCATCGACCGTGCATCGGTGGTAAGACTTGCCAAGTACGAAACTTCACCTTAAGCCTCAGCTTGGCTACACCGAAAGTGGATGAGCCGTTCCATCCATCGCTTGTTTCAGCCCTAGCTTTAGTAGCTTAAGGTAAAGTGTATGCGACTGGAGGGCAGTCTGTTGCTTACCACCTTTCTGAAAGCCTGCTGAGGAATGGCGCGTATAAGCACCTACCTTCAAAGGCCACATTTGTGCTTGCTACGGCAGCACATATACTAAAATTGGATCGATACAGAGAAGATTAGCATGGCCCCTGCGAAAGGATGACACGCAAATCCGTGAAGCGCTCCATATTTTCTCTTCTCTTTGTCACCAAATCACACATTGCACTATCTCAGTAGAGAAGATTAAGCTTTAGAGCCTCCTACGTGTGTTGGAAGACTTTGACAGTGTTGTGAAATTTGAAGTACACCTTACGCACTACAGTGTTAACACATTAGCATGGCCCCTGCGAAAGGATGACACGCAAATCCGTGGAGCGCTCCATATTTACTCTTCTCTTTGTCACCAAATCACACATTCTACAATCTCAGTAGAGAAGATTAAGCATTAAAGCCTCTAAAGTCAGTTGAAAGGCTTTGGCAGTGTTGAGGAATTTGCAGCACACCTTATGCACGACCATGTTGACCCAAATGTTCCTTTTTCATCGACCGTGCATCAGTGGTAAGACTTGCCAAGTACGAAACTTCACCTTAAGCCTCAGCTTGGCTACACCGAAAGTGGATGAGCCGTTCCATCCATCGCTTGTTTCAGCCCTAGCTTTAGTAGCTTAAGGTAAAGTGTATGCGACTGGAGGGCAGTCTGTTGCTTACCACCTTTCTGAAAGCCTGCTGAGGAATGGCGCGTATAAGCACCTACCTTCAAAGGCCACATTTGTGCTTGCTACGGCAGCACATATACTAAAATTGGATCGATACAGAGAAGATTAGCATGGCCCCTGCGAAAGGATGACACGCAAATCCGTGAAGCGCTCCATATTTTCTCTTCTCTTTGTCACCAAATCACACATTGCACTATCTCAGTAGAGAAGATTAAGCTTTAGAGCCTCCTACGTGTGTTGGAAGACTTTGACAGTGTTGTGAAATTTGAAGTACACCTTACGCACTACAGTGTTAACACAGTAGCATGGCCCCTGCGAAAGGATGACACGCAAATCCGTGGAGCGCTCCATATTTACTCTTCTCTTTGTCCCCAAATCACACATTCTACTATCTCAGTAGAGAAGATTAAGCATTAAAGCCTCTAAAGTCAGTTGAAAGGCTTTGGCAGTGTTGAGGAATTTGCAGCACACCTTATGCACGACCATGTTGACCCAAATGTTCCTTTTTCATCGACCGTGCATTGGTGGTAAGACTTGCCAAGTACGAAACTTCACCTTAAGCCTCAGCTTGGCTACACCGAAAGTGGATGAGCCGTTCCATCCATCGCTTGTTTCAGCCCTAGCTTTAGTAGCTTAAGGTAAAGTGTATGCGACTGGAGGGCAGTCTGTTGCTTACCACCTTTCTGAAAGCCTGCTGAGGAATGGCGCGTATAAGCACCTACCTTCAAAGGCCACATTTGTGCTTGCTACGGCAGCAAATATACTAAAATTGGATCGATACAGAGAAGATTAGCATGGCCCCTGCGAAAGGATGACACGCAAATCCGTGAAGCGCTCCATATTTTCTCTTCTCTTTGTCACCAAATCACACATTGCACTATCTCAGTAGAGAAGATTAAGCTTTAGAGCCTCCTACGTGTGTTGGAAGACTTTGACAGTGTTGTGAAATTTGAAGTACACCTTACGCACTACAGTGTTAACACAGTAGCATGGCCCCTGCGAAAGGATGACACGCAAATCCGTGGAGCGCTCCATATTTACTCTTCTCTTTGTCCCCAAATCACACATTCTACTATCTCAGTAGAGAAGATTAAGCATTAAAGCCTCTAAAGTCAGTTGAAAGGCTTTGGCAGTGTTGAGGAATTTGCAGCACACCTTATGCACGACCATGTTGACCCAAATGTTCCTTTTTCATCGACCGTGCATCGGTGGTAAGACTTGCCAAGTACGAAACTTCACCTTAAGCCTCAGCTTGGCTACACCGAAAGTGGATGAGCCGTTCCATCCATCGCTTGTTTCAGCCCTAGCTTTAGTAGCTTAAGGTAAAGTGTATGCGACTGGAGGGCAGTCTGTTGCTTACCACCTTTCTGAAAGCCTGCTGAGGAATGGCGCGTATAAGCACCTACCTTCAAAGGCCACATTTGTGCTTGCTACGGCAGCACATATACTAAAATTGGATCGATACAGAGAAGATTAGCATGGCCCCTGCGAAAGGATGACACGCAAATCCGTGAAGCGCTCCATATTTTCTCTTCTCTTTGTCACCAAATCACACATTGCACTATCTCAGTAGAGAAGATTAAGCTTTAGAGCCTCCTACGTGTGTTGGAAGACTTTGACAGTGTTGTGAAATTTGAAGTACACCTTACGCACTACAGTGTTAACACAGTAGCATGGCCCCTGCGAAAGGATGACACGCAAATCCGTGGAGCGCTCCATATTTACTCTTCTCTTTGTCCCCAAATCACACATTCTACTATCTCAGTAGAGAAGATTAAGCATTAAAGCCTCTAAAGTCAGTTGAAAGGCTTTGGCAGTGTTGAGGAATTTGCAGCACACCTTATGCACGACCATGTTGACCCAAATGTTCCTTTTTCATCGACCGTGCATCGGTGGTAAGACTTGCCAAGTACGAAACTTCACCTTAAGCCTCAGCTTGGCTACACCGAAAGTGGATGAGCCGTTCCATCCATCGCTTGTTTCAGCCCTAGCTTTAGTAGCTTAAGGTAAAGTGTATGCGACTGGAGGGCAGTCTGTTGCTTACCACCTTTCTGAAAGCCTGCTGAGGAATGGCGCGTATAAGCACCTACCTTCAAAGGCCACATTTGTGCTTGCTACGGCAGCACATATACTAAAATTGGATCGATACAGAGAAGATTAGCATGGCCCCTGCGAAAGGATGACACGCAAATCCGTGAAGCGCTCCATATTTTCTCTTCTCTTTGTCACCAAATCACACATTCTACTATCTCAGTAGAGAAGATTAAGCATTAAAGCCTCCTACGTGTGTTGGAAGACTTTGACAGTGTTGTGAAATTTGAAGTACACCTTACGCACTACAGTGTTAACACATTAGCATGGCCCCTGCGAAAGGATGACACGCAAATCCGTGGAGCGCTCCATATTTACTCTTCTCTTTGTCACCAAATCACACATTCTACAATCTCAGTAGAGAAGATTAAGCATTAAAGCCTCTAAAGTCAGTTGAAAGGCTTTGGCAGTGTTGAGGAATTTGCAGCACACCTTATGCACGACCATGTTGACCCAAATGTTCCTTTTTCATCGACCGTGCATCGGTGGTAAGACTTGCCAAGTACGAAACTTCACCTTAAGCCTCAGCTTGGCTACACCGAAAGTGGATGAGCCGTTCCATCCATCGCTTGTTTCAGCCCTAGCTTTAGTAGCTTAAGGTAAAGTGTATGCGACTGGAGGGCAGTCTGTTGCTTACCACCTTTCTGAAAGCCTGCTGAGGAATGGCGCGTATAAGCACCTACCTTCAAAGGCCACATTTGTGCTTGCTACGGCAGCACATATACTAAAATTGGATCGATACAGAGAAGATTAGCATGGCCCCTGCGAAAGGATGACACGCAAATCCGTGAAGCGCTCCATATTTTCTCTTCTCTTTGTCACCAAATCACACATTGCACTATCTCAGTAGAGAAGATTAAGCTTTAGAGCCTCCTACGTGTGTTGGAAGACTTTGACAGTGTTGTGAAATTTGAAGTACACCTTACGCACTACAGTGTTAACACAGTAGCATGGCCCCTGCGAAAGGATGACACGCAAATCCGTGGAGCGCTCCATATTTACTCTTCTCTTTGTCCCCAAATCACACATTCTACTATCTCAGTAGAGAAGATTAAGCATTAAAGCCTCTAAAGTCAGTTGAAAGGCTTTGGCAGTGTTGAGGAATTTGCAGCACACCTTATGCACGACCATGTTGACCCAAATGTTCCTTTTTCATCGACCGTGCATCGGTGGTAAGACTTGCCAAGTACGAAACTTCACCTTAAGCCTCAGCTTGGCTACACCGAAAGTGGATGAGCCGTTCCATCCATCGCTTGTTTCAGCCCTAGCTTTAGTAGCTTAAGGTAAAGTGTATGCGACTGGAGGGCAGTCTGTTGCTTACCACCTTTCTGAAAGCCTGCTGAGGAATGGCGCGTATAAGCACCTACCTTCAAAGGCCACATTTGTGCTTGCTACGGCAGCACATATACTAAAATTGGATCGATACAGAGAAGATTAGCATGGCCCCTGCGAAAGGATGACACGCAAATCCGTGAAGCGCTCCATATTTTCTCTTCTCTTTGTCACCAAATCACACATTCTACTATCTCAGTAGAGAAGATTAAGCATTAAAGCCTCCTACGTGTGTTGGAAGACTTTGACAGTGTTGTGAAATTTGAAGTACACCTTACGCACTACAGTGTTAACACATTAGCATGGCCCCTGCGAAAGGATGACACGCAAATCCGTGGAGCGCTCCATATTTACTCTTCTCTTTGTCACCAAATCACACATTCTACAATCTCAGTAGAGAAGATTAAGCATTAAAGCCTCTAAAGTCAGTTGAAAGGCTTTGGCAGTGTTGAGGAATTTGCAGCACACCTTATGCACGACCATGTTGACCCAAATGTTCCTTTTTCATCGACCGTGCATCGGTGGTAAGACTTGCCAAGTACGAAACTTCACCTTAAGCTTCAGCTTGGCTACACCGAAAGTGGATGAGCCGTTCCATCCATCGCTTGTTTCAGCCCTAGCTTTAGTAGCTTAAGGTAAAGTGTATGCGACTGGAGGGCAGTCTGTTGCTTACCACCTTTCTGAAAGCCTGCTGAGGAATGGCGCGTATAAGCACCTACCTTCAAAGGCCACATTTGTGCTTGCTACGGCAGCACATATACTAAAATTGGATCGATACAGAGAAGATTAGCATGGCCCCTGCGAAAGGATGACACGCAAATCCGTGAAGCGCTCCATATTTTCTCTTCTCTTTGTCACCAAATCACACATTGCACTATCTCAGTAGAGAAGATTAAGCTTTAGAGCCTCCTACGTGTGTTGGAAGACTTTGACAGTGTTGTGAAATTTGAAGTACACCTTACGCACTACAGTGTTAACACAGTAGCATGGCCCCTGCGAAAGGATGACACGCAAATCCGTGGAGCGCTCCATATTTACTCTTCTCTTTGTCCCCAAATCACACATTCTACTATCTCAGTAGAGAAGATTAAGCATTAAAGCCTCTAAAGTCAGTTGAAAGGCTTTGGCAGTGTTGAGGAATTTGCAGCACACCTTATGCACGACCATGTTGACCCAAATGTTCCTTTTTCATCGACCGTGCATCGGTGGTAAGACTTGCCAAGTACGAAACTTCACCTTAAGCCTCAGCTTGGCTACACCGAAAGTGGATGAGCCGTTCCATCCATCGCTTGTTTCAGCCCTAGCTTTAGTAGCTTAAGGTAAAGTGTATGCGACTGGAGGGCAGTCTGTTGCTTACCACCTTTCTGAAAGCCTGCTGAGGAATGGCGCGTATAAGCACCTACCTTCAAAGGCCTCATTTGTGCTTGCTACGGCAGCACATATACTAAAATTGGATCGATACAGAGAAGATTAGCATGGCCCCTGCGAAAAGATGACACGCAAATCCGTGAAGCGCTCCATATTTTCTCTTCTCTTTGTCACCAAATCACACATTCTACTATCTCAGTAGAGAAGATTAAGCATTAAAGCCTCCTACGTGTGTTGGAAGACTTTGACAGTGTTGTGAAATTTGAAGTACACCTTACGCACTACAGTGTTAACACAGTAGCATGGCCCCTGCGAAAGGATGACACGCAAATCCGTGGAGCGCTCCATATTTACTCTTCTCTTTGTCCCCAAATCACACATTCTACTATCTCAGTAGAGAAGATTAAGCATTAAAGCCTCTAAAGTCAGTTGAAAGGCTTTGGCAGTGTTGAGGAATTTGCAGCACACCTTATGCACGACCATGTTGACCCAAATGTTCCTTTTTCATCGACCGTGCATCGGTGGTAAGACTTGCCAAGTACGAAACTTCACCTTAAGCCTCAGCTTGGCTACACCGAAAGTGGATGAGCCGTTCCATCCATCGCTTGTTTCAGCCCTAGCTTTAGTAGCTTAAGGTAAAGTGTATGCGACTGGAGGGCAGTCTGTTGCTTACCACCTTTCTGAAAGCCTGCTGAGGAATGGCGCGTATAAGCACCTACCTTCAAAGGCCACATTTGTGCTTGCTACGGCAGCACATATACTAAAATTGGATCGATACAGAGAAGATTAGCATGGCCCCTGCGAAAGGATGACACGCAAATCCGTGAAGCGCTCCATATTTTCTCTTCTCTTTGTCACCAAATCACACATTGCACTATCTCAGTAGAGAAGATTAAGCTTTAGAGCCTCCTACGTGTGTTGGAAGACTTTGACAGTGTTGTGAAATTTGAAGTACACCTTACGCACTACAGTGTTAACACAGTAGCATGGCCCCTGCGAAAGGATGACACGCAAATCCGTGGAGCGCTCCATATTTACTCTTCTCTTTGTCCCCAAATCACACATTCTACTATCTCAGTAGAGAAGATTAAGCATTAAAGCCTCTAAAGTCAGTTGAAAGGCTTTGGCAGTGTTGAGGAATTTGCAGCACACCTTATGCACGACCATGTTGACCCAAATGTTCCTTTTTCATCGACCGTGCATCGGTGGTAAGACTTGCCAAGTACGAAACTTCACCTTAAGCCTCAGCTTGGCTACACCGAAAGTGGATGAGCCGTTCCATCCATCGCTTGTTTCAGCCCTAGCTTTAGTAGCTTAAGGTAAAGTGTATGCGACTGGAGGGCAGTCTGTTGCTTACCACCTTTCTGAAAGCCTGCTGAGGAATGGCGCGTATAAGCACCTACCTTCAAAGGCCACATTTGTGCTTGCTACGGCAGCACATATACTAAAATTGGATCGATACAGAGAAGATTAGCATGGCCCCTGCGAAAGGATGACACGCAAATCCGTGAAGCGCTCCATATTTTCTCTTCTCTTTGTCACCAAATCACACATTGCACTATCTCAGTAGAGAAGATTAAGCTTTAGAGCCTCCTACGTGTGTTGGAAGACTTTGACAGTGTTGTGAAATTTGAAGTACACCTTACGCACTACAGTGTTAACACAGTAGCATGGCCCCTGCGAAAGGATGACACGCAAATCCGTGGAGCGCTCCATATTTACTCTTCTCTTTGTCCCCAAATCACACATTCTACTATCTCAGTAGAGAAGATTAAGCATTAAAGCCTCTAAAGTCAGTTGAAAGGCTTTGGCAGTGTTGAGGAATTTGCAGCACACCTTATGCACGACCATGTTGACCCAAATGTTCCTTTTTCATCGACCGTGCATCGGTGGTAAGACTTGCCAAGTACGAAACTTCACCTTAAGCCTCAGCTTGGCTACACCGAAAGTGGATGAGCCGTTCCATCCATCGCTTGTTTCAGCCCTAGCTTTAGTAGCTTAAGGTAAAGTGTATGCGACTGGAGGGCAGTCTGTTGCTTACCACCTTTCTGAAAGCCTGCTGAGGAATGGCGCGTATAAGCACCTACCTTCAAAGGCCACATTTGTGCTTGCTACGGCAGCACATATACTAAAATTGGATCGATACAGAGAAGATTAGCATGGCCCCTGCGAAAGGATGACACGCAAATCCGTGAAGCGCTCCATATTTTCTCTTCTCTTTGTCACCAAATCACACATTGCACTATCTCAGTAGAGAAGATTAAGCTTTAGAGCCTCCTACGTGTGTTGGAAGACTTTGACAGTGTTGTGAAATTTGAAGTACACCTTACGCACTACAGTGTTAACACAGTAGCATGGCCCCTGCGAAAGGATGACACGCAAATCCGTGGAGCGCTCCATATTTACTCTTCTCTTTGTCCCCAAATCACACATTCTACTATCTCAGTAGAGAAGATTAAGCATTAAAGCCTCTAAAGTCAGTTGAAAGGCTTTGGCAGTGTTGAGGAATTTGCAGCACACCTTATGCACGACCATGTTGACCCAAATGTTCCTTTTTCATCGACCGTGCATCGGTGGTAAGACTTGCCAAGTACGAAACTTCACCTTAAGCCTCAGCTTGGCTACACCGAAAGTGGATGAGCCGTTCCATCCATCGCTTGTTTCAGCCCTAGCTTTAGTAGCTTAAGGTAAAGTGTATGCGACTGGAGGGCAGTCTGTTGCTTACCACCTTTCTGAAAGCCTGCTGAGGAATGGCGCGTATAAGCACCTACCTTCAAAGGCCACATTTGTGCTTGCTACGGCAGCACATATACTAAAATTGGATCGATACAGAGAAGATTAGCATGGCCCCTGCGAAAGGATGACACGCAAATCCGTGAAGCGCTCCATATTTTCTCTTCTCTTTGTCACCAAATCACACATTGCACTATCTCAGTAGAGAAGATTAAGCTTTAGAGCCTCCTACGTGTGTTGGAAGACTTTGACAGTGTTGTGAAATTTGAAGTACACCTTACGCACTACAGTGTTAACACAGTAGCATGGCCCCTGCGAAAGGATGACACGCAAATCCGTGGAGCGCTCCATATTTACTCTTCTCTTTGTCCCCAAATCACACATTCTACAATCTCAGTAGAGAAGATTAAGCATTAAAGCCTCTAAAGTCAGTTGAAAGGCTTTGGCAGTGTTGAGGAATTTGCAGCACACCTTATGCACGACCATGTTGACCCAAATGTTCCTTTTTCATCGACCGTGCATCGGTGGTAAGACTTGCCAAGTACGAAACTTCACCTTAAGCCTCAGCTTGGCTACACCGAAAGTGGATGAGCCGTTCCATCCATCGCTTGTTTCAGCCCTAGCTTTAGTAGCTTAAGGTAAAGTGTATGCGACTGGAGGGCAGTCTGTTGCTTACCACCTTTCTGAAAGCCTGCTGAGGAATGGCGCGTATAAGCACCTACCTTCAAAGGCCACATTTGTGCTTGCTACGGCAGCACATATACTAAAATTGGATCGATACAGAGAAGATTAGCATGGCCCCTGCGAAAGGATGACACGCAAATCCGTGAAGCGCTCCATATTTTCTCTTCTCTTTGTCACCAAATCACACATTGCACTATCTCAGTAGAGAAGATTAAGCATTAAAGCCTCCTACGTGTGTTGGAAGACTTTGACAGTGTTGTGAAATTTGAAGTACACCTTACGCACTACAGTGTTAACACAGTAGCATGGCCCCTGCGAAAGGATGACACGCAAATCCGTGGAGCGCTCCATATTTACTCTTCTCTTTGTCCCCAAATCACACATTCTACTATCTCAGTAGAGAAGATTAAGCATTAAAGCCTCTAAAGTCAGTTGAAAGGCTTTGGCAGTGTTGAGGAATTTGCAGCACACCTTATGCACGACCATGTTGACCCAAATGTTCCTTTTTCATCGACCGTGCATCGGTGGTAAGACTTGCCAAGTACGAAACTTCACCTTAAGCCTCAGCTTGGCTACACCGAAAGTGGATGAGCCGTTCCATCCATCGCTTGTTTCAGCCCTAGCTTTAGTAGCTTAAGGTAAAGTGTATGCGACTGGAGGGCAGTCTGTTGCTTACCACCTTTCTGAAAGCCTGCTGAGGAATGGCGCGTATAAGCACCTACCTTCAAAGGCCACATTTGTGCTTGCTACGGCAGCACATATACTAAAATTGGATCGATACAGAGAAGATTAGCATGGCCCCTGCGAAAGGATGACACGCAAATCCGTGAAGCGCTCCATATTTTCTCTTCTCTTTGTCACCAAATCACACATTCTACTATCTCAGTAGAGAAGATTAAGCATTACAGCCTCCTACGTGTGTTGGAAGACTTTGACAGTGTTGTGAAATTTGAAGTACACCTTACGCACTACAGTGTTAACACAGTAGCATGGCCCCTGCGAAAGGATGACACGCAAATCCGTGGAGCGCTCCATATTTACTCTTCTCTTTGTCCCCAAATCACACATTCTACTATCTCAGTAGAGAAGATTAAGCATTAAAGCCTCTAAAGTCAGTTGAAAGGCTTTGGCAGTGTTGAGGAATTTGCAGCACACCTTATGCACGACCATGTTGACCCAAATGTTCCTTTTTCATCGACCGTGCATCGGTGGTAAGACTTGCCAAGTACGAAACTTCACCTTAAGCCTCAGCTTGGCTACACCGAAAGTGGATGAGCCGTTCCATCCATCGCTTGTTTCAGCCCTAGCTTTAGTAGCTTAAGGTAAAGTGTATGCGACTGGAGGGCAGTCTGTTGCTTACCACCTTTCTGAAAGCCTGCTGAGGAATGGCGCGTATAAGCACCTACCTTCAAAGGCAACATTTGTGCTTGCTACGGCAGCACATATACTAAAATTGGATCGATACAGAGAAGATTAGCATGGCCCCTGCGAAAGGATGACACGCAAATCCGTGAAGCGCTCCATATTTTCTCTTCTCTTTGTCACCAAATCACACATTGCACTATCTCAGTAGAGAAGATTAAGCTTTAGAGCCTCCTACGTGTGTTGGAAGACTTTGACAGTGTTGTGAAATTTGAAGTACACCTTACGCACTACAGTGTTAACACAGTAGCATGGCCCCTGCGAAAGGATGACACGCAAATCCGTGGAGCGCTCCATATTTACTCTTCTCTTTGTCCCCAAATCACACATTCTACTATCTCAGTAGAGAAGATTAAGCATTAAAGCCTCTAAAGTCAGTTGAAAGGCTTTGGCAGTGTTGAGGAATTTGCAGCACACCTTATGCACGACCATGTTGACCCAAATGTTCCTTTTTCATCGACCGTGCATCGGTGGTAAGACTTGCCAAGTACGAAACTTCACCTTAAGCCTCAGCTTGGCTACACCGAAAGTGGATGAGCCGTTCCATCCATCGCTTGTTTCAGCCCTAGCTTTAGTAGCTTAAGGTAAAGTGTATGCGACTGGAGGGCAGTCTGTTGCTTACCACCTTTCTGAAAGCCTGCTGAGGAATGGCGCGTATAAGCACCTACCTTCAAAGGCCACATTTGTGCTTGCTACGGCAGCACATATACTAAAATTGGATCGATACAGAGAAGATTAGCATGGCCCCTGCGAAAGGATGACACGCAAATCCGTGAAGCGCTCCATATTTTCTCTTCTCTTTGTCACCAAATCACACATTGCACTATCTCAGTAGAGAAGATTAAGCTTTAGAGCCTCCTACGTGTGTTGGAAGACTTTGACAGTGTTGTGAAATTTGAAGTACACCTTACGCACTACAGTGTTAACACAGTAGCATGGCCCCTGCGAAAGGATGACACGCAAATCCGTGGAGCGCTCCATATTTACTCTTCTCTTTGTCCCCAAATCACACATTCTACAATCTCAGTAGAGAAGATTAAGCATTAAAGCCTCTAAAGTCAGTTGAAAGGCTTTGGCAGTGTTGAGGAATTTGCAGCACACCTTATGCACGACCATGTTGACCCAAATGTTCCTTTTTCATCGACCGTGCATCGGTGGTAAGACTTGCCAAGTACGAAACTTCACCTTAAGCCTCAGCTTGGCTACACCGAAAGTGGATGAGCCGTTCCATCCATCGCTTGTTTCAGCCCTAGCTTTAGTAGCTTAAGGTAAAGTGTATGCGACTGGAGGGCAGTCTGTTGCTTACCACCTTTCTGAAAGCCTGCTGAGGAATGGCGCGTATAAGCACCTACCTTCAAAGGCCACATTTGTGCTTGCTACGGCAGCACATATACTAAAATTGGATCGATACAGAGAAGATTAGCATGGCCCCTGCGAAAGGATGACACGCAAATCCGTGAAGCGCTCCATATTTTCTCTTCTCTTTGTCACCAAATCACACATTGCACTATCTCAGTAGAGAAGATTAAGCTTTAGAGCCTCCTACGTGTGTTGGAAGACTTTGACAGTGTTGTGAAATTTGAAGTACACCTTACGCACTACAGTGTTAACACAGTAGCATGGCCCCTGCGAAAGGATGACACGCAAATCCGTGGAGCGCTCCATATTTACTCTTCTCTTTGTCCCCAAATCACACATTCTACTATCTCAGTAGAGAAGATTAAGCATTAAAGCCTCTAAAGTCAGTTGAAAGGCTTTGGCAGTGTTGAGGAATTTGCAGCACACCTTATGCACGACCATGTTGACCCAAATGTTCCTTTTTCATCGACCGTGCATCGGTGGTAAGACTTGCCAAGTACGAAACTTCACCTTAAGCCTCAGCTTGGCTACACCGAAAGTGGATGAGCCGTTCCATCCATCGCTTGTTTCAGCCCTAGCTTTAGTAGCTTAAGGTAAAGTGTATGCGACTGGAGGGCAGTCTGTTGCTTACCACCTTTCTGAAAGCCTGCTGAGGAATGGCGCGTATAAGCACCTACCTTCAAAGGCCACATTTGTGCTTGCTACGGCAGCACATATACTAAAATTGGATCGATACAGAGAAGATTAGCATGGCCCCTGCGAAAGGATGACACGCAAATCCGTGAAGCGCTCCATATTTTCTCTTCTCTTTGTCACCAAATCACACATTGCACTATCTCAGTAGAGAAGATTAAGCTTTAGAGCCTCCTACGTGTGTTGGAAGACTTTGACAGTGTTGTGAAATTTGAAGTACACCTTACGCACTACAGTGTTAACACAGTAGCATGGCCCCTGCGAAAGGATGACACGCAAATCCGTGGAGCGCTCCATATTTACTCTTCTCTTTGTCCCCAAATCACACATTCTACTATCTCAGTAGAGAAGATTAAGCATTAAAGCCTCTAAAGTCAGTTGAAAGGCTTTGGCAGTGTTGAGGAATTTGCAGCACACCTTATGCACGACCATGTTGACCCAAATGTTCCTTTTTCATCGACCGTGCATCGGTGGTAAGACTTGCCAAGTACGAAACTTCACCTTAAGCCTCAGCTTGGCTACACCGAAAGTGGATGAGCCGTTCCATCCATCGCTTGTTTCAGCCCTAGCTTTAGTAGCTTAAGGTAAAGTGTATGCGACTGGAGGGCAGTCTGTTGCTTACCACCTTTCTGAAAGCCTGCTGAGGAATGGCGCGTATAAGCACCTACCTTCAAAGGCCACATTTGTGCTTGCTACGGCAGCACATATACTAAAATTGGATCGATACAGAGAAGATTAGCATGGCCCCTGCGAAAGGATGACACGCAAATCCGTGAAGCGCTCCATATTTTCTCTTCTCTTTGTCACCAAATCACACATTCTACTATCTCAGTAGAGAAGATTAAGCATTAAAGCCTCCTACGTGTGTTGGAAGACTTTGACAGTGTTGTGAAATTTGAAGTACACCTTACGCACTACAGTGTTAACACAGTAGCATGGCCCCTGCGAAAGGATGACACGCAAATCCGTGGAGCGCTCCATATTTACTCTTCTCTTTGTCCCCAAATCACACATTCTACTATCTCAGTAGAGAAGATTAAGCATTAAAGCCTCTAAAGTCAGTTGAAAGGCTTTGGCAGTGTTGAGGAATTTGCAGCACACCTTATGCACGACCATGTTGACCCAAATGTTCCTTTTTCATCGACCGTGCATCGGTGGTAAGACTTGCCAAGTACGAAACTTCACCTTAAGCCTCAGCTTGGCTACACCGAAAGTGGATGAGCCGTTCCATCCATCGCTTGTTTCAGCCCTAGCTTTAGTAGCTTAAGGTAAAGTGTATGCGACTGGAGGGCAGTCTGTTGCTTACCACCTTTCTGAAAGCCTGCTGAGGAATGGCGCGTATAAGCACCTACCTTCAAAGGCCACATTTGTGCTTGCTACGGCAGCACATATACTAAAATTGGATCGATACAGAGAAGATTAGCATGGCCCCTGCGAAAGGATGACACGCAAATCCGTGAAGCGCTCCATATTTTCTCTTCTCTTTGTCACCAAATCACACATTCTACTATCTCAGTAGAGAAGATTAAGCATTAAAGCCTCCTACGTGTGTTGGAAGACTTTGACAGTGTTGTGAAATTTGAAGTACACCTTACGCACTACAGTGTTAACACATTAGCATGGCCCCTGCGAAAGGATGACACGCAAATCCGTGGAGCGCTCCATATTTACTCTTCTCTTTGTCACCAAATCACACATTCTACAATCTCAGTAGAGAAGATTAAGCATTAAAGCCTCTAAAGTCAGTTGAAAGGCTTTGGCAGTGTTGAGGAATTTGCAGCACACCTTATGCACGACCATGTTGACCCAAATGTTCCTTTTTCATCGACCGTGCATCGGTGGTAAGACTTGCCAAGTACGAAACTTCACCTTAAGCCTCAGCTTGGCTACACCGAAAGTGGATGAGCCGTTCCATCCATCGCTTGTTTCAGCCCTAGCTTTAGTAGCTTAAGGTAAAGTGTATGCGACTGGAGGGCAGTCTGTTGCTTACCACCTTTCTGAAAGCCTGCTGAGGAATGGCGCGTATAAGCACCTACCTTCAAAGGCCACATTTGTGCTTGCTACGGCAGCACATATACTAAAATTGGATCGATACAGAGAAGATTAGCATGGCCCCTGCGAAAGGATGACACGCAAATCCGTGAAGCGCTCCATATTTTCTCTTCTCTTTGTCACCAAATCACACATTGCACTATCTCAGTAGAGAAGATTAAGCTTTAGAGCCTCCTACGTGTGTTGGAAGACTTTGACAGTGTTGTGAAATTTGAAGTACACCTTACGCACTACAGTGTTAACACAGTAGCATGGCCCCTGCGAAAGGATGACACGCAAATCCGTGGAGCGCTCCATATTTACTCTTCTCTTTGTCCCCAAATCACACATTCTACTATCTCAGTAGAGAAGATTAAGCATTAAAGCCTCTAAAGTCAGTTGAAAGGCTTTGGCAGTGTTGAGGAATTTGCAGCACACCTTATGCACGACCATGTTGACCCAAATGTTCCTTTTTCATCGACCGTGCATCGGTGGTAAGACTTGCCAAGTACGAAACTTCACCTTAAGCCTCAGCTTGGCTACACCGAAAGTGGATGAGCCGTTCCATCCATCGCTTGTTTCAGCCCTAGCTTTAGTAGCTTAAGGTAAAGTGTATGCGACTGGAGGGCAGTCTGTTGCTTACCACCTTTCTGAAAGCCTGCTGAGGAATGGCGCGTATAAGCACCTACCTTCAAAGGCCACATTTGTGCTTGCTACGGCAGCACATATACTAAAATTGGATCGATACAGAGAAGATTAGCATGGCCCCTGCGAAAGGATGACACGCAAATCCGTGAAGCGCTCCATATTTTCTCTTCTCTTTGTCACCAAATCACACATTCTACTATCTCAGTAGAGAAGATTAAGCATTAAAGCCTCCTACGTGTGTTGGAAGACTTTGACAGTGTTGTGAAATTTGAAGTACACCTTACGCACTACAGTGTTAACACAGTAGCATGGCCCCTGCGAAAGGATGACACGCAAATCCGTGGAGCGCTCCATATTTACTCTTCTCTTTGTCCCCAAATCACACATTCTACTATCTCAGTAGAGAAGATTAAGCATTAAAGCCTCTAAAGTCAGTTGAAAGGCTTTGGCAGTGTTGAGGAATTTGCAGCACACCTTATGCACGACCATGTTGACCCAAATGTTCCTTTTTCATCGACCGTGCATCGGTGGTAAGACTTGCCAAGTACGAAACTTCACCTTAAGCCTCAGCTTGGCTACACCGAAAGTGGATGAGCCGTTCCATCCATCGCTTGTTTCAGCCCTAGCTTTAGTAGCTTAAGGTAAAGTGTATGCGACTGGAGGGCAGTCTGTTGCTTACCACCTTTCTGAAAGCCTGCTGAGGAATGGCGCGTATAAGCACCTACCTTCAAAGGCCACATTTGTGCTTGCTACGGCAGCACATATACTAAAATTGGATCGATACAGAGAAGATTAGCATGGCCCCTGCGAAAGGATGACACGCAAATCCGTGAAGCGCTCCATATTTTCTCTTCTCTTTGTCACCAAATCACACATTCTACTATCTCAGTAGAGAAGATTAAGCATTAAAGCCTCCTACGTGTGTTGGAAGACTTTGACAGTGTTGTGAAATTTGAAGTACACCTTACGCACTACAGTGTTAACACATTAGCATGGCCCCTGCGAAAGGATGACACGCAAATCCGTGGAGCGCTCCATATTTACTCTTCTCTTTGTCACCAAATCACACATTCTACAATCTCAGTAGAGAAGATTAAGCATTAAAGCCTCTAAAGTCAGTTGAAAGGCTTTGGCAGTGTTGAGGAATTTGCAGCACACCTTATGCACGACCATGTTGACCCAAATGTTCCTTTTTCATCGACCGTGCATCGGTGGTAAGACTTGCCAAGTACGAAACTTCACCTTAAGCCTCAGCTTGGCTACACCGAAAGTGGATGAGCCGTTCCATCCATCGCTTGTTTCAGCCCTAGCTTTAGTAGCTTAAGGTAAAGTGTATGCGACTGGAGGGCAGTCTGTTGCTTACCACCTTTCTGAAAGCCTGCTGAGGAATGGCGCGTATAAGCACCTACCTTCAAAGGCCACATTTGTGCTTGCTACGGCAGCACATATACTAAAATTGGATCGATACAGAGAAGATTAGCATGGCCCCTGCGAAAGGATGACACGCAAATCCGTGAAGCGCTCCATATTTTCTCTTCTCTTTGTCACCAAATCACACATTGCACTATCTCAGTAGAGAAGATTAAGCTTTAGAGCCTCCTACGTGTGTTGGAAGACTTTGACAGTGTTGTGAAATTTGAAGTACACCTTACGCACTACAGTGTTAACACAGTAGCATGGCCCCTGCGAAAGGATGACACGCAAATCCGTGGAGCGCTCCATATTTACTCTTCTCTTTGTCCCCAAATCACACATTCTACTATCTCAGTAGAGAAGATTAAGCATTAAAGCCTCTAAAGTCAGTTGAAAGGCTTTGGCAGTGTTGAGGAATTTGCAGCACACCTTATGCACGACCATGTTGACCCAAATGTTCCTTTTTCATCGACCGTGCATCGGTGGTAAGACTTGCCAAGTACGAAACTTCACCTTAAGCCTCAGCTTGGCTACACCGAAAGTGGATGAGCCGTTCCATCCATCGCTTGTTTCAGCCCTAGCTTTAGTAGCTTAAGGTAAAGTGTATGCGACTGGAGGGCAGTCTGTTGCTTACCACCTTTCTGAAAGCCTGCTGAGGAATGGCGCGTATAAGCACCTACCTTCAAAGGCCACATTTGTGCTTGCTACGGCAGCACATATACTAAAATTGGATCGATACAGAGAAGATTAGCATGGCCCCTGCGAAAGGATGACACGCAAATCCGTGAAGCGCTCCATATTTTCTCTTCTCTTTGTCACCAAATCACACATTCTACTATCTCAGTAGAGAAGATTAAGCATTAAAGCCTCCTACGTGTGTTGGAAGACTTTGACAGTGTTGTGAAATTTGAAGTACACCTTACGCACTACAGTGTTAACACAGTAGCATGGCCCCTGCGAAAGGATGACACGCAAATCCGTGGAGCGCTCCATATTTACTCTTCTCTTTGTCCCCAAATCACACATTCTACTATCTCAGTAGAGAAGATTAAGCATTAAAGCCTCTAAAGTCAGTTGAAAGGCTTTGGCAGTGTTGAGGAATTTGCAGCACACCTTATGCACGACCATGTTGACCCAAATGTTCCTTTTTCATCGACCGTGCATCGGTGGTAAGACTTGCCAAGTACGAAACTTCACCTTAAGCCTCAGCTTGGCTACACCGAAAGTGGATGAGCCGTTCCATCCATCGCTTGTTTCAGCCCTAGCTTTAGTAGCTTAAGGTAAAGTGTATGCGACTGGAGGGCAGTCTGTTGCTTACCACCTTTCTGAAAGCCTGCTGAGGAATGGCGCGTATAAGCACCTACCTTCAAAGGCAACATTTGTGCTTGCTACGGCAGCACATATACTAAAATTGGATCGATACAGAGAAGATTAGCATGGCCCCTGCGAAAGGATGACACGCAAATCCGTGAAGCGCTCCATATTTTCTCTTCTCTTTGTCACCAAATCACACATTGCACTATCTCAGTAGAGAAGATTAAGCTTTAGAGCCTCCTACGTGTGTTGGAAGACTTTGACAGTGTTGTGAAATTTGAAGTACACCTTACGCACTACAGTGTTAACACAGTAGCATGGCCCCTGCGAAAGGATGACACGCAAATCCGTGGAGCGCTCCATATTTACTCTTCTCTTTGTCCCCAAATCACACATTCTACTATCTCAGTAGAGAAGATTAAGCATTAAAGCCTCTAAAGTCAGTTGAAAGGCTTTGGCAGTGTTGAGGAATTTGCAGCACACCTTATGCACGACCATGTTGACCCAAATGTTCCTTTTTCATCGACCGTGCATCGGTGGTAAGACTTGCCAAGTACGAAACTTCACCTTAAGCCTCAGCTTGGCTACACCGAAAGTGGATGAGCCGTTCCATCCATCGCTTGTTTCAGCCCTAGCTTTAGTAGCTTAAGGTAAAGTGTATGCGACTGGAGGGCAGTCTGTTGCTTACCACCTTTCTGAAAGCCTGCTGAGGAATGGCGCGTATAAGCACCTACCTTCAAAGGCCACATTTGTGCTTGCTACGGCAGCACATATACTAAAATTGGATCGATACAGAGAAGATTAGCATGGCCCCTGCGAAAGGATGACACGCAAATCCGTGAAGCGCTCCATATTTTCTCTTCTCTTTGTCACCAAATCACACATTGCACTATCTCAGTAGAGAAGATTAAGCTTTAGAGCCTCCTACGTGTGTTGGAAGACTTTGACAGTGTTGTGAAATTTGAAGTACACCTTACGCACTACAGTGTTAACACAGTAGCATGGCCCCTGCGAAAGGATGACACGCAAATCCGTGGAGCGCTCCATATTTACTCTTCTCTTTGTCCCCAAATCACACATTCTACTATCTCAGTAGAGAAGATTAAGCATTAAAGCCTCTAAAGTCAGTTGAAAGGCTTTGGCAGTGTTGAGGAATTTGCAGCACACCTTATGCACGACCATGTTGACCCAAATGTTCCTTTTTCATCGACCGTGCATCGGTGGTAAGACTTGCCAAGTACGAAACTTCACCTTAAGCCTCAGCTTGGCTACACCGAAAGTGGATGAGCCGTTCCATCCATCGCTTGTTTCAGCCCTAGCTTTAGTAGCTTAAGGTAAAGTGTATGCGACTGGAGGGCAGTCTGTTGCTTACCACCTTTCTGAAAGCCTGCTGAGGAATGGCGCGTATAAGCACCTACCTTCAAAGGCCACATTTGTGCTTGCTACGGCAGCACATATACTAAAATTGGATCGATACAGAGAAGATTAGCATGGCCCCTGCGAAAGGATGACACGCAAATCCGTGAAGCGCTCCATATTTTCTCTTCTCTTTGTCACCAAATCACACATTGCACTATCTCAGTAGAGAAGATTAAGCTTTAGAGCCTCCTACGTGTGTTGGAAGACTTTGACAGTGTTGTGAAATTTGAAGTACACCTTACGCACTACAGTGTTAACACAGTAGCATGGCCCCTGCGAAAGGATGACACGCAAATCCGTGGAGCGCTCCATATTTACTCTTCTCTTTGTCCCCAAATCACACATTCTACTATCTCAGTAGAGAAGATTAAGCATTAAAGCCTCTAAAGTCAGTTGAAAGGCTTTGGCAGTGTTGAGGAATTTGCAGCACACCTTATGCACGACCATGTTGACCCAAATGTTCCTTTTTCATCGACCGTGCATCGGTGGTAAGACTTGCCAAGTACGAAACTTCACCTTAAGCCTCAGCTTGGCTACACCGAAAGTGGATGAGCCGTTCCATCCATCGCTTGTTTCAGCCCTAGCTTTAGTAGCTTAAGGTAAAGTGTATGCGACTGGAGGGCAGTCTGTTGCTTACCACCTTTCTGAAAGCCTGCTGAGGAATGGCGCGTATAAGCACCTACCTTCAAAGGCCACATTTGTGCTTGCTACGGCAGCACATATACTAAAATTGGATCGATACAGAGAAGATTAGCATGGCCCCTGCGAAAGGATGACACGCAAATCCGTGAAGCGCTCCATATTTTCTCTTCTCTTTGTCACCAAATCACACATTGCACTATCTCAGTAGAGAAGATTAAGCTTTAGAGCCTCCTACGTGTGTTGGAAGACTTTGACAGTGTTGTGAAATTTGAAGTACACCTTACGCACTACAGTGTTAACACAGTAGCATGGCCCCTGCGAAAGGATGACACGCAAATCCGTGGAGCGCTCCATATTTACTCTTCTCTTTGTCCCCAAATCACACATTCTACTATCTCAGTAGAGAAGATTAAGCATTAAAGCCTCTAAAGTCAGTTGAAAGGCTTTGGCAGTGTTGAGGAATTTGCAGCACACCTTATGCACGACCATGTTGACCCAAATGTTCCTTTTTCATCGACCGTGCATCGGTGGTAAGACTTGCCAAGTACGAAACTTCACCTTAAGCCTCAGCTTGGCTACACCGAAAGTGGATGAGCCGTTCCATCCATCGCTTGTTTCAGCCCTAGCTTTAGTAGCTTAAGGTAAAGTGTATGCGACTGGAGGGCAGTCTGTTGCTTACCACCTTTCTGAAAGCCTGCTGAGGAATGGCGCGTATAAGCACCTACCTTCAAAGGCCACATTTGTGCTTGCTACGGCAGCACATATACTAAAATTGGATCGATACAGAGAAGATTAGCATGGCCCCTGCGAAAGGATGACACGCAAATCCGTGAAGCGCTCCATATTTTCTCTTCTCTTTGTCACCAAATCACACATTGCACTATCTCAGTAGAGAAGATTAAGCTTTAGAGCCTCCTACGTGTGTTGGAAGACTTTGACAGTGTTGTGAAATTTGAAGTACACCTTACGCACTACAGTGTTAACACAGTAGCATGGCCCCTGCGAAAGGATGACACGCAAATCCGTGGAGCGCTCCATATTTACTCTTCTCTTTGTCCCCAAATCACACATTCTACTATCTCAGTAGAGAAGATTAAGCATTAAAGCCTCTAAAGTCAGTTGAAAGGCTTTGGCAGTGTTGAGGAATTTGCAGCACACCTTATGCACGACCATGTTGACCCAAATGTTCCTTTTTCATCGACCGTGCATCGGTGGTAAGACTTGCCAAGTACGAAACTTCACCTTAAGCCTCAGCTTGGCTACACCGAAAGTGGATGAGCCGTTCCATCCATCGCTTGTTTCAGCCCTAGCTTTAGTAGCTTAAGGTAAAGTGTATGCGACTGGAGGGCAGTCTGTTGCTTACCACCTTTCTGAAAGCCTGCTGAGGAATGGCGCGTATAAGCACCTACCTTCAAAGGCCACATTTGTGCTTGCTACGGCAGCACATATACTAAAATTGGATCGATACAGAGAAGATTAGCATGGCCCCTGCGAAAGGATGACACGCAAATCCGTGAAGCGCTCCATATTTTCTCTTCTCTTTGTCACCAAATCACACATTGCACTATCTCAGTAGAGAAGATTAAGCTTTAGAGCCTCCTACGTGTGTTGGAAGACTTTGACAGTGTTGTGAAATTTGAAGTACACCTTACGCACTACAGTGTTAACACAGTAGCATGGCCCCTGCGAAAGGATGACACGCAAATCCGTGGAGCGCTCCATATTTACTCTTCTCTTTGTCCCCAAATCACACATTCTACTATCTCAGTAGAGAAGATTAAGCATTAAAGCCTCTAAAGTCAGTTGAAAGGCTTTGGCAGTGTTGAGGAATTTGCAGCACACCTTATGCACGACCATGTTGACCCAAATGTTCCTTTTTCATCGACCGTGCATCGGTGGTAAGACTTGCCAAGTACGAAACTTCACCTTAAGCCTCAGCTTGGCTACACCGAAAGTGGATGAGCCGTTCCATCCATCGCTTGTTTCAGCCCTAGCTTTAGTAGCTTAAGGTAAAGTGTATGCGACTGGAGGGCAGTCTGTTGCTTACCACCTTTCTGAAAGCCTGCTGAGGAATGGCGCGTATAAGCACCTACCTTCAAAGGCCACATTTGTGCTTGCTACGGCAGCACATATACTAAAATTGGATCGATACAGAGAAGATTAGCATGGCCCCTGCGAAAGGATGACACGCAAATCCGTGAAGCGCTCCATATTTTCTCTTCTCTTTGTCACCAAATCACACATTGCACTATCTCAGTAGAGAAGATTAAGCTTTAGAGCCTCCTACGTGTGTTGGAAGACTTTGACAGTGTTGTGAAATTTGAAGTACACCTTACGCACTACAGTGTTAACACAGTAGCATGGCCCCTGCGAAAGGATGACACGCAAATCCGTGGAGCGCTCCATATTTACTCTTCTCTTTGTCCCCAAATCACACATTCTACTATCTCAGTAGAGAAGATTAAGCATTAAAGCCTCTAAAGTCAGTTGAAAGGCTTTGGCAGTGTTGAGGAATTTGCAGCACACCTTATGCACGACCATGTTGACCCAAATGTTCCTTTTTCATCGACCGTGCATCGGTGGTAAGACTTGCCAAGTACGAAACTTCACCTTAAGCCTCAGCTTGGCTACACCGAAAGTGGATGAGCCGTTCCATCCATCGCTTGTTTCAGCCCTAGCTTTAGTAGCTTAAGGTAAAGTGTATGCGACTGGAGGGCAGTCTGTTGCTTACCACCTTTCTGAAAGCCTGCTGAGGAATGGCGCGTATAAGCACCTACCTTCAAAGGCCACATTTGTGCTTGCTACGGCAGCACATATACTAAAATTGGATCGATACAGAGAAGATTAGCATGGCCCCTGCGAAAGGATGACACGCAAATCCGTGAAGCGCTCCATATTTTCTCTTCTCTTTGTCACCAAATCACACATTGCACTATCTCAGTAGAGAAGATTAAGCTTTAGAGCCTCCTACGTGTGTTGGAAGACTTTGACAGTGTTGTGAAATTTGAAGTACACCTTACGCACTACAGTGTTAACACATTAGCATGGCCCCTGCGAAAGGATGACACGCAAATCCGTGGAGCGCTCCATATTTACTCTTCTCTTTGTCACCAAATCACACATTCTACAATCTCAGTAGAGAAGATTAAGCATTAAAGCCTCTAAAGTCAGTTGAAAGGCTTTGGCAGTGTTGAGGAATTTGCAGCACACCTTATGCACGACCATGTTGACCCAAATGTTCCTTTTTCATCGACCGTGCATCGGTGGTAAGACTTGCCAAGTACGAAACTTCACCTTAAGCCTCAGCTTGGCTACACCGAAAGTGGATGAGCCGTTCCATCCATCGCTTGTTTCAGCCCTAGCTTTAGTAGCTTAAGGTAAAGTGTATGCGACTGGAGGGCAGTCTGTTGCTTACCACCTTTCTGAAAGCCTGCTGAGGAATGGCGCGTATAAGCACCTACCTTCAAAGGCCACATTTGTGCTTGCTACGGCAGCACATATACTAAAATTGGATCGATACAGAGAAGATTAGCATGGCCCCTGCGAAAGGATGACACGCAAATCCGTGAAGCGCTCCATATTTTCTCTTCTCTTTGTCACCAAATCACACATTGCACTATCTCAGTAGAGAAGATTAAGCTTTAGAGCCTCCTACGTGTGTTGGAAGACTTTGACAGTGTTGTGAAATTTGAAGTACACCTTACGCACTACAGTGTTAACACAGTAGCATGGCCCCTGCGAAAGGATGACACGCAAATCTGTGGAGCGCTCCATATTTACTCTTCTCTTTGTCCCCAAATCACACATTCTACTATCTCAGTAGAGAAGATTAAGCATTAAAGCCTCTAAAGTCAGTTGAAAGGCTTTGGCAGTGTTGAGGAATTTGCAGCACACCTTATGCACGACCATGTTGACCCAAATGTTCCTTTTTCATCGACCGTGCATCGGTGGTAAGACTTGCCAAGTACGAAACTTCACCTTAAGCCTCAGCTTGGCTACACCGAAAGTGGATGAGCCGTTCCATCCATCGCTTGTTTCAGCCCTAGCTTTAGTAGCTTAAGGTAAAGTGTATGCGACTGGAGGGCAGTCTGTTGCTTACCACCTTTCTGAAAGCCTGCTGAGGAATGGCGCGTATAAGCACCTACCTTCAAAGGCCACATTTGTGCTTGCTACGGCAGCACATATACTAAAATTGGATCGATACAGAGAAGATTAGCATGGCCCCTGCGAAAGGATGACACGCAAATCCGTGAAGCGCTCCATATTTTCTCTTCTCTTTGTCACCAAATCACACATTGCACTATCTCAGTAGAGAAGATTAAGCTTTAGAGCCTCCTACGTGTGTTGGAAGACTTTGACAGTGTTGTGAAATTTGAAGTACACCTTACGCACTACAGTGTTAACACATTAGCATGGCCCCTGCGAAAGGATGACACGCAAATCCGTGGAGCGCTCCATATTTACTCTTCTCTTTGTCACCAAATCACACATTCTACAATCTCAGTAGAGAAGATTAAGCATTAAAGCCTCTAAAGTCAGTTGAAAGGCTTTGGCAGTGTTGAGGAATTTGCAGCACACCTTATGCACGACCATGTTGACCCAAATGTTCCTTTTTCATCGACCGTGCATCGGTGGTAAGACTTGCCAAGTACGAAACTTCACCTTAAGCCTCAGCTTGGCTACACCGAAAGTGGATGAGCCGTTCCATCCATCGCTTGTTTCAGCCCTAGCTTTAGTAGCTTAAGGTAAAGTGTATGCGACTGGAGGGCAGTCTGTTGCTTACCACCTTTCTGAAAGCCTGCTGAGGAATGGCGCGTATAAGCACCTACCTTCAAAGGCCACATTTGTGCTTGCTACGGCAGCACATATACTAAAATTGGATCGATACAGAGAAGATTAGCATGGCCCCTGCGAAAGGATGACACGCAAATCCGTGAAGCGCTCCATATTTTCTCTTCTCTTTGTCACCAAATCACACATTGCACTATCTCAGTAGAGAAGATTAAGCTTTAGAGCCTCCTACGTGTGTTGGAAGACTTTGACAGTGTTGTGAAATTTGAAGTACACCTTACGCACTACAGTGTTAACACATTAGCATGGCCCCTGCGAAAGGATGACACGCAAATCCGTGGAGCGCTCCATATTTACTCTTCTCTTTGTCACCAAATCACACATTCTACAATCTCAGTAGAGAAGATTAAGCATTAAAGCCTCTAAAGTCAGTTGAAAGGCTTTGGCAGTGTTGAGGAATTTGCAGCACACCTTATGCACGACCATGTTGACCCAAATGTTCCTTTTTCATCGACCGTGCATCGGTGGTAAGACTTGCCAAGTACGAAACTTCACCTTAAGCCTCAGCTTGGCTACACCGAAAGTGGATGAGCCGTTCCATCCATCGCTTGTTTCAGCCCTAGCTTTAGTAGCTTAAGGTAAAGTGTATGCGACTGGAGGGCAGTCTGTTGCTTACCACCTTTCTGAAAGCCTGCTGAGGAATGGCGCGTATAAGCACCTACCTTCAAAGGCCACATTTGTGCTTGCTACGGCAGCACATATACTAAAATTGGATCGATACAGAGAAGATTAGCATGGCCCCTGCGAAAGGATGACACGCAAATCCGTGAAGCGCTCCATATTTTCTCTTCTCTTTGTCACCAAATCACACATTGCACTATCTCAGTAGAGAAGATTAAGCTTTAGAGCCTCCTACGTGTGTTGGAAGACTTTGACAGTGTTGTGAAATTTGAAGTACACCTTACGCACTACAGTGTTAACACATTAGCATGGCCCCTGCGAAAGGATGACACGCAAATCCGTGGAGCGCTCCATATTTACTCTTCTCTTTGTCACCAAATCACACATTCTACAATCTCAGTAGAGAAGATTAAGCATTAAAGCCTCTAAAGTCAGTTGAAAGGCTTTGGCAGTGTTGAGGAATTTGCAGCACACCTTATGCACGACCATGTTGACCCAAATGTTCCTTTTTCATCGACCGTGCATCGGTGGTAAGACTTGCCAAGTACGAAACTTCACCTTAAGCCTCAGCTTGGCTACACCGAAAGTGGATGAGCCGTTCCATCCATCGCTTGTTTCAGCCCTAGCTTTAGTAGCTTAAGGTAAAGTGTATGCGACTGGAGGGCAGTCTGTTGCTTACCACCTTTCTGAAAGCCTGCTGAGGAATGGCGCGTATAAGCACCTACCTTCAAAGGCCACATTTGTGCTTGCTACGGCAGCACATATACTAAAATTGGATCGATACAGAGAAGATTAGCATGGCCCCTGCGAAAGGATGACACGCAAATCCGTGAAGCGCTCCATATTTTCTCTTCTCTTTGTCACCAAATCACACATTGCACTATCTCAGTAGAGAAGATTAAGCTTTAGAGCCTCCTACGTGTGTTGGAAGACTTTGACAGTGTTGTGAAATTTGAAGTACACCTTACGCACTACAGTGTTAACACAGTAGCATGGCCCCTGCGAAAGGATGACACGCAAATCCGTGGAGCGCTCCATATTTACTCTTCTCTTTGTCCCCAAATCACACATTCTACTATCTCAGTAGAGAAGATTAAGCATTAAAGCCTCTAAAGTCAGTTGAAAGGCTTTGGCAGTGTTGAGGAATTTGCAGCACACCTTATGCACGACCATGTTGACCCAAATGTTCCTTTTTCATCGACCGTGCATCGGTGGTAAGACTTGCCAAGTACGAAACTTCACCTTAAGCCTCAGCTTGGCTACACCGAAAGTGGATGAGCCGTTCCATCCATCGCTTGTTTCAGCCCTAGCTTTAGTAGCTTAAGGTAAAGTGTATGCGACTGGAGGGCAGTCTGTTGCTTACCACCTTTCTGAAAGCCTGCTGAGGAATGGCGCGTATAAGCACCTACCTTCAAAGGCCACATTTGTGCTTGCTACGGCAGCACATATACTAAAATTGGATAGATACAGAGAAGATTAGCATGGCCCCTGCGAAAGGATGACACGCAAATCCGTGAAGCGCTCCATATTTTCTCTTCTCTTTGTCACCAAATCACACATTGCACTATCTCAGTAGAGAAGATTAAGCTTTAGAGCCTCCTACGTGTGTTGGAAGACTTTGACAGTGTTGTGAAATTTGAAGTACACCTTACGCACTACAGTGTTAACACATTAGCATGGCCCCTGCGAAAGGATGACACGCAAATCCGTGGAGCGCTCCATATTTACTCTTCTCTTTGTCACCAAATCACACATTCTACAATCTCAGTAGAGAAGATTAAGCATTAAAGCCTCTAAAGTCAGTTGAAAGGCTTTGGCAGTGTTGAGGAATTTGCAGCACACCTTATGCACGACCATGTTGACCCAAATGTTCCTTTTTCATCGACCGTGCATCAGTGGTAAGACTTGCCAAGTACGAAACTTCACCTTAAGCCTCAGCTTGGCTACACCGAAAGTGGATGAGCCGTTCCATCCATCGCTTGTTTCAGCCCTAGCTTTAGTAGCTTAAGGTAAAGTGTATGCGACTGGAGGGCAGTCTGTTGCTTACCACCTTTCTGAAAGCCTGCTGAGGAATGGCGCGTATAAGCACCTACCTTCAAAGGCCACATTTGTGCTTGCTACGGCAGCACATATACTAAAATTGGATCGATACAGAGAAGATTAGCATGGCCCCTGCGAAAGGATGACACGCAAATCCGTGAAGCGCTCCATATTTTCTCTTCTCTTTGTCACCAAATCACACATTGCACTATCTCAGTAGAGAAGATTAAGCTTTAGAGCCTCCTACGTGTGTTGGAAGACTTTGACAGTGTTGTGAAATTTGAAGTACACCTTACGCACTACAGTGTTAACACAGTAGCATGGCCCCTGCGAAAGGATGACACGCAAATCCGTGGAGCGCTCCATATTTACTCTTCTCTTTGTCCCCAAATCACACATTCTACTATCTCAGTAGAGAAGATTAAGCATTAAAGCCTCTAAAGTCAGTTGAAAGGCTTTGGCAGTGTTGAGGAATTTGCAGCACACCTTATGCACGACCATGTTGACCCAAATGTTCCTTTTTCATCGACCGTGCATTGGTGGTAAGACTTGCCAAGTACGAAACTTCACCTTAAGCCTCAGCTTGGCTACACCGAAAGTGGATGAGCCGTTCCATCCATCGCTTGTTTCAGCCCTAGCTTTAGTAGCTTAAGGTAAAGTGTATGCGACTGGAGGGCAGTCTGTTGCTTACCACCTTTCTGAAAGCCTGCTGAGGAATGGCGCGTATAAGCACCTACCTTCAAAGGCCACATTTGTGCTTGCTACGGCAGCAAATATACTAAAATTGGATCGATACAGAGAAGATTAGCATGGCCCCTGCGAAAGGATGACACGCAAATCCGTGAAGCGCTCCATATTTTCTCTTCTCTTTGTCACCAAATCACACATTGCACTATCTCAGTAGAGAAGATTAAGCTTTAGAGCCTCCTACGTGTGTTGGAAGACTTTGACAGTGTTGTGAAATTTGAAGTACACCTTACGCACTACAGTGTTAACACAGTAGCATGGCCCCTGCGAAAGGATGACACGCAAATCCGTGGAGCGCTCCATATTTACTCTTCTCTTTGTCCCCAAATCACACATTCTACTATCTCAGTAGAGAAGATTAAGCATTAAAGCCTCTAAAGTCAGTTGAAAGGCTTTGGCAGTGTTGAGGAATTTGCAGCACACCTTATGCACGACCATGTTGACCCAAATGTTCCTTTTTCATCGACCGTGCATTGGTGGTAAGACTTGCCAAGTACGAAACTTCACCTTAAGCCTCAGCTTGGCTACACCGAAAGTGGATGAGCCGTTCCATCCATCGCTTGTTTCAGCCCTAGCTTTAGTAGCTTAAGGTAAAGTGTATGCGACTGGAGGGCAGTCTGTTGCTTACCACCTTTCTGAAAGCCTGCTGAGGAATGGCGCGTATAAGCACCTACCTTCAAAGGCCACATTTGTGCTTGCTACGGCAGCAAATATACTAAAATTGGATCGATACAGAGAAGATTAGCATGGCCCCTGCGAAAGGATGACACGCAAATCCGTGAAGCGCTCCATATTTTCTCTTCTCTTTGTCACCAAATCACACATTGCACTATCTCAGTAGAGAAGATTAAGCTTTAGAGCCTCCTACGTGTGTTGGAAGACTTTGACAGTGTTGTGAAATTTGAAGTACACCTTACGCACTACAGTGTTAACACAGTAGCATGGCCCCTGCGAAAGGATGACACGCAAATCCGTGGAGCGCTCCATATTTACTCTTCTCTTTGTCCCCAAATCACACATTCTACTATCTCAGTAGAGAAGATTAAGCATTAAAGCCTCTAAAGTCAGTTGAAAGGCTTTGGCAGTGTTGAGGAATTTGCAGCACACCTTATGCACGACCATGTTGACCCAAATGTTCCTTTTTCATCGACCGTGCATCGGTGGTAAGACTTGCCAAGTACGAAACTTCACCTTAAGCCTCAGCTTGGCTACACCGAAAGTGGATGAGCCGTTCCATCCATCGCTTGTTTCAGCCCTAGCTTTAGTAGCTTAAGGTAAAGTGTATGCGACTGGAGGGCAGTCTGTTGCTTACCACCTTTCTGAAAGCCTGCTGAGGAATGGCGCGTATAAGCACCTACCTTCAAAGGCCACATTTGTGCTTGCTACGGCAGCACATATACTAAAATTGGATCGATACAGAGAAGATTAGCATGGCCCCTGCGAAAGGATGACACGCAAATCTGTGAAGCGCTCCATATTTTCTCTTCTCTGTGTCACCAAATCACACATTGCACTATCTCAGTAGAGAAGATTAAGCTTTAGAGCCTCCTACGTGTGTTGGAAGACTTTGACAGTGTTGTGAAATTTGAAGTACACCTTACGCACTACAGTGTTAACACATTAGCATGGCCCCTGCGAAAGGATGACACGCAAATCCGTGGAGCGCTCCATATTTACTCTTCTCTTTGTCACCAAATCACACATTCTACAATCTCAGTAGAGAAGATTAAGCATTAAAGCCTCTAAAGTCAGTTGAAAGGCTTTGGCAGTGTTGAGGAATTTGCAGCACACCTTATGCACGACCATGTTGACCCAAATGTTCCTTTTTCATCGACCGTGCATCAGTGGTAAGACTTGCCAAGTACGAAACTTCACCTTAAGCCTCAGCTTGGCTACACCGAAAGTGGATGAGCCGTTCCATCCATCGCTTGTTTCAGCCCTAGCTTTAGTAGCTTAAGGTAAAGTGTATGCGACTGGAGGGCAGTCTGTTGCTTACCACCTTTCTGAAAGCCTGCTGAGGAATGGCGCGTATAAGCACCTACCTTCAAAGGCCACATTTGTGCTTGCTACGGCAGCACATATACTAAAATTGGATCGATACAGAGAAGATTAGCATGGCCCCTGCGAAAGGATGACACGCAAATCCGTGAAGCGCTCCATATTTTCTCTTCTCTTTGTCACCAAATCACACATTGCACTATCTCAGTAGAGAAGATTAAGCTTTAGAGCCTCCTACGTGTGTTGGAAGACTTTGACAGTGTTGTGAAATTTGAAGTACACCTTACGCACTACAGTGTTAACACAGTAGCATGGCCCCTGCGAAAGGATGACACGCAAATCCGTGGAGCGCTCCATATTTACTCTTCTCTTTGTCCCCAAATCACACATTCTACTATCTCAGTAGAGAAGATTAAGCATTAAAGCCTCTAAAGTCAGTTGAAAGGCTTTGGCAGTGTTGAGGAATTTGCAGCACACCTTATGCACGACCATGTTGACCCAAATGTTCCTTTTTCATCGACCGTGCATTGGTGGTAAGACTTGCCAAGTACGAAACTTCACCTTAAGCCTCAGCTTGGCTACACCGAAAGTGGATGAGCCGTTCCATCCATCGCTTGTTTCAGCCCTAGCTTTAGTAGCTTAAGGTAAAGTGTATGCGACTGGAGGGCAGTCTGTTGCTTACCACCTTTCTGAAAGCCTGCTGAGGAATGGCGCGTATAAGCACCTACCTTCAAAGGCCACATTTGTGCTTGCTACGGCAGCAAATATACTAAAATTGGATCGATACAGAGAAGATTAGCATGGCCCCTGCGAAAGGATGACACGCAAATCCGTGAAGCGCTCCATATTTTCTCTTCTCTTTGTCACCAAATCACACATTGCACTATCTCAGTAGAGAAGATTAAGCTTTAGAGCCTCCTACGTGTGTTGGAAGACTTTGACAGTGTTGTGAAATTTGAAGTACACCTTACGCACTACAGTGTTAACACAGTAGCATGGCCCCTGCGAAAGGATGACACGCAAATCCGTGGAGCGCTCCATATTTACTCTTCTCTTTGTCCCCAAATCACACATTCTACTATCTCAGTAGAGAAGATTAAGCATTAAAGCCTCTAAAGTCAGTTGAAAGGCTTTGGCAGTGTTGAGGAATTTGCAGCACACCTTATGCACGACCATGTTGACCCAAATGTTCCTTTTTCATCGACCGTGCATCGGTGGTAAGACTTGCCAAGTACGAAACTTCACCTTAAGCCTCAGCTTGGCTACACCGAAAGTGGATGAGCCGTTCCATCCATCGCTTGTTTCAGCCCTAGCTTTAGTAGCTTAAGGTAAAGTGTATGCGACTGGAGGGCAGTCTGTTGCTTACCACCTTTCTGAAAGCCTGCTGAGGAATGGCGCGTATAAGCACCTACCTTCAAAGGCCACATTTGTGCTTGCTACGGCAGCACATATACTAAAATTGGATCGATACAGAGAAGATTAGCATGGCCCCTGCGAAAGGATGACACGCAAATCTGTGAAGCGCTCCATATTTTCTCTTCTCTGTGTCACCAAATCACACATTGCACTATCTCAGTAGAGAAGATTAAGCTTTAGAGCCTCCTACGTGTGTTGGAAGACTTTGACAGTGTTGTGAAATTTGAAGTACACCTTACGCACTACAGTGTTAACACATTAGCATGGCCCCTGCGAAAGGATGACACGCAAATCCGTGGAGCGCTCCATATTTACTCTTCTCTTTGTCACCAAATCACACATTCTACAATCTCAGTAGAGAAGATTAAGCATTAAAGCCTCTAAAGTCAGTTGAAAGGCTTTGGCAGTGTTGAGGAATTTGCAGCACACCTTATGCACGACCATGTTGACCCAAATGTTCCTTTTTCATCGACCGTGCATCGGTGGTAAGACTTGCCAAGTACGAAACTTCACCTTAAGCCTCAGCTTGGCTACACCGAAAGTGGATGAGCCGTTCCATCCATCGCTTGTTTCAGCCCTAGCTTTAGTAGCTTAAGGTAAAGTGTATGCGACTGGAGGGCAGTCTGTTGCTTACCACCTTTCTGAAAGCCTGCTGAGGAATGGCGCGTATAAGCACCTACCTTCAAAGGCCACATTTGTGCTTGCTACGGCAGCACATATACTAAAATTGGATCGATACAGAGAAGATTAGCATGGCCCCTGCGAAAGGATGACACGCAAATCTGTGAAGCGCTCCATATTTTCTCTTCTCTGTGTCACCAAATCACACATTGCACTATCTCAGTAGAGAAGATTAAGCTTTAGAGCCTCCTACGTGTGTTGGAAGACTTTGACAGTGTTGTGAAATTTGAAGTACACCTTACGCACTACAGTGTTAACACATTAGCATGGCCCCTGCGAAAGGATGACACGCAAATCTGTGGAGCGCTCCATATTTACTCTTCTCTTTGTCCCCAAATCACACATTCTACTATCTCAGTAGAGAAGATTAAGCATTAAAGCCTCTAAAGTCAGTTGAAAGGCTTTGGCAGTGTTGAGGAATTTGCAGCACACCTTATGCACGACCATGTTGACCCAAATGTTCCTTTTTCATCGACCGTGCATCGGTGGTAAGACTTGCCAAGTACGAAACTTCACCTTAAGCCTCAGCTTGGCTACACCGAAAGTGGATGAGCCGTTCCATCCATCGCTTGTTTCAGCCCTAGCTTTAGTAGCTTAAGGTAAAGTGTATGCGACTGGAGGGCAGTCTGTTGCTTACCACCTTTCTGAAAGCCTGCTGAGGAATGGCGCGTATAAGCACCTACCTTCAAAGGCCACATTTGTGCTTGCTACGGCAGCACATATACTAAAATTGGATCGATACAGAGAAGATTAGCATGGCCCCTGCGAAAGGATGACACGCAAATCCGTGAAGCGCTCCATATTTTCTCTTCTCTTTGTCACCAAATCACACATTGCACTATCTCAGTAGAGAAGATTAAGCTTTAGAGCCTCCTACGTGTGTTGGAAGACTTTGACAGTGTTGTGAAATTTGAAGTACACCTTACGCACTACAGTGTTAACACAGTAGCATGGCCCCTGCGAAAGGATGACACGCAAATCCGTGGAGCGCTCCATATTTACTCTTCTCTTTGTCCCCAAATCACACATTCTACTATCTCAGTAGAGAAGATTAAGCATTAAAGCCTCTAAAGTCAGTTGAAAGGCTTTGGCAGTGTTGAGGAATTTGCAGCACACCTTATGCACGACCATGTTGACCCAAATGTTCCTTTTTCATCGACCGTGCATTGGTGGTAAGACTTGCCAAGTACGAAACTTCACCTTAAGCCTCAGCTTGGCTACACCGAAAGTGGATGAGCCGTTCCATCCATCGCTTGTTTCAGCCCTAGCTTTAGTAGCTTAAGGTAAAGTGTATGCGACTGGAGGGCAGTCTGTTGCTTACCACCTTTCTGAAAGCCTGCTGAGGAATGGCGCGTATAAGCACCTACCTTCAAAGGCCACATTTGTGCTTGCTACGGCAGCAAATATACTAAAATTGGATCGATACAGAGAAGATTAGCATGGCCCCTGCGAAAGGATGACACGCAAATCCGTGAAGCGCTCCATATTTTCTCTTCTCTTTGTCACCAAATCACACATTGCACTATCTCAGTAGAGAAGATTAAGCTTTAGAGCCTCCTACGTGTGTTGGAAGACTTTGACAGTGTTGTGAAATTTGAAGTACACCTTACGCACTACAGTGTTAACACAGTAGCATGGCCCCTGCGAAAGGATGACACGCAAATCCGTGGAGCGCTCCATATTTACTCTTCTCTTTGTCCCCAAATCACACATTCTACTATCTCAGTAGAGAAGATTAAGCATTAAAGCCTCTAAAGTCAGTTGAAAGGCTTTGGCAGTGTTGAGGAATTTGCAGCACACCTTATGCACGACCATGTTGACCCAAATGTTCCTTTTTCATCGACCGTGCATCGGTGGTAAGACTTGCCAAGTACGAAACTTCACCTTAAGCCTCAGCTTGGCTACACCGAAAGTGGATGAGCCGTTCCATCCATCGCTTGTTTCAGCCCTAGCTTTAGTAGCTTAAGGTAAAGTGTATGCGACTGGAGGGCAGTCTGTTGCTTACCACCTTTCTGAAAGCCTGCTGAGGAATGGCGCGTATAAGCACCTACCTTCAAAGGCCACATTTGTGCTTGCTACGGCAGCACATATACTAAAATTGGATCGATACAGAGAAGATTAGCATGGCCCCTGCGAAAGGATGACACGCAAATCCGTGAAGCGCTCCATATTTTCTCTTCTCTTTGTCACCAAATCACACATTGCACTATCTCAGTAGAGAAGATTAAGCTTTAGAGCCTCCTACGTGTGTTGGAAGACTTTGACAGTGTTGTGAAATTTGAAGTACACCTTACGCACTACAGTGTTAACACAGTAGCATGGCCCCTGCGAAAGGATGACACGCAAATCCGTGGAGCGCTCCATATTTACTCTTCTCTTTGTCCCCAAATCACACATTCTACTATCTCAGTAGAGAAGATTAAGCATTAAAGCCTCTAAAGTCAGTTGAAAGGCTTTGGCAGTGTTGAGGAATTTGCAGCACACCTTATGCACGACCATGTTGACCCAAATGTTCCTTTTTCATCGACCGTGCATCGGTGGTAAGACTTGCCAAGTACGAAACTTCACCTTAAGCCTCAGCTTGGCTACACCGAAAGTGGATGAGCCGTTCCATCCATCGCTTGTTTCAGCCCTAGCTTTAGTAGCTTAAGGTAAAGTGTATGCGACTGGAGGGCAGTCTGTTGCTTACCACCTTTCTGAAAGCCTGCTGAGGAATGGCGCGTATAAGCACCTACCTTCAAAGGCCACATTTGTGCTTGCTACGGCAGCACATATACTAAAATTGGATCGATACAGAGAAGATTAGCATGGCCCCTGCGAAAGGATGACACGCAAATCCGTGAAGCGCTCCATATTTTCTCTTCTCTTTGTCACCAAATCACACATTGCACTATCTCAGTAGAGAAGATTAAGCTTTAGAGCCTCCTACGTGTGTTGGAAGACTTTGACAGTGTTGTGAAATTTGAAGTACACCTTACGCACTACAGTGTTAACACAGTAGCATGGCCCCTGCGAAAGGATGACACGCAAATCCGTGGAGCGCTCCATATTTACTCTTCTCTTTGTCCCCAAATCACACATTCTACTATCTCAGTAGAGAAGATTAAGCATTAAAGCCTCTAAAGTCAGTTGAAAGGCTTTGGCAGTGTTGAGGAATTTGCAGCACACCTTATGCACGACCATGTTGACCCAAATGTTCCTTTTTCATCGACCGTGCATCGGTGGTAAGACTTGCCAAGTACGAAACTTCACCTTAAGCCTCAGCTTGGCTACACCGAAAGTGGATGAGCCGTTCCATCCATCGCTTGTTTCAGCCCTAGCTTTAGTAGCTTAAGGTAAAGTGTATGCGACTGGAGGGCAGTCTGTTGCTTACCACCTTTCTGAAAGCCTGCTGAGGAATGGCGCGTATAAGCACCTACCTTCAAAGGCCACATTTGTGCTTGCTACGGCAGCACATATACTAAAATTGGATCGATACAGAGAAGATTAGCATGGCCCCTGCGAAAGGATGACACGCAAATCCGTGAAGCGCTCCATATTTTCTCTTCTCTTTGTCACCAAATCACACATTGCACTATCTCAGTAGAGAAGATTAAGCTTTAGAGCCTCCTACGTGTGTTGGAAGACTTTGACAGTGTTGTGAAATTTGAAGTACACCTTACGCACTACAGTGTTAACACAGTAGCATGGCCCCTGCGAAAGGATGACACGCAAATCCGTGGAGCGCTCCATATTTACTCTTCTCTTTGTCCCCAAATCACACATTCTACTATCTCAGTAGAGAAGATTAAGCATTAAAGCCTCTAAAGTCAGTTGAAAGGCTTTGGCAGTGTTGAGGAATTTGCAGCACACCTTATGCACGACCATGTTGACCCAAATGTTCCTTTTTCATCGACCGTGCATCGGTGGTAAGACTTGCCAAGTACGAAACTTCACCTTAAGCCTCAGCTTGGCTACACCGAAAGTGGATGAGCCGTTCCATCCATCGCTTGTTTCAGCCCTAGCTTTAGTAGCTTAAGGTAAAGTGTATGCGACTGGAGGGCAGTCTGTTGCTTACCACCTTTCTGAAAGCCTGCTGAGGAATGGCGCGTATAAGCACCTACCTTCAAAGGCCACATTTGTGCTTGCTACGGCAGCACATATACTAAAATTGGATCGATACAGAGAAGATTAGCATGGCCCCTGCGAAAGGATGACACGCAAATCCGTGAAGCGCTCCATATTTTCTCTTCTCTTTGTCACCAAATCACACATTGCACTATCTCAGTAGAGAAGATTAAGCTTTAGAGCCTCCTACGTGTGTTGGAAGACTTTGACAGTGTTGTGAAATTTGAAGTACACCTTACGCACTACAGTGTTAACACAGTAGCATGGCCCCTGCGAAAGGATGACACGCAAATCCGTGGAGCGCTCCATATTTACTCTTCTCTTTGTCCCCAAATCACACATTCTACTATCTCAGTAGAGAAGATTAAGCATTAAAGCCTCTAAAGTCAGTTGAAAGGCTTTGGCAGTGTTGAGGAATTTGCAGCACACCTTATGCACGACCATGTTGACCCAAATGTTCCTTTTTCATCGACCGTGCATCGGTGGTAAGACTTGCCAAGTACGAAACTTCACCTTAAGCCTCAGCTTGGCTACACCGAAAGTGGATGAGCCGTTCCATCCATCGCTTGTTTCAGCCCTAGCTTTAGTAGCTTAAGGTAAAGTGTATGCGACTGGAGGGCAGTCTGTTGCTTACCACCTTTCTGAAAGCCTGCTGAGGAATGGCGCGTATAAGCACCTACCTTCAAAGGCCACATTTGTGCTTGCTACGGCAGCACATATACTAAAATTGGATCGATACAGAGAAGATTAGCATGGCCCCTGCGAAAGGATGACACGCAAATCCGTGAAGCGCTCCATATTTTCTCTTCTCTTTGTCACCAAATCACACATTGCACTATCTCAGTAGAGAAGATTAAGCTTTAGAGCCTCCTACGTGTGTTGGAAGACTTTGACAGTGTTGTGAAATTTGAAGTACACCTTACGCACTACAGTGTTAACACAGTAGCATGGCCCCTGCGAAAGGATGACACGCAAATCCGTGGAGCGCTCCATATTTACTCTTCTCTTTGTCCCCAAATCACACATTCTACTATCTCAGTAGAGAAGATTAAGCATTAAAGCCTCTAAAGTCAGTTGAAAGGCTTTGGCAGTGTTGAGGAATTTGCAGCACACCTTATGCACGACCATGTTGACCCAAATGTTCCTTTTTCATCGACCGTGCATCGGTGGTAAGACTTGCCAAGTACGAAACTTCACCTTAAGCCTCAGCTTGGCTACACCGAAAGTGGATGAGCCGTTCCATCCATCGCTTGTTTCAGCCCTAGCTTTAGTAGCTTAAGGTAAAGTGTATGCGACTGGAGGGCAGTCTGTTGCTTACCACCTTTCTGAAAGCCTGCTGAGGAATGGCGCGTATAAGCACCTACCTTCAAAGGCCACATTTGTGCTTGCTACGGCAGCACATATACTAAAATTGGATCGATACAGAGAAGATTAGCATGGCCCCTGCGAAAGGATGACACGCAAATCCGTGAAGCGCTCCATATTTTCTCTTCTCTTTGTCACCAAATCACACATTGCACTATCTCAGTAGAGAAGATTAAGCTTTAGAGCCTCCTACGTGTGTTGGAAGACTTTGACAGTGTTGTGAAATTTGAAGTACACCTTACGCACTACAGTGTTAACACAGTAGCATGGCCCCTGCGAAAGGATGACACGCAAATCCGTGGAGCGCTCCATATTTACTCTTCTCTTTGTCCCCAAATCACACATTCTACTATCTCAGTAGAGAAGATTAAGCATTAAAGCCTCTAAAGTCAGTTGAAAGGCTTTGGCAGTGTTGAGGAATTTGCAGCACACCTTATGCACGACCATGTTGACCCAAATGTTCCTTTTTCATCGACCGTGCATCGGTGGTAAGACTTGCCAAGTACGAAACTTCACCTTAAGCCTCAGCTTGGCTACACCGAAAGTGGATGAGCCGTTCCATCCATCGCTTGTTTCAGCCCTAGCTTTAGTAGCTTAAGGTAAAGTGTATGCGACTGGAGGGCAGTCTGTTGCTTACCACCTTTCTGAAAGCCTGCTGAGGAATGGCGCGTATAAGCACCTACCTTCAAAGGCCACATTTGTGCTTGCTACGGCAGCACATATACTAAAATTGGATCGATACAGAGAAGATTAGCATGGCCCCTGCGAAAGGATGACACGCAAATCCGTGAAGCGCTCCAT
Organism: Triplophysa yarkandensis; assembly: GCA_033220385.1. Taxonomy (NCBI): domain Eukaryota; kingdom Metazoa; phylum Chordata; class Actinopteri; order Cypriniformes; family Nemacheilidae; genus Triplophysa; species Triplophysa yarkandensis. Next base: position 6,602,211 of record CM065654.1, read on the forward strand.
ATTTTCTCTTCTCTTTGTCACCAAATCACACATTGCACTATCTCAGTAGAGAAGATTAAGCTTTAGAGCCTCCTACGTGTGTTGGAAGACTTTGACAGTGTTGTGAAATTTGAAGTACACCTTACGCACTACAGTGTTAACACAGTAGCATGGCCCCTGCGAAAGGATGACACGCAAATCCGTGGAGCGCTCCATATTTACTCTTCTCTTTGTCCCCAAATCACACATTCTACTATCTCAGTAGAGAAGATTAAGCATTAAAGCCTCTAAAGTCAGTTGAAAGGCTTTGGCAGTGTTGAGGAATTTGCAGCACACCTTATGCACGACCATGTTGACCCAAATGTTCCTTTTTCATCGACCGTGCATCGGTGGTAAGACTTGCCAAGTACGAAACTTCACCTTAAGCCTCAGCTTGGCTACACCGAAAGTGGATGAGCCGTTCCATCCATCGCTTGTTTCAGCCCTAGCTTTAGTAGCTTAAGGTAAAGTGTATGCGACTGGAGGGCAGTCTGTTGCTTACCACCTTTCTGAAAGCCTGCTGAGGAATGGCGCGCATAAGCACCTACCTTCAAAGGCCACATTTGTGCTTGCTACGGCAGCACATATACTAAAATTGGATCGATACAGAGAAGATTAGCATGGCCCCTGCGAAAGGATGACACGCAAATCCGTGAAGCGCTCCATATTTTCTCTTCTCTTTGTCACCAAATCACACATTGCACTATCTCAGTAGAGAAGATTAAGCTTTAGAGCCTCCTACGTGTGTTGGAAGACTTTGACAGTGTTGTGAAATTTGAAGTACACCTTACGCACTACAGTGTTAACACAGTAGCATGGCCCCTGCGAAAGGATGACACGCAAATCCGTGGAGCGCTCCATATTTACTCTTCTCTTTGTCCCCAAATCACACATTCTACTATCTCAGTAGAGAAGATTAAGCATTAAAGCCTCTAAAGTCAGTTGAAAGGCTTTGGCAGTGTTGAGGAATTTGCAGCACACCTTATGCACGACCATGTTGACCCAAATGTTCCTTTTTCATCGACCGTGCATCGGTGGTAAGACTTGCCAAGTACGAAACTTCACCTTAAGCCTCAGCTTGGCTACACCGAAAGTGGATGAGCCGTTCCATCCATCGCTTGTTTCAGCCCTAGCTTTAGTAGCTTAAGGTAAAGTGTATGCGACTGGAGGGCAGTCTGTTGCTTACCACCTTTCTGAAAGCCTGCTGAGGAATGGCGCGTATAAGCACCTACCTTCAAAGGCCACATTTGTGCTTGCTACGGCAGCACATATACTAAAATTGGATCGATACAGAGAAGATTAGCATGGCCCCTGCGAAAGGATGACACGCAAATCCGTGAAGCGCTCCATATTTTCTCTTCTCTTTGTCACCAAATCACACATTGCACTATCTCAGTAGAGAAGATTAAACTTTAGAGCCTCCTACGTGTGTTGGAAGACTTTGACAGTGTTGTGAAATTTGAAGTACACCTTACGCACTACAGTGTTAACACAGTAGCATGGCCCCTGCGAAAGGATGACACGCAAATCCGTGGAGCGCTCCATATTTACTCTTCTCTTTGTCCCCAAATCACACATTCTACTATCTCAGTAGAGAAGATTAAGCATTAAAGCCTCTAAAGTCAGTTGAAAGGCTTTGGCAGTGTTGAGGAATTTGCAGCACACCTTATGCACGACCATGTTGACCCAAATGTTCCTTTTTCATCGACCGTGCATCGGTGGTAAGACTTGCCAAGTACGAAACTTCACCTTAAGCCTCAGCTTGGCTACACCGAAAGTGGATGAGCCGTTCCATCCATCGCTTGTTTCAGCCCTAGCTTTAGTAGCTTAAGGTAAAGTGTATGCGACTGGAGGGCAGTCTGTTGCTTACCACCTTTCTGAAAGCCTGCTGAGGAATGGCGCGTATAAGCACCTACCTTCAAAGGCTACATTTGTGCTTGCTACGGCAGCACATATACTAAAATTGGATCGATACAGAGAAGATTAGCATGGCCCCTGCGAAAGGATGACACGTAAATCCGTGAAGCGCTCCATATTTTCTCTTCTCTTTGTCACCAAATCACACATTGCACTATCTCAGTAGAGAAGATTAAGCTTTAGAGCCTCCTACGTGTGTTGGAAGACTTTGACAGTGTTGTGAAATTTGAAGTACACCTTACGCACTACAGTGTTAACACAGTAGCATGGCCCCTGCGAAAGGATGACACGCAAATCCGTGGAGCGCTCCATATTTACTCTTCTCTTTGTCCCCAAATCACACATTCTACTATCTCAGTAGAGAAGATTAAGCATTAAAGCCTCTAAAGTCAGTTGAAAGGCTTTGGCAGTGTTGAGGAATTTGCAGCACACCTTATGCACGACCATGTTGACCCAAATGTTCCTTTTTCATCGACCGTGCATCGGTGGTAAGACTTGCCAAGTACGAAACTTCACCTTAAGCCTCAGCTTGGCTACACCGAAAGTGGATGAGCCGTTCCATCCATCGCTTGTTTCAGCCCTAGCTTTAGTAGCTTAAGGTAAAGTGTATGCGACTGGAGGGCAGTCTGTTGCTTACCACCTTTCTGAAAGCCTGCTGAGGAATGGCGCGTATAAGCACCTACCTTCAAAGGCCACATTTGTGCTTGCTACGGCAGCACATATACTAAAATTGGATCGATACAGAGAAGATTAGCATGGCCCCTGCGAAAGGATGACACGCAAATCCGTGAAGCGCTCCATATTTTCTCTTCTCTTTGTCACCAAATCACACATTGCACTATCTCAGTAGAGAAGATTAAGCTTTAGAGCCTCCTACGTGTGTTGGAAGACTTTGACAGTGTTGTGAAATTTGAAGTACACCTTACGCACTACAGTGTTAACACAGTAGCATGGCCCCTGCGAAAGGATGACACGCAAATCCGTGGAGCGCTCCATATTTACTCTTCTCTTTGTCCCCAAATCACACATTCTACTATCTCAGTAGAGAAGATTAAGCATTAAAGCCTCTAAAGTCAGTTGAAAGGCTTTGGCAGTGTTGAGGAATTTGCAGCACACCTTATGCACGACCATGTTGACCCAAATGTTCCTTTTTCATCGACCGTGCATCGGTGGTAAGACTTGCCAAGTACGAAACTTCACCTTAAGCCTCAGCTTGGCTACACCGAAAGTGGATGAGCCGTTCCATCCATCGCTTGTTTCAGCCCTAGCTTTAGTAGCTTAAGGTAAAGTGTATGCGACTGGAGGGCAGTCTGTTGCTTACCACCTTTCTGAAAGCCTGCTGAGGAATGGCGCGTATAAGCACCTACCTTCAAAGGCCACATTTGTGCTTGCTACGGCAGCACATATACTAAAATTGGATCGATACAGAGAAGATTAGCATGGCCCCTGCGAAAGGATGACACGCAAATCCGTGAAGCGCTCCATATTTTCTCTTCTCTTTGTCACCAAATCACACATTGCACTATCTCAGTAGAGAAGATTAAGCTTTAGAGCCTCCTACGTGTGTTGGAAGACTTTGACAGTGTTGTGAAATTTGAAGTACACCTTACGCACTACAGTGTTAACACAGTAGCATGGCCCCTGCGAAAGGATGACACGCAAATCCGTGGAGCGCTCCATATTTACTCTTCTCTTTGTCCCCAAATCACACATTCTACTATCTCAGTAGAGAAGATTAAGCATTAAAGCCTCTAAAGTCAGTTGAAAGGCTTTGGCAGTGTTGAGGAATTTGCAGCACACCTTATGCACGACCATGTTGACCCAAATGTTCCTTTTTCATCGACCGTGCATCGGTGGTAAGACTTGCCAAGTACGAAACTTCACCTTAAGCCTCAGCTTGGCTACACCGAAAGTGGATGAGCCGTTCCATCCATCGCTTGTTTCAGCCCTAGCTTTAGTAGCTTAAGGTAAAGTGTATGCGACTGGAGGGCAGTCTGTTGCTTACCACCTTTCTGAAAGCCTGCTGAGGAATGGCGCGTATAAGCACCTACCTTCAAAGGCCACATTTGTGCTTGCTACGGCAGCACATATACTAAAATTGGATCGATACAGAGAAGATTAGCATGGCCCCTGCGAAAGGATGACACGCAAATCCGTGAAGCGCTCCATATTTTCTCTTCTCTTTGTCACCAAATCACACATTGCACTATCTCAGTAGAGAAGATTAAGCTTTAGAGCCTCCTACGTGTGTTGGAAGACTTTGACAGTGTTGTGAAATTTGAAGTACACCTTACGCACTACAGTGTTAACACAGTAGCATGGCCCCTGCGAAAGGATGACACGCAAATCCGTGGAGCGCTCCATATTTACTCTTCTCTTTGTCCCCAAATCACACATTCTACTATCTCAGTAGAGAAGATTAAGCATTAAAGCCTCTAAAGTCAGTTGAAAGGCTTTGGCAGTGTTGAGGAATTTGCAGCACACCTTATGCACGACCATGTTGACCCAAATGTTCCTTTTTCATCGACCGTGCATCGGTGGTAAGACTTGCCAAGTACGAAACTTCACCTTAAGCCTCAGCTTGGCTACACCGAAAGTGGATGAGCCGTTCCATCCATCGCTTGTTTCAGCCCTAGCTTTAGTAGCTTAAGGTAAAGTGTATGCGACTGGAGGGCAGTCTGTTGCTTACCACCTTTCTGAAAGCCTGCTGAGGAATGGCGCGTATAAGCACCTACCTTCAAAGGCCACATTTGTGCTTGCTACGGCAGCACATATACTAAAATTGGATCGATACAGAGAAGATTAGCATGGCCCCTGCGAAAGGATGACACGCAAATCCGTGAAGCGCTCCATATTTTCTCTTCTCTTTGTCACCAAATCACACATTGCACTATCTCAGTAGAGAAGATTAAACTTTAGAGCCTCCTACGTGTGTTGGAAGACTTTGACAGTGTTGTGAAATTTGAAGTACACCTTACGCACTACAGTGTTAACACAGTAGCATGGCCCCTGCGAAAGGATGACACGCAAATCCGTGGAGCGCTCCATATTTACTCTTCTCTTTGTCCCCAAATCACACATTCTACTATCTCAGTAGAGAAGATTAAGCATTAAAGCCTCTAAAGTCAGTTGAAAGGCTTTGGCAGTGTTGAGGAATTTGCAGCACACCTTATGCACGACCATGTTGACCCAAATGTTCCTTTTTCATCGACCGTGCATCGGTGGTAAGACTTGCCAAGTACGAAACTTCACCTTAAGCCTCAGCTTGGCTACACCGAAAGTGGATGAGCCGTTCCATCCATCGCTTGTTTCAGCCCTAGCTTTAGTAGCTTAAGGTAAAGTGTATGCGACTGGAGGGCAGTCTGTTGCTTACCACCTTTCTGAAAGCCTGCTGAGGAATGGCGCGTATAAGCACCTACCTTCAAAGGCCACATTTGTGCTTGCTACGGCAGCACATATACTAAAATTGGATCGATACAGAGAAGATTAGCATGGCCCCTGCGAAAGGATGACACGCAAATCCGTGAAGCGCTCCATATTTTCTCTTCTCTTTGTCACCAAATCACACATTGCACTATCTCAGTAGAGAAGATTAAGCTTTAGAGCCTCCTACGTGTGTTGGAAGACTTTGACAGTGTTGTGAAATTTGAAGTACACCTTACGCACTACAGTGTTAACACAGTAGCATGGCCCCTGCGAAAGGATGACACGCAAATCCGTGGAGCGCTCCATATTTACTCTTCTCTTTGTCCCCAAATCACACATTCTACTATCTCAGTAGAGAAGATTAAGCATTAAAGCCTCTAAAGTCAGTTGAAAGGCTTTGGCAGTGTTGAGGAATTTGCAGCACACCTTATGCACGACCATGTTGACCCAAATGTTCCTTTTTCATCGACCGTGCATCGGTGGTAAGACTTGCCAAGTACGAAACTTCACCTTAAGCCTCAGCTTGGCTACACCGAAAGTGGATGAGCCGTTCCATCCATCGCTTGTTTCAGCCCTAGCTTTAGTAGCTTAAGGTAAAGTGTATGCGACTGGAGGGCAGTCTGTTGCTTACCACCTTTCTGAAAGCCTGCTGAGGAATGGCGCGTATAAGCACCTACCTTCAAAGGCCACATTTGTGCTTGCTACGGCAGCACATATACTAAAATTGGATCGATACAGAGAAGATTAGCATGGCCCCTGCGAAAGGATGACACGCAAATCCGTGAAGCGCTCCATATTTTCTCTTCTCTTTGTCACCAAATCACACATTGCACTATCTCAGTAGAGAAGATTAAGCTTTAGAGCCTCCTACGTGTGTTGGAAGACTTTGACAGTGTTGTGAAATTTGAAGTACACCTTACGCACTACAGTGTTAACACAGTAGCATGGCCCCTGCGAAAGGATGACACGCAAATCCGTGGAGCGCTCCATATTTACTCTTCTCTTTGTCCCCAAATCACACATTCTACTATCTCAGTAGAGAAGATTAAGCATTAAAGCCTCTAAAGTCAGTTGAAAGGCTTTGGCAGTGTTGAGGAATTTGCAGCACACCTTATGCACGACCATGTTGACCCAAATGTTCCTTTTTCATCGACCGTGCATCGGTGGTAAGACTTGCCAAGTACGAAACTTCACCTTAAGCCTCAGCTTGGCTACACCGAAAGTGGATGAGCCGTTCCATCCATCGCTTGTTTCAGCCCTAGCTTTAGTAGCTTAAGGTAAAGTGTATGCGACTGGAGGGCAGTCTGTTGCTTACCACCTTTCTGAAAGCCTGCTGAGGAATGGCGCGTATAAGCACCTACCTTCAAAGGCCACATTTGTGCTTGCTACGGCAGCACATATACTAAAATTGGATCGATACAGAGAAGATTAGCATGGCCCCTGCGAAAGGATGACACGCAAATCCGTGAAGCGCTCCATATTTTCTCTTCTCTTTGTCACCAAATCACACATTGCACTATCTCAGTAGAGAAGATTAAGCTTTAGAGCCTCCTACGTGTGTTGGAAGACTTTGACAGTGTTGTGAAATTTGAAGTACACCTTACGCACTACAGTGTTAACACAGTAGCATGGCCCCTGCGAAAGGATGACACGCAAATCCGTGGAGCGCTCCATATTTACTCTTCTCTTTGTCCCCAAATCACACATTCTACTATCTCAGTAGAGAAGATTAAGCATTAAAGCCTCTAAAGTCAGTTGAAAGGCTTTGGCAGTGTTGAGGAATTTGCAGCACACCTTATGCACGACCATGTTGACCCAAATGTTCCTTTTTCATCGACCGTGCATCGGTGGTAAGACTTGCCAAGTACGAAACTTCACCTTAAGCCTCAGCTTGGCTACACCGAAAGTGGATGAGCCGTTCCATCCATCGCTTGTTTCAGCCCTAGCTTTAGTAGCTTAAGGTAAAGTGTATGCGACTGGAGGGCAGTCTGTTGCTTACCACCTTTCTGAAAGCCTGCTGAGGAATGGCGCGTATAAGCACCTACCTTCAAAGGCCACATTTGTGCTTGCTACGGCAGCACATATACTAAAATTGGATCGATACAGAGAAGATTAGCATGGCCCCTGCGAAAGGATGACACGCAAATCCGTGAAGCGCTCCATATTTTCTCTTCTCTTTGTCACCAAATCACACATTGCACTATCTCAGTAGAGAAGATTAAGCTTTAGAGCCTCCTACGTGTGTTGGAAGACTTTGACAGTGTTGTGAAATTTGAAGTACACCTTACGCACTACAGTGTTAACACAGTAGCATGGCCCCTGCGAAAGGATGACACGCAAATCCGTGGAGCGCTCCATATTTACTCTTCTCTTTGTCCCCAAATCACACATTCTACTATCTCAGTAGAGAAGATTAAGCATTAAAGCCTCTAAAGTCAGTTGAAAGGCTTTGGCAGTGTTGAGGAATTTGCAGCACACCTTATGCACGACCATGTTGACCCAAATGTTCCTTTTTCATCGACCGTGCATCGGTGGTAAGACTTGCCAAGTACGAAACTTCACCTTAAGCCTCAGCTTGGCTACACCGAAAGTGGATGAGCCGTTCCATCCATCGCTTGTTTCAGCCCTAGCTTTAGTAGCTTAAGGTAAAGTGTATGCGACTGGAGGGCAGTCTGTTGCTTACCACCTTTCTGAAAGCCTGCTGAGGAATGGCGCGTATAAGCACCTACCTTCAAAGGCCACATTTGTGCTTGCTACGGCAGCACATATACTAAAATTGGATCGATACAGAGAAGATTAGCATGGCCCCTGCGAAAGGATGACACGCAAATCCGTGAAGCGCTCCATATTTTCTCTTCTCTTTGTCACCAAATCACACATTGCACTATCTCAGTAGAGAAGATTAAGCTTTAGAGCCTCCTACGTGTGTTGGAAGACTTTGACAGTGTTGTGAAATTTGAAGTACACCTTACGCACTACAGTGTTAACACAGTAGCATGGCCCCTGCGAAAGGATGACACGCAAATCCGTGGAGCGCTCCATATTTACTCTTCTCTTTGTCCCCAAATCACACATTCTACTATCTCAGTAGAGAAGATTAAGCATTAAAGCCTCTAAAGTCAGTTGAAAGGCTTTGGCAGTGTTGAGGAATTTGCAGCACACCTTATGCACGACCATGTTGACCCAAATGTTCCTTTTTCATCGACCGTGCATCGGTGGTAAGACTTGCCAAGTACGAAACTTCACCTTAAGCCTCAGCTTGGCTACACCGAAAGTGGATGAGCCGTTCCATCCATCGCTTGTTTCAGCCCTAGCTTTAGTAGCTTAAGGTAAAGTGTATGCGACTGGAGGGCAGTCTGTTGCTTACCACCTTTCTGAAAGCCTGCTGAGGAATGGCGCGTATAAGCACCTACCTTCAAAGGCCACATTTGTGCTTGCTACGGCAGCACATATACTAAAATTGGATCGATACAGAGAAGATTAGCATGGCCCCTGCGAAAGGATGACACGCAAATCCGTGAAGCGCTCCATATTTTCTCTTCTCTTTGTCACCAAATCACACATTGCACTATCTCAGTAGAGAAGATTAAGCTTTAGAGCCTCCTACGTGTGTTGGAAGACTTTGACAGTGTTGTGAAATTTGAAGTACACCTTACGCACTACAGTGTTAACACAGTAGCATGGCCCCTGCGAAAGGATGACACGCAAATCCGTGGAGCGCTCCATATTTACTCTTCTCTTTGTCCCCAAATCACACATTCTACTATCTCAGTAGAGAAGATTAAGCATTAAAGCCTCTAAAGTCAGTTGAAAGGCTTTGGCAGTGTTGAGGAATTTGCAGCACACCTTATGCACGACCATGTTGACCCAAATGTTCCTTTTTCATCGACCGTGCATCGGTGGTAAGACTTGCCAAGTACGAAACTTCACCTTAAGCCTCAGCTTGGCTACACCGAAAGTGGATGAGCCGTTCCATCCATCGCTTGTTTCAGCCCTAGCTTTAGTAGCTTAAGGTAAAGTGTATGCGACTGGAGGGCAGTCTGTTGCTTACCACCTTTCTGAAAGCCTGCTGAGGAATGGCGCGTATAAGCACCTACCTTCAAAGGCCACATTTGTGCTTGCTACGGCAGCACATATACTAAAATTGGATCGATACAGAGAAGATTAGCATGGCCCCTGCGAAAGGATGACACGCAAATCCGTGAAGCGCTCCATATTTTCTCTTCTCTTTGTCACCAAATCACACATTGCACTATCTCAGTAGAGAAGATTAAGCTTTAGAGCCTCCTACGTGTGTTGGAAGACTTTGACAGTGTTGTGAAATTTGAAGTACACCTTACGCACTACAGTGTTAACACAGTAGCATGGCCCCTGCGAAAGGATGACACGCAAATCCGTGGAGCGCTCCATATTTACTCTTCTCTTTGTCCCCAAATCACACATTCTACTATCTCAGTAGAGAAGATTAAGCATTAAAGCCTCTAAAGTCAGTTGAAAGGCTTTGGCAGTGTTGAGGAATTTGCAGCACACCTTATGCACGACCATGTTGACCCAAATGTTCCTTTTTCATCGACCGTGCATCGGTGGTAAGACTTGCCAAGTACGAAACTTCACCTTAAGCCTCAGCTTGGCTACACCGAAAGTGGATGAGCCGTTCCATCCATCGCTTGTTTCAGCCCTAGCTTTAGTAGCTTAAGGTAAAGTGTATGCGACTGGAGGGCAGTCTGTTGCTTACCACCTTTCTGAAAGCCTGCTGAGGAATGGCGCGTATAAGCACCTACCTTCAAAGGCCACATTTGTGCTTGCTACGGCAGCACATATACTAAAATTGGATCGATACAGAGAAGATTAGCATGGCCCCTGCGAAAGGATGACACGCAAATCCGTGAAGCGCTCCATATTTTCTCTTCTCTTTGTCACCAAATCACACATTGCACTATCTCAGTAGAGAAGATTAAGCTTTAGAGCCTCCTACGTGTGTTGGAAGACTTTGACAGTGTTGTGAAATTTGAAGTACACCTTACGCACTACAGTGTTAACACAGTAGCATGGCCCCTGCGAAAGGATGACACGCAAATCCGTGGAGCGCTCCATATTTACTCTTCTCTTTGTCCCCAAATCACACATTCTACTATCTCAGTAGAGAAGATTAAGCATTAAAGCCTCTAAAGTCAGTTGAAAGGCTTTGGCAGTGTTGAGGAATTTGCAGCACACCTTATGCACGACCATGTTGACCCAAATGTTCCTTTTTCATCGACCGTGCATCGGTGGTAAGACTTGCCAAGTACGAAACTTCACCTTAAGCCTCAGCTTGGCTACACCGAAAGTGGATGAGCCGTTCCATCCATCGCTTGTTTCAGCCCTAGCTTTAGTAGCTTAAGGTAAAGTGTATGCGACTGGAGGGCAGTCTGTTGCTTACCACCTTTCTGAAAGCCTGCTGAGGAATGGCGCGTATAAGCACCTACCTTCAAAGGCCACATTTGTGCTTGCTACGGCAGCACATATACTAAAATTGGATCGATACAGAGAAGATTAGCATGGCCCCTGCGAAAGGATGACACGCAAATCCGTGAAGCGCTCCATATTTTCTCTTCTCTTTGTCACCAAATCACACATTGCACTATCTCAGTAGAGAAGATTAAGCTTTAGAGCCTCCTACGTGTGTTGGAAGACTTTGACAGTGTTGTGAAATTTGAAGTACACCTTACGCACTACAGTGTTAACACAGTAGCATGGCCCCTGCGAAAGGATGACACGCAAATCCGTGGAGCGCTCCATATTTACTCTTCTCTTTGTCCCCAAATCACACATTCTACTATCTCAGTAGAGAAGATTAAGCATTAAAGCCTCTAAAGTCAGTTGAAAGGCTTTGGCAGTGTTGAGGAATTTGCAGCACACCTTATGCACGACCATGTTGACCCAAATGTTCCTTTTTCATCGACCGTGCATCGGTGGTAAGACTTGCCAAGTACGAAACTTCACCTTAAGCCTCAGCTTGGCTACACCGAAAGTGGATGAGCCGTTCCATCCATCGCTTGTTTCAGCCCTAGCTTTAGTAGCTTAAGGTAAAGTGTATGCGACTGGAGGGCAGTCTGTTGCTTACCACCTTTCTGAAAGCCTGCTGAGGAATGGCGCGTATAAGCACCTACCTTCAAAGGCCACATTTGTGCTTGCTACGGCAGCACATATACTAAAATTGGATCGATACAGAGAAGATTAGCATGGCCCCTGCGAAAGGATGACACGCAAATCCGTGAAGCGCTCCATATTTTCTCTTCTCTTTGTCACCAAATCACACATTGCACTATCTCAGTAGAGAAGATTAAGCTTTAGAGCCTCCTACGTGTGTTGGAAGACTTTGACAGTGTTGTGAAATTTGAAGTACACCTTACGCACTACAGTGTTAACACAGTAGCATGGCCCCTGCGAAAGGATGACACGCAAATCCGTGGAGCGCTCCATATTTACTCTTCTCTTTGTCCCCAAATCACACATTCTACTATCTCAGTAGAGAAGATTAAGCATTAAAGCCTCTAAAGTCAGTTGAAAGGCTTTGGCAGTGTTGAGGAATTTGCAGCACACCTTATGCACGACCATGTTGACCCAAATGTTCCTTTTTCATCGACCGTGCATCGGTGGTAAGACTTGCCAAGTACGAAACTTCACCTTAAGCCTCAGCTTGGCTACACCGAAAGTGGATGAGCCGTTCCATCCATCGCTTGTTTCAGCCCTAGCTTTAGTAGCTTAAGGTAAAGTGTATGCGACTGGAGGGCAGTCTGTTGCTTACCACCTTTCTGAAAGCCTGCTGAGGAATGGCGCGTATAAGCACCTACCTTCAAAGGCCACATTTGTGCTTGCTACGGCAGCACATATACTAAAATTGGATCGATACAGAGAAGATTAGCATGGCCCCTGCGAAAGGATGACACGCAAATCCGTGAAGCGCTCCATATTTTCTCTTCTCTTTGTCACCAAATCACACATTGCACTATCTCAGTAGAGAAGATTAAGCTTTAGAGCCTCCTACGTGTGTTGGAAGACTTTGACAGTGTTGTGAAATTTGAAGTACACCTTACGCACTACAGTGTTAACACAGTAGCATGGCCCCTGCGAAAGGATGACACGCAAATCCGTGGAGCGCTCCATATTTACTCTTCTCTTTGTCCCCAAATCACACATTCTACTATCTCAGTAGAGAAGATTAAGCATTAAAGCCTCTAAAGTCAGTTGAAAGGCTTTGGCAGTGTTGAGGAATTTGCAGCACACCTTATGCACGACCATGTTGACCCAAATGTTCCTTTTTCATCGACCGTGCATCGGTGGTAAGACTTGCCAAGTACGAAACTTCACCTTAAGCCTCAGCTTGGCTACACCGAAAGTGGATGAGCCGTTCCATCCATCGCTTGTTTCAGCCCTAGCTTTAGTAGCTTAAGGTAAAGTGTATGCGACTGGAGGGCAGTCTGTTGCTTACCACCTTTCTGAAAGCCTGCTGAGGAATGGCGCGTATAAGCACCTACCTTCAAAGGCCACATTTGTGCTTGCTACGGCAGCACATATACTAAAATTGGATCGATACAGAGAAGATTAGCATGGCCCCTGCGAAAGGATGACACGCAAATCCGTGAAGCGCTCCATATTTTCTCTTCTCTTTGTCACCAAATCACACATTGCACTATCTCAGTAGAGAAGATTAAACTTTAGAGCCTCCTACGTGTGTTGGAAGACTTTGACAGTGTTGTGAAATTTGAAGTACACCTTACGCACTACAGTGTTAACACAGTAGCATGGCCCCTGCGAAAGGATGACACGCAAATCCGTGGAGCGCTCCATATTTACTCTTCTCTTTGTCCCCAAATCACACATTCTACTATCTCAGTAGAGAAGATTAAGCATTAAAGCCTCTAAAGTCAGTTGAAAGGCTTTGGCAGTGTTGAGGAATTTGCAGCACACCTTATGCACGACCATGTTGACCCAAATGTTCCTTTTTCATCGACCGTGCATCGGTGGTAAGACTTGCCAAGTACGAAACTTCACCTTAAGCCTCAGCTTGGCTACACCGAAAGTGGATGAGCCGTTCCATCCATCGCTTGTTTCAGCCCTAGCTTTAGTAGCTTAAGGTAAAGTGTATGCGACTGGAGGGCAGTCTGTTGCTTACCACCTTTCTGAAAGCCTGCTGAGGAATGGCGCGTATAAGCACCTACCTTCAAAGGCTACATTTGTGCTTGCTACGGCAGCACATATACTAAAATTGGATCGATACAGAGAAGATTAGCATGGCCCCTGCGAAAGGATGACACGTAAATCCGTGAAGCGCTCCATATTTTCTCTTCTCTTTGTCACCAAATCACACATTGCACTATCTCAGTAGAGAAGATTAAGCTTTAGAGCCTCCTACGTGTGTTGGAAGACTTTGACAGTGTTGTGAAATTTGAAGTACACCTTACGCACTACAGTGTTAACACAGTAGCATGGCCCCTGCGAAAGGATGACACGCAAATCCGTGGAGCGCTCCATATTTACTCTTCTCTTTGTCCCCAAATCACACATTCTACTATCTCAGTAGAGAAGATTAAGCATTAAAGCCTCTAAAGTCAGTTGAAAGGCTTTGGCAGTGTTGAGGAATTTGCAGCACACCTTATGCACGACCATGTTGACCCAAATGTTCCTTTTTCATCGACCGTGCATCGGTGGTAAGACTTGCCAAGTACGAAACTTCACCTTAAGCCTCAGCTTGGCTACACCGAAAGTGGATGAGCCGTTCCATCCATCGCTTGTTTCAGCCCTAGCTTTAGTAGCTTAAGGTAAAGTGTATGCGACTGGAGGGCAGTCTGTTGCTTACCACCTTTCTGAAAGCCTGCTGAGGAATGGCGCGTATAAGCACCTACCTTCAAAGGCCACATTTGTGCTTGCTACGGCAGCACATATACTAAAATTGGATCGATACAGAGAAGATTAGCATGGCCCCTGCGAAAGGATGACACGCAAATCCGTGAAGCGCTCCATATTTTCTCTTCTCTTTGTCACCAAATCACACATTGCACTATCTCAGTAGAGAAGATTAAGCTTTAGAGCCTCCTACGTGTGTTGGAAGACTTTGACAGTGTTGTGAAATTTGAAGTACACCTTACGCACTACAGTGTTAACACAGTAGCATGGCCCCTGCGAAAGGATGACACGCAAATCCGTGGAGCGCTCCATATTTACTCTTCTCTTTGTCCCCAAATCACACATTCTACTATCTCAGTAGAGAAGATTAAGCATTAAAGCCTCTAAAGTCAGTTGAAAGGCTTTGGCAGTGTTGAGGAATTTGCAGCACACCTTATGCACGACCATGTTGACCCAAATGTTCCTTTTTCATCGACCGTACATCGGTGGTAAGACTTGCCAAGTACGAAACTTCACCTTAAGCCTCAGCTTGGCTACACCGAAAGTGGATGAGCCGTTCCATCCATCGCTTGTTTCAGCCCTAGCTTTAGTAGCTTAAGGTAAAGTGTATGCGACTGGAGGGCAGTCTGTTGCTTACCACCTTTCTGAAAGCCTGCTGAGGAATGGCGCGTATAAGCACCTACCTTCAAAGGCCACATTTGTGCTTGCTACGGCAGCACATATACTAAAATTGGATCGATACAGAGAAGATTAGCATGGCCCCTGCGAAAGGATGACACGCAAATCCGTGAAGCGCTCCATATTTTCTCTTCTCTTTGTCACCAAATCACACATTGCACTATCTCAGTACAGAAGATTAAGCTTTAGAGCCTCCTACGTGTGTTGGAAGACTTTGACAGTGTTGTGAAATTTGAAGTACACCTTACGCACTACAGTGTTAACACAGTAGCATGGCCCCTGCGAAAGGATGACACGCAAATCCGTGGAGCGCTCCATATTTACTCTTCTCTTTGTCCCCAAATCACACATTCTACTATCTCAGTAGAGAAGATTAAGCATTAAAGCCTCTAAAGTCAGTTGAAAGGCTTTGGCAGTGTTGAGGAATTTGCAGCACACCTTATGCACGACCATGTTGACCCAAATGTTCCTTTTTCATCGACCGTGCATCGGTGGTAAGACTTGCCAAGTACGAAACTTCACCTTAAGCCTCAGCTTGGCTACACCGAAAGTGGATGAGCCGTTCCATCCATCGCTTGTTTCAGCCCTAGCTTTAGTAGCTTAAGGTAAAGTGTATGCGACTGGAGGGCAGTCTGTTGCTTACCACCTTTCTGAAAGCCTGCTGAGGAATGGCGCGTATAAGCACCTACCTTCAAAGGCCACATTTGTGCTTGCTACGGCAGCACATATACTAAAATTGGATCGATACAGAGAAGATTAGCATGGCCCCTGCGAAAGGATGACACGCAAATCCGTGAAGCGCTCCATATTTTCTCTTCAGTTTGTCACCAAATCACACATTGCACTATCTCAGTAGAGAAGATTAAGCTTTAGAGCCTCCTACGTGTGTTGGAAGACTTTGACAGTGTTGTGAAATTTGAAGTACACCTTACGCACTACAGTGTTAACACATTAGCATGGCCCCTGCGAAAGGATGACACGCAAATCCGTGGAGCGCTCCATATTTACTCTTCTCTTTGTCACCAAATCACACATTCTACAATCTCAGTAGAGAAGATTAAGCATTAAAGCCTCTAAAGTCAGTTGAAAGGCTTTGGCAGTGTTGAGGAATTTGCAGCACACCTTATGCACGACCATGTTGACCCAAATGTTCCTTTTTCATCGACCGTGCATCGGTGGTAAGACTTGCCAAGTACAAAACTTCACCTTAAGCCTCAGCTTGGCTACACCGAAAGTGGATGAGCCGTTCCATCCATCGCTTGTTTCAGCCCTAGCTTTAGTAGCTTAAGGTAAAGTGTATGCGACTGGAGGGCAGTCTGTTGCTTACCACCTTTCTGAAAGCCTGCTGAGGAATGGCGCGTATAAGCACCTACCTTCAAAGGCCACATTTGTGCTTGCTACGGCAGCACATATACTAAAATTGGATCGATACAGAGAAGATTAGCATGGCCCCTGCGAAAGGATGACACGCAAATCTGTGAAGCGCTCCATATTTTCTCTTCTCTGTGTCACCAAATCACACATTGCACTATCTCAGTAGAGAAGATTAAGCTTTAGAGCCTCCTACGTGTGTTGGAAGACTTTGACAGTGTTGTGAAATTTGAAGTACACCTTACGCACTACAGTGTTAACACATTAGCATGGCCCCTGCGAAAGGATGACACGCAAATCTGTGGAGCGCTCCATATTTACTCTTCTCTTTGTCCCCAAATCACACATTCTACTATCTCAGTAGAGAAGATTAAGCATTAAAGCCTCTAAAGTCAGTTGAAAGGCTTTGGCAGTGTTGAGGAATTTGCAGCACACCTTATGCACGACCATGTTGACCCAAATGTTCCTTTTTCATCGACCGTGCATCGGTGGTAAGACTTGCCAAGTACGAAACTTCACCTTAAGCCTCAGCTTGGCTACACCGAAAGTGGATGAGCCGTTCCATCCATCGCTTGTTTCAGCCCTAGCTTTAGTAGCTTAAGGTAAAGTGTATGCGACTGGAGGGCAGTCTGTTGCTTACCACCTTTCTGAAAGCCTGCTGAGGAATGGCGCGTATAAGCACCTACCTTCAAAGGCCACATTTGTGCTTGCTACGGCAGCACATATACTAAAATTGGATCGATACAGAGAAGATTAGCATGGCCCCTGCGAAAGGATGACACGCAAATCCATGAAGCGCTCCATATTTTCTCTTCTCTTTGTCACCAAATCACACATTGCACTATCTCAGTAGAGAAGATTAAGCTTTAGAGCCTCCTACGTGTGTTGGAAGACTTTGACAGTGTTGTGAAATTTGAAGTACACCTTACGCACTACAGTGTTAACACAGTAGCATGGCCCCTGCGAAAGGATGACACGCAAATCCGTGGAGCGCTCCATATTTACTCTTCTCTTTGTCCCCAAATCACACATTCTACTATCTCAGTAGAGAAGATTAAGCATTAAAGCCTCTAAAGTCAGTTGAAAGGCTTTGGCAGTGTTGAGGAATTTGCAGCACACCTTATGCACGACCATGTTGACCCAAATGTTCCTTTTTCATCGACCGTGCATCGGTGGTAAGACTTGCCAAGTACGAAACTTCACCTTAAGCCTCAGCTTGGCTACACCGAAAGTGGATGAGCCGTTCCATCCATCGCTTGTTTCAGCCCTAGCTTTAGTAGCTTAAGGTAAAGTGTATGCGACTGGAGGGCAGTCTGTTGCTTACCACCTTTCTGAAAGCCTGCTGAGGAATGGCGCGTATAAGCACCTACCTTCAAAGGCCACATTTGTGCTTGCTACGGCAGCACATATACTAAAATTGGATCGATACAGAGAAGATTAGCATGGCCCCTGCGAAAGGATGACACGCAAATCCGTGAAGCGCACCATATTTTCTCTTCTCTTTGTCACCAAATCACACATTGCACTATCTCAGTAGAGAAGATTAAGCTTTAGAGCCTCCTACGTGTGTTGGAAGACTTTGACAGTGTTGTGAAATTTGAAGTACACCTTACGCACTACAGTGTTAACACAGTAGCATGGCCCCTGCGAAAGGATGACACGCAAATCCGTGGAGCGCTCCATATTTACTCTTCTCTTTGTCCCCAAATCACACATTCTACTATCTCAGTAGAGAAGATTAAGCATTAAAGCCTCTAAAGTCAGTTGAAAGGCTTTGGCAGTGTTGAGAAATTTGCAGCACACCTTATGCACGACCATGTTGACCCAAATGTTCCTTTTTCATCGACCGTGCATCGGTGGTAAGACTTGCCAAGTACGAAACTTCACCTTAAGCCTCAGCTTGGCTACACCGAAAGTGGATGAGCCGTTCCATCCATCGCTTGTTTCAGCCCTAGCTTTAGTAGCTTAAGGTAAAGTGTATGCGACTGGAGGGCAGTCTGTTGCTTACCACCTTTCTGAAAGCCTGCTGAGGAATGGCGCGTATAAGCACCTACCTTCAAAGGCCACATTTGTGCTTGCTACGGCAGCAAATATACTAAAATTGGATCGATACAGAGAAGATTAGCATGGCCCCTGCGAAAGGATGACACGCAAATCCGTGAAGCGCTCCATATTTTCTCTTCTCTTTGTCACCAAATCACACATTGCACTATCTCAGTAGAGAAGATTAAGCTTTAGAGCCTCCTACGTGTGTTGGAAGACTTTGACAGTGTTGTGAAATTTGAAGTACACCTTACGCACTACAGTGTTAACACAGTAGCATGGCCCCTGCGAAAGGATGACACGCAAATCCGTGGAGCGCTCCATATTTACTCTTCTCTTTGTCCCCAAATCACACATTCTACTATCTCAGTAGAGAAGATTAAGCATTAAAGCCTCTAAAGTCAGTTGAAAGGCTTTGGCAGTGTTGAGGAATTTGCAGCACACCTTATGCACGACCATGTTGACCCAAATGTTCCTTTTTCATCGACCGTGCATCGGTGGTAAGACTTGCCAAGTACGAAACTTCACCTTAAGCCTCAGCTTGGCTACACCGAAAGTGGATGAGCCGTTCCATCCATCGCTTGTTTCAGCCCTAGCTTTAGTAGCTTAAGGTAAAGTGTATGCGACTGGAGGGCAGTCTGTTGCTTACCACCTTTCTGAAAGCCTGCTGAGGAATGGCGCGTATAAGCACCTACCTTCAAAGGCCACATTTGTGCTTGCTACGGCAGCACATATACTAAAATTGGATCGATACAGAGAAGATTAGCATGGCCCCTGCGAAAGGATGACACGCAAATCCGTGAAGCGCTCCATATTTTCTCTTCTGTTTGTCACCAAATCACACATTGCACTATCTCAGTAGAGAAGATTAAGCTTTAGAGCCTCCTACGTGTGTTGGAAGACTTTGACAGTGTTGTGAAATTTGAAGTACACCTTACGCACTACAGTGTTAACACATTAGCATGGCCCCTGCGAAAGGATGACACGCAAATCCGTGGAGCGCTCCATATTTACTCTTCTCTTTGTCACCAAATCACACATTCTACAATCTCAGTAGAGAAGATTAAGCATTAAAGCCTCTAAAGTCAGTTGAAAGGCTTTGGCAGTGTTGAGGAATTTGCAGCACACCTTATGCACGACCATGTTGACCCAAATGTTCCTTTTTCATCGACCGTGCATCGGTGGTAAGACTTGCCAAGTACGAAACTTCACCTTAAGCCTCAGCTTGGCTACACCGAAAGTGGATGAGCCGTTCCATCCATCGCTTGTTTCAGCCCTAGCTTTAGTAGCTTAAGGTAAAGTGTATGCGACTGGAGGGCAGTCTGTTGCTTACCACCTTTCTGAAAGCCTGCTGAGGAATGGCGCGTATAAGCACCTACCTTCAAAGGCCACATTTGTGCTTGCTACGGCAGCACATATACTAAAATTGGATCGATACAGAGAAGATTAGCATGGCCCCTGCGAAAGGATGACACGCAAATCCGTGAAGCGCTCCATATTTTCTCTTCTCTTTGTCACCAAATCACACATTGCACTATCTCAGTAGAGAAGATTAAGCTTTAGAGCCTCCTACGTGTGTTGGAAGACTTTGACAGTGTTGTGAAATTTGAAGTACACCTTACGCACTACAGTGTTAACACATTAGCATGGCCCCTGCGAAAGGATGACACGCAAATCCGTGGAGCGCTCCATATTTACTCTTCTCTTTGTCACCAAATCACACATTCTACAATCTCAGTAGAGAAGATTAAGCATTAAAGCCTCTAAAGTCAGTTGAAAGGCTTTGGCAGTGTTGAGGAATTTGCAGCACACCTTATGCACGACCATGTTGACCCAAATGTTCCTTTTTCATCGACCGTGCATCGGTGGTAAGACTTGCCAAGTACGAAACTTCACCTTAAGCCTCAGCTTGGCTACACCGAAAGTGGATGAGCCGTTCCATCCATCGCTTGTTTCAGCCCTAGCTTTAGTAGCTTAAGGTAAAGTGTATGCGACTGGAGGGCAGTCTGTTGCTTACCACCTTTCTGAAAGCCTGCTGAGGAATGGCGCGTATAAGCACCTACCTTCAAAGGCCACATTTGTGCTTGCTACGGCAGCACATATACTAAAATTGGATCGATACAGAGAAGATTAGCATGGCCCCTGCGAAAGGATGACACGCAAATCTGTGAAGCACTCCATATTTTCTCTTCTCTGTGTCACCAAATCACACATTGCACTATCTCAGTAGAGAAGATTAAGCTTTAGAGCCTCCTACGTGTGTTGGAAGACTTTGACAGTGTTGTGAAATTTGAAGTACACCTTACGCACTACAGTGTTAACACATTAGCATGGCCCCTGCGAAAGGATGACACGCAAATCCGTGGAGCGCTCCATATTTACTCTTCTCTTTGTCACCAAATCACACATTCTACAATCTCAGTAGAGAAGATTAAGCATTAAAGCCTCTAAAGTCAGTTGAAAGGCTTTGGCAGTGTTGAGGAATTTGCAGCACACCTTATGCACGACCATGTTGACCCAAATGTTCCTTTTTCATCGACCGTGCATCGGTGGTAAGACTTGCCAAGTACGAAACTTCACCTTAAGCCTCAGCTTGGCTACACCGAAAGTGGATGAGCCGTTCCATCCATCGCTTGTTTCAGCCCTAGCTTTAGTAGCTTAAGGTAAAGTGTATGCGACTGGAGGGCAGTCTGTTGCTTACCACCTTTCTGAAAGCCTGCTGAGGAATGGCGCGTATAAGCACCTACCTTCAAAGGCCACATTTGTGCTTGCTACGGCAGCACATATACTAAAATTGGATCGATACAGAGAAGATTAGCATGGCCCCTGCGAAAGGATGACACGCAAATCCGTGAAGCACTCCATATTTTCTCTTCTCTGTGTCACCAAATCACACATTGCACTATCTCAGTAGAGAAGATTAAGCTTTAGAGCCTCCTACGTGTGTTGGAAGACTTTGACAGTGTTGTGAAATTTGAAGTACACCTTACGCACTACAGTATTAACACAGTAGCATGGCCCCTGCGAAAGGATGACACGCAAATCCGTGGAGCGCTCCATATTTACTCTTCTCTTTGTCCCCAAATCACACATTCTACTATCTCAGTAGAGAAGATTAAGCATTAAAGCCTCTAAAGTCAGTTGAAAGGCTTTGGCAGTGTTGAGGAATTTGCAGCACACCTTATGCACGACCATGTTGACCCAAATGTTCCTTTTTCATCGACCGTGCATCGGTGGTAAGACTTGCCAAGTACGAAACTTCACCTTAAGCCTCAGCTTGGCTACACCGAAAGTGGATGAGCCGTTCCATCCATCGCTTGTTTCAGCCCTAGCTTTAGTAGCTTAAGGTAAAGTGTATGCGACTGGAGGGCAGTCTGTTGCTTACCACCTTTCTGAAAGCCTGCTGAGGAATGGCGCGTATAAGCACCTACCTTCAAAGGCCACATTTGTGCTTGCTACGGCAGCACATATACTAAAATTGGATCGATACAGAGAAGATTAGCATGGCCCCTGCGAAAGGATGACACGCAAATCCGTGAAGCGCTCCATATTTTCTCTTCTCTTTGTCACCAAATCACACATTGCACTATCTCAGTAGAGAAGATTAAGCTTTAGAGCCTCCTACGTGTGTTGGAAGACTTTGACAGTGTTGTGAAATTTGAAGTACACCTTACGCACTACAGTGTTAACACAGTAGCATGGCCCCTGCGAAAGGATGACACGCAAATCCGTGGAGCGCTCCATATTTACTCTTCTCTTTGTCCCCAAATCACACATTCTACTATCTCAGTAGAGAAGATTAAGCATTAAAGCCTCTAAAGTCAGTTGAAAGGCTTTGGCAGTGTTGAGGAATTTGCAGCACACCTTATGCACGACCATGTTGACCCAAATGTTCCTTTTTCATCGACCGTGCATCGGTGGTAAGACTTGCCAAGTACGAAACTTCACCTTAAGCCTCAGCTTGGCTACACCGAAAGTGGATGAGCCGTTCCATCCATCGCTTGTTTCAGCCCTAGCTTTAGTAGCTTAAGGTAAAGTGTATGCGACTGGAGGGCAGTCTGTTGCTTACCACCTTTCTGAAAGCCTGCTGAGGAATGGCGCGTATAAGCACCTACCTTCAAAGGCCACATTTGTGCTTGCTACGGCAGCACATATACTAAAATTGGATCGATACAGAGAAGATTAGCATGGCCCCTGTGAAAGGATGACACGCAAATCCGTGAAGCGCTCCATATTTTCTCTTCTGTTTGTCACCAAATCACACATTGCACTATCTCAGTAGAGAAGATTAAGCTTTAGAGCCTCCTACGTGTGTTGGAAGACTTTGACAGTGTTGTGAAATTTGAAGTACACCTTACGCACTACAGTGTTAACACATTAGCATGGCCCCTGCGAAAGGATGACACGCAAATCCGTGGAGCGCTCCATATTTACTCTTCTCTTTGTCACCAAATCACACATTCTACAATCTCAGTAGAGAAGATTAAGCATTAAAGCCTCTAAAGTCAGTTGAAAGGCTTTGGCAGTGTTGAGGAATTTGCAGCACACCTTATGCACGACCATGTTGACCCAAATGTTCCTTTTTCATCGACCGTGCATCGGTGGTAAGACTTGCCAAGTACGAAACTTCACCTTAAGCCTCAGCTTGGCTACACCGGAAGTGGATGAGCCGTTCCATCCATCGCTTGTTTCAGCCCTAGCTTTAGTAGCTTAAGGTAAAGTGTATGCGACTGGAGGGCAGTCTGTTGCTTACCACCTTTCTGAAAGCCTGCTGAGGAATGGCGCGTATAAGCACCTACCTTCAAAGGCCACATTTGTGCTTGCTACGGCAGCACATATACTAAAATTGGATCGATACAGAGAAGATTAGCATGGCCCCTGCGAAAGGATGACACGCAAATCCGTGGAGCGCTCCATATTTACTCTTCTCTTTGTCCCCAAATCACACATTCTACTATCTCAGTAGAGAAGATTAAGCATTAAAGCCTCTAAAGTCAGTTGAAAGGCTTTGGCAGTGTTGAGGAATTTGCAGCACACCTTATGCACGACCATGTTGACCCAAATGTTCCTTTTTCATCGACCGTGCATCGGTGGTAAGACTTGCCAAGTACGAAACTTCACCTTAAGCCTCAGCTTGGCTACACCGAAAGTGGATGAGCCGTTCCATCCATCGCTTGTTTCAGCCCTAGCTTTAGTAGCTTAAGGTAAAGTGTATGCGACTGGAGGGCAGTCTGTTGCTTACCACCTTTCTGAAAGCCTGCTGAGGAATGGCGCGTATAAGCACCTACCTTCAAAGGCCACATTTGTGCTTGCTACGGCAGCACATATACTAAAATTGGATCGATACAGAGAAGATTAGCATGGCCCCTGCGAAAGGATGACACGCAAATCCGTGAAGCGCACCATATTTTCTCTTCTCTTTGTCACCAAATCACACATTGCACTATCTCAGTAGAGAAGATTAAGCTTTAGAGCCTCCTACGTGTGTTGGAAGACTTTGACAGTGTTGTGAAATTTGAAGTACACCTTACGCACTACAGTGTTAACACAGTAGCATGGCCCCTGCGAAAGGATGACACGCAAATCCGTGGAGCGCTCCATATTTACTCTTCTCTTTGTCCCCAAATCACACATTCTACTATCTCAGTAGAGAAGATTAAGCATTAAAGCCTCTAAAGTCAGTTGAAAGGCTTTGGCAGTGTTGAGAAATTTGCAGCACACCTTATGCACGACCATGTTGACCCAAATGTTCCTTTTTCATCGACCGTGCATCGGTGGTAAGACTTGCCAAGTACGAAACTTCACCTTAAGCCTCAGCTTGGCTACACCGAAAGTGGATGAGCCGTTCCATCCATCGCTTGTTTCAGCCCTAGCTTTAGTAGCTTAAGGTAAAGTGTAT
Organism: Triplophysa yarkandensis; assembly: GCA_033220385.1. Lineage (NCBI taxonomy): Eukaryota > Metazoa > Chordata > Actinopteri > Cypriniformes > Nemacheilidae > Triplophysa > Triplophysa yarkandensis. The sequence continues at coordinate 6,626,449 of CM065654.1, forward strand.
GCGACTGGAGGGCAGTCTGTTGCTTACCACCTTTCTGAAAGCCTGCTGAGGAATGGCGCGTATAAGCACCTACCTTCAAAGGCCACATTTGTGCTTGCTACGGCAGCAAATATACTAAAATTGGATCGATACAGAGAAGATTAGCATGGCCCCTGCGAAAGGATGACACGCAAATCCGTGAAGCGCTCCATATTTTCTCTTCTCTTTGTCACCAAATCACACATTGCACTATCTCAGTAGAGAAGATTAAGCTTTAGAGCCTCCTACGTGTGTTGGAAGACTTTGACAGTGTTGTGAAATTTGAAGTACACCTTACGCACTACAGTGTTAACACAGTAGCATGGCCCCTGCGAAAGGATGACACGCAAATCCGTGGAGCGCTCCATATTTACTCTTCTCTTTGTCCCCAAATCACACATTCTACTATCTCAGTAGAGAAGATTAAGCATTAAAGCCTCTAAAGTCAGTTGAAAGGCTTTGGCAGTGTTGAGGAATTTGCAGCACACCTTATGCACGACCATGTTGACCCAAATGTTCCTTTTTCATCGACCGTGCATCGGTGGTAAGACTTGCCAAGTACGAAACTTCACCTTAAGCCTCAGCTTGGCTACACCGAAAGTGGATGAGCCGTTCCATCCATCGCTTGTTTCAGCCCTAGCTTTAGTAGCTTAAGGTAAAGTGTATGCGACTGGAGGGCAGTCTGTTGCTTACCACCTTTCTGAAAGCCTGCTGAGGAATGGCGCGTATAAGCACCTACCTTCAAAGGCCACATTTGTGCTTGCTACGGCAGCACATATACTAAAATTGGATCGATACAGAGAAGATTAGCATGGCCCCTGCGAAAGGATGACACGCAAATCCGTGAAGCGCTCCATATTTTCTCTTCTGTTTGTCACCAAATCACACATTGCACTATCTCAGTAGAGAAGATTAAGCTTTAGAGCCTCCTACGTGTGTTGGAAGACTTTGACAGTGTTGTGAAATTTGAAGTACACCTTACGCACTACAGTGTTAACACATTAGCATGGCCCCTGCGAAAGGATGACACGCAAATCCGTGGAGCGCTCCATATTTACTCTTCTCTTTGTCACCAAATCACACATTCTACAATCTCAGTAGAGAAGATTAAGCATTAAAGCCTCTAAAGTCAGTTGAAAGGCTTTGGCAGTGTTGAGGAATTTGCAGCACACCTTATGCACGACCATGTTGACCCAAATGTTCCTTTTTCATCGACCGTGCATCGGTGGTAAGACTTGCCAAGTACGAAACTTCACCTTAAGCCTCAGCTTGGCTACACCGAAAGTGGATGAGCCGTTCCATCCATCGCTTGTTTCAGCCCTAGCTTTAGTAGCTTAAGGTAAAGTGTATGCGACTGGAGGGCAGTCTGTTGCTTACCACCTTTCTGAAAGCCTGCTGAGGAATGGCGCGTATAAGCACCTACCTTCAAAGGCCACATTTGTGCTTGCTACGGCAGCACATATACTAAAATTGGATCGATACAGAGAAGATTAGCATGGCCCCTGCGAAAGGATGACACGCAAATCCGTGAAGCGCTCCATATTTTCTCTTCTCTTTGTCACCAAATCACACATTGCACTATCTCAGTAGAGAAGATTAAGCTTTAGAGCCTCCTACGTGTGTTGGAAGACTTTGACAGTGTTGTGAAATTTGAAGTACACCTTACGCACTACAGTGTTAACACATTAGCATGGCCCCTGCGAAAGGATGACACGCAAATCCGTGGAGCGCTCCATATTTACTCTTCTCTTTGTCACCAAATCACACATTCTACAATCTCAGTAGAGAAGATTAAGCATTAAAGCCTCTAAAGTCAGTTGAAAGGCTTTGGCAGTGTTGAGGAATTTGCAGCACACCTTATGCACGACCATGTTGACCCAAATGTTCCTTTTTCATCGACCGTGCATCGGTGGTAAGACTTGCCAAGTACGAAACTTCACCTTAAGCCTCAGCTTGGCTACACCGAAAGTGGATGAGCCGTTCCATCCATCGCTTGTTTCAGCCCTAGCTTTAGTAGCTTAAGGTAAAGTGTATGCGACTGGAGGGCAGTCTGTTGCTTACCACCTTTCTGAAAGCCTGCTGAGGAATGGCGCGTATAAGCACCTACCTTCAAAGGCCACATTTGTGCTTGCTACGGCAGCACATATACTAAAATTGGATCGATACAGAGAAGATTAGCATGGCCCCTGCGAAAGGATGACACGCAAATCTGTGAAGCACTCCATATTTTCTCTTCTCTGTGTCACCAAATCACACATTGCACTATCTCAGTAGAGAAGATTAAGCTTTAGAGCCTCCTACGTGTGTTGGAAGACTTTGACAGTGTTGTGAAATTTGAAGTACACCTTACGCACTACAGTGTTAACACATTAGCATGGCCCCTGCGAAAGGATGACACGCAAATCCGTGGAGCGCTCCATATTTACTCTTCTCTTTGTCACCAAATCACACATTCTACAATCTCAGTAGAGAAGATTAAGCATTAAAGCCTCTAAAGTCAGTTGAAAGGCTTTGGCAGTGTTGAGGAATTTGCAGCACACCTTATGCACGACCATGTTGACCCAAATGTTCCTTTTTCATCGACCGTGCATCGGTGGTAAGACTTGCCAAGTACGAAACTTCACCTTAAGCCTCAGCTTGGCTACACCGAAAGTGGATGAGCCGTTCCATCCATCGCTTGTTTCAGCCCTAGCTTTAGTAGCTTAAGGTAAAGTGTATGCGACTGGAGGGCAGTCTGTTGCTTACCACCTTTCTGAAAGCCTGCTGAGGAATGGCGCGTATAAGCACCTACCTTCAAAGGCCACATTTGTGCTTGCTACGGCAGCACATATACTAAAATTGGATCGATACAGAGAAGATTAGCATGGCCCCTGCGAAAGGATGACACGCAAATCCGTGAAGCACTCCATATTTTCTCTTCTCTGTGTCACCAAATCACACATTGCACTATCTCAGTAGAGAAGATTAAGCTTTAGAGCCTCCTACGTGTGTTGGAAGACTTTGACAGTGTTGTGAAATTTGAAGTACACCTTACGCACTACAGTATTAACACAGTAGCATGGCCCCTGCGAAAGGATGACACGCAAATCCGTGGAGCGCTCCATATTTACTCTTCTCTTTGTCCCCAAATCACACATTCTACTATCTCAGTAGAGAAGATTAAGCATTAAAGCCTCTAAAGTCAGTTGAAAGGCTTTGGCAGTGTTGAGGAATTTGCAGCACACCTTATGCACGACCATGTTGACCCAAATGTTCCTTTTTCATCGACCGTGCATCGGTGGTAAGACTTGCCAAGTACGAAACTTCACCTTAAGCCTCAGCTTGGCTACACCGAAAGTGGATGAGCCGTTCCATCCATCGCTTGTTTCAGCCCTAGCTTTAGTAGCTTAAGGTAAAGTGTATGCGACTGGAGGGCAGTCTGTTGCTTACCACCTTTCTGAAAGCCTGCTGAGGAATGGCGCGTATAAGCACCTACCTTCAAAGGCCACATTTGTGCTTGCTACGGCAGCACATATACTAAAATTGGATCGATACAGAGAAGATTAGCATGGCCCCTGCGAAAGGATGACACGCAAATCCGTGAAGCGCTCCATATTTTCTCTTCTCTTTGTCACCAAATCACACATTGCACTATCTCAGTAGAGAAGATTAAGCTTTAGAGCCTCCTACGTGTGTTGGAAGACTTTGACAGTGTTGTGAAATTTGAAGTACACCTTACGCACTACAGTGTTAACACAGTAGCATGGCCCCTGCGAAAGGATGACACGCAAATCCGTGGAGCGCTCCATATTTACTCTTCTCTTTGTCCCCAAATCACACATTCTACTATCTCAGTAGAGAAGATTAAGCATTAAAGCCTCTAAAGTCAGTTGAAAGGCTTTGGCAGTGTTGAGGAATTTGCAGCACACCTTATGCACGACCATGTTGACCCAAATGTTCCTTTTTCATCGACCGTGCATCGGTGGTAAGACTTGCCAAGTACGAAACTTCACCTTAAGCCTCAGCTTGGCTACACCGAAAGTGGATGAGCCGTTCCATCCATCGCTTGTTTCAGCCCTAGCTTTAGTAGCTTAAGGTAAAGTGTATGCGACTGGAGGGCAGTCTGTTGCTTACCACCTTTCTGAAAGCCTGCTGAGGAATGGCGCGTATAAGCACCTACCTTCAAAGGCCACATTTGTGCTTGCTACGGCAGCACATATACTAAAATTGGATCGATACAGAGAAGATTAGCATGGCCCCTGTGAAAGGATGACACGCAAATCCGTGAAGCGCTCCATATTTTCTCTTCTGTTTGTCACCAAATCACACATTGCACTATCTCAGTAGAGAAGATTAAGCTTTAGAGCCTCCTACGTGTGTTGGAAGACTTTGACAGTGTTGTGAAATTTGAAGTACACCTTACGCACTACAGTGTTAACACATTAGCATGGCCCCTGCGAAAGGATGACACGCAAATCCGTGGAGCGCTCCATATTTACTCTTCTCTTTGTCACCAAATCACACATTCTACAATCTCAGTAGAGAAGATTAAGCATTAAAGCCTCTAAAGTCAGTTGAAAGGCTTTGGCAGTGTTGAGGAATTTGCAGCACACCTTATGCACGACCATGTTGACCCAAATGTTCCTTTTTCATCGACCGTGCATCGGTGGTAAGACTTGCCAAGTACGAAACTTCACCTTAAGCCTCAGCTTGGCTACACCGGAAGTGGATGAGCCGTTCCATCCATCGCTTGTTTCAGCCCTAGCTTTAGTAGCTTAAGGTAAAGTGTATGCGACTGGAGGGCAGTCTGTTGCTTACCACCTTTCTGAAAGCCTGCTGAGGAATGGCGCGTATAAGCACCTACCTTCAAAGGCCACATTTGTGCTTGCTACGGCAGCACATATACTAAAATTGGATCGATACAGAGAAGATTAGCATGGCCCCTGCGAAAGGATGACACGCAAATCCGTGAAGCGCTCCATATTTTCTCTTCTGTTTGTCACCAAATCACACATTGCACTATCTCAGTAGAGAAGATTAAGCTTTAGAGCCTCCTACGTGTGTTGGAAGACTTTGACAGTGTTGTGAAATTTGAAGTACACCTTACGCACTACAGTGTTAACACATTAGCATGGCCCCTGCGAAAGGATGACACGCAAATCCGTGGAGCGCTCCATATTTACTCTTCTCTTTGTCACCAAATCACACATTCTACAATCTCAGTAGAGAAGATTAAGCATTAAAGCCTCTAAAGTCAGTTGAAAGGCTTTGGCAGTGTTGAGGAATTTGCAGCACACCTTATGCACGACCATGTTGACCCAAATGTTCCTTTTTCATCGACCGTGCATCGGTGGTAAGACTTGCCAAGTACGAAACTTCACCTTAAGCCTCAGCTTGGCTACACCGAAAGTGGATGAGCCGTTCCATCCATCGCTTGTTTCAGCCCTAGCTTTAGTAGCTTAAGGTAAAGTGTATGCGACTGGAGGGCAGTCTGTTGCTTACCACCTTTCTGAAAGCCTGCTGAGGAATGGCGCGTATAAGCACCTACCTTCAAAGGCCACATTTGTGCTTGCTACGGCAGCACATATACTAAAATTGGATCGATACAGAGAAGATTAGCATGGCCCCTGCGAAAGGATGACACGCAAATCCGTGAAGCGCTCCATATTTTCTCTTCTCTTTGTCACCAAATCACACATTGCACTATCTCAGTAGAGAAGATTAAGCTTTAGAGCCTCCTACGTGTGTTGGAAGACTTTGACAGTGTTGTGAAATTTGAAGTACACCTTACGCACTACAGTGTTAACACATTAGCATGGCACCTGCGAAAGGATGACACGCAAATCCGTGGAGCGCTCCATATTTACTCTTCTCTTTGTCACCAAATCACACATTCTACTATCTCAGTAGAGAAGATTAAGCATTAAAGCCTCTAAAGTTAGTTGAAAGGCTTTGGCAGTGTTGAGGAATTTGCAGCACACCTTATGCACGACCATGTTGACCCAAATGTTCCTTTTTCATCGAACGTGCATTGGTGGTAAGACTTGCCAAGTGCGAAACTTCACCTTAAGCCTCAGCTTGGCTACACCGGAAGTGGATGAGCCGTTCCATCCATCGCTTGTTTCAGCCCTAGCTTTAGTAGCTTAAGGTAAAGTGTATGCGACTGGAGGGCAGTCTGTTGCTTACCACCTTTCTGAAAGCCTGCTGAGGAATGGCGCGTATAAGCACCTACCTTCAAAGGCCACATTTGTGCTTGCTACGGCAGCACATATACTAAAATTGGATCGATACAGAGAAGATTAGCATGGCCCCTGCGAAAGGATGACACGCAAATCCGTGAAGCGCTCCATATTTTCTCTTCTCTTTGTCACCAAATCACACATTTCACTATCTCAGTAGAGAAGATTAAGCTTTAGAGCCTCCTACGTGTGTTGGAAGACTTTGACAGTGTTGTGAAATTTGAAGTACACCTTACGCACTACAGTGTTAACACATTAGCATGGCCCCTGCGAAAGGATGACACGCAAATCCGTGGAGCGCTCCATATTTACTCTTCTCTTTGTCACCAAATCACACATTTCACAATCTCAGTAGAGAAGATTATGCATTAAAGCCTCTAAAGTCAGTTGAAAGGCTTTGGCAGTGTTGAGGAATTTGCAGCACACCTTATGCACGACCATGTTGACCCAAATGTTCCTTTTTCATCGACCGTGCATCGGTGGTAAGACTTGCCAAGTACGAAACTTCACCTTAAGCCTCAGCTTGGCTACACCGAAAGTGGATGAACCGTTCCATCCATCGCTTGTTTCAGCCCTAGCTTTAGTAGCTTAAGGTAAAGTGTATGCGACTGGAGGGCAGTCTGTTGCTTACCACCTTTCTGAAAGCCTGCTGAGGAATGGCGCGTATAAGCACCTACCTTCAAAGGCCACATTTGTGCTTGCTACGGCAGCACATATACTAAAATTGGATCGATACAGAGAAGATTAGCATGGCCCCTGCGAAAGGATTACACGCAAATCCGTGAAGCGCTCCATATTTTCTCTTCTCCTTGTCACCAAATCACACATTGCACTATCTCAGTAGAGAAGATTAAGCTTTAGAGCCTCCTACGTGTGTTGGAAGACTTTGACAGTGTTGTGAAATTTGAAGTACACCTTACGCACTACAGTGTTAACACAGTAGCATGGCCCCTGCGAAAGGATGACACGCAAATCCGTGGAGCGCTCCATATTTACTCTTCTCTTTGTCCCCAAATCACACATTCTACTATCTCAGTAGAGAAGATTAAGCATTAAAGCCTCTAAAGTCAGTTGAAAGGCTTTGGCAGTGTTGAGGAATTTGCAGCACACCTTATGCACGACCATGTTGACCCAAATGTTCCTTTTTCATCGACCGTGCATCGGTGGTAAGACTTGCCAAGTACGAAACTTCACCTTAAGCCTCAGCTTGGCTACACCGAAAGTGGATGAGCCGTTCCATCCATCGCTTGTTTCAGCCCTAGCTTTAGTAGCTTAAGGTAAAGTGTATGCGACTGGAGGGCAGTCTGTTGCTTACCACCTTTCTGAAAGCCTGCTGAGGAATGGCGCGTATAAGCACCTACCTTCAAAGGCCACATTTGTGCTTGCTACGGCAGCACATATACTAAAATTGGATCGATACAGAGAAGATTAGCATGGCCCCTGCGAAAGGATGACACGCAAATCCGTGAAGCGCTCCATATTTTCTCTTCTCTTTGTCACCAAATCACACATTGCACTATCTCAGTAGAGAAGATTAAGCTTTAGAGCCTCCTACGTGTGTTGGAAGACTTTGACAGTGTTGTGAAATTTGAAGTACACCTTACGCACTACAGTGTTAACACATTAGCATGGCCCCTGCGAAAGGATGACACGCAAATCCGTGGAGCGCTCCATATTTACTCTTCTCTTTGTCACCAAATCACACATTCTACAATCTCAGTAGAGAAGATTAAGCATTAAAGCCTCTAAAGTCAGTTGAAAGGCTTTGGCAGTGTTGAGGAATTTGCAGCACACCTTATGCACGACCATGTTGACCCAAATGTTCCTTTTTCATCGACCGTGCATCGGTGGTAAGACTTGCCAAGTACGAAACTTCACCTTAAGCCTCAGCTTGGCTACACCGAAAGTGGATGAGCCGTTCCATCCATCGCTTGTTTCAGCCCTAGCTTTAGTAGCTTAAGGTAAAGTGTATGCGACTGGAGGGCAGTCTGTTGCTTACCACCTTTCTGAAAGCCTGCTGAGGAATGGCGCGTATAAGCACCTACCTTCAAAGGCCACATTTGTGCTTGCTACGGCAGCACATATACTAAAATTGGATCGATACAGAGAAGATTAGCATGGCCCCTGCGAAAGGATGACACGCAAATCCGTGAAGCGCTCCATATTTTCTCTTCTCTTTGTCACCAAATCACACATTGCACTATCTCAGTAGAGAAGATTAAGCTTTAGAGCCTCCTACGTGTGTTGGAAGACTTTGACAGTGTTGTGAAATTTGAAGTACACCTTACGCACTACAGTGTTAACACAGTAGCATGGCCCCTGCGAAAGGATGACACGCAAATCCGTGGAGCGCTCCATATTTACTCTTCTCTTTGTCCCCAAATCACACATTCTACTATCTCAGTAGAGAAGATTAAGCATTAAAGCCTCTAAAGTCAGTTGAAAGGCTTTGGCAGTGTTGAGGAATTTGCAGCACACCTTATGCACGACCATGTTGACCCAAATGTTCCTTTTTCATCGACCGTGCATCGGTGGTAAGACTTGCCAAGTACGAAACTTCACCTTAAGCCTCAGCTTGGCTACACCGAAAGTGGATGAGCCGTTCCATCCATCGCTTGTTTCAGCCCTAGCTTTAGTAGCTTAAGGTAAAGTGTATGCGACTGGAGGGCAGTCTGTTGCTTACCACCTTTCTGAAAGCCTGCTGAGGAATGGCGCGTATAAGCATCTACCTTCAAAGCCCACATTTGTGCTTGCTACGGCAGCACATATACTAAAATTGGATCGATACAGAGAAGATTAGCATGGCCCCTGCGAAAGGATGACACGCAAATCTGTGGAGCGCTCCATATTTACTCTTCTCTTTGTCACCAAATCACACATTCTACTATCTCAGTAGAGAAGATTAAGCATTAAAGCCTCTAAAGTCAGTTGAAAGGCTTTGGCAGTGTTGAGGAATTTGCAGCACACCTTATGCACGACCATGTTGACCCAAATGTTCCTTTTTCATCGACCGTGCATCGGTGGTAAGACTTGCCAAGTACGAAACTTCACCTTAAGCCTCAGCTTGGCTACACCGGAAGTGGATGAGCCGTTCCATCAATCGCTTGTTTCAGCCCTAGCTTAAGTAGCTTAAGGTAAAGTGTATGCGACTGGAGGGCAGTCTGTTGCTTACCACCTCTCTGAAAGCCTGCTGAGGAATGGCGCGTATAAGCACCTACCTTCAAAGGCCACATTTGTGCTTGCTACGGCAGCACATATACTAAAATTGGATCGATACAGAGAAGATTAGCATGGCCCCTGCGAAAGGATGACATGCAAATCCGTGAAGCGCTCCATATTTTCTCTTCTCTTTGTCACCAAATCACACATTCTACTATCTCAGTAGAGAAGATTAAGCTTTAGAGCCTCCTACGTGTGTTGGAAGACTTTGACAGTGTTGTGAAATTTGAAGTACACCTTACGCACTACAGTGTTAACACATTAGCATGGCACCTGCGAAAGGATGACACGCAAATCCGTGGAGCGCTCCATATTTACTCTTCTCTTTGTCACCAAATCACACATTCTACTATCTCAGTAGAGAAGATTAAGCATTAAAGCCTCTAAAGTCAGTTGAAAGGCTTTGGCAGTGTTGAGGAATTTGCAGCACACCTTATGCACGACCTTGTTGACCCAAATGTTCCTTTTTCATCGAACGTGCATTGGTGGTAAGACTTGCCAAGTGCGAAACTTCACCTTAAGCCTCAGCTTGGCTACACCGGAAGTGGATGAGCCGTTCCATCCATCGCTTGTTTCAGCCCTAGCTTTAGTAGCTTAAGGTAAAGTGTATGCGACTGGAGGGCAGTCTGTTGCTTACCACCTTTCTGAAAGCCTGCTGAGGAATGGCGCGTATAAGCACCTACCTTCAAAGGCCACATTTGTGCTTGCTACGGCAGCACATATACTAAAATTGGATCGATACAGAGAAGATTAGCATGGCCCCTGCGAAAGATGACACGCAAATCCGTGAAGCGCTCCATATTTTCTCTTCTCTTTGTCACCAAATCACACATTTCACTATCTCAGTAGAGAAGATTAAGCTTTAGAGCCTCCTACGTGTGTTGGAAGACTTTGACAGTGTTGTGAAATTTGAAGTACACCTTACGCACTACAGTGTTAACACATTAGCATGGCCCCTGCGAAAGGATGACACGCAAATAGTGGAGCGCTCCATATTTACTCTTCTCTTTGTCACCAAATCACACATTCTACTATCTCAGTAGAGAAGATTAAGCATTAAAGCCTCTAAAGTCAGTTGAAAGGCTTTGGCAGTGTTGAGGAATTTGCAGCACACCTTATGCACGACCATGTTGACCCAAATGTTCCTTTTTCATCGACCGTGCATCGGTGGTAAGACTTGCCAAGTACGAAACTTCACCTTAAGCCTCAGCTTGGCTACACCGAAAGTGGATGAGCCGTTCCATCCATCGCTTGTTTCAGCCCTAGCTTTAGTAGCTTAAGGTAAAGTGTATGCGACTGGAGGGCAGTCTGTTGCTTACCACCTTTCTGAAAGCCTGCTGAGGAATGGCGCGTATAAGCACCTACCTTCAAAGGCCACATTTGTGCTTGCTACGGCAGCACATATACTAAAATTGGATCGATACAGAGAAGATTAGCATGGCCCCTGCGAAAGGATGACACGCAAATCTGTGGAGCGCTCCATATTTACTCTTCTCTTTGTCACCAAATCACACATTCTACTATCTCAGTAGAGAAGATTAAGCATTAAAGCCTCTAAAGTCAGTTGAAAGGCTTTGGCAGTGTTGAGGAATTTGCAGCACACCTTATGCACGACCATGTTGACCCAAATGTTCCTTTTTCATCGACCGTGCATCGGTGGTAAGACTTGCCAAGTACGAAACTTCACCTTAAGCCTCAGCTTGGCTACACCGGAAGTGGATGAGCCGTTCCATCCATCGCTTGTTTCAGCCCTAGCTTTAGTAGCTTAAGGTAAAGTGTATGCGACTGGAGGGCAGTCTGTTGCTTACCACCTTTCTGAAAGCCTGCTGAGGAATGGCGCGTATAAGCACCTACCTTCAAAGGCCACATTTGTGCTTGCTACGGCAGCACATATACTAAAATTGGATCGATACAGAGAAGATTAGCAGGGCCCCTGTGAAAGGATGACACGCAAATCCGTGAAGCGCTCCATATTTTCTCTTCTCTTTGTCACCAAATCACACATTCTACTATCTCAGTAGAGAAGATTAAGCTTTAGAGCCTCCTACGTGTGTTGGAAGACTTTGACAGTGTTGTGAAATTTGAAGTACACCTTACGCACTACAGTGTTAACACATTAGCATGGCACCTGCGAAAGGATGACACGCAAATCCGTGGAGCGCTCCATATTTACTCTTCTCTTTGTCACCAAATCACACATTCTACTATCTCAGTAGAGAAGATTAAGCATTAAAGCCTCTAAAGTCAGTTGAAAGGCTTTGGCAGTGTTGAGGAATTTGCAGCACACCTTATGCACGACCATGTTGACCCAAATGTTCCTTTTTCATCGACCGTGCATCGGTGGTAAGACTTGCCAAGTACGAAACTTCACCTTAAGCCTCAGCTTGGCTACACCGAAAGTGGATGAGCCGTTCCATCCATCGCTTGTTTCAGCCCTAGCTTTAGTAGCTTAAGGTAAAGTGTATGCGACTGGAGGGCAGTCTGTTGCTTACCACCTTTCTGAAAGCCTGCTGAGGAATGGCGCGTATAAGCACCTACCTTCAAAGGCCACATTTGTGCTTGCTACGGCAGCACATATACTAAAATTGGATCGATACAGAGAAGATTAGCATGGCCCCTGCGAAAGGATGACACGCAAATCTGTGAAGCGCTCCATATTTACTCTTCTCTTTGTCACCAAATCACACATTCTACTATCTCAGTAGAGAAGATTAAGCATTAAAGCCTCTAAAGTCAGTTGAAAGGCTTTGGCAGTGTTGAGGAATTTGCAGCACACCTTATGCACGACCATGTTGACCCAAATGTTCCTTTTTCATCGACCGTGCATCGGTGGTAAGACTTGCCAAGTACGAAACTTCACCTTAAGCCTCAGCTTGGCTACACCGGAAGTGGATGAGCCGTTCCATCCATCGCTTGTTTCAGCCCTAGCTTTAGTAGCTTAAGGTAAAGTGTATGCGACTGGAGGGCAGTCTGTTGCTTACCACCTTTCTGAAAGCCTGCTGAGGAATGGCGCGTATAAGCACCTACCTTCAAAGGCCACATTTGTGCTTGCTACGGCAGCACATATACTAAAATTGGATCGATACAGAGAAGATTAGCATGGCCCCTGCGAAAGGATGACACGCAAATCTGTGGAGCGCTCCATATTTACTCTTCTCTTTGTCACCAAATCACACATTCTACTATCTCAGTAGAGAAGATTAAGCATTAAAGCCTCTAAAGTCAGTTGAAAGGCTTTGGCAGTGTTGAGGAATTTGCAGCACACCTTATGCACGACCATGTTGACCCAAATGTTCCTTTTTCATCGACCGTGCATCGGTGGTAAGACTTGCCAAGTACGAAACTTCACCTTAAGCCTCAGCTTGGCTACACCGGAAGTGGATGAGCCGTTCCATCCATCGCTTGTTTCAGCCCTAGCTTTAGTAGCTTAAGGTAAAGTGTATGCGACTGGAGGGCAGTCTGTTGCTTACCACCTTTCTGAAAGCCTGCTGAGGAATGGCGCGTATAAGCACCTACCTTCAAAGGCCACATTTGTGCTTGCTACGGCAGCACATATACTAAAATTGGATCGATACAGAGAAGATTAGCATGGCCCCTGCGAAAGGATGACACGCAAATCCGTGAAGCGCTCCATATTTTCTCTTCTCTTTGTCACCAAATCACACATTGCACTATCTCAGTAGAGAAGATTAAGCTTTAGAGCCTCCTACGTGTGTTGGAAGACTTTGACAGTGTTGTGAAATTTGAAGTACACCTTACGCACTACAGTGTTAACACATTAGCATGGCCCCTGCGAAAGGATGACACGCAAATCCGTGGAGCGCTCCATATTTACTCTTCTCTTTGTCCCCAAATCACACATTCTACTATCTCAGTAGAGAAGATTAAGCATTAAAGCCTCTAAAGTCAGTTGAAAGGCTTTGGCAGTGTTGAGGAATTTGCAGCACACCTTATGCACGACCATGTTGACCCAAATGTTCCTTTTTCATCGACCGTGCATCGGTGGTAAGACTTGCCAAGTACGAAACTTCACCTTAAGCCTCAGCTTGGCTACACCGGAAGTGGATGAGCCGTTCCATCCATCGCTTGTTTCAGCCCTAGCTTTAGTAGCTTAAGGTAAAGTGTATGCGACTGGAGGGCAGTCTGTTGCTTACCACCTTTCTGAAAGCCTGCTGAGGAATGGCGCGTATAAGCACCTACCTTCAAAGGCCACATTTGTGCTTGCTACGGCAGCACATATACTAAAATTGGATCGATACAGAGAAGATTAGCATGGCCCCTGCGAAAGGATGACACGCAAATCCGTGAAGCGCTCCATATTTTCTCTTCTCTTTGTCACCAAATCACACATTCTACTATCTCAGTAGAGAAGATTAAGCATTAGAGCCTCCTACGTGTGTTGGAAGACTTTGACAGTGTTGTGAAATTTGAAGTACACCTTACGCACTACAGTGTTAACACATTAGCATGGCACCTGCGAAAGGATGACACGCAAATCCGTGGAGCGCTCCATATTTACTCTTCTCTTTGTCACCAAATCACACATTCTACTATCTCAGTAGAGAAGATTAAGCATTAAAGCCTCTAAAGTCAGTTGAAAGGCTTTGGCAGTGTTGAGGAATTTGCAGCACACCTTATGCACGACCATGTTGACCCAAATGTTCCTTTTTCATCGACCGTGCATCGGTGGTAAGACTTGCCAAGTACGAAACTTCACCTTAAGCCTCAGCTTGGCTACACCGAAAGTGGATGAGCCGTTCCATCCATCGCTTGTTTCAGCCCTAGCTTTAGTAGCTTAAGGTAAAGTGTATGCGACTGGAGGGCAGTCTGTTGCTTACCACCTTTCTGAAAGCCTGCTGAGGAATGGCGCGTATAAGCACCTACCTTCAAAGGCCACATTTGTGCTTGCTACGGCAGCACATATACTAAAATTGGATCGATACAGAGAAGATTAGCATGGCCCCTGCGAAAGGATGACACGCAAATCCGTGAAGCGCTCCATATTTTCTCTTCTCTTTGTCACCAAATCACACATTGCACTATCTCAGTAGAGAAGATTAAGCTTTAGAGCCTCCTACGTGTGTTGGAAGACTTTGACAGTGTTGTGAAATTTGAAGTACACCTTACGCACTACAGTGTTAACACAGTAGCATGGCCCCTGCGAAAGGATGACACGCAAATCCGTGGAGCGCTCCATATTTACTCTTCTCTTTGTCCCCAAATCACACATTCTACTATCTCAGTAGAGAAGATTAAGCATTAAAGCCTCTAAAGTCAGTTGAAAGGCTTTGGCAGTGTTGAGGAATTTGCAGCACACCTTATGCACGACCATGTTGACCCAAATGTTCCTTTTTCATCGACCGTGCATCGGTGGTAAGACTTGCCAAGTACGAGACTTCACCTTAAGCCTCAGCTTGGCTACACCGAAAGTGGATGAGCCGTTCCATCCATCGCTTGTTTCAGCCCTAGCTTTAGTAGCTTAAGGTAAAGTGTATGCGACTGGAGGGCAGTCTGTTGCTTACCACCTTTCTGAAAGCCTGCTGAGGAATGGCGCGTATAAGCACCTACCTTCAAAGGCTACATTTGTGCTTGCTACGGCAGCACATATACTAAAATTGGATCGATACAGAGAAGATTAGCATGGCCCCTGCGAAAGGATGACACGCAAATCTGTGGAGCGCTCCATATTTACTCTTCTCTTTGTCACCAAATCACACATTCTACTATCTCAGTAGAGAAGATTAAGCATTAAAGCCTCTAAAGTCAGTTGAAAGGCTTTGGCAGTGTTGAGGAATTTGCAGCACACCTTATGCACGACCATGTTGACCCAAATGTTCCTTTTTCATCGACCGTGCATCGGTGGTAAGACTTGCCAAGTACGAAACTTCACCTTAAGCCTCAGCTTGGCTACACCGGAAGTGGATGAGCCGTTCCATCCATCGCTTGTTTCAGCCCTAGCTTTAGTAGCTTAAGGTAAAGTGTATGCGACTGGAGGGCAGTCTGTTGCTTACCACCTTTCTGAAAGCCTGCTGAGGAATGGCGCGTATAAGCACCTACCTTCAAAGGCCACATTTGTGCTTGCTACGGCAGCACATATACTAAAATTGGATCGATACAGAGAAGATTAGCAGGGCCCCTGTGAAAGGATGACACGCAAATCCGTGAAGCGCTCCATATTTTCTCTTCTCTTTGTCACCAAATCACACATTCTACTATCTCAGTAGAGAAGATTAAGCTTTAGAGCCTCCTACGTGTGTTGGAAGACTTTGACAGTGTTGTGAAATTTGAAGTACACCTTACGCACTACAGTGTTAACACATTAGCATGGCACCTGCGAAAGGATGACACGCAAATCCGTGGAGCGCTCCATATTTACTCTTCTCTTTGTCACCAAATCACACATTCTACTATCTCAGTAGAGAAGATTAAGCATTAAAGCCTCTAAAGTCAGTTGAAAGGCTTTGGCAGTGTTGAGGAATTTGCAGCACACCTTATGCACGACCATGTTGACCCAAATGTTCCTTTTTCAACGACCGTGCATCGGTGGTAAGACTTGCCAAGTACGAAACTTCACCTTAAGCCTCAGCTTGGCTACACCGAAAGTGGATGAGCCGTTCCATCCATCGCTTGTTTCAGCCCTAGCTTTAGTAGCTTAAGGTAAAGTGTATGCGACTGGAGGGCAGTCTGTTGCTTACCACCTTTCTGAAAGCCTGCTGAGGAATGGCGCGTATAAGCACCTACCTTCAAAGGCCACATTTGTGCTTGCTACGGCAGCACATATACTAAAATTGGATCGATACAGAGAAGATTAGCATGGCCCCTGCGAAAGGATGACACGCAAATCCGTGAAGCGCTCCATATTTTCTCTTCTCTTTGTCACCAAATCACACATTCTACTATCTCAGTAGAGAAGATTAAGCATTAAAGCCTCTAAAGTCAGTTGAAAGGCTTTGGCAGTGTTGAGGAATTTGCAGCACACCTTATGCACGACCATGTTGACCCAAATGTTCCTTTTTCATCGACCGTGCATCGGTGGTAAGACTTGCCAAGTACGAAACTTCACCTTAAGCCTCAGCTTGGCTACACCGGAAGTGGATGAGCCGTTCCATCCATCGCTTGTTTCAGCCCTAGCTTTAGTAGCTTAAGGTAAAGTGTATGCGACTGGAGGGCAGTCTGTTGCTTACCACCTTTCTGAAAGCCTGCTGAGGAATGGCGCGTATAAGCACCTACCTTCAAAGGCCACATTTGTGCTTGCTACGGCAGCACATATACTAAAATTGGATCGATACAGAGAAGATTAGCATGGCCCCTGTGAAAGGATGACACGCAAATCTGTGGAGCGCTCCATATTTACTCTTCTCTTTGTCACCAAATCACACATTCTACTATCTCAGTAGAGAAGATTAAGCATTAAAGCCTCTAAAGTCAGTTGAAAGGCTTTGGCAGTGTTGAGGAATTTGCAGCACACCTTATGCACGACCATGTTGACCCAAATGTTCCTTTTTCAACGACCGTGCATCGGTGGTAAGACTTGCCAAGTACGAAACTTCACCTTAAGCCTCAGCTTGGCTACACCGAAAGTGGATGAGCCGTTCCATCCATCGCTTGTTTCAGCCCTAGCTTTAGTAGCTTAAGGTAAAGTGTATGCGACTGGAGGGCAGTCTGTTGCTTACCACCTTTCTGAAAGCCTGCTGAGGAATGGCGCGTATAAGCACCTACCTTCAAAGGCCACATTTGTGCTTTCTACGGCAGCACATATACTAAAATTGGATCGATACAGAGAAGATTAGCATGGCCCCTGCGAAAGGATGACACGCAAATCCGTGAAGCGCTCCATATTTTCTCTTCTCTTTGTCACCAAATCACACATTCTACTATCTCAGTAGAGAAGATTAAGCATTAAAGCCTCTAAAGTCAGTTGAAAGGCTTTGGCAGTGTTGAGGAATTTGCAGCACACCTTATGCACGACCATGTTGACCCAAATGTTCCTTTTTCATCGACCGTGCATCAGTGGTAAGACTTGCCAAGTACGAAACTTCACCTTAAGCCTCAGCTTGGCTACACCGGAAGTGGATGAGCCGTTCCATCCATCGCTTGTTTCAGCCCTAGCTTTAGTAGCTTAAGGTAAAGTGTATGCGACTGGAGGGCAGTCTGTTGCTTACCACCTTTCTGAAAGCCTGCTGAGGAATGGCGCGTATAAGCACCTACCTTCAAAGGCCACATTTGTGCTTGCTACGGCAGCACATATACTAAAATTGGATCGATACAGAGAAGATTAGCATGGCCCCTGCGAAAGGATGACACGGAAATCTGTGGAGCGCTCCATATTTACTCTTCTCTTTGTCACCAAATCACACATTCTACTATCTCAGTAGAGAAGATTAAGCATTAAAGCCTCTAAAGTCAGTTGAAAGGCTTTGGCAGTGTTGAGGAATTTGCTCCACACCTTATGCACGACCATGTTGACCCAAATGTTCCTTTTTCATCGACCGTGCATCGGTGGTAAGACTTGCCAAGTACGAAACTTCACCTTAAGCCTCAGCTTGGCTACACCGGAAGTGGATGAGCCGTTTCATCCATCGCTTGTTTCAGCCCTAGCTTTAGTAGCTTAAGGTAAAGTGTATGCGACTGGAGGGCAGTCTGTTGCTTACCACCTTTCTGAAAGCCTGCTGAGGAATGGCGCATATAAGCACCTACCTTCAAAGGCCACATTTGTGCTTGCTACGGCAGCACATATACTAAAATTGGATCGATACAGAGAAGATTAGCATGGCCCCTGCGAAAGGATGACACGCAAATCCGTGAAGCGCTCCATATTTTCTCTTCTCTTTGTCACCAAATCACACATTGCACTATCTCAGTAGAGAAGATTAAGCTTTAGAGCCTCCTAAGTGTGTTGGAAGACTTTGACAGTGTTGTGAAATTTGAAGTACACCTTACGCACTACAGTGTTAACACATTAGCATGGCCCCTGCGAAAGGATGACACGCAAATCCGTGGAGCGCTCCATATTTACTCTTCTCTTTGTCACCAAATCACACATTCTACTATCTCAGTAGAGAAGATTAAGCATTAAAGCCTCTAAAGTCAGTTGAAAGGCTTTGGCAGTGTTGAGGAATTTGCAGCACACCTTATGCACGACCATGTTGACCCAAATGTTCCTTTTTCATCGACCGTGCATCGGTGGTAAGACTTGCCAAGTACGAAACTTCACCTTAAACCTCAGCTTGGCTACACCGGAAGTGGATGAGCCGTTCCATCCATCGCTTGTTTCAGCCCTAGCTTTAGTAGCTTAAGATAAAGTGTATGCGACTGGAGGGCAGTCTGTTGCTTACCACCTTTCTGAAAGCCTGCTGAGGAATGGCGCGTATAAGCACCTACCTTCAAAGGCCACATTTGTGCTTGCTACGGCAGCACATATACTAAAATTGGATCGATACAGAGAAGATTAGCATGGCCCCTGCGAAAGGATGACACGCAAATCCGTGAAGCGCTCCATATTTTCTCTTCTCTTTGTCACCAAATCACACATTCTACTATCTCAGTAGAGAAGATTAAGCTTTAGAGCCTCCTACGTGTGTTGGAAGACTTTGACAGTGTTGTGAAATTTGAAGTACACCTTACGCACTACAGTGTTAACACATTAGCATGGCCCCTGCGAAAGGATGACACGCAAATCCGTGGAGCGCTCCATATTTACTCTTCTCTTTGTCACCAAATCACACATTCTACTATCTCAGTAGAAAAGATTAAGCATTAAAGCCTCTAAAGTCAGTTGAAAGGCTTTGGCAGTGTTGAGGAATTTGCAGCACACCTTATGCACGACCATGTTGACCCAAATGTTCCTTTTTCATCGACCGTGCATCGGTGGTAAGACTTGCCAAGTACGAAACTTCACCTTAAGCCTCAGCTTGGCTACACCGGAAGTGGATGAGCCGTTCCATCCATCGCTTGTTTCAGCCCTAGCTTTAGTAGCTTAAGGTAAAGTGTATGCGACTGGAGGGCAGTCTGTTGCTTACCACCTTTCTGAAAGCCTGCTGAGGAATGGCGCGTATAAGCACCTACCTTCAAAGGCCACATCTGTGCTTGCTACGGCAGCACATATACTAAAATTGGATCGATACAGAGAAGATTAGCATGGCCCCTGCGAAAGGATGACACGCAAATCTGTGGAGCGCTCCATATTTACTCTTCTCTTTGTCACCAAATCAAACATTCTACTATCTCAGTAGAGAAGATTAAGCATTAAAGCCTCTAAAGTCAGTTGAAAGGCTTTGGCAGTGTTGAGGAATTTGCAGCACACCTTATGCACGACCATGTTGACCCAAATGTTCCTTTTTCATCGACCGTGCATCGGTGGTAAGACTTGCCAAGTACGAAACTTCACCTTAAGCCTCAGCTTGGCTACACCGGAAGTGGATGAGCCGTTTTATCCATCGCTTGTTTCAGCCCTAGCTTTAGTAGCTTAAGGTAAAGTGTATGCGACTGGAGGGCAGTCTGTTGCTTACCACCTTTCTGAAAGCCTGCTGAGGAATGGCGCATATAAGCACCTACCTTCAAAGGCCACATTTGTGCTTGCTACGGCAGCACATATACTAAAATTGGATCGATACAGAGAAGATTAGCATGGCCCCTGCGAAAGGATGACACGCAAATCCGTGAAGCACTCCATATTTTCTCTTCTCTTTGTCACCAAATCACACATTGCACTATCTCAGTAGAGAAGATTAAGCTTTAGAGCCTCCTAAGTGTGTTGGAAGACTTTGACAGTGTTGTGAAATTTGAAGTACACCTTACGCACTACAGTGTTAACACATTAGCATGGCCCCTGCGAAAGGATGACACGCAAATCCGTGGAGCGCTCCATATTTACTCTTCTCTTTGTCACCAAATCACACATTCTACTATCTCAGTAGAGAAGATTAAGCATTAAAGCCTCTAAAGTCAGTTGAAAGGCTTTGGCAGTGTTGAGGAATTTGCAGCACACCTTATGCACGACCATGTTGACCCAAATGTTCCTTTTTCATCGACCGTGCATCGGTGGTAAGACTTGCCAAGTACGAAACTTCACCTTAAGCCTCAGCTTGGCTACACCGGAAGTGGATGAGCCGTTCCATCCATCGCTTGTTTCAGCCCTAGCTTTAGTAGCTTAAGGTAAAGTGTATGCGACTGGAGGGCAGTCTGTTGCTTACCACCTTTCTGAAAGCCTGCTGAGGAATGGCGCGTATAAGCACCTACCTTCAAAGGCCACATTTGTGCTTGCTACGGCAGCACATATACTAAAATTGGATCGATACAGAGAAGATTAGCATGGCCCCTGCGAAAGGATGACACGCAAATCCGTGAAGCGCTCCATATTTTCTCTTCTCTTTGTCACCAAATCACACATTCTACTATCTCAGTAGAGAAGATTAAGCTTTAGAGCCTCCTACGTGTGTTGGAAGACTTTGACAGTGTTGTGAAATTTGAAGTACACCTTACGCACTACAGTGTTAACACATTAGCATGGCACCTGCGAAAGGATGACACGCAAATCCGTGGAGCGCTCCATATTTACTCTTCTCTTTGTCACCAAATCACACATTCTACTATCTCAGTAGAGAAGATTAAGCATTAAAGCCTCTAAAGTCAGTTGAAAGGCTTTGGCAGTGTTGAGGAATTTGCAGCACACCTTATGCACGACCATGTTGACCCAAATGTTCCTTTTTCATCGACCGTGCATCGGTGGTAAGACTTGCCAAGTACGAAACTTCACCTTAAGCCTCAGCTTGGCTACACCGAAAGTGGATGAGCCGTTCCATCCATCGCTTGTTTCAGCCCTAGCTTTAGTAGCTTAAGGTAAAGTGTATGCGACTGGAGGGCAGTCTGTTGATTACCACCTTTCTGAAAGCCTGCTGAGGAATGGCGCGTATAAGCACCTACCTTCAAAGGCCACATTTGTGCTTGCTACGGCAGCACATATACTAAAATTGGATCGATACAGAGAAGGTTAGCATGGCCCCTGCGAAAGGATGACACGCAAATCTGTGGAGCGCTCCATATTTTCTCTTCTCTTTGTCACCAAATCACACATTCTACTATCTCAGTAGAGAAGATTAAGCATTAAAGCCTCTAAAGTCAGTTGAAAGGCTTTGGCAGTGTTGAGGAATTTGCAGCACACCTTATGCACGACCATGTTGACCCAAATGTTCCTTTTTCATCGACCGTGCATCGGTGGTAAGACTTGCCAAGTACGAAACTTCACCTTAAGCCTCAGCTTGGCTACACCGGAAGTGGATGAGCCGTTCCATCCATCGCTTGTTTCAGCCCTAGCTTTAGTAGCTTAAGGTAAAGTGTATGCGACTGGAGGGCAGTCTGTTGCTTACCACCTTTCTGAAAGCCTGCTGAGGAATGGCGCGTATAAGCACCTACCTTCAAAGGCCACATTTGTGCTTGCTACGGCAGCACATATACTAAAATTGGATCGATACAGAGAAGATTAGCATGGCCCCTGCGAAAGGATGACACGCAAATCCGTGAAGCGCTCCATATTTTCTCTTCTCTTTGTCACCAAATCACACATTCTACTATCTCAGTAGAGAAGATTAAGCTTTAGAGCCTCCTACGTGTGTTGGAAGACTTTGACAGTGTTGTGAAATTTGAAGTACACCTTACGCACTACAGTGTTAACACATGAGCATGGCACCTGCGAAAGGATGACACGCAAATCCGTGGAGCGCTCCATATTTACTCTTCTCTTTGTCACCAAATCACACATTCTACTATCTCAGTAGAGAAGATTAAGCATTAAAGCCTCTAAAGTCAGTTGAAAGGCTTTGGCAGTGTTGAGGAATTTGCAGCACACCTTATGCACGACCATGTTGACCCAAATGTTCCTTTTTCATCGACCGTGCATCGGTGGTAAGACTTGCCAAGTACGAAACTTCACCTTAAGCCTCAGCTTGGCTACACCGAAAGTGGATGAGCCGTTCCATCCATCGCTTGTTTCAGCCCTAGCTTTAGTAGCTTAAGGTAAAGTGTATGCGACTGGAGGGCAGTCTGTTGCTTACCACCTTTCTGAAAGCCTGCTGAGGAATGGCGCGTATAAGCACCTACCTTCAAAGGCCACATTTGTGCTTGCTACGGCAGCACATATACTAAAATTGGATCGATACAGAGAAGATTAGCATGGCCCCTGCGAAAGGATGACACGCAAATCCGTGAAGCGCTCCATATTTTCTCTTCTCTTTGTCACCAAATCACACATTGCACTATCTCAGTAGAGAAGATTAAGCTTTAGAGCCTCCTACGTGTGTTGGAAGACTTTGACAGTGTTGTGAAATTTGAAGTACACCTTACGCACTACAGTGTTAACACAGTAGCATGGCCCCTGCGAAAGGATGACACGCAAATCCGTGGAGCGCTCCATATTTACTCTTCTCTTTGTCCCCAAATCACACATTCTACTATCTCAGTAGAGAAGATTAAGCATTAAAGCCTCTAAAGTCAGTTGAAAGGCTTTGGCAGTGTTGAGGAATTTGCAGCACACCTTATGCACGACCATGTTGACCCAAATGTTCCTTTTTCATCGACCGTGCATCGGTGGTAAGACTTGCCAAGTACGAAACTTCACCTTAAGCCTCAGCTTGGCTACACCGAAAGTGGATGAGCCCTTCCATCCATTGCTTGTTTCAGCCCTAGCTTTAGTAGCTTAAGGTAAAGTGTATGCGACTGGAGGGCAGTCTGTTGCTTACCACCTTTCTGAAAGCCTGCTGAGGAATGGCGCGTATAAGCACCTACCTTCAAAGGCCACATTTGTGCTTGCTACGGCAGCACATATACTAAAATTGGAT
The DNA here is from genome assembly GCA_033220385.1 of Triplophysa yarkandensis. NCBI lineage: Eukaryota > Metazoa > Chordata > Actinopteri > Cypriniformes > Nemacheilidae > Triplophysa > Triplophysa yarkandensis. Next base: position 6,649,736 of record CM065654.1, read on the forward strand.
CGATACAGAGAAGATTAGCATGGCCCCTGCGAAAGGATGACACGCAAATCCGTGAAGCGCTCCATATTTTCTCTTCTCTTTGTCACCAAATCACACATTGCACTATCTCAGTAGAGAAGATTAAGCTTTAGAGCCTCCTACGTGTGTTGGAAGACTTTGACAGTGTTGTGAAATTTGAAGTACACCTTACGCACTACAGTGTTAACACATTAGCATGGCACCTGCGAAAGGATGACACGCAAATCCGTGGAGCGCTCCATATTTACTCTTCTCTTTGTCACCAAATCACACATTCTACTATCTCAGTAGAGAAGATTAAGCATTAAAGCCTCTAAAGTCAGTTGAAAGGCTTTGGCAGTGTTGAGGAATTTGCAGCACACCTTATGCACGACCATGTTGACCCAAATGTTCCTTTTTCATCGACCGTGCATCGGTGGTAAGACTTGCCAAGTACGAAACTTCACCTTAAGCCTCAGCTTGGCTACACCGGAAGTGGATGAGCCGTTCCATCCATCGCTTGTTTCAGCCCTAGCTTTAGTAGCTTAAGGTAAAGTGTATGCGACTGGAGGGCAGTCTGTTGCTTACCACCTTTTTGAAAGCCTGCTGAGGAATGGCGCGTATAAGCACCTACCTTCAAAGGCCACATTTGTGCTTGCTACGGCAGCACATATACTAAAATTGGATCGATACAGAGAAGATTAGCATGGCCCCTGCGAAAGGATGACACGCAAATCTGTGGAGCGCTCCATATTTACTCTTCTCTTTGTCACCAAATCACACATTCTACTATCTCAGTAGAGAAGATTAAGCATTAAAGCCTCTAAAGTCAGTTGAAAGGCTTTGGCAGTGTTGAGGAATTTGCAGCACACCTTATGCACGACCATGTTGACCCAAATGTTCCTTTTTCATCGACCGTGCATCGGTGGTAAGACTTGCCAAGTACGAAACTTCACCTTAAGCCTCAGCTTGGCTACACCGGAAGTGGATGAGCCGTTCCATCCATCGCTTGTTTCAGCCCTAGCTTTAGTAGCTTAAGGTAAAGTGTATGCGACTGGAGGGCAGTCTGTTGCTTACCACCTTTCTGAAAGCCTGCTGAGGAATGGCGCGTATAAGCACCTACCTTCAAAGGCCACATTTGTGCTTGCTACGGCAGCACATATACTAAAATTGGATCGATACAGAGAAGATTAGCATGGCCCCTGCGAAAGGATGACACGCAAATCCGTGAAGCGCTCCATATTTTCTCTTCTCTTTGTCACCAAATCACACATTCTACTATCTCAGTAGAGAAGATTAAGCTTTAGAGCCTCCTACGTGTGTTGGAAGACTTTGACAGTGTTGTGAAATTTGAAGTACACCTTACGCACTACAGTGTTAACACATTAGCATGGCCCCTGCGAAAGGATGACACGCAAATCCGTGGAGCGCTCCATATTTACTCTTCTCTTTGTCACCAAATCACACATTCTACAATCTCAGTAGAGAAGATTAAGCATTAAAGCCTCTAAAGTCAGTTGAAAGGCTTTGGCAGTGTTGAGGAATTTGCAGCACACCTTATGCACGACCATGTTGACCCAAATGTTCCTTTTTCATCGACCGTGCATCGGTGGTAAGACTTGCCAAGTACGAAACTTCACCTTAAGCCTCAGCTTGGCTACACCGGAAGTGGATGAGCCGTTCCATCCATCGCTTGTTTCAGCCCTAGCTTTAGTAGCTTAAGGTAAAGTGTATGCGACTGGAGGGCAGTCTGTTGCTTACCACCTTTCTGAAAGCCTGCTGAGGAATGGCGCGTATAAGCACCTACCTTCAAAGGCCACATTTGTGCTTGCTACGGCAGCACATATACTAAAATTGGATCGATACAGAGAAGATTAGCATGGCCCCTGCGAAAGGATGACACGCAAATCCGTGAAGCGCTCCATATTTTCTCTTCTCTTTGTCACCAAATCACACATTCTACTATCTCAGTAGAGAAGATTAAGCTTTAGAGCCTCCTACGTGTGTTGGAAGACTTTGACAGTGTTGTGAAATTTGAAGTACACCTTACGCACTACAGTGTTAACACATTAGCATGGCCCCTGCGAAAGGATGACACGCAAATCCGTGGAGCGCTCCATATTTACTCTTCTCTTTGTCACCAAATCACACATTCTACAATCTCAGTAGAGAAGATTAAGCATTAAAGCCTCTAAAGTCAGTTGAAAGGCTTTGGCAGTGTTGAGGAATTTGCAGCACACCTTATGCACGACCATGTTGACCCAAATGTTCCTTTTTCATCGACCGTGCATCGGTGGTAAGACTTGCCAAGTACGAAACTTCACCTTAAGCCTCAGCTTGGCTACACCGAAAGTGGATGAGCCGTTCCATCGATCGCTTGTTTCAGCCCTAGCTTTAGTAGCTTAAGGTAAAGTGTATGCGACTGGAGGGCAGTCTGTTGCTTACCACCTTTCTGAAAGCCTGCTGAGGAATGGCGCGTATAAGCACCTACCTTCAAAGGCCACATTTGTGCTTGCTACGGCAGCACATATACTAAAATTGGATCGATACAGAGAAGATTAGCATGGCCCCTGCGAAAGGATGACACGCAAATCCGTGAAGCGCTCCATATTTTCTCTTCTCTTTGTCACCAAATCACACATTGCACTATCTCAGTAGAGAAGATTAAGCTTTAGAGCCTCCTACGTGTGTTGGAAGACTTTGACAGTGTTGTGAAATTTGAAGTACACCTTACGCACTACAGTGTTAACACATTAGCATGGCCCCTGCGAAAGGATGACACGCAAATCCGTGGAGCGCTTCATATTTACTCTTCTCTTTGTCACCAAATCACACATTCTACAATCTCAGTAGAGAAGATTAAGCATTAAAGCCTCTAAAGTCAGTTGAAAGGCTTTGGCAGTGTTGAGGAATTTGCAGCACACCTTATGCACGACCATGTTGACCCAAATGTTCCTTTTTCATCGACCGTGCATCGGTGGTAAGACTTGCCAAGTACGAAACTTCACCTTAAGCCTCAGCTTGGCTACACCGAAAGTGGATGAGCCGTTCCATCCATCGCTTGTTTCAGCCCTAGCTTTAGTAGCTTAAGGTAAAGTGTATGCGACTGGAGGGCAGTCTGTTGCTTACCACCTTTCTGAAAGCCTGCTGAGGAATGGCGCGTATAAGCACCTACCTTCAAAGGCCACATTTGTGCTTGCTACGGCAGCACATATACTAAAATTGGATCGATACAGAGAAGATTAGCATGGCCCCTGCGAAAGGATGACACGCAAATCCGTGAAGCGCTCCATATTTTCTCTTCTCTTTGTCACCAAATCACACATTGCACTATCTCAGTAGAGAAGATTAAGCTTTAGAGCCTCCTACGTGTGTTGGAAGACTTTGACAGTGTTGTGAAATTTGAAGTACACCTTACGCACTACAGTGTTAACACATTAGCATGGCACCTGCGAAAGGATGACACGCAAATCCGTGGAGCGCTCCATATTTACTCTTCTCTTTGTCACCAAATCACACATTCTACTATCTCAGTAGAGAAGATTAAGCATTAAAGCCTCTAAAGTCAGTTGAAAGGCTTTGGCAGTGTTGAGGAATTTGCAGCACACCTTATGCACGACCATGTTGACCCAAATGTTCCTTTTTCATCGACCGTGCATCGGTGGTAAGACTTGCCAAGTACGAAACTTCACCTTAAGCCTCAGCTTGGCTACACCGGAAGTGGATGAGCCGTTCCATCCATCGCTTGTTTCAGCCCTAGCTTTAGTAGCTTAAGGTAAAGTGTATGCGACTGGAGGGCAGTCTGTTGCTTACCACCTTTCTGAAAGCCTGCTGAGGAATGGCGCGTATAAGCACCTACCTTCAAAGGCCACATTTGTGCTTGCTACGGCAGCACATATACTAAAATTGGATCGATACAGAGAAGATTAGCATGGCCCCTGCGAAAGGATGACACGCAAATCTGTGGAGCGCTCCATATTTACTCTTCTCTTTGTCACCAAATCACACATTCTACTATCTCAGTAGAGAAGATTAAGCATTAAAGACTCTAAAGTCAGTTGAAAGGCTTTGGCAGTGTTGAGGAATTTGCAGCACACCTTATGCACGACCATGTTGACCCAAATGTTCCTTTTTCATCGACCGTGCATCGGTGGTAAGACTTGCCAAGTACGAAACTTCACCTTAAGCCTCAGCTTGGCTACACCGGAAGTGGATGAGCCGTTCCATCCATCGCTTGTTTCAGCCCTAGCTTTAGTAGCTTAAGGTAAAGTGTATGCGACTGGAGGGCAGTCTGTTGCTTACCACCTTTCTGAAAGCCTGCTGAGGAATGGCGCGTATAAGCACCTACCTTCAAAGGCCACATTTGTGCTTGCTACGGCAGCACATATACTAAAATTGGATCGATACAGAGAAGATTAGCATGGCCCCTGCGAAAGGATGACACGCAAATCCGTGAAGCGCTCCATATTTTCTCTTCTCTTTGTCACCAAATCACACATTCTACTATCTCAGTAGAGAAGATTAAGCTTTAGAGCCTCCTACGTGTGTTGGAAGACTTTGACAGTGTTGTGAAATTTGAAGTACACCTTACGCACTACAGTGTTAACACATTAGCATGGCCCCTGCGAAAGGATGACACGCAAATCCGTGGAGCGCTCCATATTTACTCTTCTCTTTGTCACCAAATCACACATTCTACAATCTCAGTAGAGAAGATTAAGCATTAAAGCCTCTAAAGTCAGTTGAAAGGCTTTGGCAGTGTTGAGGAATTTGCAGCACACCTTATGCACGACCATGTTGACCCAAATGTTCCTTTTTCATCGACCGTGCATCGGTGGTAAGACTTGCCAAGTACGAAACTTCACCTTAAGCCTCAGCTTGGCTACACCGGAAGTGGATGAGCCGTTCCATCCATCGCTTGTTTCAGCCCTAGCTTTAGTAGCTTAAGGTAAAGTGTATGCGACTGGAGGGCAGTCTGTTGCTTACCACCTTTCTGAAAGCCTGCTGAGGAATGGCGCGTATAAGCACCTACCTTCAAAGGCCACATTTGTGCTTGCTACGGCAGCACATATACTAAAATTGGATCGATACAGAGAAGATTAGCATGGCCCCTGCGAAAGGATGACACGCAAATCCGTGAAGCGCTCCATATTTTCTCTTCTCTTTGTCACCAAATCACACATTCTACTATCTCAGTAGAGAAGATTAAGCTTTAGAGCCTCCTACGTGTGTTGGAAGACTTTGACAGTGTTGTGAAATTTGAAGTACACCTTACGCACTACAGTGTTAACACATTAGCATGGCCCCTGCGAAAGGATGACACGCAAATCCATGGAGCGCTCCATATTTACTCTTCTCTTTGTCACCAAATCACACATTCTACAATCTCAGTAGAGAAGATTAAGCATTAAAGCCTCTAAAGTCAGTTGAAAGGCTTTGGCAGTGTTGAGGAATTTGCAGCACACCTTATGCACGACCATGTTGACCCAAATGTTCCTTTTTCATCGACCGTGCATCGGTGGTAAGACTTGCCAAGTACGAAACTTCACCTTAAGCCTCAGCTTGGCTACACCGAAAGTGGATGAGCCGTTCCATCGATCGCTTGTTTCAGCCCTAGCTTTAGTAGCTTAAGGTAAAGTGTATGCGACTGGAGGGCAGTCTGTTGCTTACCACCTTTCTGAAAGCCTGCTGAGGAATGGCGCGTATAAGCACCTACCTTCAAAGGCCACATTTGTGCTTGCTACGGCAGCACATATACTAAAATTGGATCGATACAGAGAAGATTAGCATGGCCCCTGCGAAAGGATGACACGCAAATCCGTGAAGCGCTCCATATTTTCTCTTCTCTTTGTCACCAAATCACACATTGCACTATCTCAGTAGAGAAGATTAAGCTTTAGAGCCTCCTACGTGTGTTGGAAGACTTTGACAGTGTTGTGAAATTTGAAGTACACCTTACGCACTACAGTGTTAACACATTAGCATGGCCCCTGCGAAAGGATGACACGCAAATCCGTGGAGCGCTCCATATTTACTCTTCTCTTTGTCACCAAATCACACATTCTACAATCTCAGTAGAGAAGATTAAGCATTAAAGCCTCTAAAGTCAGTTGAAAGGCTTTGGCAGTGTTGAGGAATTTGCAGCACACCTTATGCACGACCATGTTGACCCAAATGTTCCTTTTTCATCGACCGTGCATCGGTGGTAAGACTTGCCAAGTACGAAACTTCACCTTAAGCCTCAGCTTGGCTACACCGAAAGTGGATGAGCCGTTCCATCCATCGCTTGTTTCAGCCCTAGCTTTAGTAGCTTAAGGTAAAGTGTATGCGACTGGAGGGCAGTCTGTTGCTTACCACCTTTCTGAAAGCCTGCTGAGGAATGGCGCGTATAAGCACCTACCTTCAAAGGCCACATTTGTGCTTGCTACGGCAGCACATATACTAAAATTGGATCGATACAGAGAAGATTAGCATGGCCCCTGCGAAAGGATGACACGCAAATCCGTGAAGCGCTCCATATTTTCTCTTCTCTTTGTCACCAAATCACACATTGCACTATCTCAGTAGAGAAGATTAAGCTTTAGAGCCTCCTACGTGTGTTGGAAGACTTTGACAGTGTTGTGAAATTTGAAGTACACCTTACGCACTACAGTGTTAACACATTAGCATGGCACCTGCGAAAGGATGACACGCAAATCCGTGGAGCGCTCCATATTTACTCTTCTCTTTGTCACCAAATCACACATTCTACTATCTCAGTAGAGAAGATTAAGCATTAAAGCCTCTAAAGTCAGTTGAAAGGCTTTGGCAGTGTTGAGGAATTTGCAGCACACCTTATGCACGACCATGTTGACCCAAATGTTCCTTTTTCATCGACCGTGCATCGGTGGTAAGACTTGCCAAGTACGAAACTTCACCTTAAGCCTCAGCTTGGCTACACCGGAAGTGGATGAGCCGTTCCATCCATCGCTTGTTTCAGCCCTAGCTTTAGTAGCTTAAGGTAAAGTGTATGCGACTGGAGGGCAGTCTGTTGCTTACCACCTTTCTGAAAGCCTGCTGAGGAATGGCGCGTATAAGCACCTACCTTCAAAGGCCACATTTGTGCTTGCTACGGCAGCACATATACTAAAATTGGATCGATACAGAGAAGATTAGCATGGTCCCTGCGAAAGGATGACACGCAAATCTGTGGAGCGCTCCATATTTACTCTTCTCTTTGTCACCAAATCACACATTCTACTATCTCAGTAGAGAAGATTAAGCATTAAAGACTCTAAAGTCAGTTGAAAGGCTTTGGCAGTGTTGAGGAATTTGCAGCACACCTTATGCACGACCATGTTGACCCAAATGTTCCTTTTTCATCGACCGTGCATCGGTGGTAAGACTTGCCAAGTACGAAACTTCACCTTAAGCCTCAGCTTGGCTACACCGGAAGTGGATGAGCCGTTCCATCCATCGCTTGTTTCAGCCCTAGCTTTAGTAGCTTAAGGTAAAGTGTATGCGACTGGAGGGCAGTCTGTTGCTTACCACCTTTCTGAAAGCCTGCTGAGGAATGGCGCGTATAAGCACCTACCTTCAAAGGCCACATTTGTGCTTGCTACGGCAGCACATATACTAAAATTGGATCGATACAGAGAAGATTAGCATGGCCCCTGCGAAAGGATGACACGCAAATCCGTGAAGCGCTCCATATTTTCTCTTCTCTTTGTCACCAAATCACACATTCTACTATCTCAGTAGAGAAGATTAAGCTTTAGAGCCTCCTACGTGTGTTGGAAGACTTTGACAGTGTTGTGAAATTTGAAGTACACCTTACGCACTACAGTGTTAACACATTAGCATGGCCCCTGCGAAAGGATGACACGCAAATCCGTGTAGCGCTCCATATTTACTCTTCTCTTTGTCACCAAATCACACATTCTACAATCTCAGTAGAGAAGATTAAGCATTAAAGCCTCTAAAGTCAGTTGAAAGGCTTTGGCAGTGTTGAGGAATTTGCAGCACACCTTATGCACGACCATGTTGACCCAAATGTTCCTTTTTCATCGACCGTGCATCGGTGGTAAGACTTGCCAAGTACGAAACTTCACCTTAAGCCTCAGCTTGGCTACACCGGAAGTGGATGAGCCGTTCCATCCATCGCTTGTTTCAGCCCTAGCTTTAGTAGCTTAAGGTAAAGTGTATGCGACTGGAGGGCAGTCTGTTGCTTACCACCTTTCTGAAAGCCTGCTGAGGAATGGCGCGTATAAGCACCTACCTTCAAAGGCCACATTTGTGCTTGCTACGGCAGCACATATACTAAAATTGGATCGATACAGAGAAGATTAGCATGGCCCCTGCGAAAGGATGACACGCAAATCCGTGAAGCGCTCCATATTTTCTCTTCTCTTTGTCACCAAATCACACATTGCACTATCTCAGTAGAGAAGATTAAGCTTTAGAGCCTCCTACGTGTGTTGGAAGACTTTGACAGTGTTGTGAAATTTGCAGCACACCTTATGCACGACCATGTTGACCCAAATGTTCCTTTTTCATCGACCGTGCATCGGTGGTAAGACTTGCCAAGTACGAAACTTCACCTTAAGCCTCAGCTTGGCTACACCGAAAGTGGATGAGCCGTTCCATCCATCGCTTGTTTCAGCCCTAGCTTTAGTAGCTTAAGGTAAAGTGTATGCGACTGGAGGGCAGTCTGTTGCTTACCACCTTTCTGAAAGCCTGCTGAGGAATGGCGCGTATAAGCACCTACCTTCAAAGGCCACATTTGTGCTTGCTACGGCAGCACATATACTAAAATTGGATCGATACAGAGAAGATTAGCATGGCCCCTGCGAAAGGATGACACGCAAATCCGTGAAGCGCTCCATATTTTCTCTTCTCTTTGTCACCAAATCACACATTGCACTATCTCAGTAGAGAAGATTAAGCTTTAGAGCCTCCTACGTGTGTTGGAAGACTTTGAGGGTGTTGTGAAATTTGAAGTAAACCTTACGCACTACAGTGTTAACACATTAGCATGGCCCCCACGAAAGGATGACACGCAAATCCGTGGAGCGCTCCATATTTACTCTTCTCTTTGTCACCAAATCACACATTCTACTATCTCAGTAGAGAAGATTAAGCATTAAAGCCTCTAAAGTCAGTTGAAAGGCTTTGGCAGTGTTTAGGAATTTGCAGCACACCTTATGCACGACCATGTTGACCCAAATGCTCCTTTTTCATCGACCGTGCATCGGTGGTAAGACTTGCCAAGTACGAAACTTCACCCTAAGCCTCAGCTTGGCTACACCGAAAGTGGATGAGCCGTTCCATCCATCGCTTGTTTCAGCCCTAGCTTTAGTAGCTTAAGGTAAAGAGTATGCGACTGGAGGGCAGTCTGTTGCTTACCACCTTTCTGAAAGCCTGCTAAGGAATGGCGCGTATAAGCACCTACGTTCAAAGGCCACATTTGTGCTTGCTACGGCAGCACATATACTAAAATTGGATCGATACAGAGAAGATTAGCATGGCCCCTGCAAAAGGATGACACGCAAATCCGTGAAGCGCTCCATATTTTCTCTTTTCTTTGTCACCAAATCACACATTGCACTATCTCAGTAGAGAAGATTAAGCTTTAGAGCCTCCTACGTGTGTTGGAAGACTTTGAGGGTGTTGTGAAATTTGAAGTAAACCTTACGCACTACAGTGTTAACACATTAGCATGGCCCCCACGAAAGGATGACACGCAAATCCGTGGAGCGCTCCATATTTACTCTTCTCTTTGTCACCAAATCACACATTCTACTATCTCAGTAGAGAAGATTAAGCATTAAAGCCTCTAAAGTCAGTTGAAAGGCTTTGGCAGTGTTTAGGAATTTGCAGCACACCTTATGCACGACCATGTTGACCCAAATGTTCCTTTTTCATCGACCGTGCATCGGTGGTAAGACTTGCCAAGTACGAAACTTCACCCTAAGCCTCAGCTTGGCTACACCGAAAGTGGATGAGCCGTTCCATCCATCGCTTGTTTCAGCCCTAGCTTTAGTAGCTTAAGGTGAAGTGTATGCGACTGGAGGGCAGTCTGTTGCTTACCACCTTTCTGAAAGCCTGCTGAGGAATGGCGCGTATAAGCACCTACCTTCAAAGGCCACATTTGTGCTTGCTACGGCAGCACATATGCTAAAATTGGATCGATACAGAGAAGATTAGCATGGCCCCTGCGAAAGGATGACACGCAAATCCGTGAAGCGCTCCATATTTTCTCTTCTCTTTGTCACCAAATCACACATTGCACTATCTCAGTAGAGAAGATTAAGCTTTAGAGCCTCCTACGTGTGTTGGAAGACTTTGACAGTGTTGTGAAATTTGAAGTACACCTTACGCACTACAGTGTTAACACATTAGCATGGCACCTGCGAAAGGATGACACGCAAATCCGTGGAGCGCTCCATATTTACTCTTCTCTTTGTCACCAAATCACACATTCTACTATCTCAGTAGAGAAGATTAAGCATTAAAGCCTCTAAAGTCAGTTGAAAGGCTTTGGCAGTGTTGAGGAATTTGCAGCACACCTTATGCACGACCATGTTGACCCAAATGTTCCTTTTTCATCGACCGTGCATCAGTGGTAAGACTTGCCAAGTACGAAACTTCACCTTAAGCCTCAGCTTGGCTACACCGAAAGTGGATGAGCCGTTCCATCCATCGCTTGTTTCAGCCCTAGCTATAGTAGCTTAAGGTAAAGTGTATGCGACTGGAGGGCAGTCTGTTGCTTACCACCTTTCTGAAAGCCTGCTGAGGAATGGCGCGTATAAGAACCTGCCGTAGCAAGCACAAATGTGGCCTTTGAAGGTTCAAAGGCCACATTTGTGCTTGCTACGGCAGCACATATACTAAAATTGGATCGATACAGAGAAGATTAGCATGGCCCCTGCGAAAGGATGACACGCAAATCTGTGGAGCGCTCCATATTTACTCTTCTCTTTGTCACCAAATCACACATTCTACTATCTCAGTAGAGAAGATTAAGCATTAAAGCCTCTAAAGTCAGTTGAAAGGCTTTGGCAGTGTTGAGGAATTTGCAGCAAACCTTATGCACGACCATGTTGACCCAAATGTTCCTTTTTCATCGACCGTGCATCGGTGTTAAGAATTGCCAAGTACGAAACTTTACCCTAGGCCTAAGCTTGGCTACACCGAAAGTGGATTAGCCGTTCCATCCATCGCTTGTTTCAGCCCTAGATTTAGTAGCTTAAGGTGAAGTGTATGCGACTGGAGGGCAGTCTGTTTCTTACCACCTTTCTGAAAGCCTGCTGAGGAATGGCGCGTATAAGCACCTACCTTCAAAGGCCACATTTGTGCTTGCTACGGCAGCACATATACTAAAATTGGATCGATACAGAGAAGATTAGCATGGCCCCTGCGAAAGGATGACACGCAAATCCGTGAAGCGCTCCATATTTTCTCTTCTCTTTGTCACCAAATCACACATTGCACTATCTCAGTAGAGAAGATTAAGCTTTAGAGCCTCCTACGTGTGTTGGAAGACTTTGACAGTGTTGTGAAATTTGCAGCACACCTTATGCACGACCATGTTGACCCAAATGTTCCTTTTTCATCGACCGTGCATCGGTGGTAAGACTTGCCAAGTACGAAACTTCACCTTAAGCCTCAGCTTGGCTACACCGAAAGTGGATGAGCCGTTCCATCCATCGCTTGTTTCAGCCCTAGCTTTAGTAGCTTAAGGTAAAGTGTATGCGACTGGAGGGCAGTCTGTTGCTTACCACCTTTCTGAAAGCCTGCTGAGGAATGGCGCGTATAAGCACCTACCTTCAAAGGCCACATTTGTGCTTGCTACGGCAGCACATATACTAAAATTGGATCGATACAGAGAAGATTAGCATGGCCCCTGCGAAAGGATGACACGCAAATCCGTGAAGCGCTCCATATTTTCTCTTCTCTTTGTCACCAAATCACACATTGCACTATCTCAGTAGAGAAGATTAAGCTTTAGAGCCTCCTACGTGTGTTGGAAGACTTTGACAGTGTTGTGAAATTTGAAGTACACCTTACGCACTACAGTGTTAACACATTAGCATGGCCCCTACGAAAGGATGACACGCAAATCCGTGGAGCGCTCCATATTTACTCTTCTCTTTGTCACCAAATCACACATTCTACTATCTCAGTAGAGAAGATTAAGCATTAAAGCCTCTAAAGTCAGTTTAAAGGCTTTGGCAGTGTTTAGGAATTTGCAGCACACCTTATGCACGACCATGTTGACCCAAATGTTCCTTTTTCATCGACCGTGCATCGATGGTAAGAATTGCCAAGTACGAAACTTCACCCTAAGCCTCAGCTTGGCTACACCGAAAGTGGATGAGCTGTTCCATCCATCGCTTGTTTCAGCCCTAGCTTTAGTAGCTTAAGGTGAAGTGTATGCGACTGGAGGGCAGTCTGTTGCTTACCACCTTTCTGAAAGCCTGCTGAGGAATGGCGCGTATAAGCACCTACCTTCAAAGGCCACATTTGTGCTTGCTACGGCAGCACATATGCTAAAATTGGATCGATACAGAGAAGATTAGCATGGCCCCTGCGAAAGGATGACACGCAAATCCGTGAAGCGCTCCATATTTTCTCTTCTCTTTGTCACCAAATCACACATTGCACTATCTCAGTAGAGAAGATTAAGCTTTAGAGCCTCCTACGTGTGTTGGAAGACTTTGACAGTGTTGTGAAATTTGCAGCACACCTTATGCACGACCATGTTGACCCAAATGTTCCTTTTTCATCGACCGTGCATCGGTGGTAAGACTTGCCAAGTACGAAACTTCACCTTAAGCCTCAGCTTGGCTACACCGAAAGTGGATGAGCCGTTCCATCCATCGCTTGTTTCAGCCCTAGCTTTAGTAGCTTAAGGTAAAGTGTATGCGACTGGAGGGCAGTCTGTTGCTTACCACCTTTCTGAAAGCCTGCTGAGGAATGGCGCGTATAAGCACCTACCTTCAAAGGCCACATTTGTGCTTGCTACGGCAGCACATATACTAAAATTGGATCGATACAGAGAAGATTAGCATGGCCCCTGCGAAAGGATGACACGCAAATCCGTGAAGCGCTCCATATTTTCTCTTCTCTTTGTCACCAAATCACACATTGCACTATCTCAGTAGAGAAGATTAAGCTTTAGAGCCTCCTACGTGTGTTGGAAGACTTTGAGGGTGTTGTGAAATTTGAAGTAAACCTTACGCACTACAGTGTTAACACATTAGCATGGCCCCCACGAAAGGATGACACGCAAATCCGTGGAGCGCTCCATATTTACTCTTCTCTTTGTCACCAAATCACACATTCTACTATCTCAGTAGAGAAGATTAAGCATTAAAGCCTCTAAAGTCAGTTGAAAGGCTTTGGCAGTGTTTAGGAATTTGCAGCACACCTTATGCACGACCATGTTGACCCAAATGCTCCTTTTTCATCGACCGTGCATCGGTGGTAAGACTTGCCAAGTACGAAACTTCACCCTAAGCCTCAGCTTGGCTACACCGAAAGTGGATGAGCCGTTCCATCCATCGCTTGTTTCAGCCCTAGCTTTAGTAGCTTAAGGTAAAGAGTATGCGACTGGAGGGCAGTCTGTTGCTTACCACCTTTCTGAAAGCCTGCTAAGGAATGGCGCGTATAAGCACCTACGTTCAAAGGCCACATTTGTGCTTGCTACGGCAGCACATATACTAAAATTGGATCGATACAGAGAAGATTAGCATGGCCCCTGCGAAAGGATGACACGCAAATCCGTGAAGCGCTCCATATTTTCTCTTCTCTTTGTCACCAAATCACACATTGCACTATCTCAGTAGAGAAGATTAAGCTTTAGAGCCTCCTACGTGTGTTGGAAGACTTTGAGGGTGTTGTGAAATTTGAAGTAAACCTTACGCACTACAGTGTTAACACATTAGCATGGCCCCCACGAAAGGATGACACGCAAATCCGTGGAGCGCTCCATATTTACTCTTCTCTTTGTCACCAAATCACACATTCTACTATCTCAGTAGAGAAGATTAAGCATTAAAGCCTCTAAAGTCAGTTGAAAGGCTTTGGCAGTGTTTAGGAATTTGCAGCACACCTTATGCACGACCATGTTGACCCAAATGTTCCTTTTTCATCGACCGTGCATCGGTGGTAAGACTTGCCAAGTACGAAACTTCACCCTAAGCCTCAGCTTGGCTACACCGAAAGTGGATGAGCCGTTCCATCCATCGCTTGTTTCAGCCCTAGCTTTAGTAGCTTAAGGTGAAGTGTATGCGACTGGAGGGCAGTCTGTTGCTTACCACCTTTCTGAAAGCCTGCTGAGGAATGGCGCGTATAAGCACCTACCTTCAAAGGCCACATTTGTGCTTGCTACGGCAGCACATATGCTAAAATTGGATCGATACAGAGAAGATTAGCATGGCCCCTGCGAAAGGATGACACGCAAATCCGTGAAGCGCTCCATATTTTCTCTTCTCTTTGTCACCAAATCACACATTGCACTATCTCAGTAGAGAAGATTAAGCTTTAGAGCCTCCTACGTGTGTTGGAAGACTTTGACAGTGTTGTGAAATTTGAAGTACACCTTACGCACTACAGTGTTAACACATTAGCATGGCACCTGCGAAAGGATGACACGCAAATCCGTGGAGCGCTCCATATTTACTCTTCTCTTTGTCACCAAATCACACATTCTACTATCTCAGTAGAGAAGATTAAGCATTAAAGCCTCTAAAGTCAGTTGAAAGGCTTTGGCAGTGTTGAGGAATTTGCAGCACACCTTATGCACGACCATGTTGACCCAAATGTTCCTTTTTCATCGACCGTGCATCAGTGGTAAGACTTGCCAAGTACGAAACTTCACCTTAAGCCTCAGCTTGGCTACACCGAAAGTGGATGAGCCGTTCCATCCATCGCTTGTTTCAGCCCTAGCTATAGTAGCTTAAGGTAAAGTGTATGCGACTGGAGGGCAGTCTGTTGCTTACCACCTTTCTGAAAGCCTGCTGAGGAATGGCGCGTATAAGAACCTACCTTCAAAGGCCACATTTGTGCTTGCTACGGCAGCACATATACTAAAATTGGATCGATACAGAGAAGATTAGCATGGCCCCTGCGAAAGGATGACACGCAAATCTGTGGAGCGCTCCATATTTACTCTTCTCTTTGTCACCAAATCACACATTCTACTATCTCAGTAGAGAAGATTAAGCATTAAAGCCTCTAAAGTCAGTTGAAAGGATTTGGCAGTGTTGAGGAATTTGCAGCAAACCTTATGCACGACCATGTTGACCCAAATGTTCCTTTTTCATCGACCGTGCATCGGTGTTAAGAATTGCCAAGTACGAAACTTTACCCTAGGCCTAAGCTTGGCTACACCGAAAGTGGATTAGCCGTTCCATCCATCGCTTGTTTCAGCCCTAGATTTAGTAGCTTAAGGTGAAGTGTATGCGACTGGAGGGCAGTCTGTTTCTTACCACCTTTCTGAAAGCCTGCTGAGGAATGGCGCGTATAAGCACCTACCTTCAAAGGCCACATTTGTGCTTGCTACGGCAGCACATATACTAAAATTGGATCGATACAGAGAAGATTAGCATGGCCCCTGCGAAAGGATGACACGCAAATCCGTGAAGCGCTCCATATTTTCTCTTCTCTTTGTCACCAAATCACACATTGCACTATCTCAGTAGAGAAGATTAAGCTTTAGAGCCTCCTACGTGTGTTGGAAGACTTTGACAGTGTTGTGAAATTTGCAGCACACCTTATGCACGACCATGTTGACCCAAATGTTCCTTTTTCATCGACCGTGCATCGGTGGTAAGACTTGCCAAGTACGAAACTTCACCTTAAGCCTCAGCTTGGCTACACCGAAAGTGGATGAGCCGTTCCATCCATCGCTTGTTTCAGCCCTAGCTTTAGTAGCTTAAGGTAAAGTGTATGCGACTGGAGGGCAGTCTGTTGCTTACCACCTTTCTGAAAGCCTGCTGAGGAATGGCGCGTATAAGCACCTACCTTCAAAGGCCACATTTGTGCTTGCTACGGCAGCACATATACTAAAATTGGATCGATACAGAGAAGATTAGCATGGCCCCTGCGAAAGGATGACACGCAAATCCGTGAAGCGCTCCATATTTTCTCTTCTCTTTGTCACCAAATCACACATTGCACTATCTCAGTAGAGAAGATTAAGCTTTAGAGCCTCCTACGTGTGTTGGAAGACTTTGACAGTGTTGTGAAATTTGAAGTACACCTTACGCACTACAGTGTTAACACATTAGCATGGCCCCTACGAAAGGATGACACGCAAATCCGTGGAGCGCTCCATATTTACTCTTCTCTTTGTCACCAAATCACACATTCTACTATCTCAGTAGAGAAGATTAAGCATTAAAGCCTCTAAAGTCAGTTTAAAGGCTTTGGCAGTGTTTAGGAATTTGCAGCACACCTTATGCACGACCATGTTGACCCAAATGTTCCTTTTTCATCGACCGTGCATCGATGGTAAGAATTGCCAAGTACGAAACTTCACCCTAAGCCTCAGCTTGGCTACATCGAAAGTGGATGAGCTGTTCCATCCATCGCTTGTTTCAGCCCTAGCTTTAGTAGCTTAAGGTGAAGTGTATGCGACTGGAGGGCAGTCTGTTGCTTACCACCTTTCTGAAAGCCTGCTGAGGAATGGCGCGTATAAGCACCTACCTTCAAAGGCCACATTTGTGCTTGCTACGGCAGCACATATGCTAAAATTGGATCGATACAGAGAAGATTAGCATGGCCCCTGCGAAAGGATGACACGCAAATCCGTGAAGCGCTCCATATTTTCTCTTCTCTTTGTCACCAAATCACACATTGCACTATCTCAGTAGAGAAGATTAAGCTTTAGAGCCTCCTACGTGTGTTGGAAGACTTTGACAGTGTTGTGAAATTTGAAGTACACCTTACGCACTACAGTGTTAACACATTAGCATGGCCCCTACGAAAGGATGACACGCAAATCCGTGGAGCGCTCCATATTTACTCTTCTCTTTGTCACCAAATCACACATTCTACTATCTCAGTAGAGAAGATTACGCATTAAAGCCTCTAAAGTCAGTTTAAAGGCTTTGGCAGTGTTTAGGAATTTGCAGCACACCTTATGCACGACCATGTTGACCCAAATGTTCCTTTTTCATCGACCGTGCATCGATGGTAAGAATTGCCAAGTACGAAACTTCACCCTAAGCCTCAGCTTGGCTACACCGAAAGTGGATGAGCTGTTCCATCCATCGCTTGATTCAGCCCTAGCTTTAGTAGCTTAAGGTAAAGAGTATGCGACTGGAGGGCAGTCTGTTGCTTACCACCTTTCTGAAAGCCTGCTGAGGAATGGCGCGTATAAGCACCTACCTTCAAAGGCCACATTTGTGCTTGCTACGGTAGCACATATACTAAAATTGGATCAATACAGAGAAGATTAGCATGGCCCCTGCGAAAGGATGACACGCAAATCCGTGAAGCGCTCCATATTTTCTCTTCTCTTTGTCACCAAATCACACATTGCACTATCTCAGTAGAGAAGATTAAGCTTTAGAGCCTCCTACGTGTGTTGGAAGACTTTGACAGTGTTGTGAAATTTGAAGTACACCTTACGCACTACAGTGTTAACACATTAGCATGGCACCTGCGAAAGGATGACACGCAAATCCGTGGAGCGCTCCATATTTACTCTTCTCTTTGTCACCAAATCACACATTCTACTATCTCAGTAGAGAAGATTAAGCATTAAAGCCTCTAAAGTCAGTTGAAAGGCTTTGGCAGTGTTGAGGAATTTGCAGCACACCTTATGCACGACCATGTTGACCCAAATGTTCCTTTTTCATCGACTGTGCATCAGTGGTAAGACTTGCCAAGTACGAAACTTCACCTTAAGCCTCAGCTTGGCTACACCGAAAGTGGATGAGCCGTTCCATCCATCGCTTGTTTCAGCCCTAGCTATAGTAGCTTAAGGTAAAGTGTATGCGACTGGAGGGCAGTCTGTTGCTTACCACCTTTCTGAAAGCCTGCTGAGGAATGGCGCGTATAAGAACCTACCTTCAAAGGCCACATTTGTGCTTGCTACGGCAGCACATATACTAAAATTGGATCGATACAGAGAAGATTAGCATGGCCCCTGCGAAAGGATGACACGCAAATCTGTGGAGCGCTCCATATTTACTCTTCTCTTTGTCACCAAATCACACATTCTACTATCTCAGTAGAGAAGATTAAGCATTAAAGCCTCTAAAGTCAGTTGAAAGGCTTTGGCAGTGTTGAGGAATTTGCAGCAAACCTTATGCACGACCATGTTGACCCAAATGTTCCTTTTTCATCGACCGTGCATCGGTGTTAAGAATTGCCAAGTACGAAACTTTACCCTAGGCCTAAGCTTGGCTACACCGGAGGTGGATTAGCCGTTCCATCCATCGCTTGTTTCAGCCCTAGATTTAGTAGCTTAAGGTGAAGTGTATGCGACTGGAGGGCAGTCTGTTTCTTACCACCTTTCTGAAAGCCTGCTGAGGAATGGCGCGTATAAGCACCTACCTTCAAAGGCCACATTTGTGCTTGCTACGGCAGCACATATACTAAAATTGGATCGATACAGAGAAGATTAGCATGGCCCCTGCGAAAGGATGACACGCAAATCCGTGAAGCGCTCCATATTTTCTCTTCTCTTTGTCACCAAATCACACATTGCACTATCTCAGTAGAGAAGATTAAGCTTTAGAGCCTCCTACGTGTGTTGGAAGACTTTGACAGTGTTGTGAAATTTGCATCACACCTTATGCACGACCATGTTGACCCAAATGTTCCTTTTTCATCGACCGTGCATCGGTGGTAAGACTTGCCAAGTACGAAACTTCACCTTAAGCCTCAGCTTGGCTACACCGAAAGTGGATGAGCCGTTCCATCCATCGCTTGTTTCAGCCCTAGCTTTAGTAGCTTAAGGTAAAGTGTATGCGACTGGAGGGCAGTCTGTTGCTTACCACCTTTCTGAAAGCCTGCTGAGGAATGGCGCGTATAAGCACCTACCTTCAAAGGCCACATTTGTGCTTGCTACGGCAGCACATATACTAAAATTGGATCGATACAGAGAAGATTAGCATGGCCCCTGCGAAAGGATGACACGCAAATCCGTGAAGCGCTCCATATTTTCTCTTCTCTTTGTCACCAAATCACACATTGCACTATCTCAGTAGAGAAGATTAAGCTTTAGAGCCTCCTACGTGTGTTGGAAGACTTTGACAGTGTTGTGAAATTTGAAGTACACCTTACGCACTACAGTGTTAACACATTAGCATGGCCCCTACGAAAGGATGACACGCAAATCCGTGGAGCGCTCCATATTTACTCTTCTCTTTGTCACCAAATCACACATTCTACTATCTCAGTAGAGAAGATTAAGCATTAAAGCCTCTAAAGTCAGTTTAAAGGCTTTGGCAGTGTTTAGGAATTTGCAGCACACCTTATGCACGACCATGTTGACCCAAATGTTCCTTTTTCATCGACCGTGCATCGATGGTAAGAATTGCCAAGTACGAAACTTCACCCTAAGCCTCAGCTTGGCTACACCGAAAGTGGATGAGCTGTTCCATCCATCGCTTGTTTCAGCCCTAGCTTTAGTAGCTTAAGGTGAAGTGTATGCGACTGGAGGGCAGTCTGTTGCTTACCACCTTTCTGAAAGCCTGCTGAGGAATGGCGCGTATAAGCACCTACCTTCAAAGGCCACATTTGTGCTTGCTACGGCAGCACATATGCTAAAATTGGATCGATACAGAGAAGATTAGCATGGCCCCTGCGAAAGGATGACACGCAAATCCGTGAAGCGCTCCATATTTTCTCTTCTCTTTGTCACCAAATCACACATTGCACTATCTCAGTAGAGAAGATTAAGCTTTAGAGCCTCCTACGTGTGTTGGAAGACTTTGACAGTGTTGTGAAATTTGAAGTACACCTTACGCACTACAGTGTTAACACATTAGCATGGCCCCTACGAAAGGATGACACGCAAATCCGTGGAGCGCTCCATATTTACTCTTCTCTTTGTCACCAAATCACACATTCTACTATCTCAGTAGAGAAGATTACGCATTAAAGCCTCTAAAGTCAGTTTAAAGGCTTTGGCAGTGTTTAGGAATTTGCAGCACACCTTATGCACGACCATGTTGACCCAAATGTTCCTTTTTCATCGACCGTGCATCGATGGTAAGAATTGCCAAGTACGAAACTTCACCCTAAGCCTCAGCTTGGCTACACCGAAAGTGGATGAGCTGTTCCATCCATCGCTTGATTCAGCCCTAGCTTTAGTAGCTTAAGGTGAAGTGTATGCGACTGGAGGGCAGTCTGTTGCTTACCACCTTTCTGAAAGCCTGCTGAGGAATGGCGCGTATAAGCACCTACCTTCAAAGGCCACATTTGTGCTTGCTACGGCAGCACATATGCTAAAATTGGATCGATACAGAGAAGATTAGCATGGCCCCTGCGAAAGGATGACACGCAAATCCGTGAAGCGCTCCATATTTTCTCTTCTCTTTGTCACCAAATCACACATTGCACTATCTCAGTAGAGAAGATTAAGCTTTAGAGCCTCCTACGTGTGTTGGAAGACTTTGACAGTGTTGTGAAATTTGAAGTACACCTTACGCACTACAGTGTTAACACATTAGCATGGCCCCTACGAAAGGATGACACGCAAATCCGTGGAGCGCTCCATATTTACTCTTCTCTTTGTCACCAAATCACACATTCTACTATCTCAGTAGAGAAGATTAAGCATTAAAGCCTCTAAAGTCAGTTTAAAGGCTTTGGCAGTGTTTAGGAATTTGCAGCACACCTTATGCACGACCATGTTGACCCAAATGTTCCTTTTTCATCGACCGTGCATCGATGGTAAGAATTGCCAAGTACGAAACTTCACCCTAAGCCTCAGCTTGGCTACACCGAAAGTGGATGAGCTGTTCCATCCATCGCTTGTTTCAGCCCTAGCTTTAGTAGCTTAAGGTGAAGTGTATGCGACTGGAGGGCAGTCTGTTGCTTACCACCTTTCTGAAAGCCTGCTGAGGAATGGCGCGTATAAGCACCTACCTTCAAAGGCCACATTTGTGCTTGCTACGGCAGCACATATGCTAAAATTGGATCGATACAGAGAAGATTAGCATGGCCCCTGCGAAAGGATGACACGCAAATCCGTGAAGCGCTCCATATTTTCTCTTCTCTTTGTCACCAAATCACACATTGCACTATCTCAGTAGAGAAGATTAAGCTTTAGAGCCTCCTACGTGTGTTGGAAGACTTTGACAGTGTTGTGAAATTTGAAGTACACCTTACGCACTACAGTGTTAACACATTAGCATGGCCCCTACGAAAGGATGACACGCAAATCCGTGGAGCGCTCCATATTTACTCTTCTCTTTGTCACCAAATCACACATTCTACTATCTCAGTAGAGAAGATTACGCATTAAAGCCTCTAAAGTCAGTTTAAAGGCTTTGGCAGTGTTTAGGAATTTGCAGCACACCTTATGCACGACCATGTTGACCCAAATGTTCCTTTTTCATCGACCGTGCATCGATGGTAAGAATTGCCAAGTACGAAACTTCACCCTAAGCCTCAGCTTGGCTACACCGAAAGTGGATGAGCTGTTCCATCCATCGCTTGATTCAGCCCTAGCTTTAGTAGCTTAAGGTGAAGTGTATGCGACTGGAGGGCAGTCTGTTGCTTACCACCTTTCTGAAAGCCTGCTGAGGAATGGCGCGTATAAGCACCTACCTTCAAAGGCCACATTTGTGCTTGCTACGGCAGCACATATGCTAAAATTGGATCGATACAGAGAAGATTAGCATGGCCCCTGCGAAAGGATGACACGCAAATCCGTGAAGCGCTCCATATTTTCTCTTCTCTTTGTCACCAAATCACACATTGCACTATCTCAGTAGAGAAGATTAAGCTTTAGAGCCTCCTACGTGTGTTGGAAGACTTTGACAGTGTTGTGAAATTTGAAGTACACCTTACGCACTACAGTGTTAACACATTAGCATGGCCCCTACGAAAGGATGACACGCAAATCCGTGGAGCGCTCCATATTTACTCTTCTCTTTGTCACCAAATCACACATTCTACTATCTCAGTAGAGAAGATTAAGCATTAAAGCCTCTAAAGTCAGTTTAAAGGCTTTGGCAGTGTTTAGGAATTTGCAGCACACCTTATGCACGACCATGTTGACCCAAATGTTCCTTTTTCATCGACCGTGCATCGATGGTAAGAATTGCCAAGTACGAAACTTCACCCTAAGCCTCAGCTTGGCTACACCGAAAGTGGATGAGCTGTTCCATCCATCGCTTGTTTCAGCCCTAGCTTTAGTAGCTTAAGGTGAAGTGTATGCGACTGGAGGGCAGTCTGTTGCTTACCACCTTTCTGAAAGCCTGCTGAGGAATGGCGCGTATAAGCACCTACCTTCAAAGGCCACATTTGTGCTTGCTACGGCAGCACATATGCTAAAATTGGATCGATACAGAGAAGATTAGCATGGCCCCTGCGAAAGGATGACACGCAAATCCGTGAAGCGCTCCATATTTTCTCTTCTCTTTGTCACCAAATCACACATTGCACTATCTCAGTAGAGAAGATTAAGCTTTAGAGCCTCCTACGTGTGTTGGAAGACTTTGACAGTGTTGTGAAATTTGAAGTACACCTTACGCACTACAGTGTTAACACATTAGCATGGCCCCTACGAAAGGATGACACGCAAATCCGTGGAGCGCTCCATATTTACTCTTCTCTTTGTCACCAAATCACACATTCTACTATCTCAGTAGAGAAGATTAAGCATTAAAGCCTCTAAAGTCAGTTTAAAGGCTTTGGCAGTGTTTAGGAATTTGCAGCACACCTTATGCACGACCATGTTGACCCAAATGTTCCTTTTTCATCGACCGTGCATCGATGGTAAGAATTGCCAAGTACGAAACTTCACCCTAAGCCTCAGCTTGGCTACACCGAAAGTGGATGAGCTGTTCCATCCATCGCTTGATTCAGCCCTAGCTTTAGTAGCTTAAGGTAAAGAGTATGCGACTGGAGGGCAGTCTGTTGCTTACCACCTTTCTGAAAGCCTGCTGAGGAATGGCGCGTATAAGCACCTACCTTCAAAGGCCACATTTGTGCTTGCTACGGTAGCACATATACTAAAATTGGATCGATACAGAGAAGATTAGCATGGCCCCTGCGAAAGGATGACACGCAAATCCGTGAAGCGCTCCATATTTTCTCTTCTCTTTGTCACCAAATCACACATTGCACTATCTCAGTAGAGAAGATTAAGCTTTAGAGCCTCCTACGTGTGTTGGAAGACTTTGACAGTGTTGTGAAATTTGAAGTACACCTTACGCACTACAGTGTTAACACATTAGCATGGCACCTGCGAAAGGATGACACGCAAATCCGTGGAGCGCTCCATATTTACTCTTCTCTTTGTCACCAAATCACACATTCTACTATCTCAGTAGAGAAGATTAAGCATTAAAGCCTCTAAAGTCAGTTGAAAGGCTTTGGCAGTGTTGAGGAATTTGCAGCACACCTTATGCACGACCATGTTGACCCAAATGTTCCTTTTTCATCGACCGTGCATCAGTGGTAAGACTTGCCAAGTACGAAACTTCACCTTAAGCCTCAGCTTGGCTACACCGAAAGTGGATGAGCCGTTCCATCCATCGCTTGTTTCAGCCCTAGCTATAGTAGCTTAAGGTAAAGTGTATGCGACTGGAGGGCAGTCTGTTGCTTACCACCTTTCTGAAAGCCTGCTGAGGAATGGCGCGTATAAGCACCTACCTTCAAAGGCCACATTTGTGCTTGCTACGGCAGCACATATACTAAAATTGGATCGATACAGAGAAGATTAGCATGGCCCCTGCGAAAGGATGACACGCAAATCTGTGGAGCGCTCCATATTTACTCTTCTCTTTGTCACCAAATCACACATTCTACTATCTCAGTAGAGAAGATTAAGCATTAAAGCCTCTAAAGTCAGTTGAAAGGCTTTGGCAGTGTTGAGGAATTTGCAGCAAACCTTATGCACGACCATGTTGACCCAAATGTTCCTTTTTCATCGACCGTGCATCGGTGTTAAGAATTGCCAAGTACGAAACTTTACCCTAGGCCTAAGCTTGGCTACACCGAAAGTGGATTAGCCGTTCCATCCATCGCTTGTTTCAGCCCTAGATTTAGTAGCTTAAGGTGAAGTGTATGCGACTGGAGGGCAGTCTGTTTCTTACCACCTTTCTGAAAGCCTGCTGAGGAATGGCGCGTATAAGCACCTACCTTCAAAGGCCACATTTGTGCTTGCTACGGCAGCACATATACTAAAATTGGATCGATACAGAGAAGATTAGCATGGCCCCTGCGAAAGGATGACACGCAAATCCGTGAAGCGCTCCATATTTTCTCTTCTCTTTGTCACCAAATCACACATTGCACTATCTCAGTAGAGAAGATTAAGCATTAAAGCCTCTAAAGTCAGTTGAAAGGCTTTGGCAGTGTTTAGGAATTTGCAGCACACCTTATGCACGACCATGTTGACCCAAATGTTCCTTTTTCATCGACCGTGCATCGGTGGTAAGACTTGCCAAGTACGAAACTTCACCCTAAGCCTCAGCTTGGCTACACCGAAAGTGGATGAGCCGTTCCATCCATCGCTTGTTTCAGCCCTAGCTTTAGTAGCTTAAGGTAAAGAGTATGCGACTGGAGGGCAGTCTGTTGCTTACCACCTTTCTGAAAGCCTGCTGAGGAATGGCGCGTATAAGCACCTACCTTCAAAGGCCACATTTGTGCTTGCTACGGCAGCACATATACTAAAATTGGATCGATACAGAGAAGATTAGCATGGCCCCTGCGAAAGGATGACACGCAAATCCGTGAAGCGCTCCATATTTTCTCTTCTCTTTGTCACCAAATCACACATTGCACTATCTCAGTAGAGAAGATTAAGCTTTAGAGCCTCCTACGTGTGTTGGAAGACTTTGACAGTGTTGTGAAATTTGAAGTAAACCTTACGCACTACAGTGTTAACACATTAGCATGGCCCCCACGAAAGGATGACACGCAAATCCGTGGAGCGCTCCATATTTACTCTTCTCTTTGTCACCAAATCACACATTCTACTATCTCAGTAGAGAAGATTAAGCATTAAAGCCTCTAAAGTCAGTTGAAAGGCTTTGGCAGTGTTTAGGAATTTGCAGCACACCTTATGCACGACCATGTTGACCCAAATGTTCCTTTTTCATCGACCGTGCATCGGTGGTAAGACTTGCCAAGTACGAAACTTCACCCTAAGCCTCAGCTTGGCTACACCGAAAGTGGATGAGCCGTTCCATCCATCGCTTGTTTCAGCCCTAGCTTTAGTAGCTTAAGGTGAAGTGCATGCGACTGGAGGGCAGTCTGTTGCTTACCACCTTTCTGAAAGCCTGCTGAGGAATGGCGCGTATAAGCACCTACCTTCAAAGGCCACATTTGTGCTTGCTACGGCAGCACATATGCTAAAATTGGATCGATACAGAGAAGATTAGCATGGCCCCTGCGAAAGGATGACACGCAAATCCGTGAAGCGCTCCATATTTTCTCTTCTCTTTGTCACCAAATCACACATTGCACTATCTCAGTAGAGAAGATTAAGCTTTAGAGCCTCCTACGTGTGTTGGAAGACTTTGACAGTGTTGTGAAATTTGAAGTACACCTTACGCACTACAGTGTTAACACATTAGCATGGCCCCTACGAAAGGATGACACGCAAATCCGTGGAGCGCTCCATATTTACTCTTCTCTTTGTCACCAAATCACACATTCTACTATCTCAGTAGAGAAGATTAAGCATTAAAGCCTCTAAAGTCAGTTTAAAGGCTTTGGCAGTGTTTAGGAATTTGCAGCACACCTTATGCACGACCATGTTGACCCAAATGTTCCTTTTTCATCGACCGTGCATCGATGGTAAGAATTGCCAAGTACGAAACTTCACCCTAAGCCTCAGCTTGGCTACACCGAAAGTGGATGAGCTGTTCCATCCATCGCTTGTTTCAGCCCTAGCTTTAGTAGCTTAAGGTGAAGTGTATGCGACTGGAGGGCAGTCTGTTGCTTACCACCTTTCTGAAAGCCTGCTGAGGAATGGCGCGTATAAGCACCTACCTTCAAAGGCCACATTTGTGCTTGCTACGGCAGCACATATGCTAAAATTGGATCGATACAGAGAAGATTAGCATGGCCCCTGCGAAAGGATGACACGCAAATCCGTGAAGCGCTCCATATTTTCTCTTCTCTTTGTCACCAAATCACACATTGCACTATCTCAGTAGAGAAGATTAAGCTTTAGAGCCTCCTACGTGTGTTGGAAGACTTTGACAGTGTTGTGAAATTTGAAGTACACCTTACGCACTACAGTGTTAACACATTAGCATGGCCCCTACGAAAGGATGACACGCAAATCCGTGGAGCGCTCCATATTTACTCTTCTCTTTGTCACCAAATCACACATTCTACTATCTCAGTAGAGAAGATTAAGCATTAAAGCCTCTAAAGTCAGTTTAAAGGCTTTGGCAGTGTTTAGGAATTTGCAGCACACCTTATGCACGACCATGTTGACCCAAATGTTCCTTTTTCATCGACCGTGCATCGATGGTAAGAATTGCCAAGTACGAAACTTCACCCTAAGCCTCAGCTTGGCTACACCGAAAGTGGATGAGCTGTTCCATCCATCGCTTGATTCAGCCCTAGCTTTAGTAGCTTAAGGTAAAGAGTATGCGACTGGAGGGCAGTCTGTTGCTTACCACCTTTCTGAAAGCCTGCTGAGGAATGGCGCGTATAAGCACCTACCTTCAAAGGCCACATTTGTGCTTGCTACGGTAGCACATATACTAAAATTGGATCGATACAGAGAAGATTAGCATGGCCCCTGCGAAAGGATGACACGCAAATCCGTGAAGCGCTCCATATTTTCTCTTCTCTTTGTCACCAAATCACACATTGCACTATCTCAGTAGAGAAGATTAAGCTTTAGAGCCTCCTACGTGTGTAGGAAGACTTTGAGGGTGTTGTGAAATTTGAAGTAAACCTTACGCACTACAGTGTTAACACATTAGCATGGCCCCCACGAAAGGATGACACGCAAATCCGTGGAGCGCTCCATATTTACTCTTCTCTTTGTCACCAAATCACACATTCTACTATCTCAGTAGAGAAGATTAAGCATTAAAGCCTCTAAAGTCAGTTGAAAGGCTTTGGCAGTGTTTAGGAACTTGCAGCACACCTTATGCACGACCATGTTGACCCAAATGTTCCTTTTTCATCGACCGTGCATCGGTGGTAAGACTTGCCAAGTACGAAACTTCACCCTAAGCCTCAGCTTGGCTACACCGAAAGTGGATGAGCCGTTCCATCCATCGCTTGTTTCAGCCCTAGCTTTAGTAGCTTAAGGTGAAGTGTATGCGACTGGAGGGCAGTCTGTTGCTTACCACCTTTCTGAAAGCCTGCTGAGGAATGGCGCGTATAAGCACCTACCTTCAAAGGCCACAGTTGTGCTTGCTACGGCAGCACATATGCTAAAATTGGATCGATACAGAGAAGATTAGCATGGCCCCTGCGAAAGGATGACACGCAAATCCGTGAAGCGCTCCATATTTTCTCTTCTCTTTGTCACCAAATCACACATTGCACTATCTCAGTAGAGAAGATTAAGCTTTAGAGCCTCCTACGTGTGTTGGAAGACTTTGACAGTGTTGTGAAATTTGAAGTACACCTTACGCACTACAGTGTTAACACATTAGCATGGCCCCTACGAAAGGATGACACGCAAATCCGTGGAGCGCTCCATATTTACTCTTCTCTTTGTCACCAAATCACACATTCTACTATCTCAGTAGAGAAGATTAAGCATTAAAGCCTCTAAAGTCAGTTTAAAGGCTTTGGCAGTGTTTAGGAATTTGCAGCACACCTTATGCACGACCATGTTGACCCAAATGTTCCTTTTTCATCGACCGTGCATCGGTGGTAAGACTTGCCAAGTACGAAACTTCACCCTAAGCCTCAGCTTGGCTACACCGAAAGTGGATGAGCCGTTCCATCCATCGCTTGTTTCAGCCCTAGCTTTAGTAGCTTAAGGTAAAGAGTATGCGACTGGAGGGCAGTCTGTTGCTTACCACCTTTCTGAAAGCCTGCTAAGGAATGGCGCGTATAAGCACCTACGTTCAAAGGCCACATTTGTGCTTGCTACGGCAGCACATATACTAAAATTGGATCGATACAGAGAAGATTAGCATGGCCCCTGCGAAAGGATGACACGCAAATCCGTGAAGCGCTCCATATTTTCTCTTCTCTTTGTCACCAAATCACACATTGCACTATCTCAGTAGAGAAGATTAAGCTTTAGAGCCTCCTACGTGTGTTGGAAGACTTTGAGGGTGTTGTGAAATTTGAAGTAAACCTTACGCACTACAGTGTTAACACATTAGCATGGCCCCCACGAAAGGATGACACGCAAATCCGTGGAGCGCTCCATATTTACTCTTCTCTTTGTCACCAAATCACACATTCTACTATCTCAGTAGAGAAGATTAAGCATTAAAGCCTCTAAAGTCAGTTGAAAGGCTTTGGCAGTGTTTAGGAATTTGCAGCACACCTTATGCACGACCATGTTGACCCAAATGTTCCTTTTTCATCGACCGTGCATCGGTGGTAAGACTTGCCAAGTACGAAACTTCACCCTAAGCCTCAGCTTGGCTACACAGAAAGTGGATGAGCCGTTCCATCCATCGCTTGATTCAGCCCTAGCTTTAGTAGCTTAAGGTAAAGAGTATGCGACTGGAGGGCAGTCTGTTGCTTACCACCTTTCTGAAAGCCTGCTGAGGAATGGCGCGTATAAGCACCTACCTTCAAAGGCCACATTTGTGCTTGCTACGGCAGCACATATACTAAAATTGGATCGATACAGAGAAGATTAGCATGGCCCCTGCGAAAGGATGACACGCAAATCCGTGAAGCGCTCCATATTTTCTCTTCTCTTTGTCACCAAATCACACATTGCACTATCTCAGTAGAGAAGATTAAGCTTTAGAGCCTCCTACGTGTGTTGGAAGACTTTGACAGTGTTGTGAAATTTGAAGTAAACCTTACGCACTACAGTGTTAACACATTAGCATGGCCCCCACGAAAGGATGACACGCAAATCCGTGGAGCGCTCCATATTTACTCTTCTCTTTGTCACCAAATCACACATTCTACTATCTCAGTAGAGAAGATTAAGCATTAAAGCCTCTAAAGTCAGTTTAAAGGCTTTGGCAGTGTTTAGGAATTTGCAGCACACCTTATGCACGACCATGTTGACCCAAATGTTCCTTTTTCATCGACCGTGCATCGGTGGTAAGACTTGCCAAGTACGAAACTTCACCCTAAGCCTCAGCTTGGCTACACCGAAAGTGGATGAGCCGTTCCATCCATCGCTTGTTTCAGCCCTAGCTTTAGTAGCTTAAGGTGAAGTGTATGCGACTGGAGGGCAGTCTGTTGCTTACCACCTTTCTGAAAGCCTGCTGAGGAATGGCGCGTATAAGCACCTACCTTCAAAGGCCACATTTGTGCTTGCTATGGCAGCACATATGCTAAAATTGGATCGATACAGAGAAGATTAGCATGGCCCCTGCGAAAGGATGACACGCAAATCTGTGAAGCGCTCCATATTTTCTCTTCTCTTTGTCACCAAATCACACATTGCACTATCTCAGTAGAGAAGATTAAGCTTTAGAGCCTCCTACGTGTGTTGGAAGACTTTGACAGTGTTGTGAAATTTGAAGTACACCTTACGCACTACAGTGTTAACACATTAGCATGGCCCCTACGAAAGGATGACACGCAAATCCGTGGAGCGCTCCATATTTACTCTTCTCTTTGTCACCAAATCACACATTCTACTATCTCAGTAGAGAAGATTAAGCATTAAAGCCTCTAAAGTCAGTTTAAAGGCTTTGGCAGTGTTTAGGATTTGCAGCACACCTTATGCACGACCATGTTGACCCAAATGTTCCTTTTTCATCGACCGTGCATCGGTGGTAAGACTTGCCAAGTACGAAACTTCACCCTAAGCCTCAGCTTGGCTACACCGAAAGTGGATGAGCCGTTCCATCCATCGCTTGTTTCAGCCCTAGCTTTAGTAGCTTAAGGTAAAGAGTATGCGACTGGAGGGCAGTCTGTTGCTTACCACCTTTCTGAAAGCCTGCTAAGGAATGGCGCGTATAAGCACCTACGTTCAAAGGCCACATTTGTGCTTGCTACGGCAGCACATATACTAAAATTGGATCGATACAGAGAAGATTAGCATGGCCCCTGCGAAAGGATGACACGCAAATCCGTGAAGCGCTCCATATTTTCTCTTCTCTTTGTCACCAAATCACACATTGCACTATCTCAGTAGAGAAGATTAAGCTTTAGAGCCTCCTACGTGTGTTGGAAGACTTTGAGGGTGTTGTGAAATTTGAAGTAAACCTTACGCACTACAGTGTTAACACATTAGCATGGCCCCCACGAAAGGATGACACGCAAATCCGTGGAGCGCTCCATATTTACTCTTCTCTTTGTCACCAAATCACACATTCTACTATCTCAGTAGAGAAGATTAAGCATTAAAGCCTCTAAAGTCAGTTGAAAGGCTTTGGCAGTGTTTAGGAATTTGCAGCACACCTTATGCACGACCATGTTGACCCAAATGTTCCTTTTTCATCGACCGTGCATCGGTGGTAAGACTTGCCAAGTACGAAACTTCACCCTAAGCCTCAGCTTGGCTACACAGAAAGTGGATGAGCCGTTCCATCCATCGCTTGATTCAGCCCTAGCTTTAGTAGCTTAAGGTAAAGAGTATGCGACTGGAGGGCAGTCTGTTGCTTACCACCTTTCTGAAAGCCTGCTGAGGAATGGCGCGTATAAGCACCTACCTTCAAAGGCCACATTTGTGCTTGCTACGGCAGCACATATACTAAAATTGGATCGATACAGAGAAGATTAGCATGGCCCCTGCGAAAGGATGACACGCAAATCCGTGAAGCGCTCCATATTTTCTCTTCTCTTTGTCACCAAATCACACATTGCACTATCTCAGTAGAGAAGATTAAGCTTTAGAGCCTCCTGCGTGTGTTGGAAGACTTTGACAGTGTTGTGAAATTTGAAGTAAACCTTACGCACTACAGTGTTAACACATTAGCATGGCCCCCACGAAAGGATGACACGCAAATCCGTGGAGCGCTCCATATTTACTCTTCTCTTTGTCACCAAATCACACATTCTACTATCTCAGTAGAGAAGATTAAGCATTAAAGCCTCTAAAGTCAGTTTAAAGGCTTTGGCAGTGTTTAGGAATTTGCAGCACACCTTATGCACGACCATGTTGACCCAAATGTTCCTTTTTCATCGACCGTGCATCGGTGGTAAGACTTGCCAAGTACGAAACTTCACCCTAAGCCTCAGCTTGGCTACACCGAAAGTGGATGAGCCGTTCCATCCATCGCTTGTTTCAGCCCTAGCTTTAGTAGCTTAAGGTGAAGTGTATGCGACTGGAGGGCAGTCTGTTGCTTACCACCTTTCTGAAAGCCTGCTGAGGAATGGCGCGTATAAGCACCTACCTTCAAAGGCCACATTTGTGCTTGCTATGGCAGCACATATGCTAAAATTGGATCGATACAGAGAAGATTAGCATGGCCCCTGCGAAAGGATGACACGCAAATCTGTGAAGCGCTCCATATTTTCTCTTCTCTTTGTCACCAAATCACACATTGCACTATCTCAGTAGAGAAGATTAAGCTTTAGAGCCTCCTACGTGTGTTGGAAGACTTTGACAGTGTTGTGAAATTTGAAGTACACCTTACGCACTACAGTGTTAACACATTAGCATGGCCCCTACGAAAGGATGACACGCAAATCCGTGGAGCGCTCCATATTTACTCTTCTCTTTGTCACCAAATCACACATTCTACTATCTCAGTAGAGAAGATTAAGCATTAAAGCCTCTAAAGTCAGTTTAAAGGCTTTGGCAGTGTTTAGGATTTGCAGCACACCTTATGCACGACCATGTTGACCCAAATGTTCCTTTTTCATCGACCGTGCATCGGTGGTAAGACTTGCCAAGTACGAAACTTCACCCTAAGCCTCAGCTTGGCTACACCGAAAGTGGATGAGCCGTTCCATCCATCGCTTGTTTCAGCCCTAGCTTTAGTAGCTTAAGGTAAAGAGTATGCGACTGGAGGGCAGTCTGTTGCTTACCACCTTTCTGAAAGCCTGCTAAGGAATGGCGCGTATAAGCACCTACGTTCAAAGGCCACATTTGTGCTTGCTACGGCAGCACATATACTAAAATTGGATCGATACAGAGAAGATTAGCATGGCCCCTGCGAAAGGATGACACGCAAATCCGTGAAGCGCTCCATATTTTCTCTTCTCTTTGTCACCAAATCACACATTGCACTATCTCAGTAGAGAAGATTAAGCTTTAGAGCCTCCTACGTGTGTTGGAAGACTTTGACAGTGTTGTGAAATTTGAAGTACACCTTACGCACTACAGTGTTAACACATTAGCATGGCCCCTACGAAAGGATGACACGCAAATCCGTGGAGCGCTCCATATTTACTCTTCTCTTTGTCACCAAATCACACATTCTACTATCTCAGTAGAGAAGATTAAGCATTAAAGCCTCTAAAGTCAGTTTAAAGGCTTTGGCAGTGTTTAGGAATTTGCAGCACACCTTATGCACGACCATGTTGACCCAAATGTTCCTTTTTCATCGACCGTGCATCGGTGGTAAGACTTGCCAAGTACGAAACTTCACCCTAAGCCTCAGCTTGGCTACACCGAAAGTGGATGAGCCGTTCCATCCATCGCTTGTTTCAGCCCTAGCTTTAGTAGCTTAAGGTAAAGAGTATGCGACTGGAGGGCAGTCTGTTGCTTACCACCTTTCTGAAAGCCTGCTAAGGAATGGCGCGTATAAGCACCTACGTTCAAAGGCCACATTTGTGCTTGCTACGGCAGCACATATACTAAAATTGGATCGATACAGAGAAGATTAGCATGGCCCCTGCGAAAGGATGACACGCAAATCCGTGAAGCGCTCCATATTTTCTCTTCTCTTTGTCACCAAATCACACATTGCACTATCTCAGTAGAGAAGATTAAGCTTTAGAGCCTCCTACGTGTGTTGGAAGACTTTGAGGGTGTTGTGAAATTTGAAGTAAACCTTACGCACTACAGTGTTAACACATTAGCATGGCCCCCACGAAAGGATGACACGCAAATCCGTGGAGCGCTCCATATTTACTCTTCTCTTTGTCACCAAATCACACATTCTACTATCTCAGTAGAGAAGATTAAGCATTAAAGCCTCTAAAGTCAGTTGAAAGGCTTTGGCAGTGTTTAGGAATTTGCAGCACACCTTATGCACGACCATGTTGACCCAAATGTTCCTTTTTCATCGACCGTGCATCGGTGGTAAGACTTGCCAAGTACGAAACTTCACCCTAAGCCTCAGCTTGGCTACACAGAAAGTGGATGAGCCGTTCCATCCATCGCTTGATTCAGCCCTAGCTTTAGTAGCTTAAGGTAAAGAGTATGCG
The DNA here is from genome assembly GCA_033220385.1 of Triplophysa yarkandensis. NCBI lineage: Eukaryota > Metazoa > Chordata > Actinopteri > Cypriniformes > Nemacheilidae > Triplophysa > Triplophysa yarkandensis. Next base: position 6,683,357 of record CM065654.1, read on the forward strand.
ACTGGAGGGCAGTCTGTTGCTTACCACCTTTCTGAAAGCCTGCTGAGGAATGGCGCGTATAAGCACCTACCTTCAAAGGCCACATTTGTGCTTGCTACGGCAGCACATATACTAAAATTGGATCGATACAGAGAAGATTAGCATGGCCCCTGCGAAAGGATGACACGCAAATCCGTGAAGCGCTCCATATTTTCTCTTCTCTTTGTCACCAAATCACACATTGCACTATCTCAGTAGAGAAGATTAAGCTTTAGAGCCTCCTACGTGTGTTGGAAGACTTTGACAGTGTTGTGAAATTTGAAGTAAACCTTACGCACTACAGTGTTAACACATTAGCATGGCCCCCACGAAAGGATGACACGCAAATCCGTGGAGCGCTCCATATTTACTCTTCTCTTTGTCACCAAATCACACATTCTACTATCTCAGTAGAGAAGATTAAGCATTAAAGCCTCTAAAGTCAGTTTAAAGGCTTTGGCAGTGTTTAGGAATTTGCAGCACACCTTATGCACGACCATGTTGACCCAAATGTTCCTTTTTCATCGACCGTGCATCGGTGGTAAGACTTGCCAAGTACGAAACTTCACCCTAAGCCTCAGCTTGGCTACACCGAAAGTGGATGAGCCGTTCCATCCATCGCTTGTTTCAGCCCTAGCTTTAGTAGCTTAAGGTGAAGTGTATGCGACTGGAGGGCAGTCTGTTGCTTACCACCTTTCTGAAAGCCTGCTGAGGAATGGCGCGTATAAGCACCTACCTTCAAAGGCCACATTTGTGCTTGCTATGGCAGCACATATGCTAAAATTGGATCGATACAGAGAAGATTAGCATGGCCCCTGCGAAAGGATGACACGCAAATCTGTGAAGCGCTCCATATTTTCTCTTCTCTTTGTCACCAAATCACACATTGCACTATCTCAGTAGAGAAGATTAAGCTTTAGAGCCTCCTACGTGTGTTGGAAGACTTTGACAGTGTTGTGAAATTTGAAGTACACCTTACGCACTACAGTGTTAACACATTAGCATGGCCCCTACGAAAGGATGACACGCAAATCCGTGGAGCGCTCCATATTTACTCTTCTCTTTGTCACCAAATCACACATTCTACTATCTCAGTAGAGAAGATTAAGCATTAAAGCCTCTAAAGTCAGTTTAAAGGCTTTGGCAGTGTTTAGGATTTGCAGCACACCTTATGCACGACCATGTTGACCCAAATGTTCCTTTTTCATCGACCGTGCATCGGTGGTAAGACTTGCCAAGTACGAAACTTCACCCTAAGCCTCAGCTTGGCTACACCGAAAGTGGATGAGCCGTTCCATCCATCGCTTGTTTCAGCCCTAGCTTTAGTAGCTTAAGGTAAAGAGTATGCGACTGGAGGGCAGTCTGTTGCTTACCACCTTTCTGAAAGCCTGCTAAGGAATGGCGCGTATAAGCACCTACGTTCAAAGGCCACATTTGTGCTTGCTACGGCAGCACATATACTAAAATTGGATCGATACAGAGAAGATTAGCATGGCCCCTGCGAAAGGATGACACGCAAATCCGTGAAGCGCTCCATATTTTCTCTTCTCTTTGTCACCAAATCACACATTGCACTATCTCAGTAGAGAAGATTAAGCTTTAGAGCCTCCTACGTGTGTTGGAAGACTTTGAGGGTGTTGTGAAATTTGAAGTAAACCTTACGCACTACAGTGTTAACACATTAGCATGGCCCCCACGAAAGGATGACACGCAAATCCGTGGAGCGCTCCATATTTACTCTTCTCTTTGTCACCAAATCACACATTCTACTATCTCAGTAGAGAAGATTAAGCATTAAAGCCTCTAAAGTCAGTTGAAAGGCTTTGGCAGTGTTTAGGAATTTGCAGCACACCTTATGCACGACCATGTTGACCCAAATGTTCCTTTTTCATCGACCGTGCATCGGTGGTAAGACTTGCCAAGTACGAAACTTCACCCTAAGCCTCAGCTTGGCTACACAGAAAGTGGATGAGCCGTTCCATCCATCGCTTGATTCAGCCCTAGCTTTAGTAGCTTAAGGTAAAGAGTATGCGACTGGAGGGCAGTCTGTTGCTTACCACCTTTCTGAAAGCCTGCTGAGGAATGGCGCGTATAAGCACCTACCTTCAAAGGCCACATTTGTGCTTGCTACGGCAGCACATATACTAAAATTGGATCGATACAGAGAAGATTAGCATGGCCCCTGCGAAAGGATGACACGCAAATCCGTGAAGCGCTCCATATTTTCTCTTCTCTTTGTCACCAAATCACACATTGCACTATCTCAGTAGAGAAGATTAAGCTTTAGAGCCTCCTACGTGTGTTGGAAGACTTTGACAGTGTTGTGAAATTTGAAGTAAACCTTACGCACTACAGTGTTAACACATTAGCATGGCCCCCACGAAAGGATGACACGCAAATCCGTGGAGCGCTCCATATTTACTCTTCTCTTTGTCACCAAATCACACATTCTACTATCTCAGTAGAGAAGATTAAGCATTAAAGCCTCTAAAGTCAGTTTAAAGGCTTTGGCAGTGTTTAGGAATTTGCAGCACACCTTATGCACGACCATGTTGACCCAAATGTTCCTTTTTCATCGACCGTGCATCGGTGGTAAGACTTGCCAAGTACGAAACTTCACCCTAAGCCTCAGCTTGGCTACACCGAAAGTGGATGAGCCGTTCCATCCATCGCTTGTTTCAGCCCTAGCTTTAGTAGCTTAAGGTGAAGTGTATGCGACTGGAGGGCAGTCTGTTGCTTACCACCTTTCTGAAAGCCTGCTGAGGAATGGCGCGTATAAGCACCTACCTTCAAAGGCCACATTTGTGCTTGCTATGGCAGCACATATGCTAAAATTGGATCGATACAGAGAAGATTAGCATGGCCCCTGCGAAAGGATGACACGCAAATCTGTGAAGCGCTCCATATTTTCTCTTCTCTTTGTCACCAAATCACACATTGCACTATCTCAGTAGAGAAGATTAAGCTTTAGAGCCTCCTACGTGTGTTGGAAGACTTTGACAGTGTTGTGAAATTTGAAGTACACCTTACGCACTACAGTGTTAACACATTAGCATGGCCCCTACGAAAGGATGACACGCAAATCCGTGGAGCGCTCCATATTTACTCTTCTCTTTGTCACCAAATCACACATTCTACTATCTCAGTAGAGAAGATTAAGCATTAAAGCCTCTAAAGTCAGTTTAAAGGCTTTGGCAGTGTTTAGGATTTGCAGCACACCTTATGCACGACCATGTTGACCCAAATGTTCCTTTTTCATCGACCGTGCATCGGTGGTAAGACTTGCCAAGTACGAAACTTCACCCTAAGCCTCAGCTTGGCTACACCGAAAGTGGATGAGCCGTTCCATCCATCGCTTGTTTCAGCCCTAGCTTTAGTAGCTTAAGGTAAAGAGTATGCGACTGGAGGGCAGTCTGTTGCTTACCACCTTTCTGAAAGCCTGCTAAGGAATGGCGCGTATAAGCACCTACGTTCAAAGGCCACATTTGTGCTTGCTACGGCAGCACATATACTAAAATTGGATCGATACAGAGAAGATTAGCATGGCCCCTGCGAAAGGATGACACGCAAATCCGTGAAGCGCTCCATATTTTCTCTTCTCTTTGTCACCAAATCACACATTGCACTATCTCAGTAGAGAAGATTAAGCTTTAGAGCCTCCTACGTGTGTTGGAAGACTTTGAGGGTGTTGTGAAATTTGAAGTAAACCTTACGCACTACAGTGTTAACACATTAGCATGGCCCCCACGAAAGGATGACACGCAAATCCGTGGAGCGCTCCATATTTACTCTTCTCTTTGTCACCAAATCACACATTCTACTATCTCAGTAGAGAAGATTAAGCATTAAAGCCTCTAAAGTCAGTTGAAAGGCTTTGGCAGTGTTTAGGAATTTGCAGCACACCTTATGCACGACCATGTTGACCCAAATGTTCCTTTTTCATCGACCGTGCATCGGTGGTAAGACTTGCCAAGTACGAAACTTCACCCTAAGCCTCAGCTTGGCTACACCGAAAGTGGATGAGCCGTTCCATCCATCGCTTGTTTCAGCCCTAGCTTTAGTAGCTTAAGGTGAAGTGTATGCGACTGGAGGGCAGTCTGTTGCTTACCACCTTTCTGAAAGCCTGCTGAGGAATGGCGCGTATAAGCACCTACCTTCAAAGGCCACATTTGTGCTTGCTACGGCAGCACATATGCTAAAATTGGATTGATACAGAGAAGATTAGCATGGCCCCTGCGAAAGGATGACACGCAAATCCGTGAAGCGCTCCATATTTTCTCTTCTCTTTGTCACCAAATCACACATTGCACTATCTCAGTAGAGAAGATTAAGCTTTAGAGCCTCCTACGTGTGTTGGAAGACTTTGACAGTGTTGTGAAATTTGAAGTAAACCTTACGCACTACAGTGTTAACACATTAGCATGGCCCCCACGAAAGGATGACACGCAAATCCGTGGAGCGCTCCATATTTACTCTTCTCTTTGTCACCAAATCACACATTCTACTATCTCAGTAGAGAAGATTAAGCATTAAAGCCTCTAAAGTCAGTTGAAAGGCTTTGGCAGTGTTTAGGAATTTGCAGCACACCTTATGCACGACCATGTTGACCCAAATGTTCCTTTTTCATCGACCGTGCATCGGTGTGAAGAATTGCCAAGTACGAAACTTCACCCTAAGCCTCAGCTTGGCTACACCGTGGAGGAGCTGTTCCATCCATCGCTTGTTTCAGCCCTAGCTTTAGTAGCTTAAGGTGAAGTGTATGCGACTGGAGGGCAGTCTGTTGCTTACCACCTTTCTGAAAGCCTGCTGAGGAATGGCGTGTATAAGCACCTACCTTCAAAGGCCACATTTGTGCTTGCTACGGCAGCACATATGCTAAAATTGGATCGATACAGAGAAGATTAGCATGGCCCCTGCGAAAGGATGACACGCAAATCCGTGAAGCGCTCCATATTTTCTCTTCTCTTTGTCACCAAATCACACATTGCACTATCTCAGTAGAGAAGATTAAGCTTTAGAGCCTCCTACGTGTGTTGGAAGACTTTGACAGTGTTGTGAAATTTGAAGTACACCTTACGCACTACAGTGTTAACACATTAGCATGGCCCCTACGAAAGGATGACACGCAAATCCGTGGAGCGCTCCATATTTACTCTTCTCTTTGTCACCAAATCACACATTCTACTATCTCAGTAGAGAAGATTAAGCATTAAAGCCTCTAAAGTGAGTTGAAAGGCTTTGGCAGTGTTTAGGAATTTGCAGCACACCTTATGCACGACCATGTTGACCCAAATGTTCCTTTTTCATCGACCGTGCATCGGTGTTAAGAATTGCCAAGTACGAAACTTCACCCTAAGCCTCAGCTTGGCTAAACCGTGGAGGAGCTGTTCCATCCATCGCTTGTTTCAGCCCTAGCTTTAGTAGCTTAAGGTGAAGTGTATGCGACTGGAGGGCAGTCTGTTGCTTACCACCTTTCTGAAAGCCTGCTGAGGAATGGCGCGTATAAGCACCTACCTTCAAAGGCCACATTTGTGCTTGCTACGGCAGCACATATGCTAAAATTGGATCGATACAGAGAAGATTAGCATGGCCCCTGCGAAAGGATGACACGCAAATCCGTGAAGCGCTCCATATTTTCTCTTCTCTTTGTCACCAAATCACACATTGCACTATCTCAGTAGAGAAGATTAAGCTTTAGAGCCTCCTACGTGTGTTGGAAGACTTTGACAGTGTTGTGAAATTTGAAGTACACCTTACGCACTACAGTGTTAACACATTAGCATGGCCCCTACGAAAGGATGACACGCAAATCCGTGGAGCGCTCCATATTTACTCTTCTCTTTGTCACCAAATCACACATTCTACTATCTCAGTAGAGAAGATTAAGCATTAAAGCCTCTAAAGTCAGTTGAAAGGCTTTGGCAGTGTTTAGGAATTTGCAGCACACCTTATGCACGACCATGTTGACCCAAATGTTCCTTTTTCATCGACCGTGCATCGGTGTTAAGAATTGCCAAGTACGAAACTTCACCCTAAGCCTCAGCTTGGCTACACCGAAAGTGGATGAGCCGTTCCATCCATCGCTTGTTTCAGCCCTAGCTTTAGTAGCTTAAGGTGAAGTGTATGCGACTGGAGGGCAGTCTGTTGCTTACCACCTTTCTGAAAGCCTGCTGAGGAATGGCGCGTATAAGCACCTACCTTCAAAGGCCACATTTGTGCTTGCTACGGCAGCACATATGCTAAAATTGGATCGATACAGAGAAGATTAGCATGGCCCCTGCGAAAGGATGACACGCAAATCCGTGAAGCGCTCCATATTTTCTCTTCTCTTTGTCACCAAATCACACATTGCACTATCTCAGTAGAGAAGATTAAGCTTTAGAGCCTCCTACGTGTGTTGGAAGACTTTGACAGTGTTGTGAAATTTTTAAGTAAACCTTACGCACTACAGTGTTAACACATTAGCATGGCCCCCACGAAAGGATGACACGCAAATCCGTGGAGCGCTCCATATTTACTCTTCTCTTTGTCACCAAATCACACATTCTACTATCTCAGTAGAGAAGATTAAGCATTAAAGCCTCTAAAGTCAGTTGAAAGGCTTTGACAGTGTTTAGGAATTTGCAGCACACCTTATGCACGACCATGTTGACCCAAATGTTCCTTTTTCATCGACCGTGCATCGGTGTGAAGAATTGCCAAGTACGAAACTTCACCCTAAGCCTCAGCTTGGCTACACCGAAAGTGGATGAGCTGTTCCATCCATCGCTTGTTTCAGCCCTAGCTTTAGTAGCTTAAGGTGAAGTGTATGCGACTGGAGGGCAGTCTGTTGCTTACCACCTTTCTGAAAGCCTGCTGAGGAATGGCGCGTATAAGCACCTACCTTCAAAGGCCACATTTGTGCTTGCTACGGCAGCACATATGCTAAAATTGGATCGATACAGAGAAGATTAGCATGGCCCCTGCGAAAGGATGACACGCAAATCTGTGAAGCGCTCCATATTTTCTCTTCTCTTTGTCACCAAATCACACATTGCACTATCTCAGTAGAGAAGATTAAGCTTTAGAGCCTCCTACGTGTGTTGGAAGACTTTGACAGTGTTGTGAAATTTGAAGTACACCTTACGCACTACAGTGTTAACACATTAGCATGGCCCCTACGAAAGGATGACACGCAAATCCGTGGAGCGCTCCATATTTACTCTTCTCTTTGTCACCAAATCACACATTCTACTATCTCAGTAGAGAAGATTAAGCATTAAAGCCTCTAAAGTGAGTTGAAAGGCTTTGGCAGTGTTTAGGAATTTGCAGCACACCTTATGCACGACCATGTTGACCCAAATGTTCCTTTTTCATCGACCGTGCATCGGTGTTAAGAATTGCCAAGTACGAAACTTCACCCTAAGCCTCAGCTTGGCTACACCGTGGAGGAGCTGTTCCATCCATCGCTTGTTTCAGCCCTAGCTTTAGTAGCTTAAGGTGAAGTGTATGCGACTGGAGGGCAGTCTGTTGCTTACCACCTTTCTGAAAGCCTGCTGAGGAATGGCGCGTATAAGCACCTACCTTCAAAGGCCACATTTGTGCTTGCTACGGCAGCACATATGCTAAAATTGGATCGATACAGAGAAGATTAGCATGGCCCCTGCGAAAGGATGACACGCAAATCCGTGAAGCGCTCCATATTTTCTCTTCTCTTTGTCACCAAATCACACATTGCACTATCTCAGTAGAGAAGATTAAGCTTTAGAGCCTCCTACGTGTGTTGGAAGACTTTGACAGTGTTGTGAAATTTGAAGTACACCTTACGCACTACAGTGTTAACACATTAGCATGGCCCCTACGAAAGGATGACACGCAAATCCGTGGAGCGCTCCATATTTACTCTTCTCTTTGTCACCAAATCACACATTCTACTATCTCAGTAGAGAAGATTAAGCATTAAAGCCTCTAAAGTCAGTTGAAAGGCTTTGGCAGTGTTTAGGAATTTGCAGCACACCTTATGCACGACCATGTTGACCCAAATGTTCCTTTTTCATCGACCGTGCATCGGTGTGAAGAATTGCCAAGTACGAAACTTCACCCTAAGCCTCAGCTTGGCTACACCGTGGAGGAGCTGTTCCATCCATCGCTTGTTTCAGCCCTAGCTTTAGTAGCTTAAGGTGAAGTGTATGCGACTGGAGGGCAGTCTGTTGCTTACCACCTTTCTGAAAGCCTGCTGAGGAATGGCGCGTATAAGCACCTACCTTCAAAGGCCACATTTGTGCTTGCTACGGCAGCACATATGCTAAAATTGGATCGATACAGAGAAGATTAGCATGGCCCCTGCGAAAGGATGACACGCAAATCCGTGAAGCGCTCCATATTTTCTCTTCTCTTTGTCACCAAATCACACATTGCACTATCTCAGTAGAGAAGATTAAGCTTTAGAGCCTCCTACGTGTGTTGGAAGACTTTGACAGTGTTGTGAAATTTGAAGTACACCTTACGCACTACAGTGTTAACACATTAGCATGGCCCCTACGAAAGGATGACACGCAAATCCGTGGAGCGCTCCATATTTACTCTTCTCTTTGTCACCAAATCACACATTCTACTATCTCAGTAGAGAAGATTAAGCATTAAAGCCTCTAAAGTCAGTTGAAAGGCTTTGGCAGTGTTTAGGAATTTGCAGCACACCTTATGCACGACCATGTTGACCCAAATGTTCCTTTTTCATCGACCGTGCATCGGTGTTAAGAATTGCCAAGTACGAAACTTCACCCTAAGCCTCAGCTTGGCTACACCGAAAGTGGATGAGCCGTTCCATCCATCGCTTGTTTCAGCCCTAGCTTTAGTAGCTTAAGGTGAAGTGTATGCGACTGGAGGGCAGTCTGTTGCTTACCACCTTTCTGAAAGCCTGCTGAGGAATGGCGCGTATAAGCACCTACCTTCAAAGGCCACATTTGTGCTTGCTACGGCAGCACATATGCTAAAATTGGATCGATACAGAGAAGATTAGCATGGCCCCTGCGAAAGGATGACACGCAAATCCGTGAAGCGCTCCATATTTTCTCTTCTCTTTGTCACCAAATCACACATTGCACTATCTCAGTAGAGAAGATTAAGCTTTAGAGCCTCCTACGTGTGTTGGAAGACTTTGACAGTGTTGTGAAATTTTTAAGTAAACCTTACGCACTACAGTGTTAACACATTAGCATGGCCCCCACGAAAGGATGACACGCAAATCCGTGGAGCGCTCCATATTTACTCTTCTCTTTGTCACCAAATCACACATTCTACTATCTCAGTAGAGAAGATTAAGCATTAAAGCCTCTAAAGTCAGTTGAAAGGCTTTGACAGTGTTTAGGAATTTGCAGCACACCTTATGCACGACCATGTTGACCCAAATGTTCCTTTTTCATCGACCGTGCATCGGTGTGAAGAATTGCCAAGTACGAAACTTCACCCTAAGCCTCAGCTTGGCTACACCGAAAGTGGATGAGCTGTTCCATCCATCGCTTGTTTCAGCCCTAGCTTTAGTAGCTTAAGGTGAAGTGTATGCGACTGGAGGGCAGTCTGTTGCTTACCACCTTTCTGAAAGCCTGCTGAGGAATGGCGCGTATAAGCACCTACCTTCAAAGGCCACATTTGTGCTTGCTACGGCAGCACATATGCTAAAATTGGATCGATACAGAGAAGATTAGCATGGCCCCTGCGAAAGGATGACACGCAAATCTGTGAAGCGCTCCATATTTTCTCTTCTCTTTGTCACCAAATCACACATTGCACTATCTCAGTAGAGAAGATTAAGCTTTAGAGCCTCCTACGTGTGTTGGAAGACTTTGACAGTGTTGTGAAATTTGAAGTACACCTTACGCACTACAGTGTTAACACATTAGCATGGCCCCTACGAAAGGATGACACGCAAATCCGTGGAGCGCTCCATATTTACTCTTCTCTTTGTCACCAAATCACACATTCTACTATCTCAGTAGAGAAGATTAAGCATTAAAGCCTCTAAAGTGAGTTGAAAGGCTTTGGCAGTGTTTAGGAATTTGCAGCACACCTTATGCACGACCATGTTGACCCAAATGTTCCTTTTTCATCGACCGTGCATCGGTGTTAAGAATTGCCAAGTACGAAACTTCACCCTAAGCCTCAGCTTGGCTACACCGTGGAGGAGCTGTTCCATCCATCGCTTGTTTCAGCCCTAGCTTTAGTAGCTTAAGGTGAAGTGTATGCGACTGGAGGGCAGTCTGTTGCTTACCACCTTTCTGAAAGCCTGCTGAGGAATGGCGCGTATAAGCACCTACCTTCAAAGGCCACATTTGTGCTTGCTACGGCAGCACATATGCTAAAATTGGATCGATACAGAGAAGATTAGCATGGCCCCTGCGAAAGGATGACACGCAAATCCGTGAAGCGCTCCATATTTTCTCTTCTCTTTGTCACCAAATCACACATTGCACTATCTCAGTAGAGAAGATTAAGCTTTAGAGCCTCCTACGTGTGTTGGAAGACTTTGACAGTGTTGTGAAATTTGAAGTACACCTTACGCACTACAGTGTTAACACATTAGCATGGCCCCTACGAAAGGATGACACGCAAATCCGTGGAGCGCTCCATATTTACTCTTCTCTTTGTCACCAAATCACACATTCTACTATCTCAGTAGAGAAGATTAAGCATTAAAGCCTCTAAAGTCAGTTGAAAGGCTTTGGCAGTGTTTAGGAATTTGCAGCACACCTTATGCACGACCATGTTGACCCAAATGTTCCTTTTTCATCGACCGTGCATCGGTGTGAAGAATTGCCAAGTACGAAACTTCACCCTAAGCCTCAGCTTGGCTACACCGTGGAGGAGCTGTTCCATCCATCGCTTGTTTCAGCCCTAGCTTTAGTAGCTTAAGGTGAAGTGTATGCGACTGGAGGGCAGTCTGTTGCTTACCACCTTTCTGAAAGCCTGCTGAGGAATGGCGCGTATAAGCACCTACCTTCAAAGGCCACATTTGTGCTTGCTACGGCAGCACATATGCTAAAATTGGATCGATACAGAGAAGATTAGCATGGCCCCTGCGAAAGGATGACACGCAAATCCGTGAAGCGCTCCATATTTTCTCTTCTCTTTGTCACCAAATCACACATTGCACTATCTCAGTAGAGAAGATTAAGCTTTAGAGCCTCCTACGTGTGTTGGAAGACTTTGACAGTGTTGTGAAATTTGAAGTACACCTTACGCACTACAGTGTTAACACATTAGCATGGCCCCTACGAAAGGATGACACGCAAATCCGTGGAGCGCTCCATATTTACTCTTCTCTTTGTCACCAAATCACACATTCTACTATCTCAGTAGAGAAGATTAAGCATTAAAGCCTCTAAAGTCAGTTGAAAGGCTTTGGCAGTGTTTAGGAATTTGCAGCACACCTTATGCACGACCATGTTGACCCAAATGTTCCTTTTTCATCGACCGTGCATCGGTGTGAAGAATTGCCAAGTACGAAACTTCACCCTAAGCCTCAGCTTGGCTACACCGTGGAGGAGCTGTTCCATCCATCGCTTGTTTCAGCCCTAGCTTTAGTAGCTTAAGGTGAAGTGTATGCGACTGGAGGGCAGTCTGTTGCTTACCACCTTTCTGAAAGCCTGCTGAGGAATGGCGCGTATAAGCACCTACCTTCAAAGGCCACATTTGTGCTTGCTACGGCAGCACATATGCTAAAATTGGATCGATACAGAGAAGATTAGCATGGCCCCTGCGAAAGGATGACACGCAAATCCGTGAAGCGCTCCATATTTTCTCTTCTCTTTGTCACCAAATCACACATTGCACTATCTCAGTAGAGAAGATTAAGCTTTAGAGCCTCCTACGTGTGTTGGAAGACTTTGACAGTGTTGTGAAATTTGAAGTACACCTTACGCACTACAGTGTTAACACATTAGCATGGCCCCTACGAAAGGATGACACGCAAATCCGTGGAGCGCTCCATATTTACTCTTCTCTTTGTCACCAAATCACACATTCTACTATCTCAGTAGAGAAGATTAAGCATTAAAGCCTCTAAAGTCAGTTGAAAGGCTTTGGCAGTGTTTAGGAATTTGCAGCACACCTTATGCACGACCATGTTGACCCAAATGTTCCTTTTTCATCGACCGTGCATCGGTGTTAAGAATTGCCAAGTACGAAACTTCACCCTAAGCCTCAGCTTGGCTACACCGAAAGTGGATGAGCCGTTCCATCCATCGCTTGTTTCAGCCCTAGCTTTAGTAGCTTAAGGTGAAGTGTATGCGACTGGAGGGCAGTCTGTTGCTTACCACCTTTCTGAAAGCCTGCTGAGGAATGGCGCGTATAAGCACCTACCTTCAAAGGCCACATTTGTGCTTGCTACGGCAGCACATATGCTAAAATTGGATCGATACAGAGAAGATTAGCATGGCCCCTGCGAAAGGATGACACGCAAATCCGTGAAGCGCTCCATATTTTCTCTTCTCTTTGTCACCAAATCACACATTGCACTATCTCAGTAGAGAAGATTAAGCTTTAGAGCCTCCTACGTGTGTTGGAAGACTTTGACAGTGTTGTGAAATTTTTAAGTAAACCTTACGCACTACAGTGTTAACACATTAGCATGGCCCCCACGAAAGGATGACACGCAAATCCGTGGAGCGCTCCATATTTACTCTTCTCTTTGTCACCAAATCACACATTCTACTATCTCAGTAGAGAAGATTAAGCATTAAAGCCTCTAAAGTCAGTTGAAAGGCTTTGACAGTGTTTAGGAATTTGCAGCACACCTTATGCACGACCATGTTGACCCAAATGTTCCTTTTTCATCGACCGTGCATCGGTGTGAAGAATTGCCAAGTACGAAACTTCACCCTAAGCCTCAGCTTGGCTACACCGAAAGTGGATGAGCTGTTCCATCCATCGCTTGTTTCAGCCCTAGCTTTAGTAGCTTAAGGTGAAGTGTATGCGACTGGAGGGCAGTCTGTTGCTTACCACCTTTCTGAAAGCCTGCTGAGGAATGGCGCGTATAAGCACCTACCTTCAAAGGCCACATTTGTGCTTGCTACGGCAGCACATATGCTAAAATTGGATCGATACAGAGAAGATTAGCATGGCCCCTGCGAAAGGATGACACGCAAATCTGTGAAGCGCTCCATATTTTCTCTTCTCTTTGTCACCAAATCACACATTGCACTATCTCAGTAGAGAAGATTAAGCTTTAGAGCCTCCTACGTGTGTTGGAAGACTTTGACAGTGTTGTGAAATTTGAAGTACACCTTACGCACTACAGTGTTAACACATTAGCATGGCCCCTACGAAAGGATGACACGCAAATCCGTGGAGCGCTCCATATTTACTCTTCTCTTTGTCACCAAATCACACATTCTACTATCTCAGTAGAGAAGATTAAGCATTAAAGCCTCTAAAGTGAGTTGAAAGGCTTTGGCAGTGTTTAGGAATTTGCAGCACACCTTATGCACGACCATGTTGACCCAAATGTTCCTTTTTCATCGACCGTGCATCGGTGTTAAGAATTGCCAAGTACGAAACTTCACCCTAAGCCTCAGCTTGGCTACACCGTGGAGGAGCTGTTCCATCCATCGCTTGTTTCAGCCCTAGCTTTAGTAGCTTAAGGTGAAGTGTATGCGACTGGAGGGCAGTCTGTTGCTTACCACCTTTCTGAAAGCCTGCTGAGGAATGGCGCGTATAAGCACCTACCTTCAAAGGCCACATTTGTGCTTGCTACGGCAGCACATATGCTAAAATTGGATCGATACAGAGAAGATTAGCATGGCCCCTGCGAAAGGATGACACGCAAATCCGTGAAGCGCTCCATATTTTCTCTTCTCTTTGTCACCAAATCACACATTGCACTATCTCAGTAGAGAAGATTAAGCTTTAGAGCCTCCTACGTGTGTTGGAAGACTTTGACAGTGTTGTGAAATTTGAAGTACACCTTACGCACTACAGTGTTAACACATTAGCATGGCCCCTACGAAAGGATGACACGCAAATCCGTGGAGCGCTCCATATTTACTCTTCTCTTTGTCACCAAATCACACATTCTACTATCTCAGTAGAGAAGATTAAGCATTAAAGCCTCTAAAGTCAGTTGAAAGGCTTTGGCAGTGTTTAGGAATTTGCAGCACACCTTATGCACGACCATGTTGACCCAAATGTTCCTTTTTCATCGACCGTGCATCGGTGTGAAGAATTGCCAAGTACGAAACTTCACCCTAAGCCTCAGCTTGGCTACACCGTGGAGGAGCTGTTCCATCCATCGCTTGTTTCAGCCCTAGCTTTAGTAGCTTAAGGTGAAGTGTATGCGACTGGAGGGCAGTCTGTTGCTTACCACCTTTCTGAAAGCCTGCTGAGGAATGGCGCGTATAAGCACCTACCTTCAAAGGCCACATTTGTGCTTGCTACGGCAGCACATATGCTAAAATTGGATCGATACAGAGAAGATTAGCATGGCCCCTGCGAAAGGATGACACGCAAATCCGTGAAGCGCTCCATATTTTCTCTTCTCTTTGTCACCAAATCACACATTGCAGTATCTCAGTAGAGAAGATTAAGCTTTAGAGCCTCCTACGTGTGTTGGAAGACTTTGACAGTGTTGTGAAATTTGAAGTACACCTTACGCACTACAGTGTTAACACATTAGCATGGCCCCTACGAAAGGATGACACGCAAATCCGTGGAGCGCTCCATATTTACTCTTCTCTTTGTCACCAAATCACACATTCTACTATCTCAGTAGAGAAGATTAAGCATTAAAGCCTCTAAAGTGAGTTGAAAGGCTTTGGCAGTGTTTAGGAATTTGCAGCACACCTTATGCACGACCATGTTGACCCAAATGTTCCTTTTTCATCGACCGTGCATCGGTGTTAAGAATTGCCAAGTACGAAACTTCACCCTAAGCCTCAGCTTGGCTAAACCGTGGAGGAGCTGTTCCATCCATCGCTTGTTTCAGCCCTAGCTTTAGTAGCTTAAGGTGAAGTGTATGCGACTGGAGGGCAGTCTGTTGCTTACCACCTTTCTGAAAGCCTGCTGAGGAATAGCGCGTATAAGCACCTACCTTCAAAGGCCACATTTGTGCTTGCTACGGCAGCACATATGCTAAAATTGGATCGATACAGAGAAGATTAGCATGGCCCCTGCGAAAGGATGACACGCAAATCCGTGAAGCGCTCCATATTTTCTCTTCTCTTTGTCACCAAATCACACATTGCACTATCTCAGTAGAGAAGATTAAGCTTTAGAGCCTCCTACGTGTGTTGGAAGACTTTGACAGTGTTGTGAAATTTGAAGTACACCTTACGCACTACAGTGTTAACACATTAGCATGGCCCCTACGAAAGGATGACACGCAAATCCGTGGAGCGCTCCATATTTACTCTTCTCTTTGTCACCAAATCACACATTCTACTATCTCAGTAGAGAAGATTAAGCATTAAAGCCTCTAAAGTCAGTTGAAAGGCTTTGGCAGTGTTTAGGAATTTGCAGCACACCTTATGCACGACCATGTTGACCCAAATGTTCCTTTTTCATCGACCGTGCATCGGTGTTAAGAATTGCCAAGTACGAAACTTCACCCTAAGCCTCAGCTTGGCTACACCGAAAGTGGATGAGCCGTTCCATCCATCGCTTGTTTCAGCCCTAGCTTTAGTAGCTTAAGGTGAAGTGTATGCGACTGGAGGGCAGTCTGTTGCTTACCACCTTTCTGAAAGCCTGCTGAGGAATGGCGCGTATAAGCACCTACCTTCAAAGGCCACATTTGTGCTTGCTACGGCAGCACATATGCTAAAATTGGATCGATACAGAGAAGATTAGCATGGCCCCTGCGAAAGGATGACACGCAAATCCGTGAAGCGCTCCATATTTTCTCTTCTCTTTGTCACCAAATCACACATTGCACTATCTCAGTAGAGAAGATTAAGCTTTAGAGCCTCCTACGTGTGTTGGAAGACTTTGAGGGTGTTGTGAAATTTGAAGTAAACCTTACGCACTACAGTGTTAACACATTAGCATGGCCCCCACGAAAGGATGACACGCAAATCCGTGGAGCGCTCCATATTTACTCTTCTCTTTGTCACCAAATCACACATTCTACTATCTCAGTAGAGAAGATTAAGCATTAAAGCCTCTAAAGTCAGTTGAAAGGCTTTGGCAGTGTTTAGGAATTTGCAGCACACCTTATGCACGACCATGTTGACCCAAATGTTCCTTTTTCATCGACCGTGCATCGGTGGTAAGACTTGCCAAGTACGAAACTTCACCCTAAGCCTCAGCTTGGCTACACAGAAAGTGGATGAGCCGTTCCATCCATCGCTTGATTCAGCCCTAGCTTTAGTAGCTTAAGGTAAAGAGTATGCGACTGGAGGGCAGTCTGTTGCTTACCACCTTTCTGAAAGCCTGCTGAGGAATGGCGCGTATAAGCACCTACCTTCAAAGGCCACATTTGTGCTTGCTACGGCAGCACATATACTAAAATTGGATCGATACAGAGAAGATTAGCATGGCCCCTGCGAAAGGATGACACGCAAATCCGTGAAGCGCTCCATATTTTCTCTTCTCTTTGTCACCAAATCACACATTGCACTATCTCAGTAGAGAAGATTAAGCTTTAGAGCCTCCTACGTGTGTTGGAAGACTTTGACAGTGTTGTGAAATTTGAAGTAAACCTTACGCACTACAGTGTTAACACATTAGCATGGCCCCCACGAAAGGATGACACGCAAATCCGTGGAGCGCTCCATATTTACTCTTCTCTTTGTCACCAAATCACACATTCTACTATCTCAGTAGAGAAGATTAAGCATTAAAGCCTCTAAAGTCAGTTGAAAGGCTTTGGCAGTGTTTAGGAACTTGCAGCACACCTTATGCACGACCATGTTGACCCAAATGTTCCTTTTTCATCGACCGTGCATCGGTGGTAAGACTTGCCAAGTACGAAACTTCACCCTAAGCCTCAGCTTGGCTACACCGAAAGTGGATGAGCCGTTCCATCCATCGCTTGTTTCAGCCCTAGCTTTAGTAGATTAAGGTGAAGTGTATGCGACTGGAGGGCAGTCTGTTGCTTACCACCTTTCTGAAAGCCTGCTGAGGAATGGCGCGTATAAGCACCTACCTTCAAAGGCCACAGTTGTGCTTGCTACGGCAGCACATATGCTAAAATTGGATCGATACAGAGAAGATTAGCATGGCCCCTGCGAAAGGATGACACGCAAATCCGTGAAGCGCTCCATATTTTCTCTTCTCTTTGTCACCAAATCACACATTGCACTATCTCAGTAGAGAAGATTAAGCTTTAGAGCCTCCTACGTGTGTTGGAAGACTTTGAGGGTGTTGTGAAATTTGAAGTAAACCTTACGCACTACAGTGTTAACACATTAGCATGGCCCCCACGAAAGGATGACACGCAAATCCGTGGAGCGCTCCATATTTACTCTTCTCTTTGTCACCAAATCACACATTCTACTATCTCAGTAGAGAAGATTAAGCATTAAAGCCTCTAAAGTCAGTTGAAAGGCTTTGGCAGTGTTTAGGAATTTGCAGCACACCTTATGCACGACCATGTTGACCCAAATGTTCCTTTTTCATCGACCGTGCATCGGTGGTAAGACTTGCCAAGTACGAAACTTCACCCTAAGCCTCAGCTTGGCTACACCGAAAGTGGATGAGCCGTTCCATCCATCGCTTGTTTCAGCCCTAGCTTTAGTAGCTTAAGGTGAAGTGTATGCGACTGGAGGGCAGTCTGTTGCTTACCACCTTTCTGAAAGCCTGCTGAGGAATGGCGCGTATAAGCACCTACCTTCAAAGGCCACATTTGTGCTTGCTACGGCAGCACATATGCTAAAATTGGATTGATACAGAGAAGATTAGCATGGCCCCTGCGAAAGGATGACACGCAAATCCGTGAAGCGCTCCATATTTTCTCTTCTCTTTGTCACCAAATCACACATTGCACTATCTCAGTAGAGAAGATTAAGCTTTAGAGCCTCCTACGTGTGTTGGAAGACTTTGACAGTGTTGTGAAATTTGAAGTAAACCTTACGCACTACAGTGTTAACACATTAGCATGGCCCCCACGAAAGGATGACACGCAAATCCGTGGAGCGCTCCATATTTACTCTTCTCTTTGTCACCAAATCACACATTCTACTATCTCAGTAGAGAAGATTAAGCATTAAAGCCTCTAAAGTCAGTTGAAAGGCTTTGGCAGTGTTTAGGAATTTGCAGCACACCTTATGCACGACCATGTTGACCCAAATGTTCCTTTTTCATCGACCGTGCATCGGTGTGAAGAATTGCCAAGTACGAAACTTCACCCTAAGCCTCAGCTTGGCTACACCGTGGAGGAGCTGTTCCATCCATTGCTTGTTTCAGCCCTAGCTTTAGTAGCTTAAGGTGAAGTGTATGCGACTGGAGGGCAGTCTGTTGCTTACCACCTTTCTGAAAGCCTGCTGAGGAATGGCGTGTATAAGCACCTACCTTCAAAGGCCACATTTGTGCTTGCTACGGCAGCACATATGCTAAAATTGGATCGATACAGAGAAGATTAGCATGGCCCCTGCGAAAGGATGACACGCAAATCCGTGAAGCGCTCCATATTTTCTCTTCTCTTTGTCACCAAATCACACATTGCACTATCTCAGTAGAGAAGATTAAGCTTTAGAGCCTCCTACGTGTGTTGGAAGACTTTGACAGTGTTGTGAAATTTGAAGTACACCTTACGCACTACAGTGTTAACACATTAGCATGGCCCCTACGAAAGGATGACACGCAAATCCGTGGAGCGCTCCATATTTACTCTTCTCTTTGTCACCAAATCACACATTCTACTATCTCAGTAGAGAAGATTAAGCATTAAAGCCTCTAAAGTGAGTTGAAAGGCTTTGGCAGTGTTTAGGAATTTGCAGCACACCTTATGCACGACCATGTTGACCCAAATGTTCCTTTTTCATCGACCGTGCATCGGTGTTAAGAATTGCCAAGTACGAAACTTCACCCTAAGCCTCAGCTTGGCTAAACCGTGGAGGAGCTGTTCCATCCATCGCTTGTTTCAGCCCTAGCTTTAGTAGCTTAAGGTGAAGTGTATGCGACTGGAGGGCAGTCTGTTGCTTACCACCTTTCTGAAAGCCTGCTGAGGAATGGCGCGTATAAGCACCTACCTTCAAAGGCCACATTTGTGCTTGCTACGGCAGCACATATGCTAAAATTGGATCGATACAGAGAAGATTAGCATGGCCCCTGCGAAAGGATGACACGCAAATCCGTGAAGCGCTCCATATTTTCTCTTCTCTTTGTCACCAAATCACACATTGCACTATCTCAGTAGAGAAGATTAAGCTTTAGAGCCTCCTACGTGTGTTGGAAGACTTTGACAGTGTTGTGAAATTTGAAGTACACCTTACGCACTACAGTGTTAACACATTAGCATGGCCCCTACGAAAGGATGACACGCAAATCCGTGGAGCGCTCCATATTTACTCTTCTCTTTGTCACCAAATCACACATTCTACTATCTCAGTAGAGAAGATTAAGCATTAAAGCCTCTAAAGTCAGTTGAAAGGCTTTGGCAGTGTTTAGGAATTTGCAGCACACCTTATGCACGACCATGTTGACCCAAATGTTCCTTTTTCATCGACCGTGCATCGGTGTTAAGAATTGCCAAGTACGAAACTTCACCCTAAGCCTCAGCTTGGCTACACCGAAAGTGGATGAGCCGTTCCATCCATCGCTTGTTTCAGCCCTAGCTTTAGTAGCTTAAGGTGAAGTGTATGCGACTGGAGGGCAGTCTGTTGCTTACCACCTTTCTGAAAGCCTGCTGAGGAATGGCGCGTATAAGCACCTACCTTCAAAGGCCACATTTGTGCTTGCTACGGCAGCACATATGCTAAAATTGGATCGATACAGAGAAGATTAGCATGGCCCCTGCGAAAGGATGACACGCAAATCCGTGAAGCGCTCCATATTTTCTCTTCTCTTTGTCACCAAATCACACATTGCACTATCTCAGTAGAGAAGATTAAGCTTTAGAGCCTCCTACGTGTGTTGGAAGACTTTGACAGTGTTGTGAAATTTTTAAGTAAACCTTACGCACTACAGTGTTAACACATTAGCATGGCCCCCACGAAAGGATGACACGCAAATCCGTGGAGCGCTCCATATTTACTCTTCTCTTTGTCACCAAATCACACATTCTACTATCTCAGTAGAGAAGATTAAGCATTAAAGCCTCTAAAGTCAGTTGAAAGGCTTTGACAGTGTTTAGGAATTTGCAGCACACCTTATGCACGACCATGTTGACCCAAATGTTCCTTTTTCATCGACCGTGCATCGGTGTGAAGAATTGCCAAGTACGAAACTTCACCCTAAGCCTCAGCTTGGCTACACCGAAAGTGGATGAGCTGTTCCATCCATCGCTTGTTTCAGCCCTAGCTTTAGTAGCTTAAGGTGAAGTGTATGCGACTGGAGGGCAGTCTGTTGCTTACCACCTTTCTGAAAGCCTGCTGAGGAATGGCGCGTATAAGCACCTACCTTCAAAGGCCACATTTGTGCTTGCTACGGCAGCACATATGCTAAAATTGGATCGATACAGAGAAGATTAGCATGGCCCCTGCGAAAGGATGACACGCAAATCTGTGAAGCGCTCCATATTTTCTCTTCTCTTTGTCACCAAATCACACATTGCACTATCTCAGTAGAGAAGATTAAGCTTTAGAGCCTCCTACGTGTGTTGGAAGACTTTGACAGTGTTGTGAAATTTGAAGTACACCTTACGCACTACAGTGTTAACACATTAGCATGGCCCCTACGAAAGGATGACACGCAAATCCGTGGAGCGCTCCATATTTACTCTTCTCTTTGTCACCAAATCACACATTCTACTATCTCAGTAGAGAAGATTAAGCATTAAAGCCTCTAAAGTGAGTTGAAAGGCTTTGGCAGTGTTTAGGAATTTGCAGCACACCTTATGCACGACCATGTTGACCCAAATGTTCCTTTTTCATCGACCGTGCATCGGTGTTAAGAATTGCCAAGTACGAAACTTCACCCTAAGCCTCAGCTTGGCTACACCGTGGAGGAGCTGTTCCATCCATCGCTTGTTTCAGCCCTAGCTTTAGTAGCTTAAGGTGAAGTGTATGCGACTGGAGGGCAGTCTGTTGCTTACCACCTTTCTGAAAGCCTGCTGAGGAATGGCGCGTATAAGCACCTACCTTCAAAGGCCACATTTGTGCTTGCTACGGCAGCACATATGCTAAAATTGGATCGATACAGAGAAGATTAGCATGGCCCCTGCGAAAGGATGACACGCAAATCCGTGAAGCGCTCCATATTTTCTCTTCTCTTTGTCACCAAATCACACATTGCACTATCTCAGTAGAGAAGATTAAGCTTTAGAGCCTCCTACGTGTGTTGGAAGACTTTGACAGTGTTGTGAAATTTGAAGTACACCTTACGCACTACAGTGTTAACACATTAGCATGGCCCCTACGAAAGGATGACACGCAAATCCGTGGAGCGCTCCATATTTACTCTTCTCTTTGTCACCAAATCACACATTCTACTATCTCAGTAGAGAAGATTAAGCATTAAAGCCTCTAAAGTCAGTTGAAAGGCTTTGGCAGTGTTTAGGAATTTGCAGCACACCTTATGCACGACCATGTTGACCCAAATGTTCCTTTTTCATCGACCGTGCATCGGTGTGAAGAATTGCCAAGTACGAAACTTCACCCTAAGCCTCAGCTTGGCTACACCGTGGAGGAGCTGTTCCATCCATCGCTTGTTTCAGCCCTAGCTTTAGTAGCTTAAGGTGAAGTGTATGCGACTGGAGGGCAGTCTGTTGCTTACCACCTTTCTGAAAGCCTGCTGAGGAATGGCGCGTATAAGCACCTACCTTCAAAGGCCACATTTGTGCTTGCTACGGCAGCACATATGCTAAAATTGGATCGATACAGAGAAGATTAGCATGGCCCCTGCGAAAGGATGACACGCAAATCCGTGAAGCGCTCCATATTTTCTCTTCTCTTTGTCACCAAATCACACATTGCACTATCTCAGTAGAGAAGATTAAGCTTTAGAGCCTCCTACGTGTGTTGGAAGACTTTGACAGTGTTGTGAAATTTGAAGTACACCTTACGCACTACAGTGTTAACACATTAGCATGGCCCCTACGAAAGGATGACACGCAAATCCGTGGAGCGCTCCATATTTACTCTTCTCTTTGTCACCAAATCACACATTCTACTATCTCAGTAGAGAAGATTAAGCATTAAAGCCTCTAAAGTGAGTTGAAAGGCTTTGGCAGTGTTTAGGAATTTGCAGCACACCTTATGCACGACCATGTTGACCCAAATGTTCCTTTTTCATCGACCGTGCATCGGTGTTAAGAATTGCCAAGTACGAAACTTCACCCTAAGCCTCAGCTTGGCTAAACCGTGGAGGAGCTGTTCCATCCATCGCTTGTTTCAGCCCTAGCTTTAGTAGCTTAAGGTGAAGTGTATGCGACTGGAGGGCAGTCTGTTGCTTACCACCTTTCTGAAAGCCTGCTGAGGAATGGCGCGTATAAGCACCTACCTTCAAAGGCCACATTTGTGCTTGCTACGGCAGCACATATGCTAAAATTGGATCGATACAGAGAAGATTAGCATGGCCCCTGCGAAAGGATGACACGCAAATCCGTGAAGCGCTCCATATTTTCTCTTCTCTTTGTCACCAAATCACACATTGCACTATCTCAGTAGAGAAGATTAAGCTTTAGAGCCTCCTACGTGTGTTGGAAGACTTTGACAGTGTTGTGAAATTTGAAGTACACCTTACGCACTACAGTGTTAACACATTAGCATGGCCCCTACGAAAGGATGACACGCAAATCCGTGGAGCGCTCCATATTTACTCTTCTCTTTGTCACCAAATCACACATTCTACTATCTCAGTAGAGAAGATTAAGCATTAAAGCCTCTAAAGTCAGTTGAAAGGCTTTGGCAGTGTTTAGGAATTTGCAGCACACCTTATGCACGACCATGTTGACCCAAATGTTCCTTTTTCATCGACCGTGCATCGGTGTTAAGAATTGCCAAGTACGAAACTTCACCCTAAGCCTCAGCTTGGCTACACCGAAAGTGGATGAGCCGTTCCATCCATCGCTTGTTTCAGCCCTAGCTTTAGTAGCTTAAGGTGAAGTGTATGCGACTGGAGGGCAGTCTGTTGCTTACCACCTTTCTGAAAGCCTGCTGAGGAATGGCGCGTATAAGCACCTACCTTCAAAGGCCACATTTGTGCTTGCTACGGCAGCACATATGCTAAAATTGGATCGATACAGAGAAGATTAGCATGGCCCCTGCGAAAGGATGACACGCAAATCCGTGAAGCGCTCCATATTTTCTCTTCTCTTTGTCACCAAATCACACATTGCACTATCTCAGTAGAGAAGATTAAGCTTTAGAGCCTCCTACGTGTGTTGGAAGACTTTGACAGTGTTGTGAAATTTGAAGTAAACCTTACGCACTACAGTGTTAACACATTAGCATGGCCCCCACGAAAGGATGACACGCAAATCCGTGGAGCGCTCCATATTTACTCTTCTCTTTGTCACCAAATCACACATTCTACTATCTCAGTAGAGAAGATTAAGCATTAAAGCCTCTAAAGTCAGTTGAAAGGCTTTGGCAGTGTTTAGGAATTTGCAGCACACCTTATGCACGACCATGTTGACCCAAATGTTCCTTTTTCATCGACCGTGCATCGGTGTTAAGAATTGCCAAGTACGAAACTTCACCCTAAGCCTCAGCTTGGCTACACCGAAAGTGGATGAGCCGTTCCATCCATCGCTTGTTTCAGCCCTAGCTTTAGTAGCTTAAGGTGAAGTGTATGCGACTGGAGGGCAGTCTGTTGCTTACCACCTTTCTGAAAGCCTGCTGAGGAATGGCGCGTATAAGCACCTACCTTCAAAGGCCACATTTGTGCTTGCTACGGCAGCACATATGCTAAAATTGGATCGATACAGAGAAGATTAGCATGGCCCCTGCGAAAGGATGACACGCAAATCCGTGAAGCGCTCCATATTTTCTCTTCTCTTTGTCACCAAATCACACATTGCACTATCTCAGTAGAGAAGATTAAGCTTTAGAGCCTCCTACGTGTGTTGGAAGACTTTGACAGTGTTGTGAAATTTTTAAGTAAACCTTACGCACTACAGTGTTAACACATTAGCATGGCCCCCACGAAAGGATGACACGCAAATCCGTGGAGCGCTCCATATTTACTCTTCTCTTTGTCACCAAATCACACATTCTACTATCTCAGTAGAGAAGATTAAGCATTAAAGCCTCTAAAGTCAGTTGAAAGGCTTTGACAGTGTTTAGGAATTTGCAGCACACCTTATGCACGACCATGTTGACCCAAATGTTCCTTTTTCATCGACCGTGCATCGGTGTGAAGAATTGCCAAGTACGAAACTTCACCCTAAGCCTCAGCTTGGCTACACCGAAAGTGGATGAGCTGTTCCATCCATCGCTTGTTTCAGCCCTAGCTTTAGTAGCTTAAGGTGAAGTGTATGCGACTGGAGGGCAGTCTGTTGCTTACCACCTTTCTGAAAGCCTGCTGAGGAATGGCACGTATAAGCACCTACCTTCAAAGGCCACATTTGTGCTTGCTACAGCAGCACATATGCTAAGATTGAATCAATACAGAGAAGATTAGCATGGCCCCTGCGAAAGGATGACACGCAAATCCGTGAAGCGCTCCATATTTTCTCTTCTCTTTGTCACCAAATCACACATTGCACTATCTCAGTAGAGAAGATTAAGCTTTAGAGCCTCCTACGTGTGTTGGAAGACTTTGACAGTGTTGTGAAATTTGAAGTAAACCTTACGCACTACAGTGTTAACACATTAGCATGGCCCCCACGAAAGGATGACACGCAAATCCGTGGAGCGCTCCATATTTACTCTTCTCTTTGTCACCAAATCACACATTCTACTATCTCAGTAGAGAAGATTAAGCATTAAAGCCTCTAAAGTCAGTTGAAAGGCTTTGGCAGTGTTTAGGAATTTGCAGCACACCTTATGCACGACCATGTTGACCCAAATGTTCCTTTTTCATCGACCGTGCATCGGTGTGAAGAATTGCCAAGTACGAAACTTCACCCTAAGCCTCAGCTTGGCTACACCGTGGAGGAGCTGTTCCATCCATCGCTTGTTTCAGCCCTAGCTTTAGTAGCTTAAGGTGAAGTGTATGCGACTGGAGGGCAGTCTGTTGCTTACCACCTTTCTGAAAGCCTGCTGAGGAATGGCGCGTATAAGCACCTACCTTCAAAGGCCACATTTGTGCTTGCTACGGCAGCACATATGCTAAAATTGGATCGATACAGAGAAGATTAGCATGGCCCCTGCGAAAGGATGACACGCAAATCCGTGAAGCGCTCCATATTTTCTCTTCTCTTTGTCACCAAATCACACATTGCACTATCTCAGTAGAGAAGATTAAGCTTTAGAGCCTCCTACGTGTGTTGGAAGACTTTGACAGTGTTGTGAAATTTGAAGTAAACCTTACGCACTACAGTGTTAACACATTAGCATGGCCCCCACGAAAGGATGACACGCAAATCCGTGGAGCGCTCCATATTTACTCTTCTCTTTGTCACCAAATCACACATTCTACTATCTCAGTAGAGAAGATTAAGCATTAAAGCCTCTAAAGTCAGTTGAAAGGCTTTGGCAGTGTTTAGGAATTTGCAGCACACCTTATGCACGACCATGTTGACCCAAATGTTCCTTTTTCATCGACCGTGCATCGGTGTGAAGAATTGCCAAGTACGAAACTTCACCCTAAGCCTCAGCTTGGCTACACCGAAAGTGGATGAGCTGTTCCATCCATCGCTTGTTTCAGCCCTAGCTTTAGTAGCTTAAGGTGAAGTGTATGCGACTGGAGGGCAGTCTGTTGCTTACCACCTTTCTGAAAGCCTGCTGAGGAATGGCACGTATAAGCACCTACCTTCAAAGGCCACATTTGTGCTTGCTACGGCAGCACATATGCTAAAATTGGATCGATACAGAGAAGATTAGCATGGCCCCTGCGAAAGGATGACACGCAAATCCGTGAAGCGCTCCATATTTTCTCTTCTCTTTGTCACCAAATCACACATTGCACTATCTCAGTAGAGAAGATTAAGCTTTAGAGCCTCCTACGTGTGTTGGAAGACTTTGACAGTGTTGTGAAATTTGAAGTACACCTTACGCACTACAGTGTTAACACATTAGCATGGCCCCTACGAAAGGATGACACGCAAATCCGTGGAGCGCTCCATATTTACTCTTCTCTTTGTCACCAAATCACACATTCTACTATCTCAGTAGAGAAGATTAAGCATTAAAGCCTCTAAAGTCAGTTTAAAGGCTTTGGCAGTGTTTAGGAATTTGCAGCACACCTTATGCACGACCATGTTGACCCAAATGTTCCTTTTTCATCGACCGTGCATCGATGGTAAGAATTGCCAAGTACGAAACTTCACCCTAAGCCTCAGCTTGGCTACACCGAAAGTGGATGAGCTGTTCCATCCATCGCTTGATTCAGCCCTAGCTTTAGTAGCTTAAGGTAAAGAGTATGCGACTGGAGGGCAGTCTGTTGCTTACCACCTTTCTGAAAGCCTGCTGAGGAATGGCGCGTATAAGCACCTACCTTCAAAGGCCACATTTGTGCTTGCTACGGCAGCACATATACTAAAATTGGATCGATACAGAGAAGATTAGCATGGCCCCTGCGAAAGGATGACACGCAAATCCGTGAAGCGCTCCATATTTTCTCTTCTCTTTGTCACCAAATCACACATTGCACTATCTCAGTAGAGAAGATTAAGCTTTAGAGCCTCCTACGTGTGTTGGAAGACTTTGACAGTGTTGTGAAATTTGAAGTACACCTTACGCACTACAGTGTTAACACATTAGCATGGCCCCTACGAAAGGATGACACGCAAATCCGTGGAGCGCTCCATATTTACTCTTCTCTTTGTCACCAAATCACACATTCTACTATCTCAGTAGAGAAGATTAAGCATTAAAGCCTCTAAAGTCAGTTGAAAGGCTTTGGCAGTGTTTAGGAATTTGCAGCACACCTTATGCACGACCATGTTGACCCAAATGTTCCTTTTTCATCGACCGTGCATCGGTGTTAAGAATTGCCAAGTACGAAACTTCACCCTAAGCCTCAGCTTGGCTACACCGAAAGTGGATGAGCCGTTCCATCCATCGCTTGTTTCAGCCCTAGCTTTAGTAGCTTAAGGTGAAGTGCATGCGACTGGAGGGCAGTCTGTTGCTTACCACCTTTCTGAAAGCCTGCTGAGGAATGGCGCGTATAAGCACCTACCTTCAAAGGCCACATTTGTGCTTGCTACGGCAGCACATATGCTAAAATTGGATCGATACAGAGAAGATTAGCATGGCCCCTGCGAAAGGATGACACGCAAATCCGTGAAGCGCTCCATATTTTCTCTTCTCTTTGTCACCAAATCACACATTGCACTATCTCAGTAGAGAAGATTAAGCTTTAGAGCCTCCTACGTGTGTTGGAAGACTTTGACAGTGTTGTGAAATTTGAAGTAAACCTTACGCACTACAGTGTTAACACATTAGCATGGCCCCCACGAAAGGATGACACGCAAATCCGTGGAGCGCTCCATATTTACTCTTCTCTTTGTCACCAAATCACACATTCTACTATCTCAGTAGAGAAGATTAAGCATTAAAGCCTCTAAAGTCAGTTGAAAGGCTTTGGCAGTGTTTAGGAATTTGCAGCACACCTTATGCACGACCATGTTGACCCAAATGTTCCTTTTTCATCGACCGTGCATCGGTGTGAAGAATTGCCAAGTACGAAACTTCACCCTAAGCCTCAGCTTGGCTACACCGAAAGTGGATGAGCTGTTCCATCCATCGCTTGTTTCAGCCCTAGCTTTAGTAGCTTAAGGTGAAGTGTATGCGACTGGAGGGCAGTCTGTTGCTTACCACCTTTCTGAAAGCCTGCTGAGGAATGGCACGTATAAGCACCTACCTTCAAAGGCCACATTTGTGCTTGCTACGGCAGCACATATGCTAAAATTGGATCGATACAGAGAAGATTAGCATGGCCCCTGCGAAAGGATGACACGCAAATCCGTGAAGCGCTCCATATTTTCTCTTCTCTTTGTCACCAAATCACACATTGCACTATCTCAGTAGAGAAGATTAAGCTTTAGAGCCTCCTACGTGTGTTGGAAGACTTTGACAGTGTTGTGAAATTTGAAGTACACCTTACGCACTACAGTGTTAACACATTAGCATGGCCCCTACGAAAGGATGACACGCAAATCCGTGGAGCGCTCCATATTTACTCTTCTCTTTGTCACCAAATCACACATTCTACTATCTCAGTAGAGAAGATTAAGCATTAAAGCCTCTAAAGTCAGTTTAAAGGCTTTGGCAGTGTTTAGGAATTTGCAGCACACCTTATGCACGACCATGTTGACCCAAATGTTCCTTTTTCATCGACCGTGCATCGATGGTAAGAATTGCCAAGTACGAAACTTCACCCTAAGCCTCAGCTTGGCTACACCGAAAGTGGATGAGCTGTTCCATCCATCGCTTGATTCAGCCCTAGCTTTAGTAGCTTAAGGTAAAGAGTATGCGACTGGAGGGCAGTCTGTTGCTTACCACCTTTCTGAAAGCCTGCTGAGGAATGGCGCGTATAAGCACCTACCTTCAAAGGCCACATTTGTGCTTGCTACGGCAGCACATATACTAAAATTGGATCGATACAGAGAAGATTAGCATGGCCCCTGCGAAAGGATGACACGCAAATCCGTGAAGCGCTCCATATTTTCTCTTCTCTTTGTCACCAAATCACACATTGCACTATCTCAGTAGAGAAGATTAAGCTTTAGAGCCTCCTACGTGTGTTGGAAGACTTTGACAGTGTTGTGAAATTTGAAGTACACCTTACGCACTACAGTGTTAACACATTAGCATGGCCCCTACGAAAGGATGACACGCAAATCCGTGGAGCGCTCCATATTTACTCTTCTCTTTGTCACCAAATCACACATTCTACTATCTCAGTAGAGAAGATTAAGCATTAAAGCCTCTAAAGTCAGTTGAAAGGCTTTGGCAGTGTTTAGGAATTTGCAGCACACCTTATGCACGACCATGTTGACCCAAATGTTCCTTTTTCATCGACCGTGCATCGGTGTTAAGAATTGCCAAGTACGAAACTTCACCCTAAGCCTCAGCTTGGCTACACCGAAAGTGGATGAGCCGTTCCATCCATCGCTTGTTTCAGCCCTAGCTTTAGTAGCTTAAGGTGAAGTGCATGCGACTGGAGGGCAGTCTGTTGCTTACCACCTTTCTGAAAGCCTGCTGAGGAATGGCGCGTATAAGCACCTACCTTCAAAGGCCACATTTGTGCTTGCTACGGCAGCACATATGCTAAAATTGGATCGATACAGAGAAGATTAGCATGGCCCCTGCGAAAGGATGACACGCAAATCCGTGAAGCGCTCCATATTTTCTCTTCTCTTTGTCACCAAATCACACATTGCACTATCTCAGTAGAGAAGATTAAGCTTTAGAGCCTCCTACGTGTGTTGGAAGACTTTGACAGTGTTGTGAAATTTGAAGTAAACCTTACGCACTACAGTGTTAACACATTAGCATGGCCCCCACGAAAGGATGACACGCAAATCCGTGGAGCGCTCCATATTTACTCTTCTCTTTGTCACCAAATCACACATTCTACTATCTCAGTAGAGAAGATTAAGCATTAAAGCCTCTAAAGTCAGTTGAAAGGCTTTGGCAGTGTTTAGGAATTTGCAGCACACCTTATGCACGACCATGTTGACCCAAATGTTCCTTTTTCATCGACCGTGCATCGGTGTGAAGAATTGCCAAGTACGAAACTTCACCCTAAGCCTCAGCTTGGCTACACCGAAAGTGGATGAGCTGTTCCATCCATCGCTTGTTTCAGCCCTAGCTTTAGTAGCTTAAGGTGAAGTGTATGCGACTGGAGGGCAGTCTGTGACTTACCACCTTTCTGAAAGCCTGCTGAGGAATGGCACGTATAAGCACCTACCTTCAAAGGCCACATTTGTGCTTGCTACAGCAGCACATATGCTAAGATTGGATCGATACAGAGAAGATTAGCATGGCCCCTGCGAAAGGATGACACGCAAATCCGTGAAGCGCTCCATATTTTCTCTTCTCTTTGTCACCAAATCACACATTGCACTATCTCAGTAGAGAAGATTAAGCTTTAGAGCCTCCTACGTGTGTTGGAAGACTTTGACAGTGTTGTGAAATTTGAAGTAAACCTTACGCACTACAGTGTTAACACATTAGCATGGCCCCTACGAAAGGATGACACGCAAATCCGTGGAGCGCTCCATATTTACTCTTCTCTTTGTCACCAAATCACACATTCTACTATCTCAGTAGAGAAGATTAAGCATTAAAGCCTCTAAAGTCAGTTGAAAGGCTTTGGCAGTGTTTAGGAATTTGCAGCACACCTTATGCACGACCATGTTGACCCAAATGTTCCTTTTTCATCGACCGTGCATCGATGGTAAGAATTGCCAAGTACGAAACTTCACCCTAAGCCTCAGCTTGGCTACACCGAAAGTGGATGAGCTGTTCCATCCATCGCTTGATTCAGCCCTAGCTTTAGTAGCTTAAGGTAAAGAGTATGCGACTGGAGGGCAGTCTGTTGCTTACCACCTTTCTGAAAGCCTGCTGAGGAATGGCGCGTATAAGCACCTACCTTCAAAGGCCACATTTGTGCTTGCTACGGCAGCACATATACTAAAATTGGATCGATACAGAGAAGATTAGCATGGCCCCTGCGAAAGGATGACACGCAAATCCGTGAAGCGCTCCATATTTTCTCTTCTCTTTGTCACCAAATCACACATTGCACTATCTCAGTAGAGAAGATTAAGCTTTAGAGCCTCCTACGTGTGTTGGAAGACTTTGACAGTGTTGTGAAATTTGAAGTACACCTTACGCACTACAGTGTTAACACATTAGCATGGCCCCTACGAAAGGATGACACGCAAATCCGTGGAGCGCTCCATATTTACTCTTCTCTTTGTCACCAAATCACACATTCTACTATCTCAGTAGAGAAGATTAAGCATTAAAGCCTCTAAAGTCAGTTGAAAGGCTTTGGCAGTGTTTAGGAATTTGCAGCACACCTTATGCACGACCATGTTGACCCAAATGTTCCTTTTTCATCGACCGTGCATCGGTGTTAAGAATTGCCAAGTACGAAACTTCACCCTAAGCCTCAGCTTGGCTACACCGAAAGTGGATGAGCCGTTCCATCCATCGCTTGTTTCAGCCCTAGCTTTAGTAGCTTAAGGTGAAGTGCATGCGACTGGAGGGCAGTCTGTTGCTTACCACCTTTCTGAAAGCCTGCTGAGGAATGGCGCGTATAAGCACCTACCTTCAAAGGCCACATTTGTGCTTGCTACGGCAGCACATATGCTAAAATTGGATCGATACAGAGAAGATTAGCATGGCCCCTGCGAAAGGATGACACGCAAATCCGTGAAGCGCTCCATATTTTCTCTTCTCTTTGTCACCAAATCACACATTGCACTATCTCAGTAGAGAAGATTAAGCTTTAGAGCCTCCTACGTGTGTTGGAAGACTTTGACAGTGTTGTGAAATTTGAAGTAAACCTTACGCACTACAGTGTTAACACATTAGCATGGCCCCCACGAAAGGATGACACGCAAATCCGTGGAGCGCTCCATATTTACTCTTCTCTTTGTCACCAAATCACACATTCTACTATCTCAGTAGAGAAGATTAAGCATTAAAGCCTCTAAAGTCAGTTGAAAGGCTTTGGCAGTGTTTAGGAATTTGCAGCACACCTTATGCACGACCATGTTGACCCAAATGTTCCTTTTTCATCGACCGTGCATCGGTGTGAAGAATTGCCAAGTACGAAACTTCACCCTAAGCCTCAGCTTGGCTACACCGAAAGTGGATGAGCTGTTCCATCCATCGCTTGTTTCAGCCCTAGCTTTAGTAGCTTAAGGTGAAGTGTATGCGACTGGAGGGCAGTCTGTTGCTTACCACCTTTCTGAAAGCCTGCTGAGGAATGGCGCGTATAAGCACCTACCTTCAAAGGCCACATTTGTGCTTGCTACGGCAGCACATATGCTAAAATTGGATCGATACAGAGAAGATTAGCATGGCCCCTGCGAAAGGATGACACGCAAATCCGTGGAGCGCTCCATATTTACTCTTCTCTTTGTCACCAAATCACACATTCTACTATCTCAGTAGAGAAGATTAAGCATTAAAGCCTCTAAAGTCAGTTGAAAGGCTTTGGCAGTGTTTAGGAATTTGCAGCACACCTTATGCACGACCATGTTGACCCAAATGTTCCTTTTTCATCGACCGTGCATCGGTGTGAAGAATTGCCAAGTACGAAACTTCACCCTAAGCCTCAGCTTGGCTACACCGAAAGTGGATGAGCTGTTCCATCCATCGCTTGTTTCAGCCCTAGCTTTAGTAGCTTAAGGTGAAGTGTATGCGACTGGAGGGCAGTCTGTTGCTTACCACCTTTCTGAAAGCCTGCTGAGGAATGGCACGTATAAGCACCTACCTTCAAAGGCCACATTTGTGCTTGCTACAGCAGCACATATGCTAAAATTGGATCGATACAGAGAAGATTAGCATGGCCCCTGCGAAAGGATGACACGCAAATCCGTGAAGCGCTCCATATTTTCTCTTCTCTTTGTCACCAAATCACACATTGCACTATCTCAGTAGAGAAGATTAAGCTTTAGAGCCTCCTACGTGTGTTGGAAGACTTTGACAGTGTTGTGAAATTTGAAGTAAACCTTACGCACTACAGTGTTAACACATTAGCATGGCCCCCACGAAAGGATGACACGCAAATCCGTGGAGCGCTCCATATTTACTCTTCTCTTTGTCACCAAATCACACATTCTACTATCTCAGTAGAGAAGATTAAGCATTAAAGCCTCTAAAGTCAGTTGAAAGGCTTTGGCAGTGTTTAGGAATTTGCAGCACACCTTATGCACGACCATGTTGACCCAAATGTTCCTTTTTCATCGACCGTGCATCGGTGTGAAGAATTGCCAAGTACGAAACTTCACCCTAAGCCTCAGCTTGGCTACACCGAAAGTGGATGAGCTGTTCCATCCATCGCTTGTTTCAGCCCTAGCTTTAGTAGCTTAAGGTGAAGTGTATGCGACTGGAGGGCAGTCTGTTGCTTACCACCTTTCTGAAAGCCTGCTGAGGAATGGCGCGTATAAGCACCTACCTTCAAAGGCCACATTTGTGCTTGCTACGGCAGCACATATACTAAAATTGGATCGATACAGAGATGATTAGCATGGCCCCTGCGAAAGGATGACACGCAAATCCGTGAAGCGCTCCATATTTTCTCTTCTCTTTGTCACCAAATCACACATTGCACTATCTCAGTAGAGAAGATTAAGCTTTAGAGCCTCCTACGTGTGTTGGAAGACTTTGACAGTGTTGTGAAATTTGAAGTAAACCTTACGCACTACAGTGTTAACACATTAGCATGGCCCCCACGAAAGGATGACACGCAAATCCGTGGAGCGCTCCATATTTACTCTTCTCTTTGTCACCAAATCACACATTCTACTATCTCAGTAGAGAAGATTAAGCATTAAAGCCTCTAAAGTCAGTTGAAAGGCTTTGGCAGTGTTTAGGAATTTGCAGCACACCTTATGCACGACCATGTTGACCCAAATGTTCCTTTTTCATCGACCGTGCATCGGTGTGAAGAATTGCCAAGTACGAAACTTCACCCTAAGCCTCAGCTTGGCTACACCGAAAGTGGATGAGCTGTTCCATCCATCGCTTGTTTCAGCCCTAGCTTTAGTAGCTTAAGGTGAAGTGTATGCGACTGGAGGGCAGTCTGTTGCTTACCACCTTTCTGAAAGCCTGCTGAGGAATGGCGCGTATAAGCACCTACCTTCAAAGGCCACATTTGTGCTTGCTACGGCAGCACATATACTAAAATTGGATCGATACAGAGAAGATTAGCATGGCCCCTGCGAAAGGATGACACGCAAATCCGTGAAGCGCTCCATATTTTCTCTTCTCTTTGTCACCAAATCACACATTGCACTATCTCAGTAGAGAAGATTAAGCTTTAGAGCCTCCTACGTGTGTTGGAAGACTTTGACAGTGTTGTGAAATTTGAAGTAAACCTTACGCACTACAGTGTTAACACATTAGCATGGCCCCCACGAAAGGATGACACGCAAATCCGTGGAGCGCTCCATATTTACTCTTCTCTTTGTCACCAAATCACACATTCTACTATCTCAGTAGAGAAGATTAAGCATTAAAGCCTCTAAAGTCAGTTGAAAGGCTTTGGCAGTGTTTAGGAATTTGCAGCACACCTTATGCACGACCATGTTGACCCAAATGTTCCTTTTTCATCGACCGTGCATCGGTGTGAAGAATTGCCAAGTACGAAACTTCACCCTAAGCCTCAGCTTGGCTACACCGAAAGTGGATGAGCTGTTCCATCCATCGCTTGTTTCAGCCCTAGCTTTAGTAGCTTAAGGTGAAGTGTATGCGACTGGAGGGCAGTCTGTTGCTTACCACCTTTCTGAAAGCCTGCTGAGGAATGGCGCGTATAAGCACCTACCTTCAAAGGCCACATTTGTGCTTGCTACGGCAGCACATATACTAAAATTGGATCGATACAGAGAAGATTAGCATGGCCCCTGCGAAAGGATGACACGCAAATCCGTGAAGCGCTCCATATTTTCTCTTCTCTTTGTCACCAAATCACACATTGCACTATCTCAGTAGAGAAGATTAAGCTTTAGAGCCTCCTACGTGTGTTGGAAGACTTTGACAGTGTTGTGAAATTTGAAGTAAACCTTATGCACTACAGTGTTAACACATTAGCATGGCCCCCACGAAAGGATGACACGCAAATCCGTGGAGCGCTCCATATTTACTCTTCTCTTTGTCACCAAATCACACATTCTACTATCTCAGTAGAGAAGATTAAGCATTAAAGCCTCTAAAGTCAGTTGAAAGGCTTTGGCAGTGTTTAGGAATTTGCAGCACACCTTATGCACGACCATGTTGACCCAAATGTTCCTTTTTCATCGACCGTGCATCGGTGTGAAGAATTGCCAAGTACGAAACTTCACCCTAAGCCTCAGCTTGGCTACACCGAAAGTGGATGAGCTGTTCCATCCATCGCTTGTTTCAGCCCTAGCTTTAGTAGCTTAAGGTGAAGTGTATGCGACTGGAGGGCAGTCTGTTGCTTACCACCTTTCTGAAAGCCTGCTGAGGAATGGCGCGTATAAGCACCTACCTTCAAAGGCCACATTTGTGCTTGCTACGGCAGCACATATACTAAAATTGGATCGATACAGAGAAGATTAGCATGGCCCCTGCGAAAGGATGACACGCAAATCCGTGAAGCGCTCCATATTTTCTCTTCTCTTTGTCACCAAATCACACATTGCACTATCTCAGTAGAGAAGATTAAGCTTTAGAGCCTCCTACGTGTGTTGGAAGACTTTGACAGTGTTGTGAAATTTGAAGTAAACCTTACGCACTACAGTGTTAACACATTAGCATGGCCCCCACGAAAGGATGACACGCAAATCCGTGGAGCGCTCCATATTTACTCTTCTCTTTGTCACCAAATCACACATTCTACTATCTCAGTAGAGAAGATTAAGCATTAAAGCCTCTAAAGTCAGTTGAAAGGCTTTGGCAGTGTTTAGGAATTTGCAGCACACCTTATGCACGACCATGTTGACCCAAATGTTCCTTTTTCATCGACCGTGCATCGGTGTGAAGAATTGCCAAGTACGAAACTTCACCCTAAGCCTCAGCTTGGCTACACCGAAAGTGGATGAGCTGTTCCATCCATCGCTTGTTTCAGCCCTAGCTTTAGTAGCTTAAGGTGAAGTGTATGCGACTGGAGGGCAGTCTGTTGCTTACCACCTTTCTGAAAGCCTGCTGAGGAATGGCGCGTATAAGCACCTACCTTCAAAGGCCACATTTGTGCTTGCTACGGCAGCACATATACTAAAATTGGATCGATACAGAGAAGATTAGCATGGCCCCTGCGAAAGGATGACACGCAAATCCGTGAAGCGCTCCATATTTTCTCTTCTCTTTGTCACCAAATCACACATTGCACTATCTCAGTAGAGAAGATTAAGCTTTAGAGCCTCCTACGTGTGTTGGAAGACTTTGACAGTGTTGTGAAATTTGAAGTAAACCTTACGCACTACAGTGTTAACACATTAGCATGGCCCCCACGAAAGGATGACACGCAAATCCGTGGAGCGCTCCATATTTACTCTTCTCTTTGTCACCAAATCACACATTCTACTATCTCAGTAGAGAAGATTAAGCATTAAAGCCTCTAAAGTCAGTTGAAAGGCTTTGGCAGTGTTTAGGAATTTGCAGCACACCTTATGCACGACCATGTTGACCCAAATGTTCCTTTTTCATCGACCGTGCATCGGTGTGAAGAATTGCCAAGTACGAAACTTCACCCTAAGCCTCAGCTTGGCTACACCGAAAGTGGATGAGCTGTTCCATCCATCGCTTGTTTCAGCCCTAGCTTTAGTAGCTTAAGGTGAAGTGTATGCGACTGGAGGGCAGTCTGTTGCTTACCACCTTTCTGAAAGCCTGCTGAGGAATGGCGCGTATAAGCACCTACCTTCAAAGGCCACATTTGTGCTTGCTACGGCAGCACATATACTAAAATTGGATCGATACAGAGAAGATTAGCATGGCCCCTGCGAAAGGATGACACGCAAATCCGTGAAGCGCTCCATATTTTCTCTTCTCTTTGTCACCAAATCACACATTGCACTATCTCAG
Organism: Triplophysa yarkandensis; assembly: GCA_033220385.1. Taxonomy (NCBI): domain Eukaryota; kingdom Metazoa; phylum Chordata; class Actinopteri; order Cypriniformes; family Nemacheilidae; genus Triplophysa; species Triplophysa yarkandensis. Next base: position 6,720,271 of record CM065654.1, read on the forward strand.
TAGAGAAGATTAAGCTTTAGAGCCTCCTACGTGTGTTGGAAGACTTTGACAGTGTTGTGAAATTTGAAGTAAACCTTACGCACTACAGTGTTAACACATTAGCATGGCCCCCACGAAAGGATGACACGCAAATCCGTGGAGCGCTCCATATTTACTCTTCTCTTTGTCACCAAATCACACATTCTACTATCTCAGTAGAGAAGATTAAGCATTAAAGCCTCTAAAGTCAGTTGAAAGGCTTTGGCAGTGTTTAGGAATTTGCAGCACACCTTATGCACGACCATGTTGACCCAAATGTTCCTTTTTCATCGACCGTGCATCGGTGTGAAGAATTGCCAAGTACGAAACTTCACCCTAAGCCTCAGCTTGGCTACACCGAAAGTGGATGAGCTGTTCCATCCATCGCTTGTTTCAGCCCTAGCTTTAGTAGCTTAAGGTGAAGTGTATGCGACTGGAGGGCAGTCTGTTGCTTACCACCTTTCTGAAAGCCTGCTGAGGAATGGCGCGTATAAGCACCTACCTTCAAAGGCCACACTTGTGCTTGCTACGGCAGCACATATACTAAAATTGGATCGATACAGAGAAGATTAGCATGGCCCCTGCGAAAGGATGACACGCAAATCCGTGAAGCGCTCCATATTTTCTCTTCTCTTTGTCACCAAATCACACATTGCACTATCTCAGTAGAGAAGATTAAGCTTTAGAGCCTCCTACGTGTGTTGGAAGACTTTGACAGTGTTGTGAAATTTGAAGTAAACCTTACGCACTACAGTGTTAACACATTAGCATGGCCCCCACGAAAGGATGACACGCAAATCCGTGGAGCGCTCCATATTTACTCTTCTCTTTGTCACCAAATCACACATTCTACTATCTCAGTAGAGAAGATTAAGCATTAAAGCCTCTAAAGTCAGTTGAAAGGCTTTGGCAGTGTTTAGGAATTTGCAGCACACCTTATGCACGACCATGTTGACCCAAATGTTCCTTTTTCATCGACCGTGCATCGGTGTGAAGAATTGCCAAGTACGAAACTTCACCCTAAGCCTCAGCTTGGCTACACCGAAAGTGGATGAGCTGTTCCATCCATCGCTTGTTTCAGCCCTAGCTTTAGTAGCTTAAGGTGAAGTGTATGCGACTGGAGGGCAGTCTGTTGCTTACCACCTTTCTGAAAGCCTGCTGAGGAATGGCGCGTATAAGCACCTACCTTCAAAGGCCACATTTGTGCTTGCTACGGCAGCACATATACTAAAATTGGATCGATACAGAGAAGATTAGCATGGCCCCTGCGAAAGGATGACACGCAAATCCGTGAAGCGCTCCATATTTTCTCTTCTCTTTGTCACCAAATCACACATTGCACTATCTCAGTAGAGAAGATTAAGCTTTAGAGCCTCCTACGTGTGTTGGAAGACTTTGACAGTGTTGTGAAATTTGAAGTAAACCTTACGCACTACAGTGTTAACACATTAGCATGGCCCCCACGAAAGGATGACACGCAAATCCGTGGAGCGCTCCATATTTACTCTTCTCTTTGTCACCAAATCACACATTCTACTATCTCAGTAGAGAAGATTAAGCATTAAAGCCTCTAAAGTCAGTTGAAAGGCTTTGGCAGTGTTTAGGAATTTGCAGCACACCTTATGCACGACCATGTTGACCCAAATGTTCCTTTTTCATCGACCGTGCATCGGTGTGAAGAATTGCCAAGTACGAAACTTCACCCTAAGCCTCAGCTTGGCTACACCGAAAGTGGATGAGCTGTTCCATCCATCGCTTGTTTCAGCCCTAGCTTTAGTAGCTTAAGGTGAAGTGTATGCGACTGGAGGGCAGTCTGTTGCTTACCACCTTTCTGAAAGCCTGCTGAGGAATGGCGCGTATAAGCACCTACCTTCAAAGGCCACATTTGTGCTTGCTACGGCAGCACATATACTAAAATTGGATCGATACAGAGAAGATTAGCATGGCCCCTGCGAAAGGATGACACGCAAATCCGTGAAGCGCTCCATATTTTCTCTTCTCTTTGTCACCAAATCACACATTGCACTATCTCAGTAGAGAAGATTAAGCTTTAGAGCCTCCTACGTGTGTTGGAAGACTTTGACAGTGTTGTGAAATTTGAAGTAAACCTTACGCACTACAGTGTTAACACATTAGCATGGCCCCCACGAAAGGATGACACGCAAATCCGTGGAGCGCTCCATATTTACTCTTCTCTTTGTCACCAAATCACACATTCTACTATCTCAGTAGAGAAGATTAAGCATTAAAGCCTCTAAAGTCAGTTGAAAGGCTTTGGCAGTGTTTAGGAATTTGCAGCACACCTTATGCACGACCATGTTGACCCAAATGTTCCTTTTTCATCGACCGTGCATCGGTGTGAAGAATTGCCAAGTACGAAACTTCACCCTAAGCCTCAGCTTGGCTACACCGAAAGTGGATGAGCTGTTCCATCCATCGCTTGTTTCAGCCCTAGCTTTAGTAGCTTAAGGTGAAGTGTATGCGACTGGAGGGCAGTCTGTTGCTTACCACCTTTCTGAAAGCCTGCTGAGGAATGGCGCGTATAAGCACCTACCTTCAAAGGCCACATTTGTGCTTGCTACGGCAGCACATATACTAAAATTGGATCGATACAGAGAAGATTAGCATGGCCCCTGCGAAAGGATGACACGCAAATCCGTGAAGCGCTCCATATTTTCTCTTCTCTTTGTCACCAAATCACACATTGCACTATCTCAGTAGAGAAGATTAAGCTTTAGAGCCTCCTACGTGTGTTGGAAGACTTTGACAGTGTTGTGAAATTTGAAGTAAACCTTACGCACTACAGTGTTAACACATTAGCATGGCCCCCACGAAAGGATGACACGCAAATCCGTGGAGCGCTCCATATTTACTCTTCTCTTTGTCACCAAATCACACATTCTACTATCTCAGTAGAGAAGATTAAGCATTAAAGCCTCTAAAGTCAGTTGAAAGGCTTTGGCAGTGTTTAGGAATTTGCAGCACACCTTATGCACGACCATGTTGACCCAAATGTTCCTTTTTCATCGACCGTGCATCGGTGTGAAGAATTGCCAAGTACGAAACTTCACCCTAAGCCTCAGCTTGGCTACACCGAAAGTGGATGAGCTGTTCCATCCATCGCTTGTTTCAGCCCTAGCTTTAGTAGCTTAAGGTGAAGTGTATGCGACTGGAGGGCAGTCTGTTGCTTACCACCTTTCTGAAAGCCTGCTGAGGAATGGCGCGTATAAGCACCTACCTTCAAAGGCCACATTTGTGCTTGCTACGGCAGCACATATACTAAAATTGGATCGATACAGAGAAGATTAGCATGGCCCCTGCGAAAGGATGACACGCAAATCCGTGAAGCGCTCCATATTTTCTCTTCTCTTTGTCACCAAATCACACATTGCACTATCTCAGTAGAGAAGATTAAGCTTTAGAGCCTCCTACGTGTGTTGGAAGACTTTGACAGTGTTGTGAAATTTGAAGTAAACCTTACGCACTACAGTGTTAACACATTAGCATGGCCCCCACGAAAGGATGACACGCAAATCCGTGGAGCGCTCCATATTTACTCTTCTCTTTGTCACCAAATCACACATTCTACTATCTCAGTAGAGAAGATTAAGCATTAAAGCCTCTAAAGTCAGTTGAAAGGCTTTGGCAGTGTTTAGGAATTTGCAGCACACCTTATGCACGACCATGTTGACCCAAATGTTCCTTTTTCATCGACCGTGCATCGGTGTGAAGAATTGCCAAGTACGAAACTTCACCCTAAGCCTCAGCTTGGCTACACCGAAAGTGGATGAGCTGTTCCATCCATCGCTTGTTTCAGCCCTAGCTTTAGTAGCTTAAGGTGAAGTGTATGCGACTGGAGGGCAGTCTGTTGCTTACCACCTTTCTGAAAGCCTGCTGAGGAATGGCGCGTATAAGCACCTACCTTCAAAGGCCACACTTGTGCTTGCTACGGCAGCACATATACTAAAATTGGATCGATACAGAGAAGATTAGCATGGCCCCTGCGAAAGGATGACACGCAAATCCGTGAAGCGCTCCATATTTTCTCTTCTCTTTGTCACCAAATCACACATTGCACTATCTCAGTAGAGAAGATTAAGCTTTAGAGCCTCCTACGTGTGTTGGAAGACTTTGACAGTGTTGTGAAATTTGAAGTAAACCTTACGCACTACAGTGTTAACACATTAGCATGGCCCCCACGAAAGGATGACACGCAAATCCGTGGAGCGCTCCATATTTACTCTTCTCTTTGTCACCAAATCACACATTCTACTATCTCAGTAGAGAAGATTAAGCATTAAAGCCTCTAAAGTCAGTTGAAAGGCTTTGGCAGTGTTTAGGAATTTGCAGCACACCTTATGCACGACCATGTTGACCCAAATGTTCCTTTTTCATCGACCGTGCATCGGTGTGAAGAATTGCCAAGTACGAAACTTCACCCTAAGCCTCAGCTTGGCTACACCGAAAGTGGATGAGCTGTTCCATCCATCGCTTGTTTCAGCCCTAGCTTTAGTAGCTTAAGGTGAAGTGTATGCGACTGGAGGGCAGTCTGTTGCTTACCACCTTTCTGAAAGCCTGCTGAGGAATGGCGCGTATAAGCACCTACCTTCAAAGGCCACATTTGTGCTTGCTACGGCAGCACATATACTAAAATTGGATCGATACAGAGAAGATTAGCATGGCCCCTGCGAAAGGATGACACGCAAATCCGTGAAGCGCTCCATATTTTCTCTTCTCTTTGTCACCAAATCACACATTGCACTATCTCAGTAGAGAAGATTAAGCTTTAGAGCCTCCTACGTGTGTTGGAAGACTTTGACAGTGTTGTGAAATTTGAAGTAAACCTTACGCACTACAGTGTTAACACATTAGCATGGCCCCCACGAAAGGATGACACGCAAATCCGTGGAGCGCTCCATATTTACTCTTCTCTTTGTCACCAAATCACACATTCTACTATCTCAGTAGAGAAGATTAAGCATTAAAGCCTCTAAAGTCAGTTGAAAGGCTTTGGCAGTGTTTAGGAATTTGCAGCACACCTTATGCACGACCATGTTGACCCAAATGTTCCTTTTTCATCGACCGTGCATCGGTGTGAAGAATTGCCAAGTACGAAACTTCACCCTAAGCCTCAGCTTGGCTACACCGAAAGTGGATGAGCTGTTCCATCCATCGCTTGTTTCAGCCCTAGCTTTAGTAGCTTAAGGTGAAGTGTATGCGACTGGAGGGCAGTCTGTTGCTTACCACCTTTCTGAAAGCCTGCTGAGGAATGGCGCGTATAAGCACCTACCTTCAAAGGCCACATTTGTGCTTGCTACGGCAGCACATATACTAAAATTGGATCGATACAGAGAAGATTAGCATGGCCCCTGCGAAAGGATGACACGCAAATCCGTGAAGCGCTCCATATTTTCTCTTCTCTTTGTCACCAAATCACACATTGCACTATCTCAGTAGAGAAGATTAAGCTTTAGAGCCTCCTACGTGTGTTGGAAGACTTTGACAGTGTTGTGAAATTTGAAGTAAACCTTACGCACTACAGTGTTAACACATTAGCATGGCCCCCACGAAAGGATGACACGCAAATCCGTGGAGCGCTCCATATTTACTCTTCTCTTTGTCACCAAATCACACATTCTACTATCTCAGTAGAGAAGATTAAGCATTAAAGCCTCTAAAGTCAGTTGAAAGGCTTTGGCAGTGTTTAGGAATTTGCAGCACACCTTATGCACGACCATGTTGACCCAAATGTTCCTTTTTCATCGACCGTGCATCGGTGTGAAGAATTGCCAAGTACGAAACTTCACCCTAAGCCTCAGCTTGGCTACACCGAAAGTGGATGAGCTGTTCCATCCATCGCTTGTTTCAGCCCTAGCTTTAGTAGCTTAAGGTGAAGTGTATGCGACTGGAGGGCAGTCTGTTGCTTACCACCTTTCTGAAAGCCTGCTGAGGAATGGCGCGTATAAGCACCTACCTTCAAAGGCCACATTTGTGCTTGCTACGGCAGCACATATACTAAAATTGGATCGATACAGAGAAGATTAGCATGGCCCCTGCGAAAGGATGACACGCAAATCCGTGAAGCGCTCCATATTTTCTCTTCTCTTTGTCACCAAATCACACATTGCACTATCTCAGTAGAGAAGATTAAGCTTTAGAGCCTCCTACGTGTGTTGGAAGACTTTGACAGTGTTGTGAAATTTGAAGTAAACCTTACGCACTACAGTGTTAACACATTAGCATGGCCCCCACGAAAGGATGACACGCAAATCCGTGGAGCGCTCCATATTTACTCTTCTCTTTGTCACCAAATCACACATTCTACTATCTCAGTAGAGAAGATTAAGCATTAAAGCCTCTAAAGTCAGTTGAAAGGCTTTGGCAGTGTTTAGGAATTTGCAGCACACCTTATGCACGACCATGTTGACCCAAATGTTCCTTTTTCATCGACCGTGCATCGGTGTGAAGAATTGCCAAGTACGAAACTTCACCCTAAGCCTCAGCTTGGCTACACCGAAAGTGGATGAGCTGTTCCATCCATCGCTTGTTTCAGCCCTAGCTTTAGTAGCTTAAGGTGAAGTGTATGCGACTGGAGGGCAGTCTGTTGCTTACCACCTTTCTGAAAGCCTGCTGAGGAATGGCGCGTATAAGCACCTACCTTCAAAGGCCACATTTGTGCTTGCTACGGCAGCACATATACTAAAATTGGATCGATACAGAGAAGATTAGCATGGCCCCTGCGAAAGGATGACACGCAAATCCGTGAAGCGCTCCATATTTTCTCTTCTCTTTGTCACCAAATCACACATTGCACTATCTCAGTAGAGAAGATTAAGCTTTAGAGCCTCCTACGTGTGTTGGAAGACTTTGACAGTGTTGTGAAATTTGAAGTAAACCTTACGCACTACAGTGTTAACACATTAGCATGGCCCCCACGAAAGGATGACACGCAAATCCGTGGAGCGCTCCATATTTACTCTTCTCTTTGTCACCAAATCACACATTCTACTATCTCAGTAGAGAAGATTAAGCATTAAAGCCTCTAAAGTCAGTTGAAAGGCTTTGGCAGTGTTTAGGAATTTGCAGCACACCTTATGCACGACCATGTTGACCCAAATGTTCCTTTTTCATCGACCGTGCATCGGTGTGAAGAATTGCCAAGTACGAAACTTCACCCTAAGCCTCAGCTTGGCTACACCGAAAGTGGATGAGCTGTTCCATCCATCGCTTGTTTCAGCCCTAGCTTTAGTAGCTTAAGGTGAAGTGTATGCGACTGGAGGGCAGTCTGTTGCTTACCACCTTTCTGAAAGCCTGCTGAGGAATGGCGCGTATAAGCACCTACCTTCAAAGGCCACATTTGTGCTTGCTACGGCAGCACATATACTAAAATTGGATCGATACAGAGAAGATTAGCATGGCCCCTGCGAAAGGATGACACGCAAATCCGTGAAGCGCTCCATATTTTCTCTTCTCTTTGTCACCAAATCACACATTGCACTATCTCAGTAGAGAAGATTAAGCTTTAGAGCCTCCTACGTGTGTTGGAAGACTTTGACAGTGTTGTGAAATTTGAAGTAAACCTTACGCACTACAGTGTTAACACATTAGCATGGCCCCCACGAAAGGATGACACGCAAATCCGTGGAGCGCTCCATATTTACTCTTCTCTTTGTCACCAAATCACACATTCTACTATCTCAGTAGAGAAGATTAAGCATTAAAGCCTCTAAAGTCAGTTGAAAGGCTTTGGCAGTGTTTAGGAATTTGCAGCACACCTTATGCACGACCATGTTGACCCAAATGTTCCTTTTTCATCGACCGTGCATCGGTGTGAAGAATTGCCAAGTACGAAACTTCACCCTAAGCCTCAGCTTGGCTACACCGAAAGTGGATGAGCTGTTCCATCCATCGCTTGTTTCAGCCCTAGCTTTAGTAGCTTAAGGTGAAGTGTATGCGACTGGAGGGCAGTCTGTTGCTTACCACCTTTCTGAAAGCCTGCTGAGGAATGGCGCGTATAAGCACCTACCTTCAAAGGCCACATTTGTGCTTGCTACGGCAGCACATATACTAAAATTGGATCGATACAGAGAAGATTAGCATGGCCCCTGCGAAAGGATGACACGCAAATCCGTGAAGCGCTCCATATTTTCTCTTCTCTTTGTCACCAAATCACACATTGCACTATCTCAGTAGAGAAGATTAAGCTTTAGAGCCTCCTACGTGTGTTGGAAGACTTTGACAGTGTTGTGAAATTTGAAGTAAACCTTACGCACTACAGTGTTAACACATTAGCATGGCCCCCACGAAAGGATGACACGCAAATCCGTGGAGCGCTCCATATTTACTCTTCTCTTTGTCACCAAATCACACATTCTACTATCTCAGTAGAGAAGATTAAGCATTAAAGCCTCTAAAGTCAGTTGAAAGGCTTTGGCAGTGTTTAGGAATTTGCAGCACACCTTATGCACGACCATGTTGACCCAAATGTTCCTTTTTCATCGACCGTGCATCGGTGTGAAGAATTGCCAAGTACGAAACTTCACCCTAAGCCTCAGCTTGGCTACACCGAAAGTGGATGAGCTGTTCCATCCATCGCTTGTTTCAGCCCTAGCTTTAGTAGCTTAAGGTGAAGTGTATGCGACTGGAGGGCAGTCTGTTGCTTACCACCTTTCTGAAAGCCTGCTGAGGAATGGCGCGTATAAGCACCTACCTTCAAAGGCCACATTTGTGCTTGCTACGGCAGCACATATACTAAAATTGGATCGATACAGAGAAGATTAGCATGGCCCCTGCGAAAGGATGACACGCAAATCCGTGAAGCGCTCCATATTTTCTCTTCTCTTTGTCACCAAATCACACATTGCACTATCTCAGTAGAGAAGATTAAGCTTTAGAGCCTCCTACGTGTGTTGGAAGACTTTGACAGTGTTGTGAAATTTGAAGTAAACCTTACGCACTACAGTGTTAACACATTAGCATGGCCCCCACGAAAGGATGACACGCAAATCCGTGGAGCGCTCCATATTTACTCTTCTCTTTGTCACCAAATCACACATTCTACTATCTCAGTAGAGAAGATTAAGCATTAAAGCCTCTAAAGTCAGTTGAAAGGCTTTGGCAGTGTTTAGGAATTTGCAGCACACCTTATGCACGACCATGTTGACCCAAATGTTCCTTTTTCATCGACCGTGCATCGGTGTGAAGAATTGCCAAGTACGAAACTTCACCCTAAGCCTCAGCTTGGCTACACCGAAAGTGGATGAGCTGTTCCATCCATCGCTTGTTTCAGCCCTAGCTTTAGTAGCTTAAGGTGAAGTGTATGCGACTGGAGGGCAGTCTGTTGCTTACCACCTTTCTGAAAGCCTGCTGAGGAATGGCGCGTATAAGCACCTACCTTCAAAGGCCACATTTGTGCTTGCTACGGCAGCACATATACTAAAATTGGATCGATACAGAGAAGATTAGCATGGCCCCTGCGAAAGGATGACACGCAAATCCGTGAAGCGCTCCATATTTTCTCTTCTCTTTGTCACCAAATCACACATTGCACTATCTCAGTAGAGAAGATTAAGCTTTAGAGCCTCCTACGTGTGTTGGAAGACTTTGACAGTGTTGTGAAATTTGAAGTAAACCTTACGCACTACAGTGTTAACACATTAGCATGGCCCCCACGAAAGGATGACACGCAAATCCGTGGAGCGCTCCATATTTACTCTTCTCTTTGTCACCAAATCACACATTCTACTATCTCAGTAGAGAAGATTAAGCATTAAAGCCTCTAAAGTCAGTTGAAAGGCTTTGGCAGTGTTTAGGAATTTGCAGCACACCTTATGCACGACCATGTTGACCCAAATGTTCCTTTTTCATCGACCGTGCATCGGTGTGAAGAATTGCCAAGTACGAAACTTCACCCTAAGCCTCAGCTTGGCTACACCGAAAGTGGATGAGCTGTTCCATCCATCGCTTGTTTCAGCCCTAGCTTTAGTAGCTTAAGGTGAAGTGTATGCGACTGGAGGGCAGTCTGTTGCTTACCACCTTTCTGAAAGCCTGCTGAGGAATGGCGCGTATAAGCACCTACCTTCAAAGGCCACATTTGTGCTTGCTACGGCAGCACATATACTAAAATTGGATCGATACAGAGAAGATTAGCATGGCCCCTGCGAAAGGATGACACGCAAATCCGTGAAGCGCTCCATATTTTCTCTTCTCTTTGTCACCAAATCACACATTGCACTATCTCAGTAGAGAAGATTAAGCTTTAGAGCCTCCTACGTGTGTTGGAAGACTTTGACAGTGTTGTGAAATTTGAAGTAAACCTTACGCACTACAGTGTTAACACATTAGCATGGCCCCCACGAAAGGATGACACGCAAATCCGTGGAGCGCTCCATATTTACTCTTCTCTTTGTCACCAAATCACACATTCTACTATCTCAGTAGAGAAGATTAAGCATTAAAGCCTCTAAAGTCAGTTGAAAGGCTTTGGCAGTGTTTAGGAATTTGCAGCACACCTTATGCACGACCATGTTGACCCAAATGTTCCTTTTTCATCGACCGTGCATCGGTGTGAAGAATTGCCAAGTACGAAACTTCACCCTAAGCCTCAGCTTGGCTACACCGAAAGTGGATGAGCTGTTCCATCCATCGCTTGTTTCAGCCCTAGCTTTAGTAGCTTAAGGTGAAGTGTATGCGACTGGAGGGCAGTCTGTTGCTTACCACCTTTCTGAAAGCCTGCTGAGGAATGGCGCGTATAAGCACCTACCTTCAAAGGCCACATTTGTGCTTGCTACGGCAGCACATATACTAAAATTGGATCGATACAGAGAAGATTAGCATGGCCCCTGCGAAAGGATGACACGCAAATCCGTGAAGCGCTCCATATTTTCTCTTCTCTTTGTCACCAAATCACACATTGCACTATCTCAGTAGAGAAGATTAAGCTTTAGAGCCTCCTACGTGTGTTGGAAGACTTTGACAGTGTTGTGAAATTTGAAGTAAACCTTACGCACTACAGTGTTAACACATTAGCATGGCCCCCACGAAAGGATGACACGCAAATCCGTGGAGCGCTCCATATTTACTCTTCTCTTTGTCACCAAATCACACATTCTACTATCTCAGTAGAGAAGATTAAGCATTAAAGCCTCTAAAGTCAGTTGAAAGGCTTTGGCAGTGTTTAGGAATTTGCAGCACACCTTATGCACGACCATGTTGACCCAAATGTTCCTTTTTCATCGACCGTGCATCGGTGTGAAGAATTGCCAAGTACGAAACTTCACCCTAAGCCTCAGCTTGGCTACACCGAAAGTGGATGAGCTGTTCCATCCATCGCTTGTTTCAGCCCTAGCTTTAGTAGCTTAAGGTGAAGTGTATGCGACTGGAGGGCAGTCTGTTGCTTACCACCTTTCTGAAAGCCTGCTGAGGAATGGCGCGTATAAGCACCTACCTTCAAAGGCCACATTTGTGCTTGCTACGGCAGCACATATACTAAAATTGGATCGATACAGAGAAGATTAGCATGGCCCCTGCGAAAGGATGACACGCAAATCCGTGAAGCGCTCCATATTTTCTCTTCTCTTTGTCACCAAATCACACATTGCACTATCTCAGTAGAGAAGATTAAGCTTTAGAGCCTCCTACGTGTGTTGGAAGACTTTGACAGTGTTGTGAAATTTGAAGTAAACCTTACGCACTACAGTGTTAACACATTAGCATGGCCCCCACGAAAGGATGACACGCAAATCCGTGGAGCGCTCCATATTTACTCTTCTCTTTGTCACCAAATCACACATTCTACTATCTCAGTAGAGAAGATTAAGCATTAAAGCCTCTAAAGTCAGTTGAAAGGCTTTGGCAGTGTTTAGGAATTTGCAGCACACCTTATGCACGACCATGTTGACCCAAATGTTCCTTTTTCATCGACCGTGCATCGGTGTGAAGAATTGCCAAGTACGAAACTTCACCCTAAGCCTCAGCTTGGCTACACCGAAAGTGGATGAGCTGTTCCATCCATCGCTTGTTTCAGCCCTAGCTTTAGTAGCTTAAGGTGAAGTGTATGCGACTGGAGGGCAGTCTGTTGCTTACCACCTTTCTGAAAGCCTGCTGAGGAATGGCGCGTATAAGCACCTACCTTCAAAGGCCACATTTGTGCTTGCTACGGCAGCACATATACTAAAATTGGATCGATACAGAGAAGATTAGCATGGCCCCTGCGAAAGGATGACACGCAAATCCGTGAAGCGCTCCATATTTTCTCTTCTCTTTGTCACCAAATCACACATTGCACTATCTCAGTAGAGAAGATTAAGCTTTAGAGCCTCCTACGTGTGTTGGAAGACTTTGACAGTGTTGTGAAATTTGAAGTAAACCTTACGCACTACAGTGTTAACACATTAGCATGGCCCCCACGAAAGGATGACACGCAAATCCGTGGAGCGCTCCATATTTACTCTTCTCTTTGTCACCAAATCACACATTCTACTATCTCAGTAGAGAAGATTAAGCATTAAAGCCTCTAAAGTCAGTTGAAAGGCTTTGGCAGTGTTTAGGAATTTGCAGCACACCTTATGCACGACCATGTTGACCCAAATGTTCCTTTTTCATCGACCGTGCATCGGTGTGAAGAATTGCCAAGTACGAAACTTCACCCTAAGCCTCAGCTTGGCTACACCGAAAGTGGATGAGCTGTTCCATCCATCGCTTGTTTCAGCCCTAGCTTTAGTAGCTTAAGGTGAAGTGTATGCGACTGGAGGGCAGTCTGTTGCTTACCACCTTTCTGAAAGCCTGCTGAGGAATGGCGCGTATAAGCACCTACCTTCAAAGGCCACACTTGTGCTTGCTACGGCAGCACATATACTAAAATTGGATCGATACAGAGAAGATTAGCATGGCCCCTGCGAAAGGATGACACGCAAATCCGTGAAGCGCTCCATATTTTCTCTTCTCTTTGTCACCAAATCACACATTGCACTATCTCAGTAGAGAAGATTAAGCTTTAGAGCCTCCTACGTGTGTTGGAAGACTTTGACAGTGTTGTGAAATTTGAAGTAAACCTTACGCACTACAGTGTTAACACATTAGCATGGCCCCCACGAAAGGATGACACGCAAATCCGTGGAGCGCTCCATATTTACTCTTCTCTTTGTCACCAAATCACACATTCTACTATCTCAGTAGAGAAGATTAAGCATTAAAGCCTCTAAAGTCAGTTGAAAGGCTTTGGCAGTGTTTAGGAATTTGCAGCACACCTTATGCACGACCATGTTGACCCAAATGTTCCTTTTTCATCGACCGTGCATCGGTGTGAAGAATTGCCAAGTACGAAACTTCACCCTAAGCCTCAGCTTGGCTACACCGAAAGTGGATGAGCTGTTCCATCCATCGCTTGTTTCAGCCCTAGCTTTAGTAGCTTAAGGTGAAGTGTATGCGACTGGAGGGCAGTCTGTTGCTTACCACCTTTCTGAAAGCCTGCTGAGGAATGGCGCGTATAAGCACCTACCTTCAAAGGCCACATTTGTGCTTGCTACGGCAGCACATATACTAAAATTGGATCGATACAGAGAAGATTAGCATGGCCCCTGCGAAAGGATGACACGCAAATCCGTGAAGCGCTCCATATTTTCTCTTCTCTTTGTCACCAAATCACACATTGCACTATCTCAGTAGAGAAGATTAAGCTTTAGAGCCTCCTACGTGTGTTGGAAGACTTTGACAGTGTTGTGAAATTTGAAGTAAACCTTACGCACTACAGTGTTAACACATTAGCATGGCCCCCACGAAAGGATGACACGCAAATCCGTGGAGCGCTCCATATTTACTCTTCTCTTTGTCACCAAATCACACATTCTACTATCTCAGTAGAGAAGATTAAGCATTAAAGCCTCTAAAGTCAGTTGAAAGGCTTTGGCAGTGTTTAGGAATTTGCAGCACACCTTATGCACGACCATGTTGACCCAAATGTTCCTTTTTCATCGACCGTGCATCGGTGTGAAGAATTGCCAAGTACGAAACTTCACCCTAAGCCTCAGCTTGGCTACACCGAAAGTGGATGAGCTGTTCCATCCATCGCTTGTTTCAGCCCTAGCTTTAGTAGCTTAAGGTGAAGTGTATGCGACTGGAGGGCAGTCTGTTGCTTACCACCTTTCTGAAAGCCTGCTGAGGAATGGCGCGTATAAGCACCTACCTTCAAAGGCCACATTTGTGCTTGCTACGGCAGCACATATACTAAAATTGGATCGATACAGAGAAGATTAGCATGGCCCCTGCGAAAGGATGACACGCAAATCCGTGAAGCGCTCCATATTTTCTCTTCTCTTTGTCACCAAATCACACATTGCACTATCTCAGTAGAGAAGATTAAGCTTTAGAGCCTCCTACGTGTGTTGGAAGACTTTGACAGTGTTGTGAAATTTGAAGTAAACCTTACGCACTACAGTGTTAACACATTAGCATGGCCCCCACGAAAGGATGACACGCAAATCCGTGGAGCGCTCCATATTTACTCTTCTCTTTGTCACCAAATCACACATTCTACTATCTCAGTAGAGAAGATTAAGCATTAAAGCCTCTAAAGTCAGTTGAAAGGCTTTGGCAGTGTTTAGGAATTTGCAGCACACCTTATGCACGACCATGTTGACCCAAATGTTCCTTTTTCATCGACCGTGCATCGGTGTGAAGAATTGCCAAGTACGAAACTTCACCCTAAGCCTCAGCTTGGCTACACCGAAAGTGGATGAGCTGTTCCATCCATCGCTTGTTTCAGCCCTAGCTTTAGTAGCTTAAGGTGAAGTGTATGCGACTGGAGGGCAGTCTGTTGCTTACCACCTTTCTGAAAGCCTGCTGAGGAATGGCGCGTATAAGCACCTACCTTCAAAGGCCACATTTGTGCTTGCTACGGCAGCACATATACTAAAATTGGATCGATACAGAGAAGATTAGCATGGCCCCTGCGAAAGGATGACACGCAAATCCGTGAAGCGCTCCATATTTTCTCTTCTCTTTGTCACCAAATCACACATTGCACTATCTCAGTAGAGAAGATTAAGCTTTAGAGCCTCCTACGTGTGTTGGAAGACTTTGACAGTGTTGTGAAATTTGAAGTAAACCTTACGCACTACAGTGTTAACACATTAGCATGGCCCCCACGAAAGGATGACACGCAAATCCGTGGAGCGCTCCATATTTACTCTTCTCTTTGTCACCAAATCACACATTCTACTATCTCAGTAGAGAAGATTAAGCATTAAAGCCTCTAAAGTCAGTTGAAAGGCTTTGGCAGTGTTTAGGAATTTGCAGCACACCTTATGCACGACCATGTTGACCCAAATGTTCCTTTTTCATCGACCGTGCATCGGTGTGAAGAATTGCCAAGTACGAAACTTCACCCTAAGCCTCAGCTTGGCTACACCGAAAGTGGATGAGCTGTTCCATCCATCGCTTGTTTCAGCCCTAGCTTTAGTAGCTTAAGGTGAAGTGTATGCGACTGGAGGGCAGTCTGTTGCTTACCACCTTTCTGAAAGCCTGCTGAGGAATGGCGCGTATAAGCACCTACCTTCAAAGGCCACATTTGTGCTTGCTACGGCAGCACATATACTAAAATTGGATCGATACAGAGAAGATTAGCATGGCCCCTGCGAAAGGATGACACGCAAATCCGTGAAGCGCTCCATATTTTCTCTTCTCTTTGTCACCAAATCACACATTGCACTATCTCAGTAGAGAAGATTAAGCTTTAGAGCCTCCTACGTGTGTTGGAAGACTTTGACAGTGTTGTGAAATTTGAAGTAAACCTTACGCACTACAGTGTTAACACATTAGCATGGCCCCCACGAAAGGATGACACGCAAATCCGTGGAGCGCTCCATATTTACTCTTCTCTTTGTCACCAAATCACACATTCTACTATCTCAGTAGAGAAGATTAAGCATTAAAGCCTCTAAAGTCAGTTGAAAGGCTTTGGCAGTGTTTAGGAATTTGCAGCACACCTTATGCACGACCATGTTGACCCAAATGTTCCTTTTTCATCGACCGTGCATCGGTGTGAAGAATTGCCAAGTACGAAACTTCACCCTAAGCCTCAGCTTGGCTACACCGAAAGTGGATGAGCTGTTCCATCCATCGCTTGTTTCAGCCCTAGCTTTAGTAGCTTAAGGTGAAGTGTATGCGACTGGAGGGCAGTCTGTTGCTTACCACCTTTCTGAAAGCCTGCTGAGGAATGGCGCGTATAAGCACCTACCTTCAAAGGCCACATTTGTGCTTGCTACGGCAGCACATATACTAAAATTGGATCGATACAGAGAAGATTAGCATGGCCCCTGCGAAAGGATGACACGCAAATCCGTGAAGCGCTCCATATTTTCTCTTCTCTTTGTCACCAAATCACACATTGCACTATCTCAGTAGAGAAGATTAAGCTTTAGAGCCTCCTACGTGTGTTGGAAGACTTTGACAGTGTTGTGAAATTTGAAGTAAACCTTACGCACTACAGTGTTAACACATTAGCATGGCCCCCACGAAAGGATGACACGCAAATCCGTGGAGCGCTCCATATTTACTCTTCTCTTTGTCACCAAATCACACATTCTACTATCTCAGTAGAGAAGATTAAGCATTAAAGCCTCTAAAGTCAGTTGAAAGGCTTTGGCAGTGTTTAGGAATTTGCAGCACACCTTATGCACGACCATGTTGACCCAAATGTTCCTTTTTCATCGACCGTGCATCGGTGTGAAGAATTGCCAAGTACGAAACTTCACCCTAAGCCTCAGCTTGGCTACACCGAAAGTGGATGAGCTGTTCCATCCATCGCTTGTTTCAGCCCTAGCTTTAGTAGCTTAAGGTGAAGTGTATGCGACTGGAGGGCAGTCTGTTGCTTACCACCTTTCTGAAAGCCTGCTGAGGAATGGCGCGTATAAGCACCTACCTTCAAAGGCCACATTTGTGCTTGCTACGGCAGCACATATACTAAAATTGGATCGATACAGAGAAGATTAGCATGGCCCCTGCGAAAGGATGACACGCAAATCCGTGAAGCGCTCCATATTTTCTCTTCTCTTTGTCACCAAATCACACATTGCACTATCTCAGTAGAGAAGATTAAGCTTTAGAGCCTCCTACGTGTGTTGGAAGACTTTGACAGTGTTGTGAAATTTGAAGTAAACCTTACGCACTACAGTGTTAACACATTAGCATGGCCCCCACGAAAGGATGACACGCAAATCCGTGGAGCGCTCCATATTTACTCTTCTCTTTGTCACCAAATCACACATTCTACTATCTCAGTAGAGAAGATTAAGCATTAAAGCCTCTAAAGTCAGTTGAAAGGCTTTGGCAGTGTTTAGGAATTTGCAGCACACCTTATGCACGACCATGTTGACCCAAATGTTCCTTTTTCATCGACCGTGCATCGGTGTGAAGAATTGCCAAGTACGAAACTTCACCCTAAGCCTCAGCTTGGCTACACCGAAAGTGGATGAGCTGTTCCATCCATCGCTTGTTTCAGCCCTAGCTTTAGTAGCTTAAGGTGAAGTGTATGCGACTGGAGGGCAGTCTGTTGCTTACCACCTTTCTGAAAGCCTGCTGAGGAATGGCGCGTATAAGCACCTACCTTCAAAGGCCACATTTGTGCTTGCTACGGCAGCACATATACTAAAATTGGATCGATACAGAGAAGATTAGCATGGCCCCTGCGAAAGGATGACACGCAAATCCGTGAAGCGCTCCATATTTTCTCTTCTCTTTGTCACCAAATCACACATTGCACTATCTCAGTAGAGAAGATTAAGCTTTAGAGCCTCCTACGTGTGTTGGAAGACTTTGACAGTGTTGTGAAATTTGAAGTAAACCTTACGCACTACAGTGTTAACACATTAGCATGGCCCCCACGAAAGGATGACACGCAAATCCGTGGAGCGCTCCATATTTACTCTTCTCTTTGTCACCAAATCACACATTCTACTATCTCAGTAGAGAAGATTAAGCATTAAAGCCTCTAAAGTCAGTTGAAAGGCTTTGGCAGTGTTTAGGAATTTGCAGCACACCTTATGCACGACCATGTTGACCCAAATGTTCCTTTTTCATCGACCGTGCATCGGTGTGAAGAATTGCCAAGTACGAAACTTCACCCTAAGCCTCAGCTTGGCTACACCGAAAGTGGATGAGCTGTTCCATCCATCGCTTGTTTCAGCCCTAGCTTTAGTAGCTTAAGGTGAAGTGTATGCGACTGGAGGGCAGTCTGTTGCTTACCACCTTTCTGAAAGCCTGCTGAGGAATGGCGCGTATAAGCACCTACCTTCAAAGGCCACATTTGTGCTTGCTACGGCAGCACATATACTAAAATTGGATCGATACAGAGAAGATTAGCATGGCCCCTGCGAAAGGATGACACGCAAATCCGTGAAGCGCTCCATATTTTCTCTTCTCTTTGTCACCAAATCACACATTGCACTATCTCAGTAGAGAAGATTAAGCTTTAGAGCCTCCTACGTGTGTTGGAAGACTTTGACAGTGTTGTGAAATTTGAAGTAAACCTTACGCACTACAGTGTTAACACATTAGCATGGCCCCCACGAAAGGATGACACGCAAATCCGTGGAGCGCTCCATATTTACTCTTCTCTTTGTCACCAAATCACACATTCTACTATCTCAGTAGAGAAGATTAAGCATTAAAGCCTCTAAAGTCAGTTGAAAGGCTTTGGCAGTGTTTAGGAATTTGCAGCACACCTTATGCACGACCATGTTGACCCAAATGTTCCTTTTTCATCGACCGTGCATCGGTGTGAAGAATTGCCAAGTACGAAACTTCACCCTAAGCCTCAGCTTGGCTACACCGAAAGTGGATGAGCTGTTCCATCCATCGCTTGTTTCAGCCCTAGCTTTAGTAGCTTAAGGTGAAGTGTATGCGACTGGAGGGCAGTCTGTTGCTTACCACCTTTCTGAAAGCCTGCTGAGGAATGGCGCGTATAAGCACCTACCTTCAAAGGCCACATTTGTGCTTGCTACGGCAGCACATATACTAAAATTGGATCGATACAGAGAAGATTAGCATGGCCCCTGCGAAAGGATGACACGCAAATCCGTGAAGCGCTCCATATTTTCTCTTCTCTTTGTCACCAAATCACACATTGCACTATCTCAGTAGAGAAGATTAAGCTTTAGAGCCTCCTACGTGTGTTGGAAGACTTTGACAGTGTTGTGAAATTTGAAGTAAACCTTACGCACTACAGTGTTAACACATTAGCATGGCCCCCACGAAAGGATGACACGCAAATCCGTGGAGCGCTCCATATTTACTCTTCTCTTTGTCACCAAATCACACATTCTACTATCTCAGTAGAGAAGATTAAGCATTAAAGCCTCTAAAGTCAGTTGAAAGGCTTTGGCAGTGTTTAGGAATTTGCAGCACACCTTATGCACGACCATGTTGACCCAAATGTTCCTTTTTCATCGACCGTGCATCGGTGTGAAGAATTGCCAAGTACGAAACTTCACCCTAAGCCTCAGCTTGGCTACACCGAAAGTGGATGAGCTGTTCCATCCATCGCTTGTTTCAGCCCTAGCTTTAGTAGCTTAAGGTGAAGTGTATGCGACTGGAGGGCAGTCTGTTGCTTACCACCTTTCTGAAAGCCTGCTGAGGAATGGCGCGTATAAGCACCTACCTTCAAAGGCCACATTTGTGCTTGCTACGGCAGCACATATACTAAAATTGGATCGATACAGAGAAGATTAGCATGGCCCCTGCGAAAGGATGACACGCAAATCCGTGAAGCGCTCCATATTTTCTCTTCTCTTTGTCACCAAATCACACATTGCACTATCTCAGTAGAGAAGATTAAGCTTTAGAGCCTCCTACGTGTGTTGGAAGACTTTGACAGTGTTGTGAAATTTGAAGTAAACCTTACGCACTACAGTGTTAACACATTAGCATGGCCCCCACGAAAGGATGACACGCAAATCCGTGGAGCGCTCCATATTTACTCTTCTCTTTGTCACCAAATCACACATTCTACTATCTCAGTAGAGAAGATTAAGCATTAAAGCCTCTAAAGTCAGTTGAAAGGCTTTGGCAGTGTTTAGGAATTTGCAGCACACCTTATGCACGACCATGTTGACCCAAATGTTCCTTTTTCATCGACCGTGCATCGGTGTGAAGAATTGCCAAGTACGAAACTTCACCCTAAGCCTCAGCTTGGCTACACCGAAAGTGGATGAGCTGTTCCATCCATCGCTTGTTTCAGCCCTAGCTTTAGTAGCTTAAGGTGAAGTGTATGCGACTGGAGGGCAGTCTGTTGCTTACCACCTTTCTGAAAGCCTGCTGAGGAATGGCGCGTATAAGCACCTACCTTCAAAGGCCACATTTGTGCTTGCTACGGCAGCACATATACTAAAATTGGATCGATACAGAGAAGATTAGCATGGCCCCTGCGAAAGGATGACACGCAAATCCGTGAAGCGCTCCATATTTTCTCTTCTCTTTGTCACCAAATCACACATTGCACTATCTCAGTAGAGAAGATTAAGCTTTAGAGCCTCCTACGTGTGTTGGAAGACTTTGACAGTGTTGTGAAATTTGAAGTAAACCTTACGCACTACAGTGTTAACACATTAGCATGGCCCCCACGAAAGGATGACACGCAAATCCGTGGAGCGCTCCATATTTACTCTTCTCTTTGTCACCAAATCACACATTCTACTATCTCAGTAGAGAAGATTAAGCATTAAAGCCTCTAAAGTCAGTTGAAAGGCTTTGGCAGTGTTTAGGAATTTGCAGCACACCTTATGCACGACCATGTTGACCCAAATGTTCCTTTTTCATCGACCGTGCATCGGTGTGAAGAATTGCCAAGTACGAAACTTCACCCTAAGCCTCAGCTTGGCTACACCGAAAGTGGATGAGCTGTTCCATCCATCGCTTGTTTCAGCCCTAGCTTTAGTAGCTTAAGGTGAAGTGTATGCGACTGGAGGGCAGTCTGTTGCTTACCACCTTTCTGAAAGCCTGCTGAGGAATGGCGCGTATAAGCACCTACCTTCAAAGGCCACATTTGTGCTTGCTACGGCAGCACATATACTAAAATTGGATCGATACAGAGAAGATTAGCATGGCCCCTGCGAAAGGATGACACGCAAATCCGTGAAGCGCTCCATATTTTCTCTTCTCTTTGTCACCAAATCACACATTGCACTATCTCAGTAGAGAAGATTAAGCTTTAGAGCCTCCTACGTGTGTTGGAAGACTTTGACAGTGTTGTGAAATTTGAAGTAAACCTTACGCACTACAGTGTTAACACATTAGCATGGCCCCCACGAAAGGATGACACGCAAATCCGTGGAGCGCTCCATATTTACTCTTCTCTTTGTCACCAAATCACACATTCTACTATCTCAGTAGAGAAGATTAAGCATTAAAGCCTCTAAAGTCAGTTGAAAGGCTTTGGCAGTGTTTAGGAATTTGCAGCACACCTTATGCACGACCATGTTGACCCAAATGTTCCTTTTTCATCGACCGTGCATCGGTGTGAAGAATTGCCAAGTACGAAACTTCACCCTAAGCCTCAGCTTGGCTACACCGAAAGTGGATGAGCTGTTCCATCCATCGCTTGTTTCAGCCCTAGCTTTAGTAGCTTAAGGTGAAGTGTATGCGACTGGAGGGCAGTCTGTTGCTTACCACCTTTCTGAAAGCCTGCTGAGGAATGGCGCGTATAAGCACCTACCTTCAAAGGCCACATTTGTGCTTGCTACGGCAGCACATATACTAAAATTGGATCGATACAGAGAAGATTAGCATGGCCCCTGCGAAAGGATGACACGCAAATCCGTGAAGCGCTCCATATTTTCTCTTCTCTTTGTCACCAAATCACACATTGCACTATCTCAGTAGAGAAGATTAAGCTTTAGAGCCTCCTACGTGTGTTGGAAGACTTTGACAGTGTTGTGAAATTTGAAGTAAACCTTACGCACTACAGTGTTAACACATTAGCATGGCCCCCACGAAAGGATGACACGCAAATCCGTGGAGCGCTCCATATTTACTCTTCTCTTTGTCACCAAATCACACATTCTACTATCTCAGTAGAGAAGATTAAGCATTAAAGCCTCTAAAGTCAGTTGAAAGGCTTTGGCAGTGTTTAGGAATTTGCAGCACACCTTATGCACGACCATGTTGACCCAAATGTTCCTTTTTCATCGACCGTGCATCGGTGTGAAGAATTGCCAAGTACGAAACTTCACCCTAAGCCTCAGCTTGGCTACACCGAAAGTGGATGAGCTGTTCCATCCATCGCTTGTTTCAGCCCTAGCTTTAGTAGCTTAAGGTGAAGTGTATGCGACTGGAGGGCAGTCTGTTGCTTACCACCTTTCTGAAAGCCTGCTGAGGAATGGCGCGTATAAGCACCTACCTTCAAAGGCCACATTTGTGCTTGCTACGGCAGCACATATACTAAAATTGGATCGATACAGAGAAGATTAGCATGGCCCCTGCGAAAGGATGACACGCAAATCCGTGAAGCGCTCCATATTTTCTCTTCTCTTTGTCACCAAATCACACATTGCACTATCTCAGTAGAGAAGATTAAGCTTTAGAGCCTCCTACGTGTGTTGGAAGACTTTGACAGTGTTGTGAAATTTGAAGTAAACCTTACGCACTACAGTGTTAACACATTAGCATGGCCCCCACGAAAGGATGACACGCAAATCCGTGGAGCGCTCCATATTTACTCTTCTCTTTGTCACCAAATCACACATTCTACTATCTCAGTAGAGAAGATTAAGCATTAAAGCCTCTAAAGTCAGTTGAAAGGCTTTGGCAGTGTTTAGGAATTTGCAGCACACCTTATGCACGACCATGTTGACCCAAATGTTCCTTTTTCATCGACCGTGCATCGGTGTGAAGAATTGCCAAGTACGAAACTTCACCCTAAGCCTCAGCTTGGCTACACCGAAAGTGGATGAGCTGTTCCATCCATCGCTTGTTTCAGCCCTAGCTTTAGTAGCTTAAGGTGAAGTGTATGCGACTGGAGGGCAGTCTGTTGCTTACCACCTTTCTGAAAGCCTGCTGAGGAATGGCGCGTATAAGCACCTACCTTCAAAGGCCACATTTGTGCTTGCTACGGCAGCACATATACTAAAATTGGATCGATACAGAGAAGATTAGCATGGCCCCTGCGAAAGGATGACACGCAAATCCGTGAAGCGCTCCATATTTTCTCTTCTCTTTGTCACCAAATCACACATTGCACTATCTCAGTAGAGAAGATTAAGCTTTAGAGCCTCCTACGTGTGTTGGAAGACTTTGACAGTGTTGTGAAATTTGAAGTAAACCTTACGCACTACAGTGTTAACACATTAGCATGGCCCCCACGAAAGGATGACACGCAAATCCGTGGAGCGCTCCATATTTACTCTTCTCTTTGTCACCAAATCACACATTCTACTATCTCAGTAGAGAAGATTAAGCATTAAAGCCTCTAAAGTCAGTTGAAAGGCTTTGGCAGTGTTTAGGAATTTGCAGCACACCTTATGCACGACCATGTTGACCCAAATGTTCCTTTTTCATCGACCGTGCATCGGTGTGAAGAATTGCCAAGTACGAAACTTCACCCTAAGCCTCAGCTTGGCTACACCGAAAGTGGATGAGCTGTTCCATCCATCGCTTGTTTCAGCCCTAGCTTTAGTAGCTTAAGGTGAAGTGTATGCGACTGGAGGGCAGTCTGTTGCTTACCACCTTTCTGAAAGCCTGCTGAGGAATGGCGCGTATAAGCACCTACCTTCAAAGGCCACATTTGTGCTTGCTACGGCAGCACATATACTAAAATTGGATCGATACAGAGAAGATTAGCATGGCCCCTGCGAAAGGATGACACGCAAATCCGTGAAGCGCTCCATATTTTCTCTTCTCTTTGTCACCAAATCACACATTGCACTATCTCAGTAGAGAAGATTAAGCTTTAGAGCCTCCTACGTGTGTTGGAAGACTTTGACAGTGTTGTGAAATTTGAAGTAAACCTTACGCACTACAGTGTTAACACATTAGCATGGCCCCCACGAAAGGATGACACGCAAATCCGTGGAGCGCTCCATATTTACTCTTCTCTTTGTCACCAAATCACACATTCTACTATCTCAGTAGAGAAGATTAAGCATTAAAGCCTCTAAAGTCAGTTGAAAGGCTTTGGCAGTGTTTAGGAATTTGCAGCACACCTTATGCACGACCATGTTGACCCAAATGTTCCTTTTTCATCGACCGTGCATCGGTGTGAAGAATTGCCAAGTACGAAACTTCACCCTAAGCCTCAGCTTGGCTACACCGAAAGTGGATGAGCTGTTCCATCCATCGCTTGTTTCAGCCCTAGCTTTAGTAGCTTAAGGTGAAGTGTATGCGACTGGAGGGCAGTCTGTTGCTTACCACCTTTCTGAAAGCCTGCTGAGGAATGGCGCGTATAAGCACCTACCTTCAAAGGCCACATTTGTGCTTGCTACGGCAGCACATATACTAAAATTGGATCGATACAGAGAAGATTAGCATGGCCCCTGCGAAAGGATGACACGCAAATCCGTGAAGCGCTCCATATTTTCTCTTCTCTTTGTCACCAAATCACACATTGCACTATCTCAGTAGAGAAGATTAAGCTTTAGAGCCTCCTACGTGTGTTGGAAGACTTTGACAGTGTTGTGAAATTTGAAGTAAACCTTACGCACTACAGTGTTAACACATTAGCATGGCCCCCACGAAAGGATGACACGCAAATCCGTGGAGCGCTCCATATTTACTCTTCTCTTTGTCACCAAATCACACATTCTACTATCTCAGTAGAGAAGATTAAGCATTAAAGCCTCTAAAGTCAGTTGAAAGGCTTTGGCAGTGTTTAGGAATTTGCAGCACACCTTATGCACGACCATGTTGACCCAAATGTTCCTTTTTCATCGACCGTGCATCGGTGTGAAGAATTGCCAAGTACGAAACTTCACCCTAAGCCTCAGCTTGGCTACACCGAAAGTGGATGAGCTGTTCCATCCATCGCTTGTTTCAGCCCTAGCTTTAGTAGCTTAAGGTGAAGTGTATGCGACTGGAGGGCAGTCTGTTGCTTACCACCTTTCTGAAAGCCTGCTGAGGAATGGCGCGTATAAGCACCTACCTTCAAAGGCCACATTTGTGCTTGCTACGGCAGCACATATACTAAAATTGGATCGATACAGAGAAGATTAGCATGGCCCCTGCGAAAGGATGACACGCAAATCCGTGAAGCGCTCCATATTTTCTCTTCTCTTTGTCACCAAATCACACATTGCACTATCTCAGTAGAGAAGATTAAGCTTTAGAGCCTCCTACGTGTGTTGGAAGACTTTGACAGTGTTGTGAAATTTGAAGTAAACCTTACGCACTACAGTGTTAACACATTAGCATGGCCCCCACGAAAGGATGACACGCAAATCCGTGGAGCGCTCCATATTTACTCTTCTCTTTGTCACCAAATCACACATTCTACTATCTCAGTAGAGAAGATTAAGCATTAAAGCCTCTAAAGTCAGTTGAAAGGCTTTGGCAGTGTTTAGGAATTTGCAGCACACCTTATGCACGACCATGTTGACCCAAATGTTCCTTTTTCATCGACCGTGCATCGGTGTGAAGAATTGCCAAGTACGAAACTTCACCCTAAGCCTCAGCTTGGCTACACCGAAAGTGGATGAGCTGTTCCATCCATCGCTTGTTTCAGCCCTAGCTTTAGTAGCTTAAGGTGAAGTGTATGCGACTGGAGGGCAGTCTGTTGCTTACCACCTTTCTGAAAGCCTGCTGAGGAATGGCGCGTATAAGCACCTACCTTCAAAGGCCACATTTGTGCTTGCTACGGCAGCACATATACTAAAATTGGATCGATACAGAGAAGATTAGCATGGCCCCTGCGAAAGGATGACACGCAAATCCGTGAAGCGCTCCATATTTTCTCTTCTCTTTGTCACCAAATCACACATTGCACTATCTCAGTAGAGAAGATTAAGCTTTAGAGCCTCCTACGTGTGTTGGAAGACTTTGACAGTGTTGTGAAATTTGAAGTAAACCTTACGCACTACAGTGTTAACACATTAGCATGGCCCCCACGAAAGGATGACACGCAAATCCGTGGAGCGCTCCATATTTACTCTTCTCTTTGTCACCAAATCACACATTCTACTATCTCAGTAGAGAAGATTAAGCATTAAAGCCTCTAAAGTCAGTTGAAAGGCTTTGGCAGTGTTTAGGAATTTGCAGCACACCTTATGCACGACCATGTTGACCCAAATGTTCCTTTTTCATCGACCGTGCATCGGTGTGAAGAATTGCCAAGTACGAAACTTCACCCTAAGCCTCAGCTTGGCTACACCGAAAGTGGATGAGCTGTTCCATCCATCGCTTGTTTCAGCCCTAGCTTTAGTAGCTTAAGGTGAAGTGTATGCGACTGGAGGGCAGTCTGTTGCTTACCACCTTTCTGAAAGCCTGCTGAGGAATGGCGCGTATAAGCACCTACCTTCAAAGGCCACATTTGTGCTTGCTACGGCAGCACATATACTAAAATTGGATCGATACAGAGAAGATTAGCATGGCCCCTGCGAAAGGATGACACGCAAATCCGTGAAGCGCTCCATATTTTCTCTTCTCTTTGTCACCAAATCACACATTGCACTATCTCAGTAGAGAAGATTAAGCTTTAGAGCCTCCTACGTGTGTTGGAAGACTTTGACAGTGTTGTGAAATTTGAAGTAAACCTTACGCACTACAGTGTTAACACATTAGCATGGCCCCCACGAAAGGATGACACGCAAATCCGTGGAGCGCTCCATATTTACTCTTCTCTTTGTCACCAAATCACACATTCTACTATCTCAGTAGAGAAGATTAAGCATTAAAGCCTCTAAAGTCAGTTGAAAGGCTTTGGCAGTGTTTAGGAATTTGCAGCACACCTTATGCACGACCATGTTGACCCAAATGTTCCTTTTTCATCGACCGTGCATCGGTGTGAAGAATTGCCAAGTACGAAACTTCACCCTAAGCCTCAGCTTGGCTACACCGAAAGTGGATGAGCTGTTCCATCCATCGCTTGTTTCAGCCCTAGCTTTAGTAGCTTAAGGTGAAGTGTATGCGACTGGAGGGCAGTCTGTTGCTTACCACCTTTCTGAAAGCCTGCTGAGGAATGGCGCGTATAAGCACCTACCTTCAAAGGCCACATTTGTGCTTGCTACGGCAGCACATATACTAAAATTGGATCGATACAGAGAAGATTAGCATGGCCCCTGCGAAAGGATGACACGCAAATCCGTGAAGCGCTCCATATTTTCTCTTCTCTTTGTCACCAAATCACACATTGCACTATCTCAGTAGAGAAGATTAAGCTTTAGAGCCTCCTACGTGTGTTGGAAGACTTTGACAGTGTTGTGAAATTTGAAGTAAACCTTACGCACTACAGTGTTAACACATTAGCATGGCCCCCACGAAAGGATGACACGCAAATCCGTGGAGCGCTCCATATTTACTCTTCTCTTTGTCACCAAATCACACATTCTACTATCTCAGTAGAGAAGATTAAGCATTAAAGCCTCTAAAGTCAGTTGAAAGGCTTTGGCAGTGTTTAGGAATTTGCAGCACACCTTATGCACGACCATGTTGACCCAAATGTTCCTTTTTCATCGACCGTGCATCGGTGTGAAGAATTGCCAAGTACGAAACTTCACCCTAAGCCTCAGCTTGGCTACACCGAAAGTGGATGAGCTGTTCCATCCATCGCTTGTTTCAGCCCTAGCTTTAGTAGCTTAAGGTGAAGTGTATGCGACTGGAGGGCAGTCTGTTGCTTACCACCTTTCTGAAAGCCTGCTGAGGAATGGCGCGTATAAGCACCTACCTTCAAAGGCCACATTTGTGCTTGCTACGGCAGGACATATACTAAAATTGGATCGATACAGAGAAGATTAGCATGGCCCCTGCGAAAGGATGACACGCAAATCCGTGAAGCGCTCCATATTTTCTCTTCTCTTTGTCACCAAATCACACATTGCACTATCTCAGTAGAGAAGATTAAGCTTTAGAGCCTCCTACGTGTGTTGGAAGACTTTGACAGTGTTGTGAAATTTGAAGTAAACCTTACGCACTACAGTGTTAACACATTAGCATGGCCCCCACGAAAGGATGACACGCAAATCCGTGGAGCGCTCCATATTTACTCTTCTCTTTGTCACCAAATCACACATTCTACTATCTCAGTAGAGAAGATTAAGCATTAAAGCCTCTAAAGTCAGTTGAAAGGCTTTGGCAGTGTTTAGGAATTTGCAGCACACCTTATGCACGACCATGTTGACCCAAATGTTCCTTTTTCATCGACCGTGCATCGGTGTGAAGAATTGCCAAGTACGAAACTTCACCCTAAGCCTCAGCTTGGCTACACCGAAAGTGGATGAGCTGTTCCATCCATCGCTTGTTTCAGCCCTAGCTTTAGTAGCTTAAGGTGAAGTGTATGCGACTGGAGGGCAGTCTGTTGCTTACCACCTTTCTGAAAGCCTGCTGAGGAATGGCGCGTATAAGCACCTACCTTCAAAGGCCACATTTGTGCTTGCTACGGCAGCACATATACTAAAATTGGATCGATACAGAGAAGATTAGCATGGCCCCTGCGAAAGGATGACACGCAAATCCGTGAAGCGCTCCATATTTTCTCTTCTCTTTGTCACCAAATCACACATTGCACTATCTCAGTAGAGAAGATTAAGCTTTAGAGCCTCCTACGTGTGTTGGAAGACTTTGACAGTGTTGTGAAATTTGAAGTAAACCTTACGCACTACAGTGTTAACACATTAGCATGGCCCCCACGAAAGGATGACACGCAAATCCGTGGAGCGCTCCATATTTACTCTTCTCTTTGTCACCAAATCACACATTCTACTATCTCAGTAGAGAAGATTAAGCATTAAAGCCTCTAAAGTCAGTTGAAAGGCTTTGGCAGTGTTTAGGAATTTGCAGCACACCTTATGCACGACCATGTTGACCCAAATGTTCCTTTTTCATCGACCGTGCATCGGTGTGAAGAATTGCCAAGTACGAAACTTCACCCTAAGCCTCAGCTTGGCTACACCGAAAGTGGATGAGCTGTTCCATCCATCGCTTGTTTCAGCCCTAGCTTTAGTAGCTTAAGGTGAAGTGTATGCGACTGGAGGGCAGTCTGTTGCTTACCACCTTTCTGAAAGCCTGCTGAGGAATGGCGCGTATAAGCACCTACCTTCAAAGGCCACATTTGTGCTTGCTACGGCAGCACATATACTAAAATTGGATCGATACAGAGAAGATTAGCATGGCCCCTGCGAAAGGATGACACGCAAATCCGTGAAGCGCTCCATATTTTCTCTTCTCTTTGTCACCAAATCACACATTGCACTATCTCAGTAGAGAAGATTAAGCTTTAGAGCCTCCTACGTGTGTTGGAAGACTTTGACAGTGTTGTGAAATTTGAAGTAAACCTTACGCACTACAGTGTTAACACATTAGCATGGCCCCCACGAAAGGATGACACGCAAATCCGTGGAGCGCTCCATATTTACTCTTCTCTTTGTCACCAAATCACACATTCTACTATCTCAGTAGAGAAGATTAAGCATTAAAGCCTCTAAAGTCAGTTGAAAGGCTTTGGCAGTGTTTAGGAATTTGCAGCACACCTTATGCACGACCATGTTGACCCAAATGTTCCTTTTTCATCGACCGTGCATCGGTGTGAAGAATTGCCAAGTACGAAACTTCACCCTAAGCCTCAGCTTGGCTACACCGAAAGTGGATGAGCTGTTCCATCCATCGCTTGTTTCAGCCCTAGCTTTAGTAGCTTAAGGTGAAGTGTATGCGACTGGAGGGCAGTCTGTTGCTTACCACCTTTCTGAAAGCCTGCTGAGGAATGGCGCGTATAAGCACCTACCTTCAAAGGCCACATTTGTGCTTGCTACGGCAGCACATATACTAAAATTGGATCGATACAGAGAAGATTAGCATGGCCCCTGCGAAAGGATGACACGCAAATCCGTGAAGCGCTCCATATTTTCTCTTCTCTTTGTCACCAAATCACACATTGCACTATCTCAGTAGAGAAGATTAAGCTTTAGAGCCTCCTACGTGTGTTGGAAGACTTTGACAGTGTTGTGAAATTTGAAGTAAACCTTACGCACTACAGTGTTAACACATTAGCATGGCCCCCACGAAAGGATGACACGCAAATCCGTGGAGCGCTCCATATTGACTCTTCTCTTTGTCACCAAATCACACATTCTACTATCTCAGTAGAGAAGATTAAGCATTAAAGCCTCTAAAGTCAGTTGAAAGGCTTTGGCAGTGTTTAGGAATTTGCAGCACACCTTATGCACGACCATGTTGACCCAAATGTTCCTTTTTCATCGACCGTGCATCGGTGTGAAGAATTGCCAAGTACGAAACTTCACCCTAAGCCTCAGCTTGGCTACACCGAAAGTGGATGAGCTGTTCCATCCATCGCTTGTTTCAGCCCTAGCTTTAGTAGCTTAAGGTGAAGTGTATGCGACTGGAGGGCAGTCTGTTGCTTACCACCTTTCTGAAAGCCTGCTGAGGAATGGCGCGTATAAGCACCTACCTTCAAAGGCCACATTTGTGCTTGCTACGGCAGCACATATACTAAAATTGGATCGATACAGAGAAGATTAGCATGGCCCCTGCGAAAGGATGACACGCAAATCCGTGAAGCGCTCCATATTTTCTCTTCTCTTTGTCACCAAATCACACATTGCACTATCTCAGTAGAGAAGATTAAGCTTTAGAGCCTCCTACGTGTGTTGGAAGACTTTGACAGTGTTGTGAAATTTGAAGTAAACCTTACGCACTACAGTGTTAACACATTAGCATGGCCCCCACGAAAGGATGACACGCAAATCCGTGGAGCGCTCCATATTGACTCTTCTCTTTGTCACCAAATCACACATTCTACTATCTCAGTAGAGAAGATTAAGCATTAAAGCCTCTAAAGTCAGTTGAAAGGCTTTGGCAGTGTTTAGGAATTTGCAGCACACCTTATGCACGACCATGTTGACCCAAATGTTCCTTTTTCATCGACCGTGCATCGGTGTGAAGAATTGCCAAGTACGAAACTTCACCCTAAGCCTCAGCTTGGCTACACCGAAAGTGGATGAGCTGTTCCATCCATCGCTTGTTTCAGCCCTAGCTTTAGTAGCTTAAGGTGAAGTGTATGCGACTGGAGGGCAGTCTGTTGCTTACCACCTTTCTGAAAGCCTGCTGAGGAATGGCGCGTATAAGCACCTACCTTCAAAGGCCACATTTGTGCTTGCTACGGCAGCACATATACTAAAATTGG
The DNA here is from genome assembly GCA_033220385.1 of Triplophysa yarkandensis. Taxonomy (NCBI): domain Eukaryota; kingdom Metazoa; phylum Chordata; class Actinopteri; order Cypriniformes; family Nemacheilidae; genus Triplophysa; species Triplophysa yarkandensis. The sequence goes on from CM065654.1 coordinate 6,751,622, forward strand.
ATCGATACAGAGAAGATTAGCATGGCCCCTGCGAAAGGATGACACGCAAATCCGTGAAGCGCTCCATATTTTCTCTTCTCTTTGTCACCAAATCACACATTGCACTATCTCAGTAGAGAAGATTAAGCTTTAGAGCCTCCTACGTGTGTTGGAAGACTTTGACAGTGTTGTGAAATTTGAAGTAAACCTTACGCACTACAGTGTTAACACATTAGCATGGCCCCCACGAAAGGATGACACGCAAATCCGTGGAGCGCTCCATATTGACTCTTCTCTTTGTCACCAAATCACACATTCTACTATCTCAGTAGAGAAGATTAAGCATTAAAGCCTCTAAAGTCAGTTGAAAGGCTTTGGCAGTGTTTAGGAATTTGCAGCACACCTTATGCACGACCATGTTGACCCAAATGTTCCTTTTTCATCGACCGTGCATCGGTGTGAAGAATTGCCAAGTACGAAACTTCACCCTAAGCCTCAGCTTGGCTACACCGAAAGTGGATGAGCTGTTCCATCCATCGCTTGTTTCAGCCCTAGCTTTAGTAGCTTAAGGTGAAGTGTATGCGACTGGAGGGCAGTCTGTTGCTTACCACCTTTCTGAAAGCCTGCTGAGGAATGGCGCGTATAAGCACCTACCTTCAAAGGCCACATTTGTGCTTGCTACGGCAGCACATATACTAAAATTGGATCGATACAGAGAAGATTAGCATGGCCCCTGCGAAAGGATGACACGCAAATCCGTGAAGCGCTCCATATTTTCTCTTCTCTTTGTCACCAAATCACACATTGCACTATCTCAGTAGAGAAGATTAAGCTTTAGAGCCTCCTACGTGTGTTGGAAGACTTTGACAGTGTTGTGAAATTTGAAGTAAACCTTACGCACTACAGTGTTAACACATTAGCATGGCCCCCACGAAAGGATGACACGCAAATCCGTGGAGCGCTCCATATTGACTCTTCTCTTTGTCACCAAATCACACATTCTACTATCTCAGTAGAGAAGATTAAGCATTAAAGCCTCTAAAGTCAGTTGAAAGGCTTTGGCAGTGTTTAGGAATTTGCAGCACACCTTATGCACGACCATGTTGACCCAAATGTTCCTTTTTCATCGACCGTGCATCGGTGTGAAGAATTGCCAAGTACGAAACTTCACCCTAAGCCTCAGCTTGGCTACACCGAAAGTGGATGAGCTGTTCCATCCATCGCTTGTTTCAGCCCTAGCTTTAGTAGCTTAAGGTGAAGTGTATGCGACTGGAGGGCAGTCTGTTGCTTACCACCTTTCTGAAAGCCTGCTGAGGAATGGCGCGTATAAGCACCTACCTTCAAAGGCCACATTTGTGCTTGCTACGGCAGCACATATACTAAAATTGGATCGATACAGAGAAGATTAGCATGGCCCCTGCGAAAGGATGACACGCAAATCCGTGAAGCGCTCCATATTTTCTCTTCTCTTTGTCACCAAATCACACATTGCACTATCTCAGTAGAGAAGATTAAGCTTTAGAGCCTCCTACGTGTGTTGGAAGACTTTGACAGTGTTGTGAAATTTGAAGTAAACCTTACGCACTACAGTGTTAACACATTAGCATGGCCCCCACGAAAGGATGACACGCAAATCCGTGGAGCGCTCCATATTGACTCTTCTCTTTGTCACCAAATCACACATTCTACTATCTCAGTAGAGAAGATTAAGCATTAAAGCCTCTAAAGTCAGTTGAAAGGCTTTGGCAGTGTTTAGGAATTTGCAGCACACCTTATGCACGACCATGTTGACCCAAATGTTCCTTTTTCATCGACCGTGCATCGGTGTGAAGAATTGCCAAGTACGAAACTTCACCCTAAGCCTCAGCTTGGCTACACCGAAAGTGGATGAGCTGTTCCATCCATCGCTTGTTTCAGCCCTAGCTTTAGTAGCTTAAGGTGAAGTGTATGCGACTGGAGGGCAGTCTGTTGCTTACCACCTTTCTGAAAGCCTGCTGAGGAATGGCGCGTATAAGCACCTACCTTCAAAGGCCACATTTGTGCTTGCTACGGCAGCACATATACTAAAATTGGATCGATACAGAGAAGATTAGCATGGCCCCTGCGAAAGGATGACACGCAAATCCGTGAAGCGCTCCATATTTTCTCTTCTCTTTGTCACCAAATCACACATTGCACTATCTCAGTAGAGAAGATTAAGCTTTAGAGCCTCCTACGTGTGTTGGAAGACTTTGACAGTGTTGTGAAATTTGAAGTAAACCTTACGCACTACAGTGTTAACACATTAGCATGGCCCCCACGAAAGGATGACACGCAAATCCGTGGAGCGCTCCATATTGACTCTTCTCTTTGTCACCAAATCACACATTCTACTATCTCAGTAGAGAAGATTAAGCATTAAAGCCTCTAAAGTCAGTTGAAAGGCTTTGGCAGTGTTTAGGAATTTGCAGCACACCTTATGCACGACCATGTTGACCCAAATGTTCCTTTTTCATCGACCGTGCATCGGTGTGAAGAATTGCCAAGTACGAAACTTCACCCTAAGCCTCAGCTTGGCTACACCGAAAGTGGATGAGCTGTTCCATCCATCGCTTGTTTCAGCCCTAGCTTTAGTAGCTTAAGGTGAAGTGTATGCGACTGGAGGGCAGTCTGTTGCTTACCACCTTTCTGAAAGCCTGCTGAGGAATGGCGCGTATAAGCACCTACCTTCAAAGGCCACATTTGTGCTTGCTACGGCAGCACATATACTAAAATTGGATCGATACAGAGAAGATTAGCATGGCCCCTGCGAAAGGATGACACGCAAATCCGTGAAGCGCTCCATATTTTCTCTTCTCTTTGTCACCAAATCACACATTGCACTATCTCAGTAGAGAAGATTAAGCTTTAGAGCCTCCTACGTGTGTTGGAAGACTTTGACAGTGTTGTGAAATTTGAAGTAAACCTTACGCACTACAGTGTTAACACATTAGCATGGCCCCCACGAAAGGATGACACGCAAATCCGTGGAGCGCTCCATATTGACTCTTCTCTTTGTCACCAAATCACACATTCTACTATCTCAGTAGAGAAGATTAAGCATTAAAGCCTCTAAAGTCAGTTGAAAGGCTTTGGCAGTGTTTAGGAATTTGCAGCACACCTTATGCACGACCATGTTGACCCAAATGTTCCTTTTTCATCGACCGTGCATCGGTGTGAAGAATTGCCAAGTACGAAACTTCACCCTAAGCCTCAGCTTGGCTACACCGAAAGTGGATGAGCTGTTCCATCCATCGCTTGTTTCAGCCCTAGCTTTAGTAGCTTAAGGTGAAGTGTATGCGACTGGAGGGCAGTCTGTTGCTTACCACCTTTCTGAAAGCCTGCTGAGGAATGGCGCGTATAAGCACCTACCTTCAAAGGCCACATTTGTGCTTGCTACGGCAGCACATATACTAAAATTGGATCGATACAGAGAAGATTAGCATGGCCCCTGCGAAAGGATGACACGCAAATCCGTGAAGCGCTCCATATTTTCTCTTCTCTTTGTCACCAAATCACACATTGCACTATCTCAGTAGAGAAGATTAAGCTTTAGAGCCTCCTACGTGTGTTGGAAGACTTTGACAGTGTTGTGAAATTTGAAGTAAACCTTACGCACTACAGTGTTAACACATTAGCATGGCCCCCACGAAAGGATGACACGCAAATCCGTGGAGCGCTCCATATTGACTCTTCTCTTTGTCACCAAATCACACATTCTACTATCTCAGTAGAGAAGATTAAGCATTAAAGCCTCTAAAGTCAGTTGAAAGGCTTTGGCAGTGTTTAGGAATTTGCAGCACACCTTATGCACGACCATGTTGACCCAAATGTTCCTTTTTCATCGACCGTGCATCGGTGTGAAGAATTGCCAAGTACGAAACTTCACCCTAAGCCTCAGCTTGGCTACACCGAAAGTGGATGAGCTGTTCCATCCATCGCTTGTTTCAGCCCTAGCTTTAGTAGCTTAAGGTGAAGTGTATGCGACTGGAGGGCAGTCTGTTGCTTACCACCTTTCTGAAAGCCTGCTGAGGAATGGCGCGTATAAGCACCTACCTTCAAAGGCCACATTTGTGCTTGCTACGGCAGCACATATACTAAAATTGGATCGATACAGAGAAGATTAGCATGGCCCCTGCGAAAGGATGACACGCAAATCCGTGAAGCGCTCCATATTTTCTCTTCTCTTTGTCACCAAATCACACATTGCACTATCTCAGTAGAGAAGATTAAGCTTTAGAGCCTCCTACGTGTGTTGGAAGACTTTGACAGTGTTGTGAAATTTGAAGTAAACCTTACGCACTACAGTGTTAACACATTAGCATGGCCCCCACGAAAGGATGACACGCAAATCCGTGGAGCGCTCCATATTGACTCTTCTCTTTGTCACCAAATCACACATTCTACTATCTCAGTAGAGAAGATTAAGCATTAAAGCCTCTAAAGTCAGTTGAAAGGCTTTGGCAGTGTTTAGGAATTTGCAGCACACCTTATGCACGACCATGTTGACCCAAATGTTCCTTTTTCATCGACCGTGCATCGGTGTGAAGAATTGCCAAGTACGAAACTTCACCCTAAGCCTCAGCTTGGCTACACCGAAAGTGGATGAGCTGTTCCATCCATCGCTTGTTTCAGCCCTAGCTTTAGTAGCTTAAGGTGAAGTGTATGCGACTGGAGGGCAGTCTGTTGCTTACCACCTTTCTGAAAGCCTGCTGAGGAATGGCGCGTATAAGCACCTACCTTCAAAGGCCACATTTGTGCTTGCTACGGCAGCACATATACTAAAATTGGATCGATACAGAGAAGATTAGCATGGCCCCTGCGAAAGGATGACACGCAAATCCGTGAAGCGCTCCATATTTTCTCTTCTCTTTGTCACCAAATCACACATTGCACTATCTCAGTAGAGAAGATTAAGCTTTAGAGCCTCCTACGTGTGTTGGAAGACTTTGACAGTGTTGTGAAATTTGAAGTAAACCTTACGCACTACAGTGTTAACACATTAGCATGGCCCCCACGAAAGGATGACACGCAAATCCGTGGAGCGCTCCATATTGACTCTTCTCTTTGTCACCAAATCACACATTCTACTATCTCAGTAGAGAAGATTAAGCATTAAAGCCTCTAAAGTCAGTTGAAAGGCTTTGGCAGTGTTTAGGAATTTGCAGCACACCTTATGCACGACCATGTTGACCCAAATGTTCCTTTTTCATCGACCGTGCATCGGTGTGAAGAATTGCCAAGTACGAAACTTCACCCTAAGCCTCAGCTTGGCTACACCGAAAGTGGATGAGCTGTTCCATCCATCGCTTGTTTCAGCCCTAGCTTTAGTAGCTTAAGGTGAAGTGTATGCGACTGGAGGGCAGTCTGTTGCTTACCACCTTTCTGAAAGCCTGCTGAGGAATGGCGCGTATAAGCACCTACCTTCAAAGGCCACATTTGTGCTTGCTACGGCAGCACATATACTAAAATTGGATCGATACAGAGAAGATTAGCATGGCCCCTGCGAAAGGATGACACGCAAATCCGTGAAGCGCTCCATATTTTCTCTTCTCTTTGTCACCAAATCACACATTGCACTATCTCAGTAGAGAAGATTAAGCTTTAGAGCCTCCTACGTGTGTTGGAAGACTTTGACAGTGTTGTGAAATTTGAAGTAAACCTTACGCACTACAGTGTTAACACATTAGCATGGCCCCCACGAAAGGATGACACGCAAATCCGTGGAGCGCTCCATATTTACTCTTCTCTTTGTCACCAAATCACACATTCTACTATCTCAGTAGAGAAGATTAAGCATTAAAGCCTCTAAAGTCAGTTGAAAGGCTTTGGCAGTGTTTAGGAATTTGCAGCACACCTTATGCACGACCATGTTGACCCAAATGTTCCTTTTTCATCGACCGTGCATCGGTGTGAAGAATTGCCAAGTACGAAACTTCACCCTAAGCCTCAGCTTGGCTACACCGAAAGTGGATGAGCTGTTCCATCCATCGCTTGTTTCAGCCCTAGCTTTAGTAGCTTAAGGTGAAGTGTATGCGACTGGAGGGCAGTCTGTTGCTTACCACCTTTCTGAAAGCCTGCTGAGGAATGGCGCGTATAAGCACCTACCTTCAAAGGCCACATTTGTGCTTGCTACGGCAGCACATATACTAAAATTGGATCGATACAGAGAAGATTAGCATGGCCCCTGCGAAAGGATGACACGCAAATCCGTGAAGCGCTCCATATTTTCTCTTCTCTTTGTCACCAAATCACACATTGCACTATCTCAGTAGAGAAGATTAAGCTTTAGAGCCTCCTACGTGTGTTGGAAGACTTTGACAGTGTTGTGAAATTTGAAGTAAACCTTACGCACTACAGTGTTAACACATTAGCATGGCCCCCACGAAAGGATGACACGCAAATCCGTGGAGCGCTCCATATTTACTCTTCACTTTGTCACCAAATCACACATTCTACTATCTCAGTAGAGAAGATTAAGCATTAAAGCCTCTAAAGTCAGTTGAAAGGCTTTGGCAGTGTTTAGGAATTTGCAGCACACCTTATGCACGACCATGTTGACCCAAATGTTCCTTTTTCATCGACCGTGCATCGGTGTGAAGAATTGCCAAGTACGAAACTTCACCCTAAGCCTCAGCTTGGCTACACCGAAAGTGGATGAGCTGTTCCATCCATCGCTTGTTTCAGCCCTAGCTTTAGTAGCTTAAGGTGAAGTGTATGCGACTGGAGGGCAGTCTGTTGCTTACCACCTTTCTGAAAGCCTGCTGAGGAATGGCGCGTATAAGCACCTACCTTCAAAGGCCACATTTGTGCTTGCTACGGCAGCACATATACTAAAATTGGATCGATACAGAGAAGATTAGCATGGCCCCTGCGAAAGGATGACACGCAAATCCGTGAAGCGCTCCATATTTTCTCTTCTCTTTGTCACCAAATCACACATTGCACTATCTCAGTAGAGAAGATTAAGCTTTAGAGCCTCCTACGTGTGTTGGAAGACTTTGACAGTGTTGTGAAATTTGAAGTAAACCTTACGCACTACAGTGTTAACACATTAGCATGGCCCCCACGAAAGGATGACACGCAAATCCGTGGAGCGCTCCATATTTACTCTTCTCTTTGTCACCAAATCACACATTCTACTATCTCAGTAGAGAAGATTAAGCATTAAAGCCTCTAAAGTCAGTTGAAAGGCTTTGGCAGTGTTTAGGAATTTGCAGCACACCTTATGCACGACCATGTTGACCCAAATGTTCCTTTTTCATCGACCGTGCATCGGTGTGAAGAATTGCCAAGTACGAAACTTCACCCTAAGCCTCAGCTTGGCTACACCGAAAGTGGATGAGCTGTTCCATCCATCGCTTGTTTCAGCCCTAGCTTTAGTAGCTTAAGGTGAAGTGTATGCGACTGGAGGGCAGTCTGTTGCTTACCACCTTTCTGAAAGCCTGCTGAGGAATGGCGCGTATAAGCACCTACCTTCAAAGGCCACATTTGTGCTTGCTACGGCAGCACATATACTAAAATTGGATCGATACAGAGAAGATTAGCATGGCCCCTGCGAAAGGATGACACGCAAATCCGTGAAGCGCTCCATATTTTCTCTTCTCTTTGTCACCAAATCACACATTGCACTATCTCAGTAGAGAAGATTAAGCTTTAGAGCCTCCTACGTGTGTTGGAAGACTTTGACAGTGTTGTGAAATTTGAAGTAAACCTTACGCACTACAGTGTTAACACATTAGCATGGCCCCCACGAAAGGATGACACGCAAATCCGTGGAGCGCTCCATATTTACTCTTCTCTTTGTCACCAAATCACACATTCTACTATCTCAGTAGAGAAGATTAAGCATTAAAGCCTCTAAAGTCAGTTGAAAGGCTTTGGCAGTGTTTAGGAATTTGCAGCACACCTTATGCACGACCATGTTGACCCAAATGTTCCTTTTTCATCGACCGTGCATCGGTGTGAAGAATTGCCAAGTACGAAACTTCACCCTAAGCCTCAGCTTGGCTACACCGAAAGTGGATGAGCTGTTCCATCCATCGCTTGTTTTAGCCCTAGCTTTAGTAGCTTAAGGTGAAGTGTATGCGACTGGAGCTGCCTTACCACCATGTCGTCCAATTGCTCAATATGTCTTGATGAAAGTTATTCCCTTCAATCAACATTTTTTGCAGAGGCAATTCCGTAGCTCATGAGGTTAATCCGTGGCGCGATCATTGCTGATTGAAAACTTTACCCAATACATTGCCAATATGACTTGGAATAAGTCAATTTAAGCAATTTTTGATAGTCACAGTTCAGTGGTGCCTGGGGCAGAAGAGAGACCTAAACAACAATCTCCTTCTTCTTCTCCACGTTCAGAGAGATTGTTTACACTGCACCACCTGGCCAGGCGGCTCACCTCGCTCCTATAATTAGTCTCATCTCTGTTGCTAATGAGACCCACCACAGTCGTGTCATCCGCAAACTTAAAGAAGAGGTTGGAGTTGAGTGACGGTGTGCAGTCGTGGGTCAGCAGAGTGAAGAGTAGATGGCCCCGTTGCTTTTTTTAATGAAAGGTCTTCCGTTCAATCGTCATTTTTTGCAGAGGTAATAATGTGGCTGATAAGTTTCAACCAAGAACGATCATCGCTGGTTGATAACTTTTTACAATACCCTTTGTTGATGACTTGGAGTCAGCTTTGCCAGTTTTCATTACTCACTCGAGTAATGTATTTGTTTGAAGAGAACGTAGTTTTTGTTTCAAATATGGTTTTCGCATGTGTTTGATAGCTCGAGATGGATCCACAAAGTGCTATAAATCCCAAATACCAATGCACTCCGGCAATCCTTTTTCTGAACATGAGTACGTTAGCATGCTTTACCATCTGTATGGGTTGACAGAGTGGACAAAAGCGGAACCATTTTCTTGGTGGTTAAGGGTTGGGTCAAAATCCTTTCCTTTTTACCATGACCTTATTTATACTACAGAAAGCAATGACTATCCTTTTTTGCACATTTCTCACTTTCTGAGTATTTATATCATGCAGCAACCCAGTGTGTTAAAACCATTTGCACTGTGATTCAGAGCTGCCTTACCACCATGTCGTCCAATTGCTCGATATGTTTTGATGAAAGTTATTGACTTCAAGCAGCATCCTTTCGCATAGGCAATATCGTAGCCCATGAGGTTAATCCGAAGCGCGATTATTGCTGATTGAAAACTTTACCCAATACCCTGCCAAGATGACTTGATATACAGTCAACTTAGGCAATTTTTGATAGTCTCTCAAGAGACTGGAATCTCAGTAACCATAGCAAAAGAGTGTTTGTTAAGAATCTGGGGTGTGCATTTACTCTTTCAGTCCAGGAGAATCTTTGCAAATCCTTCATTTTGTAGTTGGCCGGATGAACTATTGAAAACGTGCGTGTGAGTGTGCCTAAATATATGTAAGGACATGCTGAGTCAAATTGACACTAAGCCTTGTTCTTTCAGGTTGAGGGTTATGTTTTCACTGTTTTAAACCATAATCTGTTGATTAGACAGAGAACAAAGAATACACTTTCTTTTGCATATTTCTCACCTGTTGAGTGTTTATATCATGCAGCAAAGCAGTGTGTCCAAGCCAATTGCACTGCGAAAGCATGTGCGTTAGCGTGTCCAACCCCCTATGGGGGCTTGTCGAGTAGTAACGAGTTGGAGCCATGTTCCATTGAGGTTAAGCGTTATTTTCCCACGCCTTTTTGCCATTACATTTCATTTGACAGGGACCAAAGAATACACGTTTTGTTCATTTTCTTCCCTGCTGCTATTTATATTACGCAGCAAAGCCGTGTGTTGAAGCCAATTGCGAACACATTCAGATATGGCTAACCACTGTGTCGTCCAATGGCCCCGTTGCTTTTTTTTATGGCGTTTCAGCCAAGAACGTTCATTGCTGGTTGAGAACTTTTTACAAAACCCTTTGTTGATGACTTGTTGCAGCTTTCCAAGTTTTCATTAATCACTCGAGAGATGTGTTTGTCAGAAGAGAACGTAGTTTTTGTTTCAAATATGGTTTGCGCATGTGTTTGATAACTCCAGAGGGATCCACAAAGCGCTATAAATCCCAAATACCATTCCAATCTGGCAATCCTTTTTCTGAACGTTGAGTACGTTAGCATGCTTTACCATCTGTATGGGTTGACAGAGTGGATAAAACCGGAGCCATTTTCTTGGTGGTTAATGGTTATGGTCGAAATCCTTTCCTTTATACCATGAACTTATTTATACTTCAGAAAGCAATGACAATCCTTTTTGTGCAAATTTCTCACATGTTGAGTATTTATTTCATGCAGCAACCTAGTGTGTTAAAGCCAGTTGAACTGATTCAGAGCTGCCTTACCACCATGTCGTCCAATTGCTCGATATGTGTTCGTGAAAGTCATTCCCTTCAATCAGCATCTTTACGCAGAGGCAATATCATAGCCCATGAGGTTTATCCGAGACGTGATCATTGCTGATTGAAAACTTTACCCAATATCTTGCCAAGATGACTTGAAATAAGTCAATTTAGGCAATTTTTGACAGTCTCGCAAGAGACTTGAATCTGTGTCACAATAGAAAAAAAGTGTTGTTAAAGAATCTGGAGTGTGCATTTACTATTTCAGTCCAGGCGAAACTTTGCATATCCTTAATTTTGTAATTGGCTGGATGAACTATTGAAAACGTGCGTGTCAGTGTGCCTAAATATATAAGGACATGCTGAGGCAAATTGCCACTAAACCTAGTTCTTTCAGGTTAAGGGTTATGTTTTCACTGTTTTAAACCATAATCTGTTGATTAGACAGAGAACAAAGAATACACTTTCTTTTGTATATTTCTCACCTGTTGAGTGTTTATATCACGCAGCAAAGCAGTGTGTCCAAGCCAACTGCACTGCGAAAACATGTGCGTTAGCGTGTCCAAACCCCTATAGGGGCTTGTTTAATAGTTACGAGTCGGAGCCATGTTCTATTGAGGTTAAGCGTTATGGTCCCACACCTTTTTGCCATTACATTTCATGTGGCCGGGACCAAAGAATACACATTTAGTTCATTTTCTTCCCTGCTGCTATTTATATTACGCAGCAAAGCAGTGTGTTGAAGCCAATTGCGAACACATTCAGATATGGCTAACCACTGTGTCGTCCAATGGCCCCGTTGCTTTTTTTTATGGCGTTTCAGCCAAGAACGTTCATTGCTGGTTGAGAACTTTTTACAATACCCTTTGTTGATGACTTGTTGCAGCTTTCCCAGTTTTCATTAATCACTCGAGAGATGTGTTTGTCAGAAGAGAACGTAGTTTTTGTTTCAAATATGGTTTGCGCATGTGTTTGATAACTCCAGAGGGATCCACAAAGCGCTATAAATCCCAAATACCATTCCAATCTGGCAATCCTTTTTCTGAACGTTGAGTACGTTAGCATGCTTTACCATCTGTATGGGTTGACAGAGTGGATAAAACCGGAGCCATTTTCTTGGTGGTTAATGGTTATGGTCGAAATCCTTTCCTTTATACCATGAACTTATTTATACTTCAGAAAGCAATGACAATCCTTTTTGTGCACATTTCTCACCTGTTGAGTATTTATTTCATGCAGCAACCCAGTGTGTTAAAGCCAGTTGAACTGTGATTCAGAGCTGCCTTACCACCATGTCGTCCAATTGCTCGATATGTGTTGCTGAAAGTTATTCCCTTCAATCAGCATTTTTTCGCAGAGGCAATATCATAGCCCATGAGGTTTATCCGAGACGTGATCATTGCTGATTGAAAACTTTACCCAATACCTTGCCAAGATGACTTGAAATAAGTCAATTAAGGCAATTTTTGACAGTCTCTCAAGAGACTTGAATCTCTGTCACAATAGGAAAAAAGTGTTGTTAAAGAATCTGGAGTGTGCATTTACTATTTCAGTCCAGGCGAAACTTTGCATATCCTTAATTTTGTAATTGGCTGGAAGGACTATTGAAAACGTGTGTGTCAGTGTGCCTAAATATATAAGGACATGCTGAATCAAATTGCCACTAAACCTAGTTCTTTCAGGTTAAGGGTTATGTTCTCACTGTTTTAAACCATAATCTGTTGATTAGGCAGAGAACAAAGAATACACTTTCTTTTGTATATTTCTCACCTGTTGAGTGTTTATATCACGCAGCAAAGCAGTGTGTCCAAGCCAACTGCACTGCGAAAACATGTGCGTTAGCGTGTCCAAACCCCTATAGGGGCTTGTTGAATAGTTACGAGTCGGAGCCATGTTCTATTGAGGTTAAGCGTTATGGTCCCACACCTTTTTGCCATTACATTTCATTTGACCGGGACCAAAGAATACACGTTTAGTTCATTTTCTTCCCTGCTGCTATTTATATTACGCAGCAAAGCAGTGACATTCAGATATGGCTTACCACTGTGTCGTCCAATGGCCCCGTTGTTTTTTTTATGACAAGTCTTCCGTTCAATCGCCATTTTTTGCAGAGGTAATAATGTGGCTGATAAGTTTCAACCAAGAACGATCATCGCTGGTTGATAACTTTTTACAATACCCTTTGTTGATGATTTGGAGTCAGCTTTGCCAGTTTTCATTACTCACTCGAGAGATGTATTTGTTTGAAGAGAACGTAGTTTTTGTTTCAAATATGGTTTTCGCATGTGTTTGATAGGTCGGGAGGGATCCACAAAGCGCTATAAATCCCAAATACCAATGCAATCCGGCAATCCTTTTTCTGAACATGAGTACGTTAGCATGCTTTACCATCTGTATGGGTTGACAGAGTGGACAAAAGCGGAACCATTTTCTTGGTGGTTAAGGGTTGGGTCAAAATCCTTTCCTTTTTACCATGACCTTATTTATACTACAGAAAGCAATGACTATCCTTTTGGTGCACATTTCTCACTTTCTGAGTATTTATATCATGCAGCAACCCAGTGTGTTAAAGCCATTTGCACTGTGATTCAGAGCTGCCTTACCACCATATCGTCCAATTGCTCGATATGTGTTGATGAAAGTTATTGACTTCAAGCAGCATTCTTTCGCAGAGGCAATATCGTAGCCCATGAGGTTAATCCGAAGCGCGATCATTGCTGATTGAAAACTTTACCCAATACCCTGCCAAGATGACTTGAAATACAGTCAACTTAGGCAATTTTTGATAGTCTCTCAAGAGACTTAAATCTCTGTAACGATAGAAAAAGAGTATTTGTTAAGAATCTGGAGTGTGCGTGTACTATTTCAGTCCAGGCGAATCTTTGCAAATCCTTCATTTTGTATTTGGCTGGATGAACTATTGAAAATGTGCGTGTGAGTGTGCCTAAATATATGTAAGGACATGCTGAGTCAAATTGACACTAAACCTTGTTCTTTCAGGTTGAGGGTTATGTTTTCACTGTTTTAAACCATAATCTGTTGATTAGACAGAGAACAAAGAATACACTTTCTTTTGCATATTTCTCACCTGTTGAGTGTTTATATCACGCAGCAAAGCAGTGTGTCCAAGCCAACTGCACTGCGAAAGCATGTGGGGGCTTGTCGAGTAGTAACGAGTTGGAGCCATGTTCCATTGAGGTTAAGCGTTATTTTCCCACGCCTTTTTGCCATTACATTTCATTTGACAGGGACCAAAGAATACACGTTTTGTTCATTTTCTTCCCTGCTGCTATTTATATTACGCAGCAAAGCAGTGTGTTGAAGCCAATTGCGAACACATTCAGATATGGCTAACCACTGTGTCGTCCAATGGCCCCGTTGCTTTTTTTTATGGCGTTTCAGCCAAGAACCTTCATTGCTGGTTGAGAACTTTTTACAATACCCTTTGTTGATGACTTGTTGCAGCTTTCCCAGTTTTCATTAATCACTCGAGAGATGTGTTTGTCAGAAGAGAACGTAGTTTTTGTTTCAAATATGGTTTGCGCATGTGTTTGATAACTCCAGAGGGATCCACAAAGCGCTATAAATCCTAAATACCATTCCAATCTGGCAATCCTTTTTCTGAACGTTGAGTACGTTAGCATGCTTTACCATGTGTATGGGTTGACAGAGTGGATAAAACCGGAGCCATTTTCTTGGTGGTTAATGGTTATGGTCGAAATCCTTTCCTTTATACCATGAACTTATTTATACTTCAGAAAGCAACGACAATCCTTTTTGTGCAAATTTCTCACATGTTGAGTATTTATTTCATGCAGCAACCCAGTGTGTTAAAGCCAGTTGAACTGTGATTCAGAGCTGCCTTACCACCATGTCGTCCAATTGCTCGATATGTGTTGCTGAAAGTTATTCCCTTCAATCAGCATCTTTTCGCAGAGGCAATATCATAGCCCATGAGGTTTATCCGAGACGTGATCATTGCTGATTGAAAACTTTACCCAATACCTTGCCAAGATGACTTGAAATAAGTCAATTTAAGCAATTTTTGACAGTCTCTCAAGAGACTTGAATCTCTGTCACAATAGAAAAAAAGTGTTGTTAAAAAATCTGGAGTGTGCATTTACTATTTCAGTCCAGGCGAAACTTTGCATATCCCTAATTTTGTAATTGGCTGGATGAACTATTGAAAACGTGCGTGTCAGTGTGCCTAAATATATAAGGACATGCTGAGTCAAATTGCCACTAAACCTAGTTCTTTCAGGTTAAGGGTTATGTTTTCACTGTTTTAAACCATAATCTGTTGATTAGACAGAGAACAAAGAATACACTTTCTTTTGTATATTTCTCACCTGTTGAGTGTTTATATCACGCAGCAAAGCAGTGTGTCCAAGCCAACTGCACTGCGAAAACATGTGCGTTAGCGTGTCCAAACTCCTATAGGGGCTTGTTGAATAGTTACGAGTCGGAGCCATGTTCTATTGAGGTTAAGCGTTATGGTCCCACACCTTTTTGCCATTACATTTCATTTGACCGGGACCAAAGAATACACGTTTAGTTCATTTTCTTCCCTGCTGCTATTCATATTACGCAGCAAAGCAGTGACATTCAGATATGGCTTACCACTGTGTCGTCCAATGGCCCCGTTGTTTTTTTTATGACAGGTCTTCCGTTCAATCGCCATTTTTTGCAGAGGTAATAATGTGGCTGATAAGTTTCAACCAAGAACGATCATCGCTGGTTGATAACTTTTTACAATACCCTTTGTTGATGACTTGGAGTCAGCTTTGCCAGTTTTCATTACTCACTCGAGAGATGTATTTGTTTGAAGAGAACGTAGTTTTTGTTTCAAATATGGTTTTCGCATGTGTTTGATAGGTCGGGAGGGATCCACAAAGCGCTATAAATCCCAAATACCAATGCAATCCGGCAATCCTTTTTCTGAACATGAGTACGTTAGCATGCTTTACCATCTGTATGGGTTGACAGAGTGGACAAAAGCGGAACCATTTTCTTGGTGGTTAAGGGTTGGGTCAAAATCCTTTCCTTTTTACCATGACCTTATTTAAACTACAGAAAGCAATGACTATCCTTTTGGTGCACATTTCTCACTTTCTGAGTATTTATATCATGCAGCAACCCAGTGTGTTAAAGCCATTTGCACTGTGATTCAGAGCTGCCTTACCACCATGTCGTCCAATTGCTCGATATGTGTTGATGAAAGTTATTGACTTCAAGCAGCATTCTTTCGCAGAGGCAATATCGTAGCCCATGAGGTTAATCCGAAGCGCGATCATTGCTGATTGAAAACTTTACCCAATACCCTGCCAAGATGACTTGAAATACAGTCAACTTAGGCAATTTTTGATAGTCTCTCAAGAGACTTGTATCTCTGTAATGATAGAAAAAGAGTATTTGTTAAGAATCTGGAGTGTGCGTGTACTATTTCAGTCCAGGCGAATCTTTGCAAATCCTTCATTTTGTATTTGGCTGGATGAACTATTGAAAACGTGCGTGTGAGTGTGCCTAAATATATGTAAGGACATGCTGAGTCAAATTGACACTAAACCTTGTTCTTTCAGGTTGAGGGTTATGTTTTCACTGTTTTAAACCATAATCTGTTGATTAGACAGAGAACAAAGAATACACTTTCTTTTGCATATTTCTCACCTGTTGAGTGTTTATATCACGCAGCAAAGCAGTGTGTCCAAGCCAACTGCACTGCGAAAGCATGTGGGGGCTTGTCGAGTAGTAACGAGTTGGAGCCATGTTCCATTGAGGTTAAGCGTTATTTTCCCACGCCTTTTTGCCATTACATTTCATTTGACAGGGACCAAAGAATACACGTTTTGTTCATTTTCTTCCCTGCTGCTATTTATATTACGCAGCAAAGCAGTGTGTTGAAGCCAATTGCGAACACATTCAGATATGGCTAACCACTGTGTCGTCCAATGGCCCCGTTGCTTTTTTTTATGGCGTTTCAGCCAAGAACCTTCATTGCTGGTTGAGAACTTTTTACAATACCCTTTGTTGATGACTTGTTGCAGCTTTCCCAGTTTTCATTAATCACTCGAGAGATGTGTTTGTCAGAAGAGAACGTAGTTTTTGTTTCAAATATGGTTTGCGCATGTGTTTGATAACTCCAGAGGGATCCACAAAGCGCTATAAATCCCAAATACCATTCCAATCTGGCAATCCTTTTTCTGAACGTTGAGTATGTTAGCATGCTTTACCATATGTATGGGTTGACAGAGTGGATAAAACCGGAGCCATTTTCTTGGTGGTTAATGGTTATGGTCGAAATCCTTTCCTTTATACCATGAACTTATTTATACTTCAGAAAGCAACGACAATCCTTTTTGTGCAAATTTCTCACATGTTGAGTATTTATTTCATGCAGCAACCCAGTGTGTTAAAGCCAGTTGAACTGTGATTCAGAGCTGCCTTACCACCATGTCGTCCAATTGCTCGATATGTGTTCCTGAAAGTTATTCCCTTCAATCAGCATCTTTTCGCAGAGGCAATATCACAGCCCATGAGGTTTATCCGAGACGTGATCATTGCTGATTGAAAACTTTACCCAATACCTTGCCATGATGACTTGAAATAAGTCAATTTAGGCAATTTTTGACAGTCTCTCAAGAGACTTGAATCTCTGTCACAATAGAAAAAAAGTGTTGTTAAAGAATCTGGAGTGTGCATTTACTATTTCAGTCCAGGCGAAACTTTGCATATCCCTAATTTTGTAATTGGCTGGATGAACTATTGAAAACGTGCGTGTCAGTGTGCCTAAATATATAAGGACATGCTGAGTCAAATTGCCACTAAACCTAGTTCTTTCAGGTTAAGGGTTATGTTTTCACTGTTTTAAACCATAATCTGTTGATTAGACAGAGAACAAAGAATACACTTTCTTTTGTATATTTCTCACCTGTTGAGTGTTTATATCACGCAGCAAAGCAGTGTGTCCAAGCCAACTGCACTGCGAAAACATGTGCGTTAGCGTGTCCAAACCCCTATAGGGGCTTGTTGAATAGTTACGAGTCGGAGCCATGTTCTATTGAGGTTAAGCGTTATGGTCCCACACCTTTTTGCCATTACATTTCATTTGACCGGGACCAAAGAATACACGTTTAGTTCATTTTCTTCCCTGCTGCTATTCATATTACGCAGCAAAGCAGTGACATTCAGATATGGCTTACCACTGTGTCGTCCAATGGCCCCGTTGTTTTTTTTATGACAGGTCTTCCGTTCAATCACCATTTTTTGCAGAGGTAATAATGTGGCTGATAAGTTTCAACCAAGAACGATCATCGCTGGTTGATAACTTTTTACAATACCCTTTGTTGATGACTTGGAGTCAGCTTTGCCAGTTTTCATTACTCACTCGAGAGATGTATTTGTTTGAAGAGAACGTAGTTTTTGTTTCAAATATGGTTTTCGCATGTGTTTGATAGGTCGGGAGGGATCCACAAAGCGCTATAAATCCCAAATACCAATGCAATCCGGCAATCCTTTTTCTGAACATGAGTACGTTAGCATGCTTTACCATCTGTATGGGTTGACAGAGTGGACAAAAGCGGAACCATTTTCTTGGTGGTTAAGGGTTGGGTCAAAATCCTTTCCTTTTTACCATGACCTTATTTAAACTACAGAAAGCAATGACTATCCTTTTGGTGCACATTTCTCACTTTCTGAGTATTTATATCATGCAGCAACCCAGTGTGTTAAAGCCATTTGCACTGTGATTCAGAGCTGCCTTACCACCATGTCGTCCAATTGCTCGATATGTGTTGATGAAAGTTATTGACTTCAAGCAGCATCCTTTCGCAGAGGCAATATTGTAGCCCATGAGGTTAATCCGAAGCGCGATCATTGCTGATTGAAAACTTTACCCAATACCCTGCCAAGATGACTTGAAATACAGTCAACTTAGGCAATTTTTGGTAGTCTCTCAAGAGACTTGTATCTCTGTAACGATAGAAAAAGAGTATTTGTTAAGAATCTGGAGTGTGCGTGTACTATTTCAGTCCAGGCGAATCTTTGCAAATCCTTCATTTTGTATTTGGCTGGATGAACTATTGAAAACGTGCGTGTGAGTGTGCCTAAATATATGTAAGGACATGCTGAGTCAAATTGACACTAAACCTTGTTCTTTCATTCAGGTTGAGGGTTATGTTTTCACTGTTTTAAACCATAATCTGTTGATTAGACAGAGAACAAAGAATACACTTTCTTTTGCATATTTCTCACCTGTTGAGTGTTTATATCACGCAGCAAAGCAGTGTGTCCAAGCCAACTGCACTGCGAAAGCATGTGGGGGCTTGTCGAGTAGTAACGAGTTGGAGCCATGTTCCATTGAGGTTAAGCGTTATTTTCCCACGCCTTTTTGCCATTACATTTCATTTGACAGGGACCAAAGAATACACGTTTTGTTCATTTTCTTCCCTGCTGCTATTTATATTACGCAGCAAAGCAGTGTGTTGAAGCCAATTGCGAACACATTCAGATATGGCTAACCACTGTGTCGTCCAATGGCCCCGTTGCTTTTTTTTATGGCGTTTCAGCCAAGAACGTTCATTGCTGGTTGAGAACTTTTTACAATACCCTTTGTTGATGACTTGTTGCAGCTTTCCCAGTTTTCATTAATCACTCGAGAGATGTGTTTGCCAGAAGAGAACGTAGTTTTTGTTTCAAATATGGTTTGCGCATGTGTTTGATAACTCCAGAGGGATCCACAAAGCGCTATAAATCCCAAATACCATTCCAATCTGGCAATCCTTTTTCTGAACGTTGAGTACATTAGCATGCTTTACCATCTGTATGGGTTGACAGAGTGGATAAAACCGGAGCCATTTTCTTGGTGGTTAATGGTTATGGTCGAAATCCTTTCCTTTATACCATGAACTTATTTATACTTCAGAAAGCAATGACAATCCTTTTTGTGCACATTTCTCACCTGTTGAGTATTTATTTCATGCAGCAACCCAGTGTGTTAAAGCCAGTTGAACTGTGATTCAGAGCTGCCTTACCACCATGTCGTCCAATTGCTCGATATGTGTTCCTGAAAGTTATTCCCTTCAATCAGCATCTTTTCGCAGAGGCAATATCATAGCCCATGAGGTTTATCCGAGACGTGATCATTGCTGATTGAAAACTTTACCCAATACCTTGCCAAGATGACTTGAAATATGTCAATTAAGGCAATTTTTGACAGTCTCTCAAGAGACTTGAATCTCTGTCACAATAGAAAAAAAGTGTTGTTAAAGAATCTGGAGTGTGCATTTACTATTTCAGTCCAGGCGAAACTTTGCATATCCTTAATTTTCTAATTGGCTGGATGAACTATTGAAAACGTGCGTGTCAGTGTGCCTAAATATATAAGGACATGCTGAGTCAAATTGCCACTAAACCTAGTTCTTTCAGGTTAAGGGTTATGTTTTCACTGTTTTAAACCATAATCTGTTGATTAGGCAGAGAACAAAGAATACACTTTCTTTTGTATATTTCTCACCTGTTGAGTGTTTATATCACGCAGCAAAGCAGTGTGTCCAAGCCAACTGCACTGCGAAAACATGTGCGTTAGCGTGTCCAAACCCCTATAGGGGCTTGTTGAATAGTTAAGAGTCGGAGCCATGTTCTATTGAGGTTAAGCGTTATGGTCCCACACCTTTTTGCCATTACATTTCATTTGACCGGGACCAAAGAATACACGTTTAGTTCATTTTCTTCCCTGCTGCTATTTATATTACGCAGCAAAGCAGTGACATTCAGATATGGCTTACCACTGTGTCGTCCAATGGCCCCGTTGTTTTTTTTAAGACAGGTCTTCCGTTCAATCGCCATTTTTTGCAGAGGTAATAATGTGGCTGATAAGATTCAACCAAGAACGATCATCGCTGGTTGATAACTTTTTACAATACCCTTTGTTGATGACTTGGAGTCAGCTTTGCCAGTTTTCATTACTCACTCGAGAGATGTATTTGTTTGAAGAGAACGTAGTTTTTGTTTCAAATATGGTTTTCGCATGTGTTTGATAGGTCGGGAGGGATCCACAAAGCGCTATAAATCCCAAATACCAATGCAATCCGGCAATCCTTTTTCTGAACATGAGTACGTTAGCATGCTTTACCATCTGTATGGGTTGACAGAGTGGACAAAAGCGGAACCATTTTCTTGGTGGTTAAGGGTTGGGTCAAAATCCTTTCCTTTTTACCATGACCTTATTTAAACTACAGAAAGCAATGACTATCCTTTTGGTGCACATTTCTCACTTTCTGAGTATTTATATCATGCAGCAACCCAGTGTGTTAAAGCCATTTGCACTGTGATTCAGAGCTGCCTTACCACCATGTCGTCCAATTGCTCGATATGTCTTGATGAAAGTTATTGACTTCAAGCAGCATCCTTTCGCAGAGGCAATATCGTAGCCCATGAGGTTAATCCGAAGCGCGATCATTGCTGATTGAAAACTTTACCCAATACCCTGCCAAGATGACTTGAAATACAGTCAACTTAGGCAATTTTTGATAGTCTCTCAAGAGACTTGAATCTCTGTAACGATAGAAAAAGAGTATTTGTTAAGAATCTGGAGTGTGCGTGTACTATTTCAGTCCAGGTGAATCTTTGCAAATCCTTCATTTTGTATTTGGCTGGATGAACTATTGAAACGTGCGTGTGAGTGTGCCTAAATATATGTAAGGACATGCTGAGTCAAATTGACACTAAACCTTGTTCTTTCAGGTTGAGGGTTATGTTTTCACTGTTTTAAACCATAATCTGTTGATTAGACAGAGAACAAAGAATACACTTTCTTTTGCATATTTCTCACCTGTTGAGTGTTTATATCACGCAGCAAAGCAGTGTGTCCAAGCCAACTGCACTGCGAAAGCATGTGGGGGCTTGTCGAGTAGTAACGAGTTGGAGCCATGTTCCATTGAGGTTAAGCGTTATTTTCCCACGCCTTTTTGCCATTACATTTCATTTGACAGGGACCAAAGAATACACGTTTTGTTCATTTTCTTCCCTGCTGCTATTTATATTACGCAGCAAAGCAGTGTGTTGAAGCCAATTGCGAACACATTCAGATATGGCTAACCACTGTGTCGTCCAATGGCCCCGTTGCTTTTTTTTATGGCGTTTCAGCCAAGAACCTTCATTGCTGGTTGAGAACTTTTTACAATACCCTTTGTTGATGACTTGTTGCAGCTTTCCCAGTTTTCATTAATCACTCGAGAGATGTGTTTGTCAGAAGAGAACGTAGTTTTTGTTTCAAATATGGTTTGCGCATGTGTTTGATAACTCCAGAGGGATCCACAAAGCGCTATAAATCCTAAATACCATTCCAATCTGGCAATCCTTTTTCTGAACTTGAGTACATTAGCATGCTTTACCATCTGTATGGGTTGACAGAGTGGATAAAACCGGAGCCATTTTCTTGGTGGTTAATGGTTATGGTCGAAATCCTTTCCTTTATACCATGAACTTATTTATACTTCAGAAAGCAATGACAATCCTTTTTGTGCACATTTCTCACCTGTTGAGTATTTATTTCATGCAGCAACCCAGTGTGTTAAAGCCAGTTGAACTGTGATTCAGAGCTGCCTTACCACCATGTCGTCCAATTGCTCGATATGTGTTCCTGAAAGTTATTCCCTTCAATCAGCATCTTTTCGCAGAGGCAATATCATAGCCCATGAGGTTTATCCGAGACGTGATCATTGCTGATT
The DNA here is from genome assembly GCA_033220385.1 of Triplophysa yarkandensis. Lineage (NCBI taxonomy): Eukaryota > Metazoa > Chordata > Actinopteri > Cypriniformes > Nemacheilidae > Triplophysa > Triplophysa yarkandensis. The sequence continues at coordinate 6,773,706 of CM065654.1, forward strand.
GAAAACTTTACCCAATACCTTGCCAAGATGACTTGAAATAAGTCAATTAAGGCAATTTTTGACAGTCTCTCAAGAGACTTGAATCTCTGTCACAATAGAAAAAAAGTGTTGTTAAAGAATCTGGAGTGTGCATTTACTATTTCAGTCCAGGCGAAACTTTGCATATCCTTAATTTTCTAATTGGCTGGATGGACTATTGAAAACGTGCGTGTCAGTGTGCCTAAATATATAAGGACATGCTGAGTCAAATTGCCACTAAACCTAGTTCTTTCAGGTTAAGGGTTATGTTTTCACTGTTTTAAACCATAATCTGTTGATTAGGCAGAGAACAAAGAATACACTTTCTTTTGTATATTTCTCACCTGTTGAGTGTTTATATCACGCAGCAAAGCAGTGTGTCCAAGCCAACTGCACTGCGAAAACATGTGCGTTAGCGTGTCCAAACCCCTATAGGGGCTTGTTGAATAGTTAAGAGTCGGAGCCATGTTCTATTGAGGTTAAGCGTTATGGTCCCACACCTTTTTGCCATTACATTTCATTTGACCGGGACCAAAGAATACACGTTTAGTTCATTTTCTTCCCTGCTGCTATTTATATTACGCAGCAAAGCAGTGACATTCAGATATGGCTTACCACTGTGTCGTCCAATGGCCCCGTTGTTTTTTTTAAGACAGGTCTTCCATTCAATCGCCATTTTTTGCAGAGGTAATAATGTGGCTGATAAGTTTCAACCAAGAACGATCATCGCTGGTTGATAACTTTTTACAATACCCTTTGTTGATGACTTGGAGTCAGCTTTGCCAGTTTTCATTACTCACTCGAGAGATGTATTTGTTTGAAGAGAACGTAGTTTTTGTTTCAAATATGGTTTTCGCATGTGTTTGATAGGTCGGGAGGGATCCACAAAGCGCTATAAATCCCAAATACCAATGCAATCTGGCAATCCTTTTTCTGAACATGAGTACGTTAGCATGCTTTACCATCTGTATGGGTTGACAGAGTGGACAAAAGCGGAACCATTTTCTTGGTGGTTAAGGGTTGGGTCAAAATCCTTTCCTTTTTACCATGACCTTATTTAAACTACAGAAAGCAATGACTATCCTTTTGGTGCACATTTCTCACTTTCTGAGTATTTATATCATGCAGCAACCCAGTGTGTTAAAGCCATTTGCACTGTGATTCAGAGCTGCCTTACCACCATGTCGTCCAATTGCTCTATATGTCTTGATGAAAGTTATTGACTTCAAGCAGCATCCTTTCGCAGAGGCAATATCGTAGCCCATGAGGTTAATCCGAAGCGCGATCATTGCTGATTGAAAACTTTACCCAATACCCTGCCAAGATGACTTGAAATACAGTCAACTTAGGCAATTTTTGATAGTCTCTCAAGAGACTTGAATCTCTGTAACGATAGAAAAAGAGTATTTGTTAAGAATCTGGAGTGTGCGTGTACTATTTCAGTCCAGGTGAATCTTTGCAAATCCTTCATTTTGTATTTGGCTGGATGAACTATTGAAACGTGCGTGTGAGTGTGCCTAAATATATGTAAGGACATGCTGAGTCAAATTGACACTAAACCTTGTTCTTTCAGGTTGAGGGTTATGTTTTCACTGTTTTAAACCATAATCTGTTGATTAGACAGAGAACAAAGAATACACTTTCTTTTGCATATTTCTCACCTGTTGAGTGTTTATATCACGCAGCAAAGCAGTGTGTCCAAGCCAACTGCACTGCGAAAGCATGTGGGGGCTTGTCGAGTAGTAACGAGTTGGAGCCATGTTCCATTGAGGTTAAGCGTTATTTTCCCACGCCTTTTTGCCATTACATTTCATTTGACAGGGACCAAAGAATACAAGTTTTGTTCATTTTCTTCCCTGCTGCTATTTATATTACGCAGCAAAGCAGTGTGTTGAAGCCAATTGCGAACACATTCAGATATGGCTAACCACTGTGTCGTCCAATGGCCCCGTTGCTTTTTTTTATGGCGTTTCAGCCAAGAACCTTCATTGCTGGTTGAGAACTTTTTACAATACCCTTTGTTGATGACTTGTTGCAGCTTTCCCAGTTTTCATTAATCACTCGAGAGATGTGTTTGTCAGAAGAGAACGTAGTTTTTGTTTCAAATATGGTTTGCGCATGTGTTTGATAACTCCAGAGGGATCCACAAAGCGCTATAAATCCCAAATACCATTCCAATCTGGCAATCCTTTTTCTGAACGTTGAGTATGTTAGCATGCTTTACCATATGTATGGGTTGACAGAGTGGATAAAACCGGAGCCATTTTCTTGGTGGTTAATGGTTATGGTCGAAATCCTTTCCTTTATACCATGAACTTATTTATACTTCAGAAAGCAACGACAATCCTTTTTGTGCAAATTTCTCACATGTTGAGTATTTATTTCATGCAGCAACCCAGTGTGTTAAAGCCAGTTGAACTGTGATTCAGAGCTGCCTTACCACCATGTCGTCCAATTGCTCGATATGTCTTCCTGAAAGTTATTCCCTTCAATCAGCATCTTTTCGCAGAGGCAATATCATAGCCCATGAGGTTTATCCGAGACGTGATCATTGCTGATTGAAAACTTTACCCAATACCTTGCCAAGATGACTTGAAATAAGTCAATTAAGGCAATTTTTGACAGTCTCTCAAGAGACTTGAATCTCTGTCACAATAGAAAAAAAGTGTTGTTAAAGAATCTGGAGTGTGCATTTACTATTTCAGTCCAGGCGAAACTTTGCATATCCCTAATTTTGTAATTGGCTGGATGAACTATTGAAAACGTGCGTGTCAGTGTGCCTAAATACATAAGGACATGCTGAGTCAAATTGCCACTAAACCTAGTTCTTTCAGGTTAAGGGTTATGTTTTCACTGTTTTAAACCATAATCTGTTGATTAGACAGAGAACAAAGAATACACTTTCTTTTGTATATTTCTCACCTGTTGAGTGTTTATATCACGCAGCAAAGCAGTGTGTCCAAGCCAACTGCACTGCGAAAACATGTAGTGAAGGTCAAGGCACACACTGTAGTGAAGTGAAGTGACGTGACATATTACCAAGTATGGTGTTCCATACTTGGAATTTGTGCTCTGCATTTAACCCATCCAGTAAGTGAACACACACACACTGTGAACACACACCCGGAGCAGTGGGCAGCCATGCCGCGGCGCCCGGGGAGCAGTGGGGGGGACGGTGCCTTGCTCAAGGGACTCACCTCAGTCGTGGTATTCCCGCTGGTTCGGAGTCTCGAACCAGCAACCTTCGGATCACAAGTCCAAGACTCGAACCACCAGGCCACGACTGCCCTGCGTTAGCGTGTCCAAACCCCTATAGGGGCTTGTTGAATAGTTACGAGTCGGAGCCATGTTCTATTGAGGTTAAGCGTTATGGTCCCACACCTTTTTGCCATTACATTTCATTTGACCGGGACCAAAGAATACACGTTTAGTTCATTTTCTTCCCTGCTGCTATTCATATTACGCAGCAAAGCAGTGACATTCAGATATGGCTTACCACTGTGTCGTCCAATGGCCCCGTTGTTTTTTTTATGACAGGTCTTCCGTTCAATCGCCATTTTTTGCAGAGGTAATAATGTGGCTGATAAGTTTCAACCAAGAACGATCATCGCTGGTTGATAACTTTTTACAATACCCTTTGTTGATGACTTGGAGTCAGCTTTGCCAGTTTTCATTACTCACTCGAGAGATGTATTTGTTTGAAGAGAACGTAGTTTTTGTTTCAAATATGGTTTTCGCATGTGTTTGATAGGTCGGGAGGGATCCACAAAGCGCTATAAATCCCAAATACCAATGCAATCCGGCAATCCTTTTTCTGAACATGAGTACGTTAGCATGCTTTACCATCTGTATGGGTTGACAGAGTGGACAAAAGCGGAACCATTTTCTTGGTGGTTAAGGGTTGGGTCAAAATCCTTTCCTTTTTACCATGACCTTATTTAAACTACAGAAAGCAATGACTATCCTTTTGGTGCACATTTCTCACTTTCTGAGTATTTATATCATGCAGCAACCCAGTGTGTTAAAGCCATTTGCACTGTGATTCAGAGCTGCCTTACCACCATGTCGTCCAATTGCTCGATATGTGTTGATGAAAGTTATTGACTTCAAGCAGCATCCTTTCGCAGAGGCAATATCGTAGCCCATGAGGTTAATCCGAAGCGCGATCATTGCTGATTGAAAACTTTACCCAATACCCTGCCAAGATGACTTGAAATACAGTCAACTTAGGCAATTTTTGATAGTCTCTCAAGAGACTTGTATCTCTGTAACGATAGAAAAAGAGTATTTGTTAAGAATCTGGAGTGTGCGTGTACTATTTCAGTCCAGGCGAATCTTTGCAAATCCTTCATTTTGTGTTTGGCTGGATGAACTATTGAAAACGTGCGTGTGAGTGTGCCTAAATATATGTAAGGACATGCTGAGTCAAATTGATACTAAACCTTGTTCTTTCAGGTTGAGGGTTATGTTTTCACTGTTTTAAACCATAATCTGTTGATTAGACAGAGAACAAAGAATACACTTTCTTTTGCATATTTCTCACCTGTTGAGTGTTTATATCACGCAGCAAAGCAGTGTGTCCAAGCCAACTGCACTGCGAAAGCATGTGGGGGCTTGTCGAGTAGTAACGAGTTGGAGCCATGTTCCATTGAGGTTAAGCGTTATTTTCCCACGCCTTTTTGCCATTACATTTCATTTGACAGGGACCAAAGAATACAAGTTTTGTTCATTTTCTTCCCTGCTGCTATTTATATTACGCAGCAAAGCAGTGTGTTGAAGCCAATTGCGAACACATTCAGATATGGCTAACCACTGTGTCGTCCAATGGCCCCGTTGCTTTTTTTTATGGCGTTTCAGCCAAGAACATTCATTGCTGGTTGAGAACTTTTTACAATACCCTTTGTTGATGACTTGTTGCAGCTTTCCCAGTTTTCATTAATCACTCGAGAGATGTGTTTGCCAGAAGAGAACGTAGTTTTTGTTTCAAATATGGTTTGCGCATGTGTTTGATAACTCCAGAGGGATCCACAAAGCGCTATAAATCCCAAATACCATTCCAATCTGGCAATCCTTTTTCTGAACGTTGAGTACATTAGCATGCTTTACCATCTGTATGGGTTGACAGAGTGGATAAAACCGGAGCCATTTTCTTGGTGGTTAATGGTTATGGTCGAAATCCTTTCCTTTATACCATGAACTTATTTATACTTCAGAAAGCAATGACAATCCTTTTTGTGCACATTTCTCACCTGTTGAGTATTTATTTCATGCAGCAACCCAGTGTGTTAAAGCCAGTTGAACTGTGATTCAGAGCTGCCTTACCACCATGTCGTCCAATTGCTCGATATGTGTTCCTGAAAGTTATTCCCTTCAATCAGCATCTTTTCGCAGAGGCAATATCATAGCCCATGAGGTTTATCCGAGACGTGATCATTGCTGATTGAAAACTTTACCCAATACTTTGCCAAGATGACTTGAAATAAGTCAATTAAGGCAATTTTTGACAGTCTCTCAAGAGACTTGAATCTCTGTCACAATAGAAAAAAAGTGTTGTTAAAGAATCTGGAGTGTGCATTTACTATTTCAGTCCAGGCGAAACTTTGCATATCCTTAATTTTGTAATTGGCTGGATGGACTATTGAAAACGTGCGTGTCAGTGTGCCTAAATATATAAGGACATGCTGAGTCAAATTGCCACTAAACCTAGTTCTTTCAGGTTAAGGGTTATGTTTTCACTGTTTTAAACCATAATCTGTTGATTAGGCAGAGAACAAAGAATACACTTTCTTTTGTATATTTCTCACCTGTTGAGTGTTTATATCACGCAGCAAAGCAGTGTGTCCAAGCCAACTGCACTGCGAAAACATGTGCGTTAGCGTGTCCAAACCCCTATAGGGGCTTGTTGAATAGTTAAGAGTCGGAGCCATGTTCTATTGAGGTTAAGCGTTATGGTCCCACACCTTTTTGCCATTACATTTCATTTGACCGGGACCAAAGAATACACGTTTAGTTCATTTTCTTCCCTGCTGCTATTTATATTACGCAGCAAAGCAGTGACATTCAGATATGGCTTACCACTGTGTCGTCCAATGGCCCCGTTGTTTTTTTTAAGACAGGTCTTCCGTTCAATCGCCATTTTTTGCAGAGGTAATAATGTGGCTGATAAGTTTCAACCAAGGACGATCATCGCTGGTTGATAACTTTTTACAATACCCTTTGTTGATGACTTGGAGTCAGCTTTGCCAGTTTTCATTACTCACTCGAGAGATGTATTTGTTTGAAGAGAACGTAGTTTTTGTTTCAAATATGGTTTTCGTATGTGTTTGATAGGTCGGGAGGGATCCACAAAGCGCTATAAATCCCAAATACCAATGCAATCCGGCAATCCTTTTTCTGAACATGAGTACGTTAGCATGCTTTACCATCTGTATGGGTTGACAGAGTGGACAAAAGCGGAACCATTTTCTTGGTGGTTAAGGGTTGGGTCAAAATCCTTTCCTTTTTACCATGACCTTATTTAAACTACAGAAAGCAATGACTATCCTTTTGGTGCACATTTCTCACTTTCTGAGTATTTATATCATGCAGCAACCCAGTGTGTTAAAGCCATTTGCACTGTGATTCAGAGCTGCCTTACCACCATGTCGTCCAATTGCTCGATATGTCTTGATGAAAGTTATTGACTTCAAGCAGCATCCTTTCGCAGAGGCAATATCGTAGCCCATGAGGTTAATCCGAAGCGCGATCATTGCTTATTGAAAACTTTACCCAATACCCTGCCAAGATGACTTGAAATACAGTCAACTTAGGCAATTTTTGATAGTCTCTCAAGAGACTTGAATCTCTGTAACGATAGAATAAGAGTATTTGTTAAGAATCTGGAGTGTGCGTGTACTATTTCAGTCCAGGCGAATCTTTGCAAATCCTTCATTTTGTATTTGGCTGGATGAACTATTGAAAACGTGCGTGTGAGTGTGCCTAAATATATGTAAGGACATGCTGAGTCAAATTGACACTAAACCTTGTTCTTTCATTCAGGTTGAGGGTTATGTTTTCACTGTTTTAAACCATAATCTGTTGATTAGACAGAGAACAAAGAATACACTTTCTTTTGCATATTTCTCACCTGTTGAGTGTTTATATCACGCAGCAAAGCAGTGTGTCCAAGCCAACTGCACTGCGAAAGCATGTGGGGGCTTGTCGAGTAGTAACGAGTTGGAGCCATGTTCCATTGAGGTTAAGCGTTATTTTCCCACGCCTTTTTGCCATTACATTTCATTTGACAGGGACCAAAGAATACACGTTTTGTTCATTTTCTTCCCTGCTGCTATTTATATTACGCAGCAAAGCAGTGTGTTGAAGCCAATTGCGAACACATTCAGATATGGCTAACCACTGTGTCGTCCAATGGCCCCGTTGCTTTTTTTTATGGCGTTTCAGCCAAGAACCTTCATTGCTGGTTGAGAACTTTTTACAATACCCTTTGTTGATGACTTGTTGCAGCTTTCCCAGTTTTCATTAATCACTCGAGAGATGTGTTTGTCAGAAGAGAACGTAGTTTTTGTTTCAAATATGGTTTGCGCATGTGTTTGATAACTCCAGAGGGATCCACAAAGCGCTATAAATCCCAAATACCATTCCAATCTGGCAATCCTTTTTCTGAACGTTGAGTACGTTAGCATGCTTTACCATCTGTATGGGTTGACAGAGTGGATAAAACCGGAGCCATTTTCTTGGTGGTTAATGGTTATGGTCGAAATCCTTTCCTTTATACCATGAACTTATTTATACTTCAGAAAGCAACGACAATCCTTTTTGTGCAAATTTCTCACATGTTGAGTATTTATTTCATGCAGCAACCCAGTGTGTTAAAGCCAGTTGAACTGTGATTCAGAGCTGCCTTACCACCATGTCGTCCAATTGCTCGATATGTGTTCCTGAAAGTTATTCCCTTCAATCAGCATCTTTTCGCAGAGGCAATATCATAGCCCATGAGGTTTATCCGAGACGTGATCATTGCTGATTGAAAACTTTACCCAATACCTTGCCAAGATGACTTGAAATAAGTCAATTTAGGCAATTTTTGCCAGTCTCTCAAGAGATTTGAATCTCTGTCACAATAGAAAAAAAGTGTTGTTAAAGAATCTGGAGTGTGCATTTACTATTTCAGTCCAGGCGAAACTTTGCATATCCCTAATTTTGTAATTGGCTGGATGAACTATTGAAAACGTGCGTGTCAGTGTGCCTAAATATATAAGGACATGCTGAGTCAAATTGCCACTAAACCTAGTTCTTTCAGGTTAAGGGTTATGTTTTCACTGTTTTAAACCATAATCTGTTGATTAGACAGAGAACAAAGAATACACTTTCTTTTGTATATTTCTCACCTGTTGAGTGTTTATATCACGCAGCAAAGCAGTGTGTCCAAGCCAACTGCACTGCGAAAACATGTGCGTTAGCGTGTCCAAACCCCTATAGGGGCTTGTTGAATAGTTACGAGTCGGAGCCATGTTCTATTGAGGTTAAGCGTTATGGTCCCACACCTTTTTGCCATTACATTTCATTTGACCGGGACCAAAGAATACACGTTTAGTTCATTTTCTTCCCTGCTGCTATTCATATTACGCAGCAAAGCAGTGACATTCAGATATGGCTTACCACTGTGTCGTCCAATGGCCCCGTTGTTTTTTTTATGACAGGTCTTCCGTTCAATCGCCATTTTTTGCAGAGGTAATAATGTGGCTGATAAGTTTCAACCAAGAACGATCATCGCTGGTTGATAACTTTTTACAATACCCTTTGTTGATGACTTGGAGTCAGCTTTGCCAGTTTTCATTACTCACTCGAGAGATGTATTTGTTTGAAGAGAACGTAGTTTTTGTTTCAAATATGGTTTTCGCATGTGTTTGATAGGTCGGGAGGGATCCACAAAGCGCTATAAATCCCAAATACCAATGCAATCCGGCAATCCTTTTTCTGAACATGAGTACGTTAGCATGCTTTACCATCTGTATGGGTTGACAGAGTGGACAAAAGCGGAACCATTTTCTTGGTGGTTAAGGGTTGGGTCAAAATCCTTTCCTTTTTACCATGACCTTATTTAAACTACAGAAAGCAATGACTATCCTTTTGGTGCACATTTCTCACTTTCTGAGTATTTATATCATGCAGCAACCCAGTGTGTTAAAGCCATTTGCACTGTGATTCAGAGCTGCCTTACCACCATGTCGTCCAATTGCTCGATATGTGTTGATGAAAGTTATTGACTTCAAGCAGCATCCTTTCGCAGAGGCAATATCGTAGCCCATGAGGTTAATCCGAAGCGCGATCATTGCTGATTGAAAACTTTACCCAATACCCTGCCAAGATGACTTGAAATACAGTCAACTTAGGCAATTTTTGATAGTCTCTCAAGAGACTTGTATCTCTGTAACGATAGAAAAAGAGTATTTGTTAAGAATCTGGAGTGTGCGTGTACTATTTCAGTCCAGGCGAATCTTTGCAAATCCTTCATTTTGTATTTGGCTGGATGAACTATTGAAAACGTGCGTGTGAGTGTGCCTAAATATATGTAAGGACATGCTGAGTCAAATTGACACTAAACCTTGTTCTTTCAGGTTGAGGGTTATGTTTTCACTGTTTTAAACCATAATCTGTTGATTAGACAGAGAACAAAGAATACACTTTCTTTTAAATATTTCTCACCTGTTGAGTGTTTATATCACGCAGCAAAGCAGTGTGTCCAAGCCAACTGCACTGCGAAAGCATGTGGGGGCTTGTCGAGTAGTAACGAGTTGGAGCCATGTTCCATTGAGGTTAAGCGTTATTTTCCCACGCCTTTTTGCCATTACATTTCATTTGACAGGGACCAAAGAATACACGTTTTGTTCATTTTCTTCCCTGCTGCTATTTATATTACGCAGCAAAGCAGTGTGTTGAAGCCAATTGCGAACACATTCAGATATGGCTAACCACTGTGTCGTCCAATGGCCCCGTTGCTTTTTTTTATGGCGTTTCAGCCAAGAACGTTCATTGCTGGTTGAGAACTTTTTACAATACCCTTTGTTGATGACTTGTTGCAGCTTTCCCAGTTTTCATTAATCACTCGAGAGATGTGTTTGCCAGAAGAGAACGTAGTTTTTGTTTCAAATATGGTTTGCGCATGTGTTTGATAACTCCAGAGGGATCCACAAAGCGCTATAAATCCCAAATACCATTCCAATCTGGCAATCCTTTTTCTGAACGTTGAGTACATTAGCATGCTTTACCATCTGTATGGGTTGACAGAGTGGATAAAACCGGAGCCATTTTCTTGGTGGTTAATGGTTATGGTCGAAATCCTTTCCTTTATACCATGAACTTATTTATACTTCAGAAAGCAATGACAATCCTTTTTGTGCACATTTCTCACCTGTTGAGTATTTATTTCATGCAGCAACCCAGTGTGTTAAAGCCAGTTGAACTGTGATTCAGAGCTGCCTTACCACCATGTCGTCCAATTGCTCGATATGTGTTCCTGAAAGTTATTCCCTTCAATCAGCATCTTTTCGCAGAGGCAATATCATAGCCCATGAGGTTTATCCGAGACGTGATCATTGCTGATTGAAAACTTTACCCAATACCTTGCCAAGATGACTTGAAATAAGTCAATTAAGGCAATTTTTGACAGTCTCTCAAGAGACTTGAATCTCTGTCACAATAGAAAAAAAGTGTTGTTAAAGAATCTGGAGTGTGCATTTACTATTTCAGTCCAGGCGAAACTTTGCATATCCTTAATTTTGTAATTGGCTGGATGAACTATTGAAAACGTGCGTGTCAGTGTGCCTAAATATATAAGGACAAGCTGAGTCAAATTGCCACTAAACCTAGTTCTTTCAGGTTAAGGGTTATGTTTTCCCTGTTTTAAACCATAATCTGTTGATTAGACAGAGAACAAAGAATACACTTTCTTTTCTATATTTCTCACCTGTTGAGTGTTTATATCACGCAGCAAAGCAGTGTGTCCAAGCCAACTGCACTGCGAAAACATGTGCGTTAGCGTGTCCAAACCCCTATAGGGGCTTGTTGAATAGTTACGAGTCGGAGCCATGTTCTATTGAGGTTAAGCGTTATGGTCCCACACCTTTTTGCCATTACATTTCATTTGACCGGGACCAAAGAATACACGTTTAGTTCATTTTCTTCCCTGCTGCTATTCATATTACGCAGCACAGCAGTGACATTCAGATATGGCTTACCACTGTGTCGTCCAATGGCCCCGTTGTTTTTTTTATGACAGGTCTTCCGTTCAATCGCCATTTTTTGCCGAGGTAATAATGTGGCTGATAAGTTTCAACCAAGAACGATCATCGCTCGTTGATAACTTTTTACAATACCCTTTGTTGATGACTTGGAGTCAGCTTTGCCAGTTTTCATTACTCACTCGAGAGATGTATTTGTTTGAAGAGAACGTAGTTTTTGTTTCAAATATGGTTTTCGCATGTGTTTGATAGGTCGGGAGGGATCCACAAAGCGCTATAAATCCCAAATACCAATGCAATCCGGCAATCCTTTTTCTGAACATGAGTACGTTAGCATACTTTACCATCTGTATGGGTTGACAGAGTGGACAAAAGCGGAACCATTTTCTTGGTGGTTAAGGGTTGGGTCAAAATCCTTTCCTTTTTACCATGACCTTATTTAAACTACAGAAAGCAATGACTATCCTTTTGGTGCACATTTCTCACTTTCTGAGTATTTATATCATGCAGCAACCCAGTGTTAAAGCCATTTGCACTGTGATTCAGAGCTGCCTTACCACCATGTCGTCCAATTGCTCGATATGTTTTGATGAAAGTTATTGACTTCAAGCAGCATCCTTTCGCAGAGGCAATATCGTAGCCCATGAGGTTAATCCGAAGCGCGATCATTGCTGATTGAAAACTTTACCCAATACCCTGCCAAGATGACTTGAAATACAGTCAACTTAGGCAATTTTTGATAGTCTCTCAAGAGACTTGAATCTCTGTAACGATAGAATAAGAGTATTTGTTAAGAATCTGGAGTGTGCGTGTACTATTTCAGTCCAGGCGAATCTTTGCAAATCCTTCATTTTGTATTTGGCTGGATGAACTATTGAAAACGTGCGTGTGAGTGTGCCTAAATATATGTAAGGACATGCTGAGTCAAATTGACACTAAACCTTGTTCTTTCAGGTTGAGGGTTATGTTTTCACTGTTTTAAACCATAATCTGTTGATTAGACAGAGAACAAAGAATACACTTTCTTTTGCATATTTCTCACCTGTTGAGTGTTTATATCACGCAGCAAAGCAGTGTGTCCAAGCCAACTGCACTGCGAAAGCATGTGGGGGCTTGTCGAGTAGTAACGAGTTGGAGCCATGTTCCATTGAGGTTAAGCGTTATTTTCCCACGCCTTTTTGCCATTACATTTCATTTGACAGGGACCAAAGAATACACGTTTTGTTCATTTTCTTCCCTGCTGCTATTTATATTACGCAGCAAAGCAGTGTGTTGAAGCCAATTGCGAACACATTCAGATATGGCTAACCACTGTGTCGTCCAATGGCCCCGTTGCTTTTTTTATGGCGTTTCAGCCAAGAACCTTCATTGCTGGTTGAGAACTTTTTACAATACCCTTTGTTGATGACTTGTTGCAGCTTTCCCAGTTTTCATTAATCACTCGAGAGATGTGTTTGTCAGAAGAGAACGTAGTTTTTGTTTCAAATATGGTTTGCGCATGTGTTTGATAACTCCAGAGGGATCCACAAAGCGCTATAAATCCCAAATACCATTCCAATCTGGCAATCCTTTTTCTGATCGTTGAGTATGTTAGCATGCTTTACCATCTGTATGGGTTGACAGAGTGGATAAAACCGGAGCCATTTTCTTGGTGGTTAATGGTTATGGTCGAAATCCTTTCCTTTATACCATGAACTTATTTATACTTCAGAAAGCAACGACAATCCTTTTTGTGCAAATTTCTCACATGTTGAGTATTTATTTCATGCAGCAACCCAGTGTGTTAAAGCCAGTTGAACTGTGATTCAGAGCTGCCTTACCACCATGTCGTCCAATTGCTCGATATGTGTTGGTGAAAGTTATTCCCTTCAATCAGCATTTTTTCGCAGAGGCAATATCATAGCCCATGAAGTTTATCCGAGACGTGATCATTGCTGATTGAAAACTTTACCCAATACCTTGCCAAGATGACTTGAAATAAGTCAATTTAGGCAATTTTTGACAGTCTCTCAAGAGACTTGAATCTCTGTCACAATAGAAAAAAAGTGTTGTTAAAGAATCTGGAGTGTGCATTTACTACTTCAGTCCAGGCGAAACTTTGCATATCCTTAATTTTGTAATTGGCTGGCTGAACTATTGAAAACGTGCGTGTCAGTGTGCCTAAATATATAAGGACATGCTGAGTCAAATTGCCACTAAACCTAGTTCTTTCAGGTTAAGGGTTATGTTTTCCCTGTTTTAAACCATAATCTGTTGATTAGACAGAGAACAAAGAATACACTTTCTTTTGTATATTTCTCACCTGTTGAGTGTTTATATCACGCAGCAAAGCAGTGTGTCCAAGCCAACTGCACTGCGAAAACATGTAGTGAAGGTCAAGGCACACACTGTAGTGAAGTGAAGTGACGTGACATATTACCAAGTATGGTGTTCCATACTTGGAATTTGTGCTCTGCATTTAACCCATCCAGTAAGTGAACACACACACACTGTGAACACACACCCGGAGCAGTGGGCAGCCATGCCGCGGCGCCCGGGGAGCAGTGGGGGGGACGGTGCCTTGCTCAAGGGACTCACCTCAGTCGTGGTATTCCCGCTGGTTCGGAGTCTCGAACCAGCAACCTTCGGATCACAAGTCCAAGACTCGAACCACCAGGCCACGACTGCCCTGCGTTAGCGTGTCCAAACCCCTATAGGGGCTTGTTGAATAGTTACGAGTCGGAGCCATGTTCTATTGAGGTTAAGCGTTATGGTCCCACACCTTTTTGCCATTACATTTCATTTGACCGGGACCAAAGAATACACGTTTAGTTCATTTTCTTCCCTGCTGCTATTCATATTACGCAGCAAAGCAGTGACATTCAGATATGGCTTACCACTGTGTCGTCCAATGGCCCCGTTGTTTTTTTTATGACAGGTCTTCCGTTCAATCGCCATTTTTTGCAGAGGTAATAATGTGGCTGATAAGTTTCAACCAAGAACGATCATCGCTGGTTGATAACTTTTTACAATACCCTTTGTTGATGACTTGGAGTCAGCTTTGCCAGTTTTCATTACTCACTCGAGAGATGTATTTGTTTGAAGAGAACGTAGTTTTTGTTTCAAATATGGTTTTCGCATGTGTTTGATAGGTCGGGAGGGATCCACAAAGCGCTATAAATCCCAAATACCAATGCAATCCGGCAATCCTTTTTCTGAACATGAGTACGTTAGCATGCTTTACCATCTGTATGGGTTGACAGAGTGGACAAAAGCGGAACCATTTTCTTGGTGGTTAAGGGTTGGGTCAAAATCCTTTCCTTTTTACCATGACCTTATTTAAACTACAGAAAGCAATGACTATCCTTTTGGTGCACATTTCTCACTTTCTGAGTATTTATATCATGCAGCAACCCAGTGTGTTAAAGCCATTTGCACTGTGATTCAGAGCTGCCTTACCACCATGTCGTCCAATTGCTCGATATGTGTTGATGAAAGTTATTGACTTCAAGCAGCATCCTTTCGCAGAGGCAATATCGTAGCCCATGAGGTTAATCCGAAGCGCGATCATTGCTGATTGAAAACTTTACCCAATACCCTGCCAAGATGACTTGAAATACAGTCAACTTAGGCAATTTTTGATAGTCTCTCAAGAGACTTGTATCTCTGTAACGATAGAAAAAGAGTATTTGTTAAGAATCTGGAGTGTGCGTGTACTATTTCAGTCCAGGCGAATCTTTGCAAATCCTTCATTTTGTGTTTGGCTGGATGAACTATTGAAAACGTGCGTGTGAGTGTGCCTAAATATATGTAAGGACATGCTGAGTCAAATTGATACTAAACCTTGTTCTTTCAGGTTGAGGGTTATGTTTTCACTGTTTTAAACCATAATCTGTTGATTAGACAGAGAACAAAGAATACACTTTCTTTTGCATATTTCTCACCTGTTGAGTGTTTATATCACGCAGCAAAGCAGTGTGTCCAAGCCAACTGCACTGCGAAAGCATGTGGGGGCTTGTCGAGTAGTAACGAGTTGGAGCCATGTTCCATTGAGGTTAAGCGTTATTTTCCCACGCCTTTTTGCCATTACATTTCATTTGACAGGGACCAAAGAATACAAGTTTTGTTCATTTTCTTCCCTGCTGCTATTTATATTACGCAGCAAAGCAGTGTGTTGAAGCCAATTGCGAACACATTCAGATATGGCTAACCACTGTGTCGTCCAATGGCCCCGTTGCTTTTTTTTATGGCGTTTCAGCCAAGAACGTTCATTGCTGGTTGAGAACTTTTTACAATACCCTTTGTTGATGACTTGTTGCAGCTTTCCCAGTTTTCATTAATCACTCGAGAGATGTGTTTGCCAGAAGAGAACGTAGTTTTTGTTTCAAATATGGTTTGCGCATGTGTTTGATAACTCCAGAGGGATCCACAAAGCGCTATAAATCCCAAATACCATTCCAATCTGGCAATCCTTTTTCTGAACGTTGAGTACATTAGCATGCTTTACCATCTGTATGGGTTGACAGAGTGGATAAAACCGGAGCCATTTTCTTGGTGGTTAATGGTTATGGTCGAAATCCTTTCCTTTATACCATGAACTTATTTATACTTCAGAAAGCAACGACAATCCTTTTTGTGCAAATTTCTCACATGTTGAGTATTTATTTCATGCAGCAACCCAGTGTGTTAAAGCCAGTTGAACTGTGATTCAGAGCTGCCTTACCACCATGTCGTCCAATTGCTCGATATGTGTTCCTGAAAGTTATTCCCTTCAATCAGCATCTTTTCGCAGAGGCAATATCATAGCCCATGAGGTTTATCCGAGACGTGATCATTGCTGATTGAAAACTTTACCCAATACCTTGCCAAGATGACTTGAAATAAGTCAATTTAGGCAATTTTTGCCAGTCTCTCAAGAGATTTGAATCTCTGTCACAATAGAAAAAAAGTGTTGTTAAAGAATCTGGAGTGTGCATTTACTATTTCAGTCCAGGCGAAACTTTGCATATCCCTAATTTTGTAATTGGCTGGATGAACTATTGAAAACGTGCGTGTCAGTGTGCCTAAATATATAAGGACATGCTGAGTCAAATTGCCACTAAACCTAGTTCTTTCAGGTTAAGGGTTATGTTTTCACTGTTTTAAACCATAATCTGTTGATTAGACAGAGAACAAAGAATACACTTTCTTTTGTATATTTCTCACCTGTTGAGTGTTTATATCACGCAGCAAAGCAGTGTGTCCAAGCCAACTGCACTGCGAAAACATGTGCGTTAGCGTGTCCAAACCCCTATAGGGGCTTGTTGAATAGTTACGAGTCGGAGCCATGTTCTATTGAGGTTAAGCGTTATGGTCCCACACCTTTTTGCCATTACATTTCATTTGACCGGGACCAAAGAATACACGTTTAGTTCATTTTCTTCCCTGCTGCTATTCATATTACGCAGCAAAGCAGTGACATTCAGATATGGCTTACCACTGTGTCGTCCAATGGCCCCGTTGTTTTTTTTATGACAGGTCTTCCGTTCAATCGCCATTTTTTGCAGAGGTAATAATGTGGCTGATAAGTTTCAACCAAGAACGATCATCGCTGGTTGATAACTTTTTACAATACCCTTTGTTGATGACTTGGAGTCAGCTTTGCCAGTTTTCATTACTCACTCGAGAGATGTATTTGTTTGAAGAGAACGTAGTTTTTGTTTCAAATATGGTTTTCGCATGTGTTTGATAGGTCGGGAGGGATCCACAAAGCGCTATAAATCCCAAATACCAATGCAATCCGGCAATCCTTTTTCTGAACATGAGTACGTTAGCATGCTTTACCATCTGTATGGGTTGACAGAGTGGACAAAAGCGGAACCATTTTCTTGGTGGTTAAGGGTTGGGTCAAAATCCTTTCCTTTTTACCATGACCTTATTTAAACTACAGAAAGCAATGACTATCCTTTTGGTGCACATTTCTCACTTTCTGAGTATTTATATCATGCAGCAACCCAGTGTGTTAAAGCCATTTGCACTGTGATTCAGAGCTGCCTTACCACCATGTCGTCCAATTGCTCGATATGTGTTGATGAAAGTTATTGACTTCAAGCAGCATCCTTTCGCAGAGGCAATATCGTAGCCCATGAGGTTAATCCGAAGCGCGATCATTGCTGATTGAAAACTTTACCCAATACCCTGCCAAGATGACTTGAAATACAGTCAACTTAGGCAATTTTTGATAGTCTCTCAAGAGACTTGTATCTCTGTAACGATAGAAAAAGAGTATTTGTTAAGAATCTGGAGTGTGCGTGTACTATTTCAGTCCAGGCGAATCTTTGCAAATCCTTCATTTTGTATTTGGCTGGATGAACTATTGAAAACGTGCGTGTGAGTGTGCCTAAATATATGTAAGGACATGCTGAGTCAAATTGACACTAAACCTTGTTCTTTCAGGTTGAGGGTTATGTTTTCACTGTTTTAAACCATAATCTGTTGATTAGACAGAGAACAAAGAATACACTTTCTTTTGCATATTTCTCACCTGTTGAGTGTTTATATCACGCAGCAAAGCAGTGTGTCCAAGCCAACTGCACTGCGAAAGCATGTGGGGGCTTGTCGAGTAGTAACGAGTTGGAGCCATGTTCCATTGAGGTTAAGCGTTATTTTCCCACGCCTTTTTGCCATTACATTTCATTTGACAGGGACCAAAGAATACACGTTTTGTTCATTTTCTTCCCTGCTGCTATTTATATTACGCAGCAAAGCAGTGTGTTGAAGCCAATTGCGAACACATTCAGATATGGCTAACCACTGTGTCGTCCAATGGCCCCGTTGCTTTTTTTTATGGCGTTTCAGCCAAGAACGTTCATTGCTGGTTGAGAACTTTTTACAATACCCTTTGTTGATGACTTGTTGCAGCTTTCCCAGTTTTCATTAATCACTCGAGAGATGTGTTTGCCAGAAGAGAACGTAGTTTTTGTTTCAAATATGGTTTGCGCATGTGTTTGATAACTCCAGAGGGATCCACAAAGCGCTATAAATCCCAAATACCATTCCAATCTGGCAATCCTTTTTCTGAACGTTGAGTACATTAGCATGCTTTACCATCTGTATGGGTTGACAGAGTGGATAAAACCGGAGCCATTTTCTTGGTGGTTAATGGTTATGGTCGAAATCCTTTCCTTTATACCATGAACTTATTTATACTTCAGAAAGCAATGACAATCCTTTTTGTGCACATTTCTCACCTGTTGAGTATTTATTTCATGCAGCAACCCAGTGTGTTAAAGCCAGTTGAACTGTGATTCAGAGCTGCCTTACCACCATGTCGTCCAATTGCTCGATATGTGTTCCTGAAAGTTATTCCCTTCAATCAGCATCTTTTCGCAGAGGCAATATCATAGCCCATGAGGTTTATCCGAGACGTGATCATTGCTGATTGAAAACTTTACCCAATACCTTGCCAAGATGACTTGAAATAAGTCAATTAAGGCAATTTTTGACAGTCTCTCAAGAGACTTGAATCTCTGTCACAATAGAAAAAAAGTGTTGTTAAAGAATCTGGAGTGTGCATTTACTATTTCAGTCCAGGCGAAACTTTGCATATCCTTAATTTTGTAATTGGCTGGATGAACTATTGAAAACGTGCGTGTCAGTGTGCCTAAATATATAAGGACAAGCTGAGTCAAATTGCCACTAAACCTAGTTCTTTCAGGTTAAGGGTTATGTTTTCCCTGTTTTAAACCATAATCTGTTGATTAGACAGAGAACAAAGAATACACTTTCTTTTCTATATTTCTCACCTGTTGAGTGTTTATATCACGCAGCAAAGCAGTGTGTCCAAGCCAACTGCACTGCGAAAACATGTGCGTTAGCGTGTCCAAACCCCTATAGGGGCTTGTTGAATAGTTACGAGTCGGAGCCATGTTCTATTGAGGTTAAGCGTTATGGTCCCACACCTTTTTGCCATTACATTTCATTTGACCGGGACCAAAGAATACACGTTTAGTTCATTTTCTTCCCTGCTGCTATTCATATTACGCAGCACAGCAGTGACATTCAGATATGGCTTACCACTGTGTCGTCCAATGGCCCCGTTGTTTTTTTTATGACAGGTCTTCCGTTCAATCGCCATTTTTTGCCGAGGTAATAATGTGGCTGATAAGTTTCAACCAAGAACGATCATCGCTCGTTGATAACTTTTTACAATACCCTTTGTTGATGACTTGGAGTCAGCTTTGCCAGTTTTCATTACTCACTCGAGAGATGTATTTGTTTGAAGAGAACGTAGTTTTTGTTTCAAATATGGTTTTCGCATGTGTTTGATAGGTCGGGAGGGATCCACAAAGCGCTATAAATCCCAAATACCAATGCAATCCGGCAATCCTTTTTCTGAACATGAGTACGTTAGCATACTTTACCATCTGTATGGGTTGACAGAGTGGACAAAAGCGGAACCATTTTCTTGGTGGTTAAGGGTTGGGTCAAAATCCTTTCCTTTTTACCATGACCTTATTTAAACTACAGAAAGCAATGACTATCCTTTTGGTGCACATTTCTCACTTTCTGAGTATTTATATCATGCAGCAACCCAGTGTTAAAGCCATTTGCACTGTGATTCAGAGCTGCCTTACCACCATGTCGTCCAATTGCTCGATATGTTTTGATGAAAGTTATTGACTTCAAGCAGCATCCTTTCGCAGAGGCAATATCGTAGCCCATGAGGTTAATCCGAAGCGCGATCATTGCTGATTGAAAACTTTACCCAATACCCTGCCAAGATGACTTGAAATACAGTCAACTTAGGCAATTTTTGATAGTCTCTCAAGAGACTTGAATCTCTGTAACGATAGAATAAGAGTATTTGTTAAGAATCTGGAGTGTGCGTGTACTATTTCAGTCCAGGCGAATCTTTGCAAATCCTTCATTTTGTATTTGGCTGGATGAACTATTGAAAACGTGCGTGTGAGTGTGCCTAAATATATGTAAGGACATGCTGAGTCAAATTGACACTAAACCTTGTTCTTTCAGGTTGAGGGTTATGTTTTCACTGTTTTAAACCATAATCTGTTGATTAGACAGAGAACAAAGAATACACTTTCTTTTGCATATTTCTCACCTGTTGAGTGTTTATATCACGCAGCAAAGCAGTGTGTCCAAGCCAACTGCACTGCGAAAGCATGTGGGGGCTTGTCGAGTAGTAACGAGTTGGAGCCATGTTCCATTGAGGTTAAGCGTTATTTTCCCACGCCTTTTTGCCATTACATTTCATTTGACAGGGACCAAAGAATACACGTTTTGTTCATTTTCTTCCCTGCTGCTATTTATATTACGCAGCAAAGCAGTGTGTTGAAGCCAATTGCGAACACATTCAGATATGGCTAACCACTGTGTCGTCCAATGGCCCCGTTGCTTTTTTTATGGCGTTTCAGCCAAGAACCTTCATTGCTGGTTGAGAACTTTTTACAATACCCTTTGTTGATGACTTGTTGCAGCTTTCCCAGTTTTCATTAATCACTCGAGAGATGTGTTTGTCAGAAGAGAACGTAGTTTTTGTTTCAAATATGGTTTGCGCATGTGTTTGATAACTCCAGAGGGATCCACAAAGCGCTATAAATCCCAAATACCATTCCAATCTGGCAATCCTTTTTCTGATCGTTGAGTATGTTAGCATGCTTTACCATCTGTATGGGTTGACAGAGTGGATAAAACCGGAGCCATTTTCTTGGTGGTTAATGGTTATGGTCGAAATCCTTTCCTTTATACCATGAACTTATTTATACTTCAGAAAGCAACGACAATCCTTTTTGTGCAAATTTCTCACATGTTGAGTATTTATTTCATGCAGCAACCCAGTGTGTTAAAGCCAGTTGAACTGTGATTCAGAGCTGCCTTACCACCATGTCGTCCAATTGCTCGATATGTGTTGGTGAAAGTTATTCCCTTCAATCAGCATTTTTTCGCAGAGGCAATATCATAGCCCATGAAGTTTATCCGAGACGTGATTATTGCTGATTGAAAACTTTACCCAATACCTTGCCAAGATGACTTGAAATAAGTCAATTTAGGCAATTTTTGACAGTCTCTCAAGAGACTTGAATCTCTGTCACAATAGAAAAAAAGTGTTGTTAAAGAATCTGGAGTGTGCATTTACTACTTCAGTCCAGGCGAAACTTTGCATATCCTTAATTTTGTAATTGGCTGGCTGAACTATTGAAAACGTGCGTGTCAGTGTGCCTAAATATATAAGGACATGCTGAGTCAAATTGCCACTAAACCTAGTTCTTTCAGGTTAAGGGTTATGTTTTCCCTGTTTTAAACCATAATCTGTTGATTAGACAGAGAACAAAGAATACACTTTCTTTTGTATATTTCTCACCTGTTGAGTGTTTATATCACGCAGCAAAGCAGTGTGTCCAAGCCAACTGCACTGCGAAAACATGTGCGTTAGCGTGTCCAAACCCCTATAGGGGCTTGTTGAATAGTTACGAGTCGGAGCCATGTTCTATTGAGGTTAAGCGTTATGGTCCCACACCTTTTTGCCATTACATTTCATTTGACCGGGACCAAAGAATACACTTTTAGTTCATTTTCTTCCCTGCTGCTATTCATATTACGCAGCAAAGCAGTGACATTCAGATATGGCTTACCACTGTGTCGTCCAATGGCCCCGTTGTTTTTTTTATGACAGGTCTTCCGTTCAATCGCCATTTTTTGCAGAGGTAATAATGTGGCTGATAAGTTTCAACCAAGAACGATCATCGCTGGTTGATAACTTTTTACAATACCCTTTGTTGATGACTTGGAGTCAGCTTTGCCAGTTTTCATTACTCACTCGAGAGATGTATTTGTTTGAAGAGAACGTAGTTTTTGTTTCAAATATGGTTTTCGCATGTGTTTGATAGGTCGGGAGGGATCCACAAAGCGCTATAAATCCCAAATACCAATGCAATCCGGCAATCCTTTTTCTGAACATGAGTACATTAGCATACTTTACCATCTGTATGGGTTGACAGAGTGGACAAAAGCGGAACCATTTTCTTGGTGGTTAAGGGTTGGGTCAAAATCCTTTCCTTTTTACCATGACCTTATTTAAACTACAGAAAGCAATGACTATCCTTTTGGTGCACATTTCTCACTTTCTGAGTATTTATATCATGCAGCAACCCAGTGTGTTAAAGCCATTTGCACTGTGATTCAGAGCTGCCTTACCACCATGTCGTCCAATTGCTCGATATGTTTTGATGAAAGTTATTGACTTCAAGCAGCATCCTTTCGCAGAGGCAATATCGTAGCCCATGAGGTTAATCCGAAGCGTGATCATTGTTGATTGAAAACTTTACCCAATGCCCTGCCAAGATGACTTGAAATACAGTCAACTTAGGCAATTTTTGATAGTCTCTCAAGAGACTTGAATCTCTGTAACGATAGAATAAGAGTATTTGTTAAGAATCTGGAGTGTGCGTGTACTATTTCAGTCCAGGCGAATCTTTGCAAATCCTTCATTTTGTATTTGGCTGGATGAACTATTGAAAACGTGCGTGTGAGTGTGCCTAAATATATGTAAGGACATGCTGAGTCAAATTGACACTAAACCTTGTTCTTTCAGGTTGAGGGTTATGTTTTCACTGTTTTAAACCATAATCTGTTGATTAGACAGAGAACAAAGAATACACTTTCTTTTGCATATTTCTCACCTGTTGAGTGTTTATATCACGCAGCAAAGCAGTGTGTCCAAGCCAACTGCACTGCGAAAGCATGTGGGGGCTTGTCGAGTAGTAACGAGTTGGAGCCATGTTCCATTGAGGTTAAGCGTTATTTTCCCACGCCTTTTTGCCATTACATTTCATTTGACAGGGACCAAAGAATACACGTTTTGTTCATTTTCTTCCCTGCTGCTATTTATATTACGCAGCAAAGCAGTGTGTTGAAGCCAATTGCGAACACATTCAGATATGGCTAACCACTGTGTCGTCCAATGGCCCCGTTGCTTTTTTTTATGGCGTTTCAGCCAAGAACCTTCATTGCTGGTTGAGAACTTTTTACAATACCCTTTGTTGATGACTTGTTGCAGCTTTCCCAGTTTTCATTAATCACTCGAGAGATGTGTTTGTCAGAAGAGAACGTAGTTTTTGTTTCAAATATGGTTTGCGCATGTGTTTGATAACTCCAGAGGGATCCACAAAGCGCTATAAATCCCAAATACCATTCCAATCTGGCAATCCTTTTTCTGAACGTTGAGTACGTTAGCATGCTTTACCATCTGTATGGGTTGACAGAGTGGATAAAACCGGAGCCATTTTCTTGGTGGTTAATGGTTATGGTCGAAATCCTTTCCTTTATACCATGAACTTATTTATACTTCAGAAAGCAACGACAATCCTTTTTGTGCAAATTTCTCACATGTTGAGTATTTATTTCATGCAGCAACCCAGTGTGTTAAAGCCAGTTGAACAGTGATTCAGAGCTGCCTTACCACCATGTCGTCCAATTGCTCGATATGTGTTGGTGAAAGTTATTCCCTTCAATCAGCATTTTTTCGCAGAGGAAATATCATAGCCCATGAGGTTTATCCGAGACGTGATCATTGCTGATTGAAAACTTTACCCAATACCTTGCCAAGATGACTTGAAATAAGTCAATTTAGGCAATTTTTGACAGTCTCTCAAGAGACTTGAATCTCTGTCACAATAGAAAAAAAGTGTTGTTAAAGAATCTGGAGTGTGCATTTACTATTTCAGTCCAGGCGAAACTTTGCATATCCCTAATTTTGTAATTGGCTGGATGAACTATTGAAAGCGTGCGTGTCAGTGTGCCTAAATATATAAGGCCATGCTGAGTCAAATTGCCACTAAACCTAGTTCTTTCAGGTTAAGGGTTATGTTTTCACTGTTTTAAACCATAATCTGTTGATTAGACAGAGAACAAAGAATACACTTTCTTTTGTATATTTCTCACCTGTTGAGTGTTTATATCACGCAGCAAAGCAGTGTGTCCAAGCCAACTGCACTGCGAAAACATGTGCGTTAGCGTGTCCAAACCCCTATAGGGGCTTGTTGAATAGTTACGAGTCGGAGCCATGTTCTATTGAGGTTAAGCGTTATGGTCCCACACCTTTTTGCCATTACATTTCATTTGACCGGGACCAAAGAATACACGTTTAGTTCATTTTCTTCCCTGCTGCTATTCATATTACGCAGCAAAGCAGTGACATTCAGATATGGCTTACCACTGTGTCGTCCAATGGCCCCGTTGGTTTTTTTATGACAGGTCTTCCGTTCAATCGCCATTTTTTGCAGAGGTAATAATGTGGCTGATAAGTTTCAACCAAGAACGATCATCGCTGGTTGATAACTTTTTACAATACCCTTTGTTGATGACTTGGAGTCAGCTTTGCCAGTATTCATTACTCACTCGAGAGATGTATTTGTTTGAAGAGAACGTAGTTTTTGTTTCAAATATGGTTTTCGCATGTGTTTGATAGGTCGGGAGGGATCCACAAAGCGCTATAAATCCCAAATACCAATGCAATCCGGCAATCCTTTTTCTGAACATGAGTACGTTAGCATGCTTTACCATCTGTATGGGTTGACAGAGTGGACAAAAGCGGAACCATTTTCTTGGTGGTTAAGGGTTGGGTCAAAATCCTTTCCTTTTTACCATGACCTTATTTAAACTACAGAAAGCAAAGACTATCCTTTTGGTGCACATTTCTCACTTTCTGAGTATTTATATCATGCAGCAACCCAGTGTGTTAAAGCCATTTGCACTGTGATTCAGAGCTGCCTTACCACCATGTCGTCCAATTGCTCGATATGTGTTGATGAAAGTTATTGACTTCAAGCAGCATCCTTTCGCAGAGGCAATATTGTAGCCCATGAGGTTAATCCGAAGCGCGATCATTGCTGATTGAAAACTTTACCCAATACCCTGCCAAGATGACTTGAAATACAGTCAACTTAGGCAATTTTTGATAGTCTCTCAAGAGACTTGTATCTCTGTAACGATAGAAAAAGAGTATTTGTTAAGAATCTGGAGTGTGCGTGTACTATTTCAGTCCAGGCGAATCTTTGCAAATCCTTCATTTTGTATTTGGCTGGATGAACTATTGAAAACGTGCGTGTGAGTGTGCCTAAATATATGTAAGGACATGCTGAGTCAAATTGACACTAAACCTTGTTCTTTCAGGTTGAGGGTTATGTTTTCACTGTTTTAAACCATAATCTGTTGATTAGACAGAGAACAAAGAATACACTTTCTTTTGCATATTTCTCACCTGTTGAGTGTTTATATCACGCAGCAAAGCAGTGTGTCCAAGCCAACTGCACTGCGAAAGCATGTGGGGGCTTGTCGAGTAGTAACGAGTTGGAGCCATGTTCCATTGAGGTTAAGCGTTATTTTCCCACGCCTTTTTGCCATTACATTTCATTTGACAGGGACCAAAGAATACACGTTTTGTTCATTTTCTTCCCTGCTGCTATTTATATTACGCAGCAAAGCAGTGTGTTGAAGCCAATTGCGAACACATTCAGATATGGCTAACCACTGTGTCGTCCAATGGCCCCGTTGCTTTTTTTTATGGCGTTTCAGCCAAGAACCTTCATTGCTGGTTGAGAACTTTTTACAATACCCTTTGTTGATGACTTGTTGCAGCTTTCCCAGTTTTCATTAATCACTCGAGAGATGTGTTTGTCAGAAGAGAACGTAGTTTTTGTTTCAAATATGGTTTGCGCATGTGTTTGATAACTCCAGAGGGATCCACAAAGCGCTATAAATCCCAAATACCATTCCAATCTGGCAATCCTTTTTCTGAACGTTGAGTACGTTAGCATGCTTTACCATCTGTATGGGTTGACAGAGTGGATAAAACCGGAGCCATTTTCTTGGTGGTTAATGGTTATGGTCGAAATCCTTTCCTTTATACCATGAACTTATTTATACTTCAGAAAGCAACGACAATCCTTTTTGTGCAAATTTCTCACATGTTGAGTATTTATTTCATGCAGCAACCCAGTGTGTTAAAGCCAGTTGAACTGTGATTCAGAGCTGCCTTACCACCATGTCGTCCAATTGCTCGATATGTGTTCCTGAAAGTTATTCCCTTCAATCAGCATTTTTTCGCAGAGGCAATATCATAGCCCATGAGGTTTATCCGAGACGTGATCATTGCTGATTGAAAACTTTACCCAATACCTTGCCAAGATGACTTGAAATAAGTCAATTTAGGCAATTTTTGACAGTCTGTCAAGAGACTTGAATCTCTGTCACAATAGAAAAAAAGTGTTGTTAAAGAATCTGGAGTGTGCATTTACTATTTCAGTCCAGGCGAAACTTTGCATATCCCTAATTTTGTAATTGGCTGGATGAACTATTGAAAACGTGCGTGTGAGTGTGCCTAAATATATGTAAGGACATGCTGAGTCAAATTGACACTAAACCTTGTTCTTTCAGGTTGAGGGTTATGTTTTCACTGTTTTAAACCATAATCTGTTGATTAGACAGAGAACAAAGAATACACTTTCTTTTGCATATTTCTCACCTGTTGAGTGTTTATATCACGCAGCAAAGCAGTGTGTCCAAGCCAACTGCACTGCGAAAGCATGTGGGGGCTTGTCGAGTAGTAACGAGTTGGAGCCATGTTCCATTGAGGTTAAGCGTTATTTTCCCACGCCTTTTTGCCATTACATTTCATTTGACAGGGACCAAAGAATACACGTTTTGTTCATTTTCTTCCCTGCTGCTATTTATATTACGCAGCAAAGCAGTGTGTTGAAGGCAATTGCGAACACATTCAGATATGGCTAACCACTGTGTCGTCCAATGGCCCCGTTGCTTTTTTTATGGCGTTTCAGCCAAGAACCTTCATTGCTGGTTGAGAACTTTTTACAATACCCTTTGTTGATGACTTGTTGCAGCTTTCCCAGTTTTCATTAATCACTCGAGAGATGTGTTTGTCAGAAGAGAACGTAGTTTTTGTTTCAAATATGGTTTGCGCATGTGTTTGATAACTCCAGAGGGATCCACAAAGCGCTATAAATCCCAAATACCATTCCAATCTGGCAATCCTTTTTCTGAACGTTGAGTACGTTAGCATGCTTTACCATCTGTATGGGTTGACAGAGTGGATAAAACCGGAGCCATTTTCTTGGTGGTTAATGGTTATGGTCGAAATCCTTTCCTTTATACCATGAACTTATTTATACTTCAGAAAGCAACGACAATCCTTTTTGTGCAAATTTCTCACATGTTGAGTATTTATTTCATGCAGCAACCCAGTGTGTTAAAGCCAGTTGAACTGTGATTCAGAGCTGCCTTACCACCATGTCGTCCAATTGCTCGATATGTGTTCCTGAAAGTTATTCCCTTCAATCAGCATTTTTTCGCAGAGGCAATATCATAGCCCATGAGGTTTATCCGAGACGTGATTATTGCTGATTGAAAACTTTACCCAATACCTTGCCAAGATGACTTGAAATAAGTCAATTTAGGCAATTTTTGACAGTCTCTCAAGAGACTTGAATCTCTGTCACAATAGAAAAAAAGTGTTGTTAAAGAATCTGGAGTGTGCATTTACTATTTCAGTCCAGGCGAAACTTTGCATATCCCTAATTTTGTAATTGGCTGGATGAACTATTGAAAGCGTGCGTGTCAGTGTGCCTAAATATATAAGGACATGCTGAGTCAAATTGCCACTAAACCTAGTTCTTTCAGGTTAAGGGTTATGTTTTCACTGTTTTAAACCATAATCTGTTGATTAGACAGAGAACAAAGAATACACTTTCTTTTGTATATTTCTCACCTGTTGAGTGTTTATATCACGCAGCAAAGCAGTGTGTCCAAGCCAACTGCACTGCGAAAACATGTGCGTTAGCGTGTCCAAACCCCTATAGGGGCTTGTTGAATAGTTACGAGTCGGAGCCATGTTCTATTGAGGTTAAGCGTTATGGTCCCACACCTTTTTGCCATTACATTTCATTTGACCGGGACCAAAGAATACACGTTTAGTTCATTTTCTTCCCTGCTGCTATTCATATTACGCAGCAAAGCAGTGACATTCAGATATGGCTTACCACTGTGTCGTCCAATGGCCCCGTTGTTTTTTTTATGACAGGTCTTCCGTTCAATCGCCATTTTTTGCAGAGGTAATAATGTGGCTGATAAGTTTCAACCAAGAACGATCATCGCTGGTTGATAACTTTTTACAATACCCTTTGTTGATGACTTGGAGTCAGCTTTGCCAGTTTTCATTACTCACTCGAGAGATGTATTTGTTTGAAGAGAACGTAGTTTTTGTTTCAAATATGGTTTTCGCATGTGTTTGATAGGTCGGGAGGGATCCACAAAGCGCTATAAATCCCAAATACCAATGCAATCCGGCAATCCTTTTTCTGAACATGAGTACGTTAGCATGCTTTACCATCTGTATGGGTTGACAGAGTGGACAAAAGCGGAACCATTTTCTTGGTGGTTAAGGGTTGGGTCAAAATCCTTTCCTTTTTATCATGACCTTATTTAAACTACAGAAAGCAATGACTATCCTTTTGGTGCACATTTCTCACTTTCTGAGTATTTATATCATGCAGCAACCCAGTGTGTTAAAGCCATTTGCACTGTGATTCAGAGCTGCCTTACCACCATGTCGTCCAATTGCTCGATATGTCTTGATGAAAGTTATTGACTTCAAGCAGCATCCTTTTGCAGAGGCAATATCGTAGCCCATGAGGTTAATCCGAAGCGCGATCATTGCTGATTGAAAACTTTACCCAATACCCTGCCAAGATGACTTGAAATACAGTCAACTTAGGCAATTTTTGATAGTCTCTCAAGAGACTTGAATCTCTGTAACGATAGAAAAAGAGTATTTGTTAAGAATCTGGAGTGTGCGTGTACTATTTCAGTCCAGGCGAATCTTTGCAAATCCTTCATTTTGTATTTGGCTGGATGAACTATTGAAAACGTGCGTGTGAGTGTGCCTAAATATATGTAAGGACATGCTGAGTCAAATTGACACTAAACCTTGTTCTTTCAGGTTGAGGGTTATGTTTTCACTGTTTTAAACCATAATCTGTTGATTAGACAGAGAACAAAGAATACACTTTCTTTTGCATATTTCTCACCTGTTGAGTGTTTATATCACGCAGCAAAGCAGTGTGTCCAAGCCAACTGCACTGCGAAAGCATGTGGGGGCTTGTCGAGTAGTAACGAGTTGGAGCCATGTTCCATTGAGGTTAAGCGTTATTTTCCCACGCCTTTTTGCCATTACATTTCATTTGACAGGGACCAAAGAATACACGTTTTGTTCATTTTCTTCCCTGCTGCTATTTATATTACGCAGCAAAGCAGTGTGTTGAAGGCAATTGCGAACACATTCAGATATGGCTAACCACTGTGTCGTCCAATGGCCCCGTTGCTTTTTTTTATGGCGTTTCAGCCAAGAACCTTCATTGCTGGTTGAGAACTTTTTACAATACCCTTTGTTGATGACTTGTTGCAGCTTTCCCAGTTTTCATTAATCACTCGAGAGATGTGTTTGCCAGAAGAGAACGTAGTTTTTGTTTCAAATATGGTTTGCGCATGTGTTTGATAACTCCAGAGGGATCCACAAAGCGCTATAAATCCCAAATACCATTCCAATCTGGCAATCCTTTTTCTGAACGTTGAGTACGTTAGCATGCTTTACCATCTGTATGGGTTGACAGAGTGGATAAAACCGGAGCCATTTTCTTGGTGGTTAATGGTTATGGTCGAAATCCTTTCCTTTATACCATGAACTTATTTATACTTTAGAAAGCAATGACAATCCTTTTTGTGCACATTTCTCACCTGTTGAGTATTTATTTCATGCAGCAACCCAGTGTGTTAAAGCCAGTTGAACTGTGATTCAGAGCTGCCTTACCACCATGTCGTCCAATTGCTCGATATGTGTTCCTGAAAGTTATTCCCTTCAATCAGCATCTTTTCGCAGAGGCAATATCATAGCCCATAAGGTTTATCCGAGACGTGATCATTGCTGATTGAAAACTTTACCCAATACCTTGCCAAGATGACTTGAAATAAGTCAATTAAGGCAATTTTTGACAGTCTCTCAAGAGACTTGAATCTCTGTCACAATAGAAAAAAAGTGTTGTTAAAGAATCTGGAGTGTGCATTTACTATTTCAGTCCAGGCGAAACTTTGCATATCCCTAATTTTGTAATTGGCTGGATGGACTATTGAAAACGTGCGTGTCAGTGTGCCTAAATATATAAGGACATGCTGAGTCAAATTGCCACTAAACCTAGTTCTTTCAGGTTAAGGGTTATGTTTTCACTGTTTTAAACCATAATCTGTTGATTAGGCAGAGAACAAAGAATACACTTTCTTTTGTATATTTCTCACCTGTTGAGTGTTTATATCACGCAGCAAAGCAGTGTGTCCAAGCCAACTGCACTGCGAAAACATGTGCGTTAGCGTGTCCAAACCCCTATAGGGGCTTGTTGAATAGTTAAGAGTCGGAGCCATGTTCTATTGAGGTTAAGCTTTATGGTCCCACACCTTTTTGCCATTACATTTCATTTGACCAGGACCAAAGAATACACGTTTAGTTCATTTTCTTCCCTGCTGCTATTCATATTACGCAGCAAAGCAGTGACATTCAGATATGGCTTACCACTGTGTCGTCCAATGGCCCCGTTGTTTTTTTTAAGACAGGTCTTCCGTTCAATCGCCATTTTTTGCAGAGGTAATAATGTGGCTGATAAGTTTCAACCAAGAACGATCATCGCTGGTTGATAACTTTTTACAATACCCTTTGTTGATGACTTGGAGTCAGCTTTGCCAGTTTTCATTACTCACTCGAGAGATGTATTTGTTTGAAGAGAACGTAGTTTTTGTTTCAAATATGGTTTTCGCATGTGTTTGATAGGTCGGGAGGGATCCACAAAGCGCTATAAATCCCAAATACCAATGCAATCCGGCAATCCTTTTTCTGAACATGAGTACGTTAGCATGCTTTACCATCTGTATGGGTTGACAGAGTGGACAAAAGCGGAACCATTTTCTTGGTGGTTAAGGGTTGGGTCAAAATCCTTTCCTTTTTACCATGACCTTATTTAAACTACAGAAAGCAATGACTATCCTTTTGGTGCACATTTCTCACTTTCTGAGTATTTATATCATGCAGCAACCCAGTGTGTTAAAGCCATTTGCACTGTGATTCAGAGCTGCCTTACCACCATGTCGTCCAATTGCTCGATATGTCTTGATGAAAGTTATTGACTTCAAACAGCATCCTTTCGCAGAGGCAATATCGTAGCCCATGAGGTTAATCCGAAGCGCGATCATTGCTGATTGAAAACTTTACCCAATACCCTGCCAAGATGACTTGAAATACAGTCAACTTAGGCAATTTTTGATAGTCTCTCAAGAGACTTGAATCTCTGTAACGATAGATAAAGAGTATTTGTTAAGAATCTGGAGTGTGCGTGTACTATTTCAGTCCAGGTGAATCTTTGCAAATCCTTCATTTTGTATTTGGCTGGATGAACTATTGAAAACGTGCGTGTGAGTGTGCCTAAATATATGTAAGGACATGCTGAGTCAAATTGACACTAAACCTTGTTCTTTCAGGTTGAGGGTTATGTTTTCACTGTTTTAAACCATAATCTGTTGATTAGACAGAGAACAAAGAATACACTTTCTTTTGCATATTTCTCACCTGTTGAGTGTTTATATCACGCAGCAAAGCAGTGTGTCCAAGCCAACTGCACTGCGAAAGCATGTGGGGGCTTGTCGAGTAGTAACGAGTTGGAGCCATGTTCCATTGAGGTTAAGCGTTATTTTCCCACGCCTTTTTGCCATTACATTTCATTTGACAGGGACCAAAGAATACACGTTTTGTTCATTTTCTTCCCTGCTGCTATTTATATTACGCAGCAAAGCAGTGTGTTGAAGCCAATTGCGAACACATTCAGATATGGCTAACCACTGTGTCGTCCAATGGCCCCGTTGCTTTTTTTTATGGCGTTTCAGCCAAGAACCTTCATTGCTGGTTGAGAACTTTTTACAATACCCTTTGTTGATGACTTGTTGCAGCTTTCCCAGTTTTCATTAATCACTCGAGAGATGTGTTTGTCAGAAGAGAACGTAGTTTTTGTTTCAAATATGGTTTGCGCATGTGTTTGATAACTCCAGAGGGATCCACAAAGCGCTATAAATCCTAAATACCATTCCAATCTGGCAATCCTTTTTCTGAACTTGAGTACATTAGCATGCTTTACCATCTGTATGGGTTGACAGAGTGGATAAAACCGGAGCCATTTTCTTGGTGGTTAATGGTTATGGTCGAAATCCTTTCCTTTATACCATGAACTTATTTATACTTCAGAAAGCAACGACAATCCTTTTTGTGCAAATTTCTCACATGTTGAGTATTTATTTCATGCCTTACCACCATGTCGTCCAATTGCTCGATATGTTTTGATGAAAGTTATTGACTTCAAGCAGCATCCTTTCGCAGAGGCAATATCGAAGGCCATGAGGTTAATCCGAAGCGCGATCATTGCTGATTGAAAACTTTACCCAATACCTTGCCAAGATGACTTGAAATACAGTCAACTTAGGCAATTTTTGATAGTCTCTCAAGAGACTTGAATCTCTGTAACGATAGAAAAAGAGTATTTGTTAAGAATCTGGAGTGTGTGTGTACTATTTCAGTCCAGGCGAATCTTCGCAAATCCTTCATTTTGTATTTGGCTGGATGAACTATTGAAAACGTGCGTGTGAGTGTGCCTAAATATATGTAAGGACATGCTGAGTCAAATTGACACTAAACCTTGTTATTTCAGGTTGAGGTTATGTTTTCACTGTTTTAAACCATAATCTGTTGAATACACTTTCTTTTGCATATTTCTCACCTGTTGAGTGTTTATATCACGCAGCAAAGCAGTGTGTCCAAGCCAACTGCACTGCGAAAGCATGTGGGGGCTTGTCGAGTAGTAACGAGTTGGAGCCATGTTCCATTGAGGTTAAGCGTTATTTTCCCACGCCTTTTTGCCATTACATTTCATTTGACAGGGACCAAAGAATACACGTTTTGTTCATTTTCTTCCCTGCTGCTATTTATATTACGCAGCAAAGCAGTGTGTTGAAGCCAATTGCGAACACATTCAGATATGGCTAACCACTGTGTCGTCCAATGGCCCCGTTGCTTTTTTTTATGGCGTTTCAGCAGAGAACGTTCATTGCTGGTTGAGAGCTTTTTACAATACCCTTTGTTGATGACTTGTTGCAGCTTTCCCAGTTTTCATTAATCACTCGAGAGATGTGTTTGCCAGAAGAGAACGTAGTTTTTGTTTCAAATATGGTTTGCGCATGTGTTTGATAACTCCAGAGGGATCCACAAAGCGCTATAAATCCCAAATACCATTCCAATCTGGCAATCCTTTTTCTGAACGTTGAGTACGTTAGCATGCTTTACCATCTGTATGGGTTGACAGAGTGGATAAAACTGGAGCCATTTTCTTGGTGGTTAATGGTTATGGTCGAAATCCTTTCCTTTATACCATGAACTTATTTATACTTCAGAAAGCAACGACAATCCTTTTTGTGCACATTTCTCACCTGTTGAGTATTTATTTCATGCAGCAACCCAGTGTGTTAAAGCCAGTTGAACTGTGATTCAGAGCTGCCTTACCACCATGTCGTCCAATTGCTCGATATGTTTTCCTGAAAGTTATTCCCTTCAATCAGCATCTTTTCGCAGAGGCAATATCATAGCCCATGAGGTTTATCCGAGACGTGATTATTGCTGATTGAAAACTTTACCCAATACCTTGCCAAGATGACTTGAAATAAGTCAATTAAGGCAATTTTTGACAGTCTCTCAAGAGACTTGAATCTCTGTCACAATAGAAAAAAAGTTTTGTTAAAGAATCTGGAGTGTGCATTTACTATTTCAGTCCAGGCGAAACTTTGCATATCCTTAATTTTGTAATTGGCTGGATGGACTATTGAAAGCGTGCGTGTCAGTGTGCCTAAATATATAAGGACATGCTGAGTCAAATTGCCACTAAACCTAGTTCTTTCAGGTTAAGGGTTATGTTTTCACTGTTTTAAACCATAATCTGTTGATTAGGCAGAGAACAAAGAATACACTTTCTTTTGTATATTTCTCACCTGTTGAGTGTTTATATCACGCAGCAAAGCAGTGTGTCCAAGCCAACTGCACTGCGAAAACATGTGCGTTAGCGTGTCCAAACCCCTATAGGGGCTTGTTGAATAGTTACGAGTCGGAGCCATGTTCTATTGAGGTTAAGCGTTATGGTCCCACACCTTTTTGCCATTACATTTCATTTGACCGGGACCAAAGAATACACGTTTAGTTCATTTTCTTCCCTGCTGCTATTTATATTACGCAGCAAAGCAGTGACATTCAGATATGGCTTACCACTGTGTCGTCCAATGGCCCCGTTGTTTTTTTTATGACAGGTCTTCCGTTCAATCGCCATTTTTTGCAGAGGTAATAATGTGGCTGATAAGTTTCAACCAAGAACGATCATCGCTGGTTGATAACTTTTTACAATACCCTTTGTTGATGACTTGGAGTCAGCTTTGCCAGTTTTCATTACTCACTCGAGAGATGTATTTGTTTGAAGAGAACGTAGTTTTTGTTTCAAATATGGTTTTCGCATGTGTTTGATAGGTCGGGAGGGATCCACAAAGCGCTATAAATCCCAAATACCATTCCAATCTGGCAATCCTTTTTCTGAACATGAGTACGTTAGCATGCTTTACCATCTGTATGGGTTGACAGAGTGGACAAAAGCGGAACCATTTTCTTGGTGGTTAAGGGTTGGGTCAAAATCCTTTCCTTTTTACCATGACCTCATTTATACTACAGAAAGCAAAGACTATCCTTTTGGTGCACATTTCTCACTTTCTGAGTATTTATATCATGCAGCAACCCAGTGTGTTAAAGCCATTTGCACTGTGATTCAGAGCTGCCTTACCACCATGTCGTCCAATTGCTCGATATGTGTTGATGAAAGTTATTGACTTCAAGCAGCATCCTTTCGCAGAGGCAATATCGAAGCCCATGAGGTTAATCCGAAGCGCGATCATTGCTGATTGAAAACTTTACCCAATACCTTGCCAAGATGACTTGAAATACAGTAAACTTAGGCAATTTTTGATAGTCTCTCAAGAGACTTGAATCTCTGTAACTATAGAAAAAGAGTATTTGTTAAGAATCTGGAGTGTGTGTGTACTATTTCAGTCCAGGCGAATCTTTGCAAATCCTTCATTTTGTATTTGGCTGGATGAACTATTGAAAACGTGCGTGTGAGTGTGCCTAAATATATGTAAGGACATGCTGAGTCAAATTGAAACTAAACCTTGTTCTTTCAGGTTGAGGTTATGTTTTCACTGTTTTAAACCATAATCTGTTGATTAGACAGAGAACAAAGAATACACTTTCTTTTGCATATTTCTCACCTGTTGAGTGTTTATATCACGCAGCAAAGCAGTGTGTCCAAGCCAACTGCACTGCGAAAGCATGTGGGGGCTTGTCGAGTAGTAACGAGTTGGAGCCATGTTCCATTGAGGTTAAGCGTTATTTTCCCACGCCTTTTTGCCATTACATTTCATTTGACAGGGACCAAAGAATACACGTTTTGTTCATTTTCTTCCCTGCTGCTATTTATATTACGCAGCAAAGCAGTGTGTTGAAGCCAATTGCGAACACATTCAGATATGGCTAACCACTGTGTCGTCCAATGGCCCCGTTGCTTTTTTTTATGGCGTTTCAGCCAAGAACGTTCATTGCTGGTTGAGAACTTTTTACAATACCCTTTGTTGATGACTTGTTGCAGCTTTCCCAGTTTTCATTAATCACTCGAGAGATGTGTTTGCCAGAAGAGAACGTAGTTTTTGTTTCAAATATGGTTTGCGCATGTGTTTGATAACTCCAGAGGGATCCACAAAGCGCTATAAATCCCAAATACCATTCCAATCTGGCAATCCTTTTTCTGAACGTTGAGTACGTTAGCATGCTTTACCATCTGTATGGGTTGACAGAGTGGATAAAACTGGAGCCATTTTCTTGGTGGTTAATGGTTATGGTCGAAATCCTTTCCTTTATACCATGAACTTATTTATACTTCAGAAAGCAACGACAATCCTTTTTGTGCACATTTCTCACCTGTTGAGTATTTATTTCATGCAGCAACCCAGTGTGTTAAAGCCAGTTGAACTGTGATTCAGAGCTGCCTTACCACCATGTCGTCCAATTGCTCGATATGTTTTCCTGAAAGTTATTCCCTTCAATCAGCATCTTTTCGCAGAGGCAATATCATAGCCCATGAGGTTTATCCGAGACGTGATTATTGCTGATTGAAAACTTTACCCAATACCTTGCCAAGATGACTTGAAATAAGTCAATTAAGGCAATTTTTGACAGTCTCTCAAGAGACTTGAATCTCTGTCACAATAGAAAAAAAGTGTTGTTAAAGAATCTGGAGTGTGCATTTACTATTTCAGTCCAGGCGAAACTTTGCATATCCTTAATTTTGTAATTGGCTGGATGGACTATTGAAAGCGTGCGTGTCAGTGTGCCTAAATATATAAGGACATGCTGAGTCAAATTGCCACTAAACCTAGTTCTTTCAGGTTAAGGGTTATGTTTTCACTGTTTTAAACCATAATCTGTTGATTAGGCAGAGAACAAAGAATACACTTTCTTTTGTATATTTCTCACCTGTTGAGTGTTTATATCACGCAGCAAAGCAGTGTGTCCAAGCCAACTGCACTGCGAAAACATGTGCGTTAGCGTGTCCAAACCCCTATAGGGGCTTGTTGAATAGTTACGAGTCGGAGCCATGTTCTATTGAGGTTAAGCGTTATGGTCCCACACCTTTTTGCCATTACATTTCATTTGACCGGGACCAAAGAATACACGTTTAGTTCATTTTCTTCCCTGCTGCTATTCATATTACGCAGCAAAGCAGTGACATTCAGATATGGCTTACCACTGTGTCGTCCAATGGCCCCGTTGTTTTTTTTATGACAGGTCTTCCGTTCAATCGCCATTTTTTGCAGAGGTAATAATGTGGCTGATAAGTTTCAACCAAGAACGATCATCGCTGGTTGATAACTTTTTACAATACCCTTTGTTGATGACTTGGAGTCAGCTTTGCCAGTTTTCATTACTCACTCGAGAGATGTATTTGTTTGAAGAGAACGTAGTTTTTGTTTCAAATATGGTTTTCGCATGTGTTTGATAGGTCGGGAGGGATCCACAAAGCGCTATAAATCCCAAATACCAATGCAATCCGGCAATCCTTTTTCTGAACATGAGTACATTAGCATACTTTACCATCTGTATGGGTTGACAGAGTGGACAAAAGCGGAACCATTTTCTTGGTGGTTAAGGGTTGGGTCAAAATCCTTTCCTTTTTACCATGACCTTATTTAAACTACAGAAAGCAATGACTATCCTTTTGGTGCACATTTCTCACTTTCTGAGTATTTATATCATGCAGCAACCCAGTGTGTTAAAGCCATTTGCACTGTGATTCAGAGCTGCCTTACCACCATGTCGTCCAATTGCTCGATATGTGTTGATGAAAGTTATTGACTTCAAGCAGCATTCTTTCGCAGAGGCAATATCGTAGCCCATGAGGTTAATCCGAAGCGCGATCATTGCTGATTGAAAACTTTACCCAATACCCTGCCAAGATGACTTGAAATACAGTCAACTTAGGCAATTTTTGATAGTCTCTCAAGAGACTTGAATCTCTGTAACGATAGAAAAAGAGTATTTGTTAAGAATCTGGAGTGTACGTGTACTATTTCAGTCCAGGCGAATCTTTGCAAATCCTTCATTTTGTATTTGGCTGGATGAACTATTGAAAACGTGCGTGTGAGTGTGCCTAAATATATGTAAGGACATGCTGAGTCAAATTGACACTAAACCTTGTTCTTTCAGGTTGAGGGTTATGTTTTCACTGTTTTAAACCATAATCTGTTGATTAGACAGAGAACAAAGAATACACTTTCTTTTGCATATTTCTCACCTGTTGAGTGTTTATATAACGCAGCAAAGCAGTGTGTCCAAGCCAACTGCACTGCGAAAGCATGTGGGGGCTTGTCGAGTAGTAACGAGTTGGAGCCATGTTCCATTGAGGTTAAGCGTTATTTTCCCACGCCTTTTTGCCATTACATTTCATTTGACAGGGACCAAAGAATACACGTTTTGTTCATTTTCTTCCCTGCTGCTATTTATATTACGCAGCAAAGCAGTGTGTTGAAGCCAATTGCGAACACATTCAGATATGGCTAACCACTGTGTCGTCCAATGGCCCCGTTGCTTTTTTTTATGGCGTTTCAGCCAAGAACGTTCATTGCTGGTTGAGAACTTTTTACAATACCCTTTGTTGATGACTTGTTGCAGCTTTCCCAGTTTTCATTAATCACTCGAGAGATGTGTTTGTCAGAAGAGAACGTAGTTTTTGTTTCAAATATGGTTTGCGCATGTGTTTGATAACTCCAGAGGGATCCACAAAGCGCTATAAATCCCAAATACCATTCCAATCTGGCAATCCTTTTTCTGAACGTTGAGTACGTTAGCATGCTTTACCATATGTATGGGTTGACAGAGTGGATAAAACCGGAGCCATTTTCTTGGTGGTTAATGGTTATGGTCGAAATCCTTTCCTTTATACCATGAACTTATTTATACTTCAGAAAGCAATGACAATCCTTTTTGTGCACATTTCTAACATGTTGAGTATTTATTTCATGCAGCAACCCAGTGTGTTAAAGCCAGTTGAACTGTGATTCAGAGCTGCCTTACCACCATGTCGTCCAATTGCTCGATATGTGTTGCTGAAAGTTATTCCCTTCAAACAGCATCTTTTCGCAGAGGCAATATCATAGTCCATGAGGTTTATCCGAGACGTGATCATTGCTGATTGAAAACTTTACCCAATACCTTGCCAAGATGACTTGAAATAAGTCAATTAAGGCAATTTTTGACAGTCTCTCAAGAGACTTGAATCTCTGTCACAATAGAAAAAAAGTGTTGTTAAAGAATCTGGAGTGTGCATTTACTATTTCAGTCCAGGCGAAACTTTGCATATCCTTAATTTTGTAATTGGCTGGATGGACTATTGAAAACGTGCGTGTCAGTGTGCCTAAATATATAAGGACATGCTGAGTCAAATTGCCACTAAACCTAGTTCTTTCAGGTTAAGGGTTATGTTTTCACTGTTTTAAACCATAATCTGTTGATTAGGCAGAGAACAAAGAATACACTTTCTTTTGTATATTTCTCACCTGTTGAGTGTTTATATCACGCAGCAAAGCAGTGTGTCCAAGCCAACTGCACTGCGAAAACATGTGCGTTAGCGTGTCCAAACCCCTATAGGGGCTTGTTGAATAGTTACGAGTCGGAGCCATGTTCTATTGAGGTTAAGCGTTATGGTCCCACACCTTTTTGCCATTACATTTCATTTGACCGGGACCAAAGAATACACGTTTAGTTCATTTTCTTCCCTGCTGCTATTTATATTACGCAGCAAAGCAGTGACATTCAGATATGGCTTACCACTGTGTCGTCCAATGGCCCCGTTGTTTTTTTTATGACAGGTCTTCCGTTCAATCGCCATTTTTTGCAGAGGTAATAATGTGGCTGATAAGTTTCAACCAAGAACGATCATCGCTGGTTGATAACTTTTTACAATACCCTTTGTTGATGACTTGGAGTCAGCTTTGCCAGTTTTCATTACTCACTCGAGAGATGTATTTGTTTGAAGAGAACGTAGTTTTTGTTTCAAATATGGTTTTCGCATGTGTTTGATAGGTCGGGAGGGATCCACAAAGCGCTATAAATCCCAAATACCAATGCAATCCGGCAATCCTTTTTCTGAACATGAGTACGTTAGCATGCTTTACCATCTGTATGGGTTGACAGAGTGGACAAAAGCGGAACCATTTTCTTGGTGGTTAAGGGTTGGGTCAAAATCCTTTCCTTTTTACCATGACCTTATTTAAACTACAGAAAGCAATGACTATCCTTTTGGTGCACATTTCTCACTTTCTGAGTATTTATATCATGCAGCAACCCAGTGTGTTAAAGCCATTTGCACTGTGATTCAGAGCTGCCTTACCACCATGTCGTCCAATTGCTCGATATGTCTTGATGAAAGTTATTGACTTCAAGCAGCATCCTTTTGCAGAGGCAATATCGTAGCCCATGAGGTTTATCCGAAGCGCGATCATTGCTGATTGAAAACTTTACCCAATACCCTGCCAAGATGACTTGAAATACAGTCAACTTAGGCAATTTTTGATAGTCTCTCAAGAGACTCGAATCTCTGTAACGATAGAAAAAGAGTATTTGTTAAGAATCTGGAGTGTGCGTGTACTATTTCAGTCCAGGCGAATCTTTGCAAATCCTTCATTTTGTATTTGGCTGGATGAACTATTGAAAACGTGCGTGTGAGTGTGCCTAAATATATGTAAGGACATGCTGAGTCAAATTGACACTAAACCTTGTTCTTCCAGGTTGAGGGTTATGTTTTTAGTGTTTTAAACCATAATCTGTTGATTAGACAGAGAAAAAAGAATACACTTTCTTTTGCATATTTCTCACCTGTTGAGTGTTTATATCACGCAGCAAAGCAGTGTGTCCAAGCCAACTGCACTGCGAAAGCATGTGGGGGCTTGTCGAGTAGTAACGATTTGGAGCCATGTTCCATTGAGGTTAAGCGTTATTTTCCCACGCCTTTTTGCCATTACATTTCATTTGACAGGGACCAAAGAATACACGTTTTGTTCATTTTCTTCCCTGCTGCTATTTATATTACGCAGCAAAGCAGTGTGTTGAAGCCAATTGCGAACACATTCAGATATGGCTAACCACTGTGTCGTCCAATGGCCCGTTGCTTTTTTTTATGGCGTTTCAGCCAAGAACGTTCATTGCTGGTTGAGAACTTTTTACAATACCCTTTGTTGATGACTTGTTGCAGCTTTCCCAGTTTTCATTAATCACTCGAGAGATGTGTTTGTCAGAAGAGAACGTAGTTTTTGTTTCAAATATGGTTTGCGCATGTGTTTGATAACTCCAGAGGGATCCACAAAGCGCTATAAATCCCAAATACCATTCCAATCTGGCAATCCTTTTTCTGAACGTTGAGTACGTTAGCATGCTTTACCATCTGTATGGGTTGACAGAGTGGATAAAACCGGAGCCATTTTCTTGGTGGTTAATGGTTATGGTCTAAATCCTTTCCTTTATACCATGAACTTATTTATACTTCAGAAAGCAATGACAATCCTTTTTGTGCAAATTTCTCACATGTTGAGTATTTATTTCATGCAGCAACCCAGTGTGTTAAAGCCAGTTGAACTGTTTCAGAGCTGCCTTACCACCATGTCGTCCAATTGCTCGATATGTGTTTCTGAAAGTTATTCCCTTCAATCAGCATTTTTTCGCAGAGGCAATATCATAGCCCATGAGGTTTATCCGAGACGTGATCATTGCTGATTGAAAACTTTACCCAATACCTTGCCAAGATGACTTGAAATAAGTCAATTTAGGCAATTTTTGACAGTCTCTCAAGAGACTTGAATCTCTGTCACAATAGAAAAAAAGTGTTGTTAAAGAATCTGGAGTGTGCATTTACTATTTCAGTCCAGGTGAAACTTTGCATATCCTTAATTTTGTAATTGGCTGGATGAACTATTGAAAACGTGCGTGTCAGTGTGCCTAAATATATAAGGACATGCTGAGTCAAATTGCCACTAAACCTAGTTCTTTCAGGTTAAGGGTTATGTTTTCCCTGTTTTAAACCATAATCTGTTGATTAGACAGAGAACAAAGAATACACTTTCTTTTGTATATTTCTCACCTGTTGAGTGTTTATATCACGCAGCAAAGCAGTGTGTCCAAGCCAAGTGCACTGCGAAAACATGTGCGTTAGCGTGTCCAAACCCCTATAGGGGCTTGTTGAATAGTTACGAGTCGGAGCTATGTTCTATTGAGGTTAAGCGTTATGGTCCCACACCTTTTTGCCATTACATTTCATTTGACCGGGACCAAAGAATACACGTTTAGTTCATTTTCTTCCCTGCTGCTATTCATATTACGCAGCAAAGCAGTGACATTCAGATATGGCTTACCACTGTGTCGTCCAATGGCCCCGTTGTTTTTTTTATGACAGGTCTTCCGTTCAATCGCCATTTTTTGCAGAGGTAATAATGTGGCTGATAAGTTTCAACCAAGAACGATCATCGCTGGTTGATAACTTTTTACAATACCCTTTGTTGATGACTTGGAGTCAGCTTTGCCAGTTTTCATTACTCACTCGAGAGATGTATTTGTTTGAAGAGAACGTAGTTTTTGTTTCAAATATGGTTTTCGCATGTGTTTGATAGGTCGGGAGGGATCCACAAAGCGCTATAAATCCCAAATACCAATGCAATCCGGCAATCCTTTTTCTGAACATGAGTACGTTAGCATACTTTACCATCTGTATGGGTTGACAGAGTGGACAAAAGCGGAACCATTTTCTTGGTGGTTAAGGGTTGGGTCAAAATCCTTTCCTTTTTACCATGACCTTATTTAAACTACAGAAAGCAATGACTATCCTTTTGGTGCACATTTCTCACTTTCTGAGTATTTATATCATGCAGCAACCCAGTGTGTTAAAGCCATTTGCACTGTGATTCAGAGCTGCCTTACCACCATGTCGTCCAATTGCTCGATATGTGTTGATGAAAGTTATTGACTTCAAGCAGCATCCTTTCGCATAGGCAATATCGTAGCCCATGAGGTTAATCCGAAGCGTGATCATTGCTGATTGAAAACTTTACCCAATACCCTGCCAAGATGACTTGAAATACAGTCAACTTAGGCAATTTTTGATAGTCTCTCAAGAGACTTGAATCTCTGTAACGATAGAAAAAGAGTATTTGTTAAGAATCTGGAGTGTGCGTGTACTATTTCAGTCCAGGCGAATCTTTGCAAATCCTTCATTTTGTATTTGGCTGGATGAACTATTGAAAATGTGCGTGTGAGTGTGCCTAAATATATGTAAGGACATGCTGAGTCAAGTTGACACTAAACCTTGTTCTTCCAGGTTGAGGGTTATGTTTTCAGTGTTTTAAACCATAATCTGTTGATTAGACAGAGAACAAAGAATACACTTTCTTTTGCATATTTCTCACCTGTTGAGTGTTTATATCACGCAGCAAAGCAGTGTGTCCAAG
This sequence comes from Triplophysa yarkandensis, assembly GCA_033220385.1. Lineage (NCBI taxonomy): Eukaryota > Metazoa > Chordata > Actinopteri > Cypriniformes > Nemacheilidae > Triplophysa > Triplophysa yarkandensis. Next base: position 6,817,172 of record CM065654.1, read on the forward strand.
CCAGCTGCACTGCGAAAGCATGTGGGGGCTTGTCGAGTAGTAACGAGTTGGAGCCATGTTCCATTGAGGTTAAGCGTTATTCTCCCACGCCTTTTTGCCATTACATTTCATTTGACAGGGACCAAAGAATACACGTTTTGTTCATTTTCTTCCCTGCTGCTATTTATATTACGCAGCAAAGCAGTGTGTTGAAGCCAATTGCGAACACATTCAGATATGGCTAACCACTGTGTCGTCCAATGGCCCCGTTGCTTTTTTTTATGGCGTTTCAGCCAAGAACGTTCATTGCTGGTTGAGAACTTTTTACAATACCCTTTGTTGATGACTTGTTGCAGCTTTCCCAGTTTTCATTAATCACTCGAGAGATGTGTTTGTCAGAAGAGAACGTAGTTTTTGTTTCAAATATGGTTTGCGCATGTGTTTGATAACTCCAGAGGGATCCACAAAGCGCTATAAATCCCAAATACCATTCCAATCTGGCAATCCTTTTTCTGAACGTTGAGTACGTTAGCATGCTTTACCATCTGTATGGGTTGACAGAGTGGATAAAACCGGAGCCATTTTCTTGGTGGTTAATGGTTATGGTCGAAATCCTTTCCTTTATACCATGAACTTATTTATACTTCAGAAAGCAATGACAATCCTTTTTGTGCAAATTTCTAACATGTTGAGTATTTATTTCATGCAGCAACCCAGTGTGTTAAAGCCAGTTGAACTGTGATTCAGAGCTGCCTTACCACCATGTCGTCCAATTGCTCGATATGTGTTGCTGAAAGTTATTCCCTTCAATCAGCATCTTTTCGCAGAGGCAATATCATAGCCCATGAGGTTTATCCGAAACGTGATCATTGCTGATTGAAAACTTTACCCAATACCTTCCCAAGATGACTTGAAATAAGTCAATTTAGGCAATTTTTGACAGTCTCTCAAGAGACTTGAATCTCTGTCACAATAGAAATAAAGTGTTGTGAAAGAATCTGGAGTGTGCATTTACTATTTCAGTCCAGAAAAATCTTTGCATATCCTTAATTTTGTATTTGGCGGCATGAACTATTGAAAACGTGCGTGTGAGTGTGCCTAAATATATAAGGACATGCTGAGTCAAATTGCCACTAAACCTAGTTCTTTCAGGTTAAAGGTTATGTTTTCACTGTTTTAAACCATAATTTGTTGATTAGACAGAGAACAAAGAATACACTTTCTTTTGCATATTTCTCACCTGTTGAGTGTTTATATCACGCAGCAAAGCAGTGTGTCCAAGCCAACTGCACTGCGAAAACATGTGCGTTAGCGCGTCCAACCCCTTATAGGGGCTTGTTGAATAGTTGCGAGTCGGAGCCATGTTCTATTGAGGTTAAGAGTTATGGTCCCACACCTTTTTGCCATTACATTTCATTTGACAGGGACCAAAGAATACACGTTTTGTTCATTTTCTTCCCTGCCGCTATTTATATTACGCAGCAAAGCAGTGACATTCAGATATGGCTTACCACTGTGTCGTCCAATGGCCCCGTTGTTTTTTTTATGACAGGTCTTCCGTTCAATCGCCATTTTTTGCAGAGGTATTAATGTGGCTGATAAGTTTCCACCAAGAACGATCATCGCTGGTTGAGAACTTTTTACAATACCCTTTGTTGATGACTTGGAGTCAGCTTTGCCAGTTTTCATTACTCACTCGAGAGATGTATTTGTCAGAAGAGAACATAGTTTTTGTTTCAAATATGGTTTGCGCATGTGTTTGATAACTCCAGAGGGATCCAGAAAGCGCTATAAATCCCAAATACCATTCCAATCCGGCAATCCTTTTTCTGAACGTTGAGTACGTTAGCATGCTTTACCATCTGTATGGGTTGACAGAGTGGAAAAAAACGGAACCATTTTCTTGGTGGTGATGGACCTTGAAAATGTCCTTACGTGCTCAAAAATCGGAGATCAGACTTGTAGAATAAGTTGAAACTTTTATTGATCAGAATAAACACAACGGCCGGGTTGTTCTATTTACACTTTCTTTGACAGGAGCAAACAACCACGGCCGGGTTGTTCTATTTACGCATCCTCTTGTAGGAGTAGGAGTAAACAACAACAACCTCGTGCAAATGTGTTACAGCATATTTATATGTGTATGTGTAAGGTGTGTCTTCTTTCTTCGGGACAGCCTCCCAGTTCCATATAGATCTCCTCCTTTCGTTCTCTCTCCAGTCAGCTTCTCGTTTTGGTTCACTGTAACACAACACTCATGCATATTCTGCACAACTGATGACCCAGTGCAACTGTCTCCCCCCAGGAAGCCCACTAGGAAGACCCCCTCTCCTCGTGCCATTTGTTCTTTCCCCCAGGAAGCCCCACTAGGAAGACCCCCTCTCCTCATGACAAATGTTCTTTGTTCTTCCCCCCAGGGGGTCCCCCAGGAAGTCCCGTTGGAACGACCCCCTATCCTCGTGTCAACATGTTCTTTTAGTACACAAAGTTATATTCCTGTGTCTTAATTAATTCACACTTGATTATTACAAACATAGACAAACATAGAAAACCCTTTAGTGGTTAAGGGTTATGGTCGAAATCCTTTCCTTTTTACCATGAATTTATTTATCCTACAGAAAGCAATGACAATCCTTTTTGTGCACATTTCTCACCTGTTGAGTATTTATTTCATGCAGCAACCCAGTGTGTTAAAGCCAGTTGCACTGATTGAGAGCTGCCTTACCACCATGTCGTCCAATTGCTCGATATGTCTTGATGAAAGTTATTGACTTCAAGCAGCATCTTTTTGCAGAGGCAAAATCATAGCCCATGAGGTTAATCCGAGCCGTGATCATTGCTGATTGAAAACTTTACCCAATTCCCTGCGAAGATGACTTGAAATAAGTCAGTTTAGGCAGTTTTGACAGAAAAATTTGGGGTTTGGGATGTCCTGCCTTATTTATGAGGACATCAATAATATAAAATTCAATTTACTAGCACTTTACCATACACAACACACAAATGTGACAACACTGTGTACTGAAATGACCCATGTGGTTAAAGAGAACTGTATCACTAATACAATAGACAATGACAGTTTCTACTGCATTATAAGGACAAATGTGTTTTAATGGCACATTTCTGTACACCACACAAAAACAAGACGACATTGTGTATTGTCAAGACTAATGTGACTGATAAGAACTGGAAAATAAATACAATACACAACAAAGGATCTTACAACATTTTAAGGACAAATGTTATTTACTGGCACTTTACCATACACAACCCACAAACATAACAACATTGTGTATTGTCTAGACTAAGGTAAATAAAGAGAACTGGATCCAAAAATATACTTTTTACTCCATGGCTTATTTTAATATAAAAGATGCAAGCATGAAGTTCTAATAACAAAGAAAAAAATGTATGTCTATCTTGTAGATGTTAACTTGTAAACATATCAAAAACACATTGAATTTTCAACAAATAGCCCAATGAAACAAGGAATACTGAGATGACAGGGCAATAAAACAAAAGACGCCCAAACTAAACTTAAATTCAGCATAGTTCCAATTAACTTAATTTCCAGTTTTGGGTGAACTACCCAAGTTTCTGTTATAATTTCCGTGTATGACCCTCTTCGGCAGAACACGATTGAAGGAATTCTGAAGAATGCCAGGGAGCAAACAATGGCAGTAGCTCATTTTCTATAGCATGAACAAAACCCAATGCAAGTCAAGGGATACTGCCATTGTCTGCCAACCAACATTGAACCAACATATTTAAACTATCTTTTGTCTTCTGCAGAAGAAAATCATACAAGGTTAAAATAAAAGTATTCTAATAAAATTTTTACTTGATAGAAAGCAAACATGAGTACAGGAGTACAGAAAATAATAAATCTTATACTGCTCATCTGAAAAGGACGAATCACTGATTTTTGGCTTTTTTTTCAAACTAATTCCACGATTTCGTACAAAATCTCGTATGTTTTGAGCTGTGCGCTTTGCCAAAACAGGATCCTCAGCAGTCTTACACTGCTGGCATTCAGACAGTGTTGCCAGTTTTCCTTTGGTTATGTGTGGCTTGAAATGTTTCATCACAGCCGTAACCTCAGCAGTTGACCAGCAAACTTTCTGACATTTTCGTGGGTTCCCAATCTCTGTCTCACTCTCTGTACATAAGAATGTGTACTTCAATTAGCTTTTAATTTGATAAGAGTCCATACTTACATTGATGGCAGCATTCTAATGTAAAACCTGGATACCTGAACACACTTCAGCAGCTATTCCAATGGGCATCTGAACACCTGCTTTGACAACAGTTAAACATTTATTATTGCACCTATTGCACATTATACAATACTTGCACTTTATAGTAATTTCACCACAAACTAAATGTTTGACAGATTTAGTAATCAGAAGTATAATCATATGTAAATTAAGTAACGTAAAGTTGATAATGAGTGATTCCCACTTTAAAGAATTAAAGAAATAGTGCAGGTAGGTCTCTTGTAGTGTCATGGAGACATTGCCAAAGTTTTTTCCTTCTCCTAATTTGAAAGATTGACTTGATGCTGGTGGGACCAGATTTCCATGTGCAGGTATCCACTTTTGTCACACTCTCACTGGACTATTACATTTTAAAAAATACTATTTCAATGGATGTGAAAAATAAATGATTGTTTGAAAGTGATATTTCCTACTGATACACTGAATCACTTTTTCAATAAATGGCTTAAAACATTTAATGGTTGGCTGAAAATGCTACGAAGTCCCCAAGACCTTATATGGTGCTTTTGGTGAATGGCACTTTTTCAGGGGAAAACAAGAACAACCTTTATAAATACATAATGTCTGCACTACTGACCCTAGTGGTATTGCCTTTAGCATTATACACTTATTTAGTAGTATTAACAGAAGCTTTAGACTGTTAAAAGTGTTGATTAGGCATGTTCAAATGGGTTCCTTTTTATTAAAAATCGAGTTAGACTCATGACTTGGTATTTCTTTGCTTCAGAGAAAGGCTTCATAAACGCCCTCAAATATTCAACCTCTATCTGTCAGCAGATCACAAGTTATTTATCGGCCATTTTCCCATTAAATCCCGTCAACTAGTGAGCTAAGAAAAGCACAAGCATCAGTGTGTGAGCTCGACTTTCAGAAACAATCGTAAAGCTGTATCTATCTTCTGTAAATTTAGGTAACCAAAATACTTTTCAGAGTTATTAACAACGCGATTCTAAACTACATGTACTCAGGATTAACATAATATTGACAGAAACTGTATGTTATACCTCTCCATTAAGATTTCTGACATCTAAAAAAGTAGTATTAGCCACAAATGCAATTTACATTGCACTCTATAATATTTGGTTAGCTTTGCACAATCTTGTGATCTGGTATTGAAGACTGATGCAGAAGATAAGAAATAAATATACGTTGAATTTAATAGTGGAGTTTAATGTTTTAACGTACAACGGACAGAAAATTAGTAATGTAGCTCAATATTCTCTTCATGACAAAGTAAGTCAAACTTGGCTTCCCTTGCTTTCAAGATTTGCTTTCCTTTGCTCTGACATATATCCAGAACAGGTACATCTGAACTAGATCTAGAGGGGACCACTTTCAGTATTTGTGAGGGAAGATTAGTTTGATCTTGTCTTTCTGTTCTTGTTGTCAGCTCTTCTGAACTATCTGACTGACTGTCTGACTCAGACTGTGGTATGTACTCCTCATCTGATAGCTCTTCTTCTGAACTTATATCCTAACGTCAAGATATGTATGATTACTTTTAAAGAAATTAACTGAACATGAATAAAAAGAAACTACATCTTACCATTGTTGACTGCTTTCCATAAAGTTTCACGTAGCAGGACTTGTGCCAAAAGCTGGAGCACACTATAAAAATTTATAGATAAGTGGTTAACTGTGAAACACAAAATATGTAAATGGATCAAGCTGTAAAAAAAGGATACTAACATTTACACCTTAGTCCAAGCCACTTAAATGGCACAACAGGTCCTACACATGCGGCACACTTTTCCCAAATGGATATTGTTGTAGAGGTCACAACATGTCTGCAAACCTTCAAAAAACATGATAGAAAAAACTCTTCAAAAGATATACAGTACTGTCTATACAGTAGTATTCGGCACATCCGCATTTTCATGTTTCTAAGTCATTTATCTATACCACTTAGAAAATTGTGTCATTAGATTGCCCTTGTCTGAGAGTCAATCAGAATTCTCAGCCTGAGCCTGACTGAATATTAAGTCATTAATTTAGAGAAGATTTTGGAGTATTTTTGGTTAATACTCAGTAGTACGTGGATTTGCTAAAGTGTGCATATTTCAATGAATAAGTATGTTTTAACTGTTGCAATTAAACTGTTGCGTTTTTATTACATATATTCAAATATAAAACATTACTTAAACCTTGATTGCAAAATGCGATAAATTAAGTATTTCAATTAATTTATCGCATTACATACAACAGACATATCTTAAGTACTTGTCAAATGCAACACTTGCATTCACTTATGCTACTTTACATTCAGAAAATACACTTGTTGACAAGTCACTTACAGTATATAACATTGCAGTGTACTGTTTCTGAAGTTACAGACTAAAACTATGAGTTTACGATTACTTCAGAACACAAAAAATTATACTTGAAAGAATTTTGGCAACCCAAAATCAGTGGCACCCATTCACTTGACAGGGTTCGTGTTAATACAATGATAGTCAATGAGTGATGTTGTTGTTCAGTTAGCAACTTTTTTTAAAATATCCTATTTTGTCTTCTGCAGAGGATGGGTACATGATGAAAGTAATACTCTCACAGCAGAATAGCTTATTCCTGCATCCAGTTTCAATACTAAATGTATAACATACACCAAAACATTTCACATACCTGCTTGAGACTTTCCATAGGTGCACAAAAGCCCTGCTCCTCATTTAACAAATGCTCTATGTCAGCAGATATCTGGAAAAATATTGGGAACAGACAGCAATGTGAATTGGTATCTCAACACAAACTACTTGTTCGCATCTTCATCATACAAAACTCTTCAAAAAAAATTACCTTCTCACCACCCTTCTTCTCATGCCTATCATGATTCTCTAATACCAACTGACTCTTCTCAAGAGTGACCTGCTTGAGTCCTTCTGTTGGTTTCCGAAAGCTCTGCTCCTCATTTAGCAAATGCTCTTTGACAGACAACAACTGCGAGCACTTAGAATTGAAAAGAAAGAGAAAAATGGACTTATAAGTCAACAGACACAGATTCTACATGTTCTCCTTTTCCTAAATCATACAAAACTCTTCAAATAAAAACAAAAACAAAATTACCCTCTCACCACCCTTCTTCTCATGAATATCATGGTTCTCTAATGCCAACTGACTCTTCTCAAGAGTAACCTGGTTGAGTCCTTCTGTGGGTATTCCAAAGCTCTGCTCCTCATTTAGCAAATGCTCTTTGACAGTCAATAACTGCGAGCACCAAGAATTGAAAGCAAGGAGAAAAATTGACTTATACATCAACAGACACAGAAGCTACATGTTCCCCTTTTCCTAAATCATAGAAAACTCTTCAAAACAAAATTACCTTCTCACCACCCTTTTTCTCATGAGTATCATGGTTCTGTAATGCAAACTGACTCTTCTCAAGAGAAACCTGTAATTTAGAACAGAAAAAGCAGATGTACTGATGCCACAGGCTTTGAAACTGAAATAAATAAAGCAGAACCTCTAGAAAAACCTTTTTAAGTTCTTTAGCAGGTTCACGGACACTCAAATCCATTGCCACCGATTCATCCATTTGATCTCTGACTTCTGACTGGAATAAAGTGTTCGATTCCTTCAGATTCTGTTGATCTTCACTAGCCGTCTGTAAGACAAATATTTTGACATTTGCAACTGATAACTGATAGAATACTGGGCTAAATTCCTATATTCACAGCTCAGATATCACAGATTACTCTCTTTAACCATGTTAAGAACAACCATAATAACATCACAGTTAGGGCTGTCCAATAACAACTGCCCCATCCGACAAAAGAAAACGTAATATTTCTTTTTATACGAATTATATAGAAACTCAATTCAAAGGTTTTAGGACAGACTCTTTAAAAACTGCAACAGTGATCCATTGATTACATTTCTTGCTAACACACCTTCACTTTCTATTGTTATAGTTGCCTTCAAGATCCTGTCTCCACTAATCTCCTTCAGGCTCTCTCCATCAATCGTCTCTATTCTCACCCACATCAATAACTTATATCTCAACACCGTTACTTTTCCAACAACCTTTAAAGAGGCTCGCATCAGCCAACTGTTAAATTAAGACACTCTAAAAACTTCTACTCTGGAGAACTACAGCCCAATATCTTTCCTGCCCTGTATTTCCAAAACTCCTAAGCATGTTGCTTTTGACCAACTCTACTGCTTCTTTCAGGTTTGTTTCAAGCTTGGAGCTAAACTCTGCAGGTCACCGGCCCTTTTGGGTTGGGCAACCCTGTTCTATGGGATCAGGTCAAGTTTAATATTAAGTAATAACTGAAAAGTGTGTGCAATTATTACCTTTCCAGATACCTTTTTAGTTGCAATTTCTTGAGGATTCAATTGTTGCTTTACACCTGTCATCTAAAGTTAACAAGATTTGATGAAAAACATTTTTTAAAGGCTTGAATAGAGCAAGAACAATAATATTATGTTCTTTGAATTTGCACATTCTCTGGAAACATTATGGATCATAGGTTTGTGATGTTATGTCTCTGTTTAGCTCACAGTCCATCTTGAACAGGTACTCTGTAATAATGTTTGTTAAAACTCTGAACACATGTGAGGGAGTTCATGAGCGCAGAATTAGACCTGGTTTCAGTATTTTATGTTTGAATCCCTTCCTGTAATTTTTGACCCTGAAAATACCCTCTACTAGAACTTAGTTTGAACTTCAAATTAAATTTGTATTTGAGATTATTGCCTAAACATCATCTCCCACCTCTATATCCCACATTTCCAAGTGTCCTCATAAACACTGCCTTAGTCAAATTAACAATACACAGGCAGTCTATGCATTTCATTTGTTTTTCAAATTAGAGTGTTTCACTTGGCCGTGAGGAAATATAGAGCAGAGTTTCATCAGCATAACAATTAAACCAAACACCATGTTATCTGAGGATAGCTCCCAGTTATCATGTATTATGTGAAGAGTAGCGGGCCTAGAACTGAGCCTTGAGGTATTCCATACTGCAATTGTGATCAATATGATTGCTCTTCATTAACTTCTACGAATTGAGGACGGTCAGTTGATTACCACTTAAACCATGCTAATGCACTTCCATTTATGCCCACAAAGGGTTCAAGTTAATGCAAAATAATGTTGTGGTAAATAGTATCAGAGGCAGCACTTAGATCCAATAGCACTAATAGAGGGATAAAACCACGGTCGGATGAAAGGAGCTGAAAACATGCGTATGCCAGTTCCTGCGCAAAAATTGGGATTTATAAAGAAAAACTTGACGTGAAAATATGTGCATCTACACGCAAACTCTGACCCATGCATACACACATTTTGAAGACAAAGCAGTTTGGCGACACCGATGGGGAGTTGAGGAACTGACTGCGGATGAAGGGAATTAACCCTTTGCAAGATGGCAAAATTTACTTTGACATATTTCAATATTTACAATATTTACCAGATGCTCATAGATCCCGGTTACAACAAAAACCAAATAACATTAAATCCCCATTACGGGTCCTACATATGCTGAAAGTACGTAAATGTAATTTCTTTCACTTCCATTCTTAAATGGATGTACGCCTATCACTCATTATGTGATTAATGTGATAAGTTGTAAATGAATAAATATGATCGCTGAAAACATAAGTAGCCTACTACAGCAACACTTAAATGCATATTGTATGATGGATGCGCTGGCACTGCTGGAAGATTATGCCAATGGCAGACTTCGGAGCGAAAGAGTATTCAGTTGTATCAATGGTATCCCTGTTCCTCCAGACCTACCACAACACCAGCATGAAGAGCCTGACCCACAACACCAGCATGAAGAGTCTGACCCAAAACACCAGCATGAAGAGCTTGACCCACCCCCCCCCCCACCCCCCCCCCCAAACAAGAAGGACATCATCAGGGAGCAAGACTCCTTCAGGGAGTAATGCGCAGTTTGTGAAGAACAACAGTGCAAAAGTTCATTTTTTTAACAAGATCCTTTAATGTAAATGCAATGTCACCCAGCACAACCCTTATTTCCTTAAGCACATCTGCGATGACAGTTATTGCATAAATGAGGTCTCTCACCTGGCCAGTCAGCACCCAGCCACTTCCAGCCGTGCCATACGGTCGGGACTCCGGCACTTGTGCTGGGGACCTCGGGAAACTCCAGAGCCCCTGCAGACTCTGCACTGGGAGTTTCGTAACACTGGTCTCCCGCAGACTCTGCAAGAATAAGGACTTAACCAATTGTGTGATTTATTTTGTTTAATTGAGCACGCAAGCAATACAGTTATTTAGCTGGTTCCCCTGTATCAGTAAATGTGTGTCTCCCTCCCTCTCAGACACAATAGTTTGGCTGAGAATCGGGGGCGCCTTTGCCCCCACCAGTCGCCCACACATTCTGTCGGTGAGAGGCAAACCGTTTCTTTGTTCCCACCTTAAGATCGGACCACTTCTCTTTTATATGTGGATCGGTCCTGTTTACCGCAGCAGTGATGTGTCCACTCTAAATATTGTTTTTATTTGAAATTCCACTGCTGTGGCCACCAAACAATATAACCTTCCTTTCATCCACCTCACTCACAAGAACCTCTATTTCTGCCTCAGAGATATTTTGCTTCTTGCCCTTGCTCTCCATTGCTGTCATGATTTTTTTTTAAAAACACATATTTCCTTGCTCCTTTTTATATGCATGGCCAGTGAGGTCATTTGCATTGTCTATATATGGTTGAATATGGGCAGATAGAGGGCGGTAAATGATATTTTTTTTGCGTGCACAAATTATCAGGTAGGCTGTGATTTATAAAGTGAAAATTGCGTGCAGGTCTTTTTGGCTTTTGTGCGTACATAGTTTTAGTAAGGATCCTACGCACACTTTTATAAATGAGGCCCCTGGTCATTTGTAACTCTTAAGAAGAGCAGTCTCAGTGCTATGATACGGTCTGAAACCTGACTGGAAATTCTCACGTATATAATTTTCTAAAAAGGAGGTTAATTGGATTAATTGGGACCTTTTCTAGTATCTTGGACAAGAAAGGGAGAATTGAAATTGGTCTACAATTGACTAGATCTTTATGGTCAAGTTGTGTTTTTTTGATGAGAGGTTAATAAAAGCAAGTTTGAAGGATTTAGGGACATATCTTAACAACAATGAGAAGTTAATAATAGTCAGAAGAGGATCTATGACTTATTTGCATTCAAGTAAGGAGAACGTTAAGAGAACGTCACCTGATTGTTAGCGGAATCCAGAAGTTATGACCTTTGATGGAATACAGTCCCCAGTACAAACATCAAAGGGGATTAATATTTACATTTGTTTCTCTGGGTAGTGTTATATGAAGAAGCACCAGTACTTCAAACGAGTTATACTTGAAACCCGTCCTCTTAGAAATGTAAAACCTTTGTTATATATTGAAGCAACACCTCCCCCTTTACCCTTTGGACGCGGCTCATGTTTATAACAGTTATCTTGTGGGGTGGACTAATTTAAAATAATGTGATCATCAGGTTTTAGCCGGGTCTCTGTCAAACAAAGCACATCTAAATTATGATCAGTGATCATATTATTTCCAAAAAGTGATTTCTTAGAAAGGGATCTGATATCATTTGTTTATTGGTATTGCTGCTGTTTTCTATTAGTTGGACCCCAATTAAGTTATTACTCTTAAACGGGTTTGTAAGTTTTTTGTATTTTCTAGTTCGGGGAACAGACATTCTTGATGGAGCGATATCTAGGTGAAAGAAGTTCTGTTTTTACATTTCTGAACCTGTGCATACTTGAATCTTTGCTCTTTGACTGTCTGAGTTGCGATCAAAGGGCACTCTGTATAGCTGTTTCATGCGTTTAAGGACAACAGTCTGCTGCGCTTAAGGACACAATTAACAGTAGAGATGAAGCAGTTGATACCCTCAAAATTTCTATGGTTCTCAATGATCTTGTGCTGAATTTCACACCGTTTAATGGCATTGTTTTCACAGACCATATCAAGTTAGGGTCTCTTGGTGTGATGAGAACATAGCTGGCCTTCCAAAACCATATGACATTTATTCAATTCTACAAAAAGAGAACATGGTGTTAAAAAAATAATGTGGAAAACTAGGCCTACCAACCCTCCATTACAATACTTTAGTACATTGTTACAGTGATGTACTGAAACAGATTTACTAACAGTATTCTGGGGTACAGTATATCAAGCTGGTAAAGTGTATACAAGTCATCAATGCAAGTGAATGTTAGAAAATAATGTGAATAAATATTCTCACTTTTACTTGCATTAACATTTTTTCAATCTAGAGGTCCAGTCGGATTTTATAGATGGGCAGGATTTACAAGCTCTATAGTATGTCACACCATAATTGCTGTTAATTAATGTCAAAAAAGGTGTTTACCTCTTAACCTTCAAATTATGGTGGACACAGTGAATCTACTGATTTTGGTTTGTTCCCTTTGTCCAGTCTCTCTCATGCTCATACCATGGACAAGAACATAGTCAATCACAGTAGGTCAGATATTATTGTTCTCGCTGACCACCTTGACCACCCAGACTACCCCAGAGGGATTTTTTTCTTTGTGTTCTTTTCTTTATTCTGGATATATACAGGCTATGGATGGTGGGTACACTAATAATCTTGTCAGAAGATTAGACTGTTCTTTGCAGACTCTCATCGTTTAATTTTGTAGTTGAACCAAACAAAACAGTAATGGATGTGAATAGAACAGACTCAATGATGACAGATTACAATTGTTTCAGCAGCTCCTCTGGCAAGAAAAATTTCCTCAATTTGCGAATGAAGTACAACATGGGTGAAAAGGGTGAAAAAGTCACACAATTAGTGTCTTTGACTCAATAATTAAGAAATAACAGCCAATAAGAGCGCAGTTTAGAAAGTACATTTCACAGATATTTTATACAGAATATAAATATTTTTCTCGCTTGGCTCTCGGGGAAGGCGGTCGCATCTTTTCCCTCTCCTTCAATTATCTCTCCTAACTGCTTGCTTTTTCTTGTTATTATCTTCTGTGTCTCTCTTTGCCCTGCTCTCGAAACCGAAAAAGAATTATGGATTTGATTAGCTGGTCTCTGAACGCAAATGACACTCTCTTATCGTTGTGAAGCTTGGGTTCGTGGGAACCCAACTGACCAGCAGGTACATTCGCAGCTGGATACATGATGGACAGGTGGGAGAAGTGGCGCATCGTGTGCCTGGCGACATTGTCCCTGGAGGATATTGAAGATATTTACCTATTCAAAATTTTGGTAACAGGGATTCTGCTGATTGGATTAGGTGGGACCCTGTGGTATCGACGATTATTAAAAGCGGTCAGTGCTCAAAGCCCCAACAAGTTGACCGGCTGGATTGAGACAGTGATGGGCAGAGCTTCTAGTACTCAGACTGTGGCAATAGGCCGTAAACTGGGAAACATTGTGGTGGTTATAGACCGTTGGAATGGAACTGGAAAACAACGCGGGGGGGGGGGCTATAGAATGCAAAATGGAAAACATCTTGGAGAAACTAGCAACTATGCAACGGAATTTGGCTGACCTGGCGACCAGTGATGGACATTAGATACCTGTGGAAACTAGCAGTTATTTTCCTAATTTTGAAGAATCTGTTGTTTCGGTTTCAACCCTTATAGGAAGGCCTTGGCCAAAGCCTCTGCTGAAGACAATAACCTCCCCCAGGAGCTAGATAACAAGACGCACTGATTTCCTCTTGCCATTCCATGGACACCTGTTGTGGACTGGATTCTCATTCTACAGATAGACAATCACTTCCTCTACCCGTATCCCACGCCTTCACATGCTTTTCACCGCTGTTGTGGGCAGGCGGGTCTGGATCCAGTGCTTTTCTGCTGCAGGGGCAGATGGCTGTTGCCTACATTGGACACCTCAATATTCCCTTTCCCCCTCCCCATTGCAATGTCTTGTCCAGTTTATGTGCTTAATGCTAGGGCTTTTTTGTCTTCCCGGTCTCGAACTGCCCTACTGAAGGACAGTCTGAGAGGAGTTCTTTTTCTGAGCCAACTTTCCTTGTGTATCATGTTGTTCCTTTTTCTCTTTACTACCTCTCCGATCTGTCTTCCCTTGAATGTGATATGTGTTTATGGTCGGAGGGGTGCCCTATCACGGCATGTAACAATGTCTGTAACAAATAAAAGATTGATTGATTGAATAACTAAGACATTTCGATTCGTCAATTTTCTTACATGGAGGATTGAGTCTACAAAAGGTGAGCCTGCAAAATCCCAGTTGTTCATTTACTTAACATGCAGTTTTAAAAACACTGGTGTCAATATTGCAACAAACTTAGATTAATTTCAACAATCAACTTAAGAAAGCTTTATTCAGCAATGCATGCTTGGTAACATCATTTAACTCATCCGTTTTGCTTTCTTTGTACGAATCCCAACAATGATGGGAATCAATTAAGTATTCTTGATTTATATTAGACTTAACTAAAGAAAAGATTCTATTCAAGCTATTAGAATATGGCTTAACAGACTTTAAGCCCTATAGACAAGCGACAGTTTAAAAGAAATGTTGGTTTACATAACTAAATAACATTATATTGCATAATGATTTTGCTGTGAACAGTCACAGTTAAAGCTTTCAGAGGGTCAAGAGCTCAACTAAAGTCTTTTTTTTTTAACAAATCACTATCTGCTAATAAACAATGAGAGTTTTTGTAGGTATAGGGAAGAAATTCATTATAAGTATCTAAATTAATAAGGTTAGGTAGAGAAACTTATAATCAGAAATTTCCTAATTGACAGAATTAAATGTTCCTCAAATATTTGTTTACTCAACTAAGAAAACGCTTTTTTTTTGTTCAAGAGGTTAACCGACCCATTTTGAAAATACATAAATTCTCATTATAAATTTTAAAAAAGGTTTCCATCCCACTTACTTGGCCATGTTGCCAGTGATGGGCTGTGAGACAAAAACATGGAAGCTGATAGGGTGGCACTGTTTTTATAATAATATTGAAAATTAAACTTAACAAGAGGTGCAAACTCTTTACAGGATTGCACGTTGTGATGCATTGTTTACTAAATTAATAAAATTGCATGAGATTCATTGTAAATACAATTGACTGTAACACATATTCTTTGATTTACAAGGCAAAAGCATGTGAACAAGCATGTGGTTCCAGATCACTGAGAGCAATACATTGCAAACACAATATCGACACTTAATTTAAAACAATTTAATTTTTTACATATTCTCAATGTACAATCAAACTATCAATCATACGTAAGATTCTCCATATTGTACAACTCTAGCACTAGTATAAATAAAAGTGAGATCAATATACAACAACATTGTTTTCTTCGTTAATTTACAGTGCAACATCAACTGTTAATGAGAACACAGAGCCCACATCTGCTTATATTATCATCAGTCAGTAGGTTCAGGGTTTCAATGCCAGTAACTACAAAAACAACAAAAAGAAACAAACTTAGCAATCTGTTAAATGACATAACGTCTGCCATATTTTAGAAAAACATACAATTTCATTGAATTGCATATTAAAGAAAAACAGATGATTAAGAGCAGCACGTAGGTTAAAACAATGGTTTTGGTTTCTAATTCACTGCTTAAACCCACTCTGTAGTGTCAAATTCGCACAAAATTGTGCCATGTATCTTTGCAAAAGCATTTGTCATGCATAAAGCCTAATGTCTTTCTTTCTCTGATGACATTTCATAATCATTATTTCATAAACTCTGTGTTATGTGTAAACAGTAAACCATTTCCAGAGATTAGTTTTATAAGCTGTCTGTATGTACATGTGGTTTCAATGAGAAACAATCCTCCCATCCCACACCTTAGATTCCTAAACAAAATGGAGGGGCCTTTATTTTCATGACTCAAATAATTAGTTCATTATATATAAATGGTAATAGTTAAATTTGACTTTCATTAATTTTGTATAGGAATTGCATTACGGTATGAAAGGAACGAGTTTAAAAAAACAGTTAAGGCCACTTATAGACTGCTCTGAAACAAAATGTACATATGTTTGTAAATAAAAGTTACATTTTTGTTCACAATCTGAGAGGAGTTTCTTATTGTATAGAGTACAACCAGGACAACAGCTCTACATGAAGGAAAAGTGTTTTCTACAGCTGGTTAAAGTTAATGCACAACAAACAAAAATTGCCAGTGTGGGTGCTCCAAGACGTGTCCTAAAACCTTTCCTAATAACTCAAGTTTAGAACGCCATAGTGTCGATGGAGAAGATGGTTATGTAGAAGATGGTCATTCAATCTTTTTGTTCTTCACCTCCTGCCCTTAGGTAGCACAAAACCTGTTTTAAATATTTGATAATTACGGCATTTGAATACTCTATCCTCACACTTGATCCTCCATAAATATGAACAGAAAACATCTGTATGTGCGTACTGGACATCACGTTTCACACAGCAACATATCCTGACTGGAATGTTAGGATGCATTCACAAACACAATATCACCCTCTCAAAACATACACACTACAGGTAAACAATGTAATGCAGTCTTCGTGACGGGGCGGTGAGGGTGGGAGGGGTCACATCTCTCTTGCTTTGTGGTGGTGGTCCCTCCTCGCGAATGAGCGGTTCATCTTGACCTTTCACCCCTTAGGAACACATTTTCTCAGGTAGAAAGCAAAAAGAGGTGGAAGTGAAAATATCCTGACCACAGGCTCTGGTGTTTTTACATGTGTGTGTGCAAGTTAGCTTCATCATGTGGAGAAAGTCCCTCCACGAAGGGCATCCGAAACAAGAGCTTTGCCCAAACCAGCAAGATTCTCCAGCATCCAGACTGGACCTCAAACATCATCTGGTATCTTGTGCATGTATCCAGAAGGTTCAACCAGGATGGGGTCTGGTTTGGTGTTCTATTGATTTCAGGGCAAGGTAAAGGGAAGTGTGGTCAAAGGGATGAATTGTCCAGTAAACGTACTTCCTCTTCACTCTCTTCCTCGCATCGAGAGGAGGAACACGCTAATTGAACATTATGGACTCTGGGTCTTGGTCTGCCATCTGGGCCATATGACGGAGGATATCTTTTTTTGTAATAATGCCAAGCAGGCGCCTAGGAAGAAAAAAAGGGGAAATATATGAATTAGTTTCCTTTTTCATTCTGCAATGAGAAGTGTTATTTCTGTTGCCAGGTTTAGCAGTGAAGTCCGACTTAGAAATGAAATAAAATCTCTAATTTTAGCAGAGATAAGTCATTTTTTAACACTGTTTTTTGCTTATTTTATTTTTTATGATTGACAGGGTTTTAATCTTCAAAGGTTATGACTGCAGACTTGGCAACAGACAGCTGACAGAGGAACGCCAGAAAGTGTGAAAGGTGCACAGTGCAGGAATCCCTATAGTGTTTCTACAGTGTCAGGTAAAAGTACGAAACTACCTTTTCTTTTTTGTACCTTTGTCAGTATACAAAACATTCAATAAGGTGACATAAGGTCACGATGGTACAATAATGGACACAAAAAGTTTATATTATGCCTGTTGATGTACAAATAAGTAATTTAGGGTACCAAAAAGGTAGTTTTGTACTTTTCTCGGTCTTTTCCTGACAGTGTTAGAGCCGACAGTACCTATACAGTGAGAAGCAAGTGTTGCAACTGAAAGTGAAACAGTGTGAGCGTTTTCCGTATTCACACACTCTAACCTTGGTGTACAAGAGAGAAGACAGTTATTCGACAACACAAATTCAAGAGCATCCACGTCTTTGCTGTAATTTGTCTTGGGGAATTTTTGGTTTGGTAGTAAAGATTGAAATTTTACACATTTTTCCATTGAATAATGCTCTTGAGTTTGGTCTTGAGAAGGGATTTAAGCATGATGAAAGTTTGTCACCGAGAGAAAAGGTGAGACAATTTGACAAGATGTGGAAAATGTGGGAGTCCATCCAAACAGAGCTAGAGGCATGAAACGCTTGTGAAATGAGTGTCAAACCTATGTGAAGTGTCTGCAAAATGTTTGTGGACGAGAAGTAAAAAAAGGTCAAAAGTCACATAGACAGGGGGATCTGAGACAAAGTGGAGATTGTTGGTTTGGGGTTCAGCTACTAAACACCACAGGAAGTGCTATTATTCTAGAGCCACACCAAATCAACAGGGTAACAACACAGCATCCTATTCACAGTTTCTAAGGAAATTAATAAATAGATATGTTGGTGAATGAGAAAATATTCGCTACACACGGCAGTTACTCGCCAATCGTTTAGGGGCGGAGCTGCGCGAGGGGTCAGATGTCATCGATCTGTAGCCCAGCGAACGCAGACCGGGCAACCCGCCGATGATTTTCGCAATAAACAAAGAAAACAAACAAACAAGTTCAGATGAAGGACATCACGGCATGTGTATTAGATGTGCTTTGTGAGTACACGTGCACAATGCAGAACTTAAAGGGAAGGGCTACATAAGAGTGTGTATCAAGGACACCATGGCTTTGTGACAAACTTCTCTACTCTGTGGACAGGAGCAACAATCTGAGTGAAAGCAGAACAATAATGATATCTGTAGGAGAATAGCATATTCCTAATGGCAGTTCCTAATAACCTGTGAACTTGTCACGTATGGAGTTGTAATTGTGATTTTTATTTTCTGATCACTTGAGGGTGCGTTTTTCCACTGTTTGAAGGTGACCCGTCATCCTCGATACAGTTTACTTTCATGTGATTATTTTTTTCCATTTAACAATTAAAAGCTAAATTAGAGCTGGATACATTTCTTTGTTTTGATGAACACAGAAAGATATTTTGAATAATGCTTAAAACCATCAGTTGTTGGACTGAAGAATTTATATAGAATTTTGTTCTCATAAACACAAATTTAGATATTTTGTAACATGTAGGATATCCAGAAGTTCTGGTTTTCAATGGGGTCCTAGAACTGTTTGGTTACAAGCATTTGTATGAATTTCTTTCTCCATGAAAATAAGAAATTTATAAAGCCCTGGAACAACTACAGGGTGAGAACTGGCATTCATATTTTTTTCATTTTTGTTCTCTGCCTTTAAAAAAATATGTTGCATTAGAGAATTAAAATGTGTCGCAAATAACGGCTTCATGTCAACCTTAATAAACTGATAACATCAGCCACTGTCTAATAAGCAATTCTAAATAAAATACGATTAACGTGACTTACCCCCAATTCACAGAATCTTTTAACTGATTTTTTGTTGCTAACTTTAGGTCTGGCTGTAGGACAGTTCCACAAATTTAAGTGGACTGCCACACAAAAATCAGTTAGACTAAAATAATAACAAACTCTCCTACAGACATCAGTAAAAGTGACTGAAAAGACGTCAAATAAAGTTAAATGTAGTGACATACAGAATTTTATTCAAACTAGTTTGGAATTTTAGGGGGACCCATCAGGATTGTCTTTTTTCACTCAAGTTTCATGCGTCCCTCCTAAGAGGTGGAGTCTAACAGGCAGAGTGGGGGGCATGGGCGGGGCTAATCACCAAGGACTCCACGTGCTGCTTGATCTCTTCCAGATGTTCTAAAACATTCTTCTTTGTGATGATGCCCAATACAATCCTGCAACACACACCGTGACGACCATCACTCAGCAACAAAAATAACACCGACAACTCAAGTACAAACAAATAGAAATCCAAAACAACAAAAGAGCAACAGGACACAGAAACAATATAAACACAATTTACGAAATTATCAAAAGAATCAAGGGCAATGCAATTAAATCAACAGAACATAATCAAATTGGAAAACTAGCGATGTGCATAAAAAACAAAGCAGGATTTAAAAAAGTTTACGATTTTGATCATCAGAAAATTCGAATATGATTTAGGGTCAGTTAATGTTTTTTTCTCAAGCACAATTCCACCAAGGTTCTTTGTAAACTTGTTCTTGGGCAAATATCTTAAAAATGCGGCAGTTGTCACGTCCGTATTCAGAACACCATTCATAAATTAATTTTGTCCAAATAAATTAAACATTTCCACGATGCAGTAAACAAGGGATGGAATATTTAAATCCAGGCATTAAAAACATCATTTATGGCTTGTTTTGGAATGTTACACGATCTGGCAAACGATTTATACATTTATTTGTCATTACATATTACTGAACAGCTTAATTATAATTTCACTTATTTATTAAATGCTTCTGTGCACTAAAAAGATTTTTCACTTGTCAAAAACTGAACTATTGTAACATCCACATGAAAAATACTGCAGTATACTTTTTCGTTTGCTATTTTATAGTTTATCTGACAATATTATAGAAAAAATGACAAATGACAAAAAAAGACTGTTTAATTTCAATTTTGGCTTCCGACAATTATGAAAACAAAACAATCAAAGTAAAACAATTATTCTGCCGTTTTCGGTTTTTCAAGGACTGTGTAATTTCTTAGCTTTTATGTTATTTATCTGAATAAATGCTGAATCCAGTGCTAAATCGATAAGTGGTTTATTTACTAATAATTTATCCATTTACAGTTATCTATGTACCTTATGTGGCAGACAAAATTGTTCTGTATAAATTTATGGTTTGGGGCGGCAAGAAAGCAGATAAAGGATGACAGAAGTATATTTCTTGTTCTGTTCCTTGAATCTGAAAACTGGTTTGTCAGTCTAGTGTACAGAACCCTGTAGCGCATCATTTACACAGCAGGGTGCGACACTGAGCAAGGAGGTTCACTAAGAACTGCTACACTCTTCGTGTGATCAGGAAGACCTTCAATATCTATGACACAGAAATGACATAAAAAAACTAACAGCTAAATTAAACTAAACTAAAAAGTGTTTGGCTTTAAATATTTTTGAGACGATATTAAAAGTGTTGCTTTTTGATATCTAAAGCGACAGTTTCAAATGAGATTATGTTACACAAGGGGATGATACAGTGAAGGCTTATGTGAACAAGTGTGGTAAAACCAGGAGACAAGCTGCTGAGAGGCAAGAGATTCAGTGTGAAATCCCAGACGAGTGACACTACAGTCCGAGTCTCAACAGCAGTCTTTCAATGGGATGCGTGTTAGTTAAAATCACAGAACACTGAGAAAAGTATACATTTCTCGCTACACTGTCCAGGAGGACACTTACCCGTTGTGTGTCACAAGGCACTGGCGCAGACCGAGCTTGCGAAAAATGTCTACCACAATCTCCATGGGCGTGTGATCGGTGACGGTGAAGGGGCTCATGTCGAGGATGCTTCGGAGTTTCAGTGGTCGCGGGCTGTCCGCGGGAAGGGTCGGAGCGTGCTGGGTAAAATAAACTCGGGAATTCAGCACTATTCCCTCCTGCTTACGACGGGCATTTTCTGGATAGGGCAGAAAGAGAGGGAACAAAACAACAGTAGTCATGATTTGTGTAAATGTAAAACATCACAGAACCTACACATATTTAGTCATAAAAAGTATAAGGTTAAACGTTATTTATGCTATGAATTTATTTAGCATCAAACTGTGTGTAGGAACAAAAATAAGCGTTGTTTAGTTACCAATAGCAATTGTTATATCCCTCCGCAGTGCAAAGCCCACCAGCCTCTGTGACTCTTTGGAGACGATGACCGGGAAGCCGTTATAACTGGTTTCTAAAATTATTGTCTGCAGCTCGGCGAGTGTCATGTCGTCCTGCGTGAGCACAGCCAATGGTGGGTCACTCCGTCGTGGACGCATCACTTCTCGTGCTAAAGTGGTGTGTGTGAATTCTTCTTTGGCATCCAAAAAGGGGTATCCGTTTAAACGGATGTGAGCCTCGTATATACCCTCTCTGCCGAAGGCATCACCCACCCATTTACTGGTCATTACAGCTGCCATTAATGGAACAATGTATTCCAACCCGCCCGTCAGTTCGAACACAATTACCACCAGAGACACGGTCATACGAGTCACACCACCTACGTACAACACAATATTACAAATTAATAATATGAAGAAGGTAAGAAAGGACAAGGACAAAACATTAATGCATGTTCACTTACCAAGGCAGGCTGCAGCCCCCACCATTGCGTAGAGTCCAGGAGTGATGCAGTCAGCACCCACTTCACACCATTCTCTGAACAGGAACCAGTCGTGGTGATAATACGCCAGCTGCTCTACAGCGATGCCCACAATACGTCCAGCGATCGCTCCAATGGCCATGCTGGGGATGAACAGACCTGACGGCACCTGAGGATCCAGCCAAATAACCACAATTAAGAGCTATCTCTTAAGCATTGACGCTATGTATGAAGCTCTACAGGTGATGGAACAAATTTTTCTTGTACTTATGTAAGATCTTGCATAAATGTCCAACAATGAAACTGGATGCTTACCTTCAAACCAAAGGTAAATATGGTCATGATGATTTTGAAGATGAGCGCCAGGCTGAGCTGCCACATGGCTGAATAAACTCCTGGCATAGTTGTCCCTGAACCTTCCGGGTACGCTTGACTGCCGTTCATCTGACTTCTGTACTGACAGAGCTGCGAAGACTCCAGCGGGCCGCAGTCAGTGAACAGCTCCTTAATCAGCTCGCTTGTGTTCTGCCGTGTGTACGGGTTCGGGAAAGCGACGATTGCAGTGATAGCCGCAACTGTGATGACCTCCAACACCGGATACTTTCCTGTTGCAACAGTTTGGTGTGTAACTCATGATATGAACATTACTATTTAACACTCATATATTGAAAGGACAGTTTACCCGAAATGTATTTACAGAAGAAGAAAGAAACTTGTTAGAGCTGGGTCTTACACAAGTGACTTAATTTTTTTTCTAAAAATGAAGAAGTCATATACATCTGCAGCAAATAAATACGGGTGAGTAAATTATCAGAGAGTTTTTAAAAACAATTTCAAATACAGTTCATTTTTACCAAAGCGCGTAGATTTGCGGCACCGGCACCAAGCAATATTGGCCCGGATGAAAAAGGCCCCCCATAGGCCACCAAAAACCCCCAGCAGGATGAAGGGGAAGAGCTCAAACAGATACCAGGGTGTGTGATACTCGACATAGAACAACACCAGCCGGCTGTTCCCGAATGGGTTTATGGAGCGGAGCACAAACGCTGCGACCAGTGCAGCGAAGAACGAGCGCCACAGAGTCTTTAGAGGGAAGTAGTAACTGACCTGAGAAAACAAAATACCCACATCAGTATATTTTTAAGACCGGCTTGTGGATATAATTACTTTTTTAATGTTCATCTAAGAGGAAGAGACTCACCTCCTCTAAACTGAAAAGTACTCCACCAATAGGAGCTCCAAAAGCAACAGATACACCCGCAGCTGACGCCGCAGATAAAACCTGTGACAGGAAAGAGGATGTTTCATGGAAATAGTAGTAATATTTCTCTCTATTTTAAAGGGACCCTAAATTCCTTCTCATTTTCATTTAATTTGTGTGTTTGTGTAAGTTCCTTTAAACAATCATGTTTTTAACAGTAATCACATGTCTAAGAGTTCAGCAAACGGCAAGATTGAAGTCATCCAGTTAATTCTGTTACAAAAGTAACTGGATTTGCATATCTTTGTCCCATAACTCATGGTGATGCAGTAGCTGACAAGTGGTGAATACAGTTGACCAATTACAGTAGACTTTACATATGACCTATGAGATTAATCTGGCAGGTAGGCCTTAAAGAGTCAGAAACTAAAACCAGGTGTTTCACAGACAGGAGGAAAGAGGTCAAGCAACAAGGTAAATACTAAAACTAATAATGTGTACTTTAAGTATTTTATCCCATTTATGTATAGCTGAGGACTCAAACCACATAATTAATAATATGCGTATCACCAGTGTTGGGTCTCTTTAAAACACCATAAATTCCCGATTGTCTTCTACTGCTCACTGATTTCTAACCTCTCGTTTCTTGGCCTCGTTTTTGCTGTATTTGGGAAAGAGGTAGGAAAAGATGTTGCCGCAGCAACAGGCGACGTGGACCAGCGGACCCTCCTTTCCAAGGCTGAGACCTGATGCCACAGCAAGCACCAGAGTGATGGTCTTTATCATCAGGGTCCATTTCCCCAGGTAGCCCCGAATAATAAAGCCACTCAAGATGGTTTTAATCTAAAATATAAAAGTAAAAAATGGTTAGATTATTTGAAAGTACAACAAAGACAAGCAAAATATCCGAAGTAAATGAAGGAGTCATTAGATGGCTATTTTCCAAAATGTAATATGATGCTCTAGGAGCCTAGTTAATACTTAGTAAAGAGCTTTGATTTAAAATTCTAGGTGGTTTTGAAAAAAAATGTATGTGCTCTCAGCAAGTGATATCAGTTCATGGCCCTTTGATTGCCAATAACCTCTGCTCATCCCGCCCCTTAGTTCTGTGGGGTGTCATAACAACGCAATAAGCATGTAACCTCGACAACAGTGGAGGGTGAAGTTTTGGAAAAAATATCACTCACAGAGGGCCACTATTCTAGCTGCTTAAGTCTTGCTGAGCTATACGGCAGAGGCCTTTTCACAATAGGACTGCAAACTTGAGATTGAAATAATGACATTCGATAACTCCTAAAGCTGTCAAAGATCTCTTGTGGCGCAAGACTTTTTTTATTACTTTACAGTTAATAAACACATCTGTTTAGGGTGAACATTTAGGGGAAGGTTTGCATGAATTATTGTTAACGCTTATTTTATATCTACTTCTGTAATATGTGGGGGAGGAAATTGGGACCCTTAAGAAATTAAGCCCCTGGAGGAGTTGGGCAGTAACATCTTGAACGTGTATAAATGATTAGTAAACTTTAATTCACTTTGATCTATCTTTGTATGTACTGGCAGGGTACAAGGAGATAAAAACGTCTAGATGTAAAAGTTGATGGTAATGAAGCTCTGTTTTTGTTTTGAGTAAATGTAGACTTGTGTTTAATGCCTGATACATATACCGCTAGTTATACCTATAGCAGTAACACTGACCTTATGTTGCGGTATGAATAATTGTTTGCGGTGATCGTACATCCTGGTCATACAGAATACTATGTAATGACCATGGACCCTGATGGGCTCACAGAATTTATTTTCAAGAACGCAGATTTCAAAGGAAGTGGTAAGTAGATGGCTAACTATCACCTTTTGAAAAATCTCCACAAAGACTTATCACTGGTGATGGATGTCATTAACTTGAATTACAGTGCCTAGGAGTGCAGAAGTCAGCGCTGCAGGAATCACG
The DNA here is from genome assembly GCA_033220385.1 of Triplophysa yarkandensis. NCBI lineage: Eukaryota > Metazoa > Chordata > Actinopteri > Cypriniformes > Nemacheilidae > Triplophysa > Triplophysa yarkandensis. The sequence goes on from CM065654.1 coordinate 6,842,499, forward strand.
AGAATGATGCGAAATAACTGGTGGCGTATTCAAAAGTGGCTCAGATTTCTTAAGTGAATGACGACTGCATAGTAAAGGATTCAAATAATACAATCGATAATAGTTTATCCCCTAACAAGGGTCTCTTTAGTACATATAATTGGAACTGATTTGATATTACAAAAGCTTACCTCAGGTATCCCAGACCCACAGGCATAAGGTGCAAACACCTTCACCAAAGACACTGCCAGAAAGGCAAAGGAAAGCGCCCAAAACGTGAACATGAAATAGTTCATAATGTAGGAACCAGGACCCTAGTGGAAACAAGAAGAAACAATAATAAACCCAAACTGATAAACCGTGATACTTGTTTTACTGGACACAATTTATTCATATTCTGACCTCGGCTTGACCCAGAATGAGTTCAGCCCATGTTTTCCACTGGGGACACTTGTCTCTCTCATCGAAGGTAGTCTCATTGGATCCCCAGCAGCACTGCTCATGATTAAACCACATTGCACTAAGACATATGCCCTCCTTCAGGTCGTTCATCCAGTCGGCGGCAATGTCTATCACGCCGGCTAACGCTCCTGATGAAACGAGAGGGAAATATTAGGTATTGTGAAATTACAAAATCTTCAGACTGATTTCCTTGCAACTGTTGTGAAACAAGCTGGTCACAAGACATTTCACTACAGAACGAAGCGTTTTTTAGTAGTTGACTGGCTTTATATGTTACTTCCCCAAATGAAAAAATAACAATTGAAACTAGATATCAATTCCAAATTTAGGAAAAAAGGCTATAAAAACATCATTGGTTTTTTATTATAAAATATTGATTGTGTTTTACACCATGTATCAAGTGATTTTAATACTTTTGTAATGGATAATAATTTCTAAAATACATAACTAAAGTGTTATATTGTCCATCCATATTAACTAGTTGATCATTTTTTGATAGCTCCCTTACCATACAACAAATATGTAAATGTGGAGAGAATTTCTCAAGTGTGTGCTTACCTGATGCAAGCCCTGTTAGCGTGACCACAAGCCACCCTGACCAAGCATCATACAGACTCTTGGTAAACTCCCATGCGGATTCCTTCTTTTTGCTGTTTATCTAAAAACAACATACAAGAAGCAAATCTTTATGTCAACAAACGTGTTGATTTGTTAAACCACAGTATAATCCAAATGAGGCAGGGGGGTCATTTGCCTAAAAATTTCCATTCAACTAAATGTCCTACTGTGTGTGGATTCTAGTAAATAAACCAAAGGCTTTATGTTGCATTTACGAGCAAGCCCAACTTGTTATTTCTGAAAGGGGTTTATTTTTACTACCAAAGCCTACACAGATTACATAGAAAAGATATTATTACTTACCTGCTCTAATTATTAAAAAACACTTAACTGTGCTATGAGAAGTCTTAAATTGTGCTTTCTACATTACCCCTGGATTTTAAACAAACCAAGCTCTTTCCAAGCCCCCCAAAAAATGGATGCTGCATGCTGATCCCCAATATGCTTTATACAGGTTTTCTCCATTGTTGTAAATGAAGTAAGTTGACGTGTTACCTTGCGGTGGCGCTCTCTGTCTTTGCACTTTTCTCGAACCCAGTCAATAGTGTGGAAGTCATCGTAGGTGCCCACTCCTGGAATGGGCTCATCCAACAGATCCAGCAAATGGGTGGAACTGCTGGCCCCTCCTCCACCACCACCATTAGACATGGCGTAGTTTGACCCTAATGAAACAGGAGATAAACAAAGTCATTCTAAGGCAGAGAAACAGAACTTGAATGTCACTTGACCTGCAAGGAGTCCAGCAGCAGCTTTAAGAGCACGGCCCCTTTAACCCCTGCCTCTGTAGTGTGGTCCGACCTATTTGTTTTCATTAAAGACTTCATTTAACTTGTTGAAGAATTTCCTTGCGAAAAAACTAGACAAAATGTACTTCCTGCCATAATTGCGGGTGTTTTGTTCATTCAAGCCCGAAAGGGAAGTTATTAAAAAACACATTCTCATGCAGTCTTCAGACAACATATGCATAACAACCCAGACAACTGTGGCATTGAACTGCTACCCACAGCCAGAGGCTATCTATACTACACGCATCAATGTAACCATTTCAAATTGCCCCAAATATCTCAAAGACCTTTGTATGAATAAAACTTCACATTCTTAAATTATGACAGAAAAAATGTATGTAAATGTAAATGTTAATTACATGGGATTTCAGAAGCTATCGCACTAGTCCATCAAATGCGGCCACCAATTTTCTGGTCATTTTGGCCAAAATGCAACCTCAGATTTGAATGTTGATGGAACTTTCACAATATCATATTTCACACTCATTGTTCTAAACTTAAAACTGAATAATACAACAACTCAATGTGACTAACGCCTATTAACAAAGTTTGCTGTAACTACATTGGAAACATGGTTCATGATTCGTTTAAATATCAGCCGATTTGAGTAGTCGTGTATTTCAACTGACATTCAACCGGCTCATGGCTCATCGTAACATCCCTTTAATAAACGTCTATGTCTTAGAAAAAAATCAATTCTTTCTTTCTCTCTCTTTTAACTTTAGCTTTAAGCCTCCTGGCTACATGGCCTTGTAAATGATCTGTAAAGTTTAGCGTTTTGACTACATGTTTTGTGCTCCACTGCTTGTTACATATAATATCTTATATACTATTATAAATAAATATTGTATCAAATAATAGCTGAACGGTTGGAAGACCAGTAAAAAACAATCTAATGCAATTTTCTGGAAGTAAATCTGATCTCTCTTTTCAGAGGTGTTGGCATTTAACTGTCATTTTTTGAGACACATATTAAACTGAAACTGAAGTTGTAACATTTAAACATTAACAATTGTTATATATGTTGAAATATTGTCATTACAAATAATATAACATTTACAGTTTTACAATTATGATTTACATAATGAGCTTTGTGCTTATGCGCAATCATCACACATCGACTGTAACGATTTTGAAAACTTTACGACAATTTCTGTCCTTGGCAATTGACTAGAAATGATTAAGATAAACAAACCTTTGCCAAAAATATATAAGGTGCAAATGAAAGCAGATAACTGGGTCATCTACTTGAGACTGAATGGTGGTTCTGTTCTGAGATCAGCTGTAACTAGCCCAAAAACTCATAATCAGTTAATCAGCTTTCCACACAGATCCTGTCAGTCACACATGAACTGCACACAGCATACTCATAATGGTTTACCATACAATCACATGCCAGAGAAACATTCATTTGTACACATTTTCCAATTTAAATATCACAAAAGAAATAACCATATTATGAGCATATTATCAAAGAAGGGTGTATATTTAATCTTCTCAAATCTGAGCTTCAGTCTACCCTCCGTACACAGGAGTGAAACATTCATTTAAGTATTCGAGAGAAAATGTAAAATGTCGACAGTTAGACATCACTACTGGTCATTATTTACTGGCAAAATGCTTGCAGACTGCATACTGAGATGGCCAGAATTATATTGGCAAGGAAAAGA
>CM065654.1:6851012-6871012 GCA_033220385.1 Triplophysa yarkandensis
TGAAATGTGATACCTCCGATTACCCATGCGTTCCAGGGAACAAAGGTTTGTGAGGTTGTACGCCACGCTTGTACCCAGATGCTAATAAATAATGAGCCTTCTATTGTGGGGTAGGCTAACTATTTGCCTTAATCCCATGCAAATGGAAACATGGAAGGGGGATTTTATAAATCAATTCTCTGTTGTTGAAAACAAATTTTTGTGTAAAATTTAAGCCTCCCACACTCTGATATAGAGACAGAAACACAAGAAGCTTTGTGTTCTACAGTTAGAAACCCAGTAGGAATTGTGGCATGTGGGCCATCATTATTGAGCAAATATTTCTAATGATGGAGAAACTTGCCTTTTCATAACGGTTACAGTTGACTTAATGCACCATGTTTATGAAAATAAAAAGTAAATGGACACAACTATGTTTATGTAATGCCGTGCTTGTTATAAATGACAACACCACTTTCTTTGCAACACATTTATTTGGGGTTGAAACATGCTGTCTTCGGGTCCTCGGAATGATTGGTTTGGGTGGATGTCAAGCAAAGAATCAGTTAACTTCAAAGGGTAACATCATAACCCATCATTGCATAATGGCAACCTAAAGGTCATGGGTATACCCCCCCGGAAACACGATTATTGATTTAAATAAATGCATGTCTTACAGGAACTGTAAGCATTAGAGAACAGCCTTTGTCAAATGCAGTCGTATTAATGTCAAAAAATATTTTATCAAAACCAAATTCATCATTTAAAAAATAATCACAACAGTGCCTCTCAGTGGCAAGACAAAAAGCACTTGAAAGAATGCTTAGTTGGTATTGCCCTATCCTCTATCTTTCATCAACAACAAAAAATCCAATGCATCGGTGAATGCCAATGATCTCACATAAGTTTGAAAACTTAAACGAATGTTTTAAGTTTGATGATGGTTTAACCGAAGAGCAATGGAAGAATGGATGAACGGTGGTCCAGCACAAAGTACATGCCTACCTGGAGATGCGTCCCCGTCAAGAAGATTGTCATCTTCTGTGGTGTGAAAGTCCATGATGACTCCGGCACCATCGAGAAGTTCTTCGTCACTGCTGGCACTGGTGATGCTGTTGTAGCTGTTTCTGCCGTAGCCTCTGTTGAACAACTGCTCAGACTCCATTTAGCAACACAACACCCTAAGAAAATAGCAACAAAAGTCAAGTGATCAACAAACACTTCTCTGTATTAGACAAAGATATCTTTTAAATAAATTTCCCCTAAAGCTATTGTTCATATATATAATAAATTTACCCACTCTCATTTCTCAGTGCACTATTTCTTTAAAATTCCCCCACATGTTGTGGTGATAATGTCTGGTCATATGATTATTGATATTAATAGTACTGGTACCTCAGATCACTACTGACCCCTGCTGTAGAGTGTCTCATAACAGCTTTCAAAAGAGAAAGCCACAGGCACTCTTTGCACTCTGTAATCAAGCAGCTAAACAAAGCATATCAGAGTACAATTTAAAGATCAAGGTCCAAGATTGCATTAACAAACTTTAATTCATTTCTTTTCCATGTGTTAACAGCACAGAGTTCCAAGATAAAGACAAGCTTGTTGTACAATTCAAAGAAATATCTTTATAACTAATCTTATTCCACAGTAATTATAAATTGGTTTCATAGATCGGTCCCATGACTTACAGCTGGAGTTTGTTGGAGCATTCCAGAGAAAAAATGTTTCCCTGCAGCTGTAATCGTCTCATGAAATGACAATTCATTCCAGCGACAGTTTCCCTTTAGTTTTCTGTTTGTAAATTCTCCATCTGGTCTCTTTTAGTGTTCATTCTTCCTTATTTCTCTTTTTAGTCTATTTCTGCTGTCCTATATCTGTTTATCTCAATGTTACACGAATAATGAGTCACTATCAAACTATCATACCACAGCTTACCACTGGCCTGAAATCAGTTATAATGCAAATAATTAACTATTTAATGACAGCATCCATGTTCAATGCAATGCCATAAAAATGGCAAAAAAAAGAAGAGTAACCCAAACAGCCCAAGCCATCCCAATTTAATTGATCACAAAAAACAAAATGGGTCCTGCGTGACAACCACTGTCAAAGTCTGTCGCAGATACAGAGTGTCAGACAGACACAGTGTTTAGATTTTGCAAGGCATACACACTACATATGAAGGTGGAATAGACAAAATTGTAACATGTCTCATCTTAAACAATGTCTTTGTTCTTTTTGACATAGAATTATTTAATGCATTACTTTACATACTTCAAAAAAAGTACACTATATTGCCAAAAGTTGCTCTTCCAACTAGACTGTGCATCAGTGCACAAAGCAAGGTCCATAAAGACATGGATGACAGAGTCTGATGTGGATGAACTTGACTGTCCTGCACAGAGTTCTGACCTCAACCCGATAGAACACCTTTGGGATGAATTAGAGCGGAGACTGAAAGTCAGACCTTCTCGTCCAACATCAGTGTGTGACCTCACAAATGCGCTTCTGGAAGAATGGTGAGAAACTCCCATAAACACACTCTTAAACCTTGTGGACAGCCTTCCCAGATAAGTTGAAGCTGTTATGAAGTGTGAACCGACATCATATTGAACCCTATGGATTAGACAAAGGATGTCTCTTAAGTTCATATGTTAGTCAATGCAAGTAAGGGAATACTTGTGGCAATAAAGTTTGTTTTCTGTTGTCATTTTACAAATTACAAAACTCAATTTAGTTCTTACTTCCACCAGCACAATAGTCTCTCTGTCAATGATATACTAACTGGGTTACGTAAAATTAAAGCCAGAAATTACATTTATTTGCTTCCATTAGAGTGTTTTGATGGTCAAAGTGAGGTCAGAGTTACAAGAAAATCAAGAATCAAATACAAATCACAGGCTAGGTAAAGACGAAATTCCATCAACTACTAAAAAAAAGGTCATGAAAGAAGAGGTGTGTTGGCCCGTCATGCTAGCGTAGATCTTGCCACGTTACTCTCTGACACGCCGCGCTTCTGACATCAGCAAAATAGCAACTGTGACAATTAGCTCACCATAGCAACCAATGCAGAAGTGTTGTCAGCAAAAATAAAGGTATGCAAGCAGATTGTAAACAGTGTAGCATCGGATGAATTTGCAAAAAAAGAGATTTGTTAAAAATACTTATCACAGTCAAGTTTCGATTGTTTACCATCACAGAGGATCTCAATATGACTAAATATAAACGTATTTAAATCCCAGATCGATATATCTGTAAACCACACAATTGTTAATCCCAGAATAATCCAAGCTTTCCATAACCACAGAAACCATATCCATGTACCAACTCTCCAAACTCTTCTGCTGAATAAATAAAATGTGTCTATGTCAGAAATCAGATGTAACCACGGCATTTTAAAACACAAAGCCACGAACACGATTTCACCATTTTAATCTCTTTCGCCTTCGGTGTAGTCGTGGACGATCACCTAGGTGATAGTTGCTCGGAGATGAATCAGCGTTTTCAGATCCACATAAAATGATGGCTTCTTACTAACACTCGTTTTCTCTGCTGAAGAAAACAGATACGTCAACGGTACAGAAACCATGACAGCCTACGGTTTGTCATGTGCCAGTGTGATGATTATTTAAAGTCGCCTTTCGTGAAACATTCCGTGTTCCAGAATGAATGCAAAACAGTTCGCTGCTAAGCCTACAAATACAGTCACGATCCGGTGGTCCGAGAGTTGGACTTGTAAGCAGAAGGTTGTGGGTTCGATCCAGGTGCCAGCAGACAATGACTATGAAGTGTACTTGAGCAAGACATCTTAGCCCTGTTTACTCTGTAGTGATAAATGGACATTGCATTTTACTGTAAGCCACTTTGGATAAAAGCGTCTGCCTAACCCATAAATGTAAACTTGGCAGACATCTATCGGACGTCTGCTGTCAGATGTCATGTAGACGTCTGGAAGACGTTTATGCTTTCCAATCGATGTACAACAGCTCTTTACACGCCGATGTTGTCCAGATCTTCAGGAGACGTCTTACAGACGTACCGCTGTCATCTGGACCATGATGTGATGTTCAAACCCCAATTCTGATTAAATGGAGAACTTGAATCCAACTGGGCCTCGGTGTTCATAGAAATAATAACAATGTGAATACATGACATGACTTTATATGAGGGATCTTTGGAGTTCTTGGATGGTTTTGGATCCTCACCTCATGGCAGATGTAAACATCCCACAGTGATGACGTAATACATGATGTAAATAAAGTAAATGATAGCAGACCTGACAGGGAGTTCAATAGCAGCACTGGCAGAGTTTATAAACACAAGCTTTGTTTTAAACAAACAAATATTGTTGTGAAATAAACATGTTTGTAGTTTCTGTGGCCAAACTGTGAACCATAAAAGTGATATCCGGCTTTGTGTTTATATTTAAATAAGCGCAGACGCTCGTGTAACCTGTTACGTCACAGCGTCAACTGAAGTGCAATTTGTCTGAATAAAAAACCCCAACATTAATAATTACATAATTACAGAAAATATGTATTTTAAACTACGAAAGTAATTTCAGGATATATAATTTAATAATTTAATATAATTTAAACGAAGCGTTAAGTGAGAAAGTGATATACGAGCACATTTGTGACAGACTTACCTCAGCGATGTGTCGACACAACCTCTGAACACACAATTCATCCCTTTAACACAAACATGGCATAAACATGCTTCTTTTCCCAGGAATTGTTTATCAATCCGCTCCGTTGCGGCTTTTTTGGCCCATTCCTGTGTGGATGACGTCCACTTCCGGTGTCTCCCCCCCCCCTCGGAGAGATGCTTCGAAATGTTCAGAAATTTTAATTTTTGTAGAAAAAATTCTACTAGTCGTGTATCTATAGATTCATAACAGAATGTACAATAATATCGTAATAATAAATCAAATAAATATTAAAAAAATATATTCATAATAATTCATTCGTTTATCATTATTATTTGATATTTTATCATTTAATGTACATTTAATAATCATTTACCTCATTTGTACACTTAATAAAAGTGTTTCTAATTAAAAATGAATCAATATAAATTATTAGAGAAGGGCAAACACAATTTGAATTGATTTTAAAGTTGTGCTGACTCGTCATCCGCAGTAAATACAACATATGTGTGCGACACATTAAATGTTTTAGATGAATTTTTATATGTTTAGTCCAAGCCGGAGTAATACTCCTTCTCTCTCCGATGCTTTTGTACTGGCATGTCTCTCCTGATGTCCTGTAACCCTTGCAGGTCAATCTGGACCATAGCCAGGCCTTCATCTGAACCGCCACAATCCCCGAGCACCACACCCCACGGGTCGACGGCCAGAGCATGTCCGTAAGAGGTTCTTTTGGCGTGATGAGCTCCCACCTGTGCCGCGGCGATGACGAAACATTGCGTTTCGATCGCTCTCGCTCTGAGAAGCACCTGGAAAGAAATAACAGAAACTCTGGAACACAGTGATGCCACTGGAGAAAACGTCTCTGGTTTGAAAATATATGGAAGCACCATTTAGTTCAAAGGTCATCCGTTGAACGGTGCATCTCCCCGCTTATTGTACCATTTTAACTCGGATTAGATATTTGATCGCTTTACTAGTCCGGCTTGTAAATGAGTGACGGGACATAAGGCCAAGTATGGTGACTCATACACAGAATTCGTGCTTTGCTTTTTAACGGATCCTCACTGCACACACACGGTAGTGAACACACATCCATCTTGAACACACACCCGGAGCAGCGGGTAGACATTGATGCTGCGGCGCCTGGGGAGCAGTTTGGGGTTCGGTGTGCTCAAGGGTACCTAAGCCGTGGTATTGGCGGCCTTGAACCCAAAACCCTAGGGTAAGGAGTCAAACTCTCTAACTAGGCCATGACGTCCCTCTAAAAAGATGGCCCATTGAACTTGATCAATTCATGTTTACAACCCATTCATAAATAGACAGAATTTGGGAAATCATTCCATTGTTACTGAAAACATTAACATCAGACTTTGTGAATTCATGATGGCCTTATGTTTGCACTCACCTCCCAGTGGGCAGTTCCTGTAGCCACAGTGAAAGCTGAAGGGTATGTAAGGATCTCCGCACCCTGTCTCTGAAGAGCTGATGACAGCTCAGGAAAGCGGAGATCATAGCAGACACCAAGGCCAACCTGGCATAATTAAAAAATTATAGTAATAGCAGAATATTAACATTAAAACAGCATATCAAAACTAAAGACAACATTACTGCCTGTTGTTGCACTATGACAGTTCAGATGCACCTTTCCAATGGGCGTTTGGACGGGAGGGAGTAGCTGGGGTCCGGGAATAGTGAAAGCGCTCTCTTTAAGGGACACACCTTTACTTGTTAACTCCACATCGAATAGGTGTCCTTTCCTGTACACGGATACAATCTCACCTAAGGTCAGGAAAACACATTTTATTTTCAAACCCAGCTTACCCACATAAATGCATTTGATTTCTGCTGTATGCTTCCTCCATAGGGATCAGATTTGACTTTTTTAGTAATGTTACAGATCTTGCTTTTCTTATATTTATTTTTACAGCAGTTGTGTTATGATTGTTATGTAACAATTGATTTAACAGCGTACAAAATGATTATAAAAAGGTATTCATTATACAGTGAAAATGTCCTCATTTGTGATCGGTTCATAAGATCGGCAAAGTTTAGGGTGTACCATAAAATTTGATTAGAAGCCGATACCGAACCCCGGCTGATTGATCGGTGTATCTCTAGTTTAGAAAGCAGAAATGTTGAAAAAGTACCTTGTCCATTTATGATAATATGGCTGTTATAAATCCGTTGGTCGTTCTTCCAGTCGTGACCTCTTTCATGGAATCCACCCAGAGACAACCAGACATCCAGCTGTCTGAGACACATAAAACTCTTACACTCTTACCTAAAAGGAATTTCTGATAATGTACTGCATTCTATTTAAAGAAACAGTTCGCCCCTTTATAAATGTCTAGTTATGTTTGTTACAAATCAGTTTGTTTCACAGCAAACGTACCTGGCCAGGTGAGAGTAGCGTGTGATGATGTCACCATCTAGGCTCTCTGAAAGCTGTAGGGTCTCCTCTCGGCTTGAGCCAATATAATCAAAACCTTCAGGTAGAAAGACCATACTTGCTCCACCTTCTTTGGCCTGTTCTACCAATCGCTTGCATGCTTTAAAATTAGCTTCCTTGTCAGGGGTGGAAGTCGTTTGACAAACTCCTGCTACTGGAAGTGAAGACAACATCCTGATAAAATAAAAAGGTATTACAGTAAAGAATATTTAGTGATGTGAAGTTAATTATGAAAGCCTTCATTTATGATAAATTACAGAAGAGCTTTGTGCGGAGCAATAGATTTATATTTACAAGGAATAAATAAATTCAGTTTATTATAGATGAATATAATTAGTATTAGTAGTAACCTCACATCTTCACTGATTATCAACGCCTAATTCTATTGAATGGCAAAGCAAACATATAGAAATTTACTGGTGTGTTAAAACCATTAACACCCCTTGACACATGTAATATAACTATTTAATAAGATAAAAAAGGTATGTCTATTAATTATCATATGCTACCTTATCTTTATTAACACTTTGCATAGAAATGCATAGATTTTCTGTTAAAAATGTATTTCTCAGCTCAGTTTATATACTTTCCATGGAGTTTTACTGAGACCATAGTCTCTATATTTTATATTACATGGTTTAATAAAAGTATTTTCATAAATATGTCAGATTTGTGCAAGCAGTTGTTCTATGTTGTCATATAGTTGTCACAATGCTGTTATTTTTGATGCAATTCCAAGTAAAGTTGTTTATTAATTACATTATATAACACATGTTATGACCACTGACCAACAAATGTTGACTTTGGATATGATATTAAATAAAAATTTAGTAATATATACATCAGAAATTTCTTTAAAAAGATTTATATACCAAGCTCAACAGTCTTTTGGTCATCTAAATAAAAAAACATTCAATAGAAGAAAGTACGTCCAATGACAAAACGTTTCTCATAAGGAATAAAGTGAAAGAAGTTTCTTTGAAAAGATTGCACAGACTTCATTTGAACTATTAGAATTGGAAATGAAATGCTCCGATATTATTTTGTAGTATTGTTAAATCCTCTTTTCTTTTGATGTGCTTACTCAAAACTTTTTCATTTTTTATAGAATTATTTAACAAACATACATTACAAAAAGGAATGTGTGATGTCATATTTGTTTTTTGAAAAAACTACAAGTACAACAGCTTCATGGAAAAATGGCCTAAAGCAGAGTTATATTCTTAACATTATATTAAAGAAATCAAACAATATGGCAACACTTTAATTGTATTAAAAATAGAAAAGCTGTTAAAAAATATATGAAGCACTATTTCCCTGTAATTTATTTATTTATTTATTTTTTACTCTCTTTCCTTATTGTTTGTATACCCATGTTATTGTTGTGAGATGTACATGATTGTAATAATATGCATAATAAAAAAGAACAAAATATAAATATGATGTTTAATGCAAAACAACATGAAACAGGACATAATGTTAAAGACATTACCTGATCTGTCTCTGCAGAGACCGGAAGTTCAAATAGAAGACACTTGCTGATAGATGTTTAAATACAGAACACAGCAACATTGGCAACTTTATAACAGCTGATCACAGATTGTACTTCGAGCCTGCTGACATGTTGCGTAATAATGTCTCTCACAAAAGGTTTTTAAATAAATATGAAAAAGTTTTATTTTCTTTTGTTTTCCGATTAAATGAGAAACACAAATAAAAAAAAATAAATCTAAAAATGTAAAACGTTAAGTGGGCGGTGCTTACCAACCCGGATGTCGTCTCTGATTGGTGCGATGGGTTCGGCTATCCCGCTGTGACGTTTCCAGGCGGCGGTGCCCTAACGCCACTGCCTGTATAAAAGCGTGCATAACACACAACTGCGCGTGATAATTCTCGCGTATCATCAATTTAACATATGAGTGTTAAATGCGCATGTAACGTTAACTTTAATAAAGAAAAAAAATATTTTCAAACAGGCATGTTCGCAGACAGCCGCAGGAGTGACGTGTTGAGGCCCTGAGGAGAACGGCACTGTGCGGTTCATGATGGCGGCGAGCAGCAGCAACAACACGAGCGCTAAAAGCAGTGGCGGAAAGCAGCCCACGCCCTCCGCCGAGCAGGTAACGCGACACAAAGCTTCATAAAGTCACACACGAACACCTCGCGTGGGTTGGGGAAGGTTAATCTCATCTTAAAGTGACAGACAACCAAATAGCACAGAACTGCACGCGTCTGACCGGCCCCAGGACTGCTGAAAGCATGCATATCAGACGCATAAACGACACTACAGTGCAACTTCCGGTGTTGCACGTGGGCATAAATGTATAAACCTGAACAAATCGTGTTGGTCTAGTGCAGGATTGTGAGGCTCCACTCATAAGGACCAATCACAGCCCAGCGGTGTCTATATAAGGGTCGTGTATCATGTGCATGTGTGACACTATTCCTGCCATACAACATATATGGGGTGAGGAAGGACTGGGGGTTAGGAGGGACTGGGGGTCAGGAGGGACTGGGGTCAGGAAGGACTGGGGTCAGGAAGGACTGGGGGATCAGGAAGGACTGGGTCAGGAAGGACTGGGGGTCAGGAAGGACTGGGGGTCAGGAGGGACTGGGGTCAGGAAGGACTGGGGTCAGGAAGGACTGGGGGTCAGGAGGGACTGGGGTCAGGAAGGACTGGGTCAGGAAGGACTGGGTCAGAAAGGACTGGGGGTCAGGAAGGACTGGGTCAGAAAGGACTGGGGGTCAGGAGGGACTGGGGTCAGGAAAGACTGGGGGATCAGGAAGGACTGGGGTCAGGAAGGACTGGGTCAGGAAGGACTTGGGTCAGGAAAGACTGGGGTCAGGAAGGACTGGGTCAGGAAGGACTTGGGTCAGGAAGGACTGGGGTCAGGAAGGACTGGGGTCAGGAAGGACTGGGGGTCAGGAAGGACTGGGGGTCAGGAAGGACTGGGGGTCAGGAGGGACTGGGGTCAGGAGGGACTGGGGTCAGGAAGGACTGGGGTCAGGAAGGACTGGGGGTCAGGAGGGACTGGGGTCAGGAAGGACTGGGTCAGAAAGGACTGGGGGTCAGGAAGGACTGGGTCAGAAAGGACTGGGGGTCAGGAGGGACTGGGGTCAGGAAAGACTGGGGGATCAGGAAGGACTGGGGTCAGGAAGGACTGGGTCAGGAAGGACTTGGGTCAGGAAAGACTGGGGTCAGGAGGGACTGGGGTCAGGATGGACTGGGTCAGGATGGACTGGGGTCAGGAAGGACTGGGTCAGAAAGGACTGGGGGTCAGGAAGGACTGGGGTCAGGAAGGACTGGGGGTCAGGAAGGACTGGGGTCAGAAAAGACTGGGGTCAGGAAGGACTGGGGTCAGGAAGGACTGGGTCAGAAAGGACTGGGGGTCAGGAAAGACTGGGGGATCAGGAAGGACTGGGGTCAGGAAGGACTGGGTCAGGAAGGACTGGGTCAGGAAGGACTGGGGGTCAGGAAGGACTTGGGTCAGGAAAGACTGGGGTCAGGATGGACTGGGGCAGAAAGGACTAGGGTCAGGAGGGACTGGGGTCAGGAGGGACTGGGGTCAGGAAGGACTGGGGGTCAGGAAAGACTGGGGTCAGGAAGGACTGGGGGTCAGACAGTACTGGGGTCAGGAAAAACTGGGGGTCAACAAGGACTGGGGTCAGGAGGGACTGGGGGTTAGGAAAGACTGGGGGTCAGGAGGGACTGGGGGTCAGGAAGGACTGGGGGTCAGGGTGGCATTCTTTTACTGATGCTGATTGGTGATTTGTTGATATAGTCTCATTTTAATACAACAATGTTGGATGAATACAGGAATGCACATGTGTTGATTTTCTTTCCTCTTTTCCTAATCAATGCCATTGTTTGTGTTTAGGTGGTGGCCAATTTCCAGAGGATGCGCCAGGAACAGCGCAGTATGGCCTCCAAGGCCGCAGAGTTCGAGATGGAGATTAATGAACACAGGTTTGTTTTCTCTCGGATGGTCTACATATGATAAACTCAATATGTGTGCATGTGTCCTTTACGACATGATGTGTTTCGTTTCAGGACCGTTATGAGATCTTAAGGATGCTTCAGAGTATTTATGCTCTGTCGGATGTAGTGCTCCTGTAGTGCTTATTGTCCCTTAGATGTTTGATGTTTTTTATTTGTGTTGTTGTAACTAAGGTTGGGGTTCCTTATTTGTTTCTTTTGAGGTGATATGAACACTCTTAGAATGGAATTGTAACTGGTCAAGTGAACCAACTGTTCATATAATGCAAAACCCTTGTTGATGGTGTTTAAACATCAAAGAGAGGTCGGTCTATGAACACGTTTTCTATTTTAAAAGGTAAATAAATCTGCCTTAAAAAAAGTGACACCAATTTTGGGAGACAACAAACTTCTTTAGATTTGTGTTCATTTAAATGCACAAATCAGAGTCAAAAATATCCAACAACTGGCCAAGGGATAGCTCTTTGTAGAACAATAAATAATTACTGTACTTTAATATTCATGTATCCAGTTATGAGCAACATATCAGAGTCAGAGAGTTTTTATTGTCGATATTCTTCACATGCTCCAGACATGCAAAGCAATTGAAATTACGCTTCCCTCTATCCAACGGTGAAGTTAAGACATTTGGTTAAACTAGACAAGAATTGAAGACTAAACATATATAAAGAGCAATATAGAATTTTTGTGCAGTAGCATCCATATAGCGTTATGGATGTGAAAATCCTGAAAATAGTCCCTGGACTTGACAATGAAAGATCATGTACTTAAAATAAAAAACAAAATAATGCTTTTAAAACTTAATAGAGACCTCACATGGGTATTTGAACAACCGAATGTTGACATCTGTACTACAAGATTACTAAAAACCTTTTGATATTTTCGTGTTAAGCTTGACATTTCCACAGATTGCCCGTTTGAAATATCAAAAGAAAATGAACAGAGGTGACACGCATTAGATCGTTGTTTCTGTTCTAAATGGATAACCTTTCTTCTTTGCAGTCTTGTGATTGACACACTAAAGGAAGTAGATCCCACACGGAAGTGTTTTCGTTTAGTCGGAGGTGTGCTTGTCGAGAGAACTGTCAAAGAAGTTCTGCCGGCATTAGAAAACAATAAAGAACAGGTACGTTTCCACTGTTAGATTCACGAATGTTGAATGTATTTTTTCATTTGTGGTTTATGTGTTCAAATACCTGTTTGTGGCCACGATGTGTGACATATTTTGTCTTTTTATCTTTTTAGATTTTGATGATTGTGGAGTCCCTTAACACACAGATGCAGACAAAAGGGCGTGAGCTGACAGAATATCGTGAGCGTTACAATATCCGATTAGTTGGCGAGGACGACAAAGCAAGCAAAGCCGATGCCAGTCAAGCCAAAGAAAGTGAGGGAGGAGGGTCTAAAGGTGGCGCTGGAGTCCTTGTCTCTTAGTGGATGTGGTCTTAACTAACTGGTTAGGAATTGTGCTTGTCAGCACTTTGAAAGACTAGGAGGCCATGTTTTGACTTTGTCTTAGATATGGCAGTCATGAAACATGCAAAGATAGTGAAAGTCTTCATTTCAGGAAAATTGACAACATTGTATATTCTGTATTCTATCAGTAACTGAGTATAATCCACAACACACACAAACGTAAGCAGGCTGAACATTTATGCCATTTTGTAAGCAAGTTAATCATATCATTTTTTGCTTTGATTAAAAGCAACGTTGCTGTTTTATTTGCACTTTTATTTAGTTACTGCAACTTAATAGTCAACAACATGTTCAGAATACCGATGTGCCATGTTTAAATACATTGCACAATCACCTGAATTATAATATTTTTTGTAAAGTCTTTTTTTTGAAGGTTGACTTTCACTTTCTTCTGATGTTAAGAAATAACATTCTGCTGTTGGTAAAGTTCTTGACTAATAAAACCATAAGGACCACTGACTGACCTATGCCAGGACTGTTGAACATGACCCTTCTCAGTTTTTTACGTCATGATTGTACTCCTGTGGATGAAACCTTTTTATGTTTTTGTGGTTGTTCTGTTTACTGGATTAAAATACAAAATCAAGCAAGAACTTGTTTAATTTCGAGTAAGTGATAAAACTCACACAAATCATTATTAGACATCAAAAATCTCTAGGATATATTAATTTCATATGTATTAAAATGTGAACTGTTTTAAATAAGAAGTCATTAAAGGATGTTTGAGGAAACGGGAAGGCTTGAATGGCCGCATGGCAAAACATTTTATATGAAGGATTTTCTTCTTGATTCTGGTAAATATCTCAAAGTTCTTAAGACACATACACTTGATCAGGATAAAATTAGATTTAGTTTTTCGAGTTTTAGGAAAGAAAATATAAGAATTAAGTATAACAAGCGAAATAAACTATCAATAGGTAGAGTCATTTTAATTTAAAGTACTTAAGAAAAACTTTCGGATCCCAATGGCAGATTATTTTGCTCGTTTACATAAATGTACTTAATGTTTATACTTTCTTTCCCCAAACAAGAATACAATAGATCAATGTCCTTGTATATTTGTTTTAGAATTTCTGTATATTATATTAAAATTCAATTCAATTCACTTTTATTGTCACATCACCACGGCACGTGTGCCCTGGTGAGTGAAATTCTTAGGAGCTTGCTCCAAAAACAGCGCAGTACATGTAACATATAACATGTAACATATAGTGCAGACATAAGACAGTGTGCAATATGCACATACATATAGTCAGTACATACAGTGTACTATAGACAACACAGTCGAAACATTCAACATACATACATTTAGCACGAGAAAAACATTAAACACTAAACACAGAGTGTGCACGTTCTGCATAATGTAAACAATGTAACAATGTAAACAAGTTGTGCATGGATGAGGTAGGCTGTTGTTTAAAGTGCAGTGTGTAAATATTGTCCAGTGTTAAACTTGCCGTTAAAGTGCAGTGTGTGACATATTGTGTGTTATCTAAATAAGACAACATGCTTATTTAGATGTTCATTTAAGCGGTGCATCGTCCCAGACTACACCCATCTATATTACTTTCTAAACTTAACGATAAAGTTATGAGTCTCCGAATGCTTTATAGTAAAAAGGCCTTTCAAAGCCACACATCACTGAACTCACTTTTACAAAAAACAATAAAAAATAATAAAAATACGGTCCGGTTTTGACAGCGATATGCTACAGATTAAACAACACAGATGATGGTTTTGAAAAACGTACAAACACCATTAAAAAGTGTTTTTCAAACAACAGTTGTCATTTCTATAGAACTCACAAATGAAAATTCTCGACGAGGATGGGATTCGAACCCACGCGTGCAGAGCACAATGGATTAGCAGTCCATCGCCTTAACCACTCGGCCACCTCGTCGCGGTGACGTAATGGAACTCAGAGTACTTACTCCATCAGATGAAGGATTTCATTCTAGCTTTTAAACGACTATAGATCCTATCCGCTTGTAAATAATCTGATCCATACATTATACATACCAGAAACAATCACTGGCGCCAGTGATGCGGCACTGCTCGTGATTTATTAGAGCAAATATTACAGTGTTTACGGTAACACGCTGAAACACACATGGTATAAAAGCACGCGCCGCCATGCTCGGTGTTCTGCTCTCCAGCAGCGCTTCTCTCTTCCTTCCCTGCCCTGGAAACTCTTCTCTCTTCTGCACAACATGGCACCCAGTTCCTGCACGGTTCTTCTTCATAAATAGATGTGAAGCTCAGCTTTTGTCTGCATGCATGAGGGCCACAAACCTATTGTTACATTGTGCCACCCTGGCTACCATTTGGTGACACATTCTTTCAGTTTCATATGCATTAACTAGACATCATGATGCATTTCTCCAAAAAATGTTCCGTGTTTAAGGTGGTGCTGAGCGCCCTTCTTGTTGTGGCGCTGCTTCAGCTTTTTTATCTCTCTTTCCTCTCGAAATTCCACGGCAAGCAGCAGCGCTACAAGTATTCCGAGCTCTTCGGCTCCAAAAAGACCTCGCAAGGAGAGAAGAACCCCAGACGAGAACATTTCCGATACTCTTTATCCACAGGTGGCATCTTCGACGGAAGCGGGCAATACCGCGTCTATAAGAACCTCATCAAGAGCGACTTTTCGACGAATCAGAAGCCGGGAGAACCAAGGTCGCACCATTTGGCTTTGGCCACTCATACGACGATCAATAACCTTCATCATCTACACTCCCTGCTGGAGCGCTGGAAGAATCCTCTGTCGGTGGCTATATTCGCCAGCAACCGGGATGTTAAGTTTGCCACGGCTTTCATCTATGCCCTTAGCAATTTCTGCCCTCAGATCCAAGCTCTGGTGGACTTTCATCTGGTCTGTCACTCCGGAGAGACGGCCAGCTTTCCGGAGCAGGACAGAGAGCATTTCGCCGGCCTCGATGAGAAAGGGTGTCCCGGCGTCTTCGCAAAGCTCGAATCCCACCGAGACAAGTATAAGAACTACGCCATCGGCGCCAACGTCTCCTACCCCAACAATCTCCTCCGCAACGTGGCCCGCGGCGGCACGGACGCCGCCTACGTCTTGGTCATTGACATTGACATGATCCCCAGCGCAAATTTGCACCACCAGTTTGTGACCATGCTGATGAGACGAGAACCGGACGCCGACGAAGTCCTCGTGCTTCCTGCTTTCGAAATAAGGCACACTCGCAAGATGCCCGCAACAAAGCCGGAGCTGGTGCAGCTCTATCAGGTCGGCGAGGTGCGGCCGTTCTACGATGAGCTTTGCCCTCGTTGCCAGGCTCCCACTAACTACTCCCAATGGATCAACCTGGCCAGCAAAAGCTCTGGACCTCTGGAGGTGGCGTACACCATAAACTGGGCGGACCCGTGGGAGCCGTTCTACATTGGAGCTCAATCTGTCCCTCTCTACGATGAGAACTTCAGGCAGTATGGCTTCAACCGCATCAGCCAGGTAGGTGTGTGGGGACGCACTCCGGGCCTACTAAGGAACTGAGCATTTTTCAAGCCTAAAGTGGGCAGAGTAGACAGTAGACGTCTTGGCAGCGTCACCACGCACCACTCCTGGAGAATTGATAATGGCCAAAGAAGAGGGACGTGGGTGGAGTTGAGGTACCTGGTTGCATGCTGACCTGGCTAGCTGTGATCAAGTGAGCAGCGTTCAAGCAAGCAACCTATTTCTGATATGATTGTTGTTATTTGAATTAACAACAAAACTTGCATAGCATCGCCCTCAAACGTCATACTAATGCCTGCGTGCCCTCGCTGCCCCCTACTGCTGATTGGCTGCAACTTCGTTTTGTCACTCTGCCGACTCGGTTTTCGAAATCGTTCTCAGCAGTCCGTTACCATTCACAGTTGACAAAACGAATCCTGAAAACATATCGGCTATATAAAATCTGTAAAGTGTCATTTTTATTCGAGGGGTCTATAGGATAGAACTTCCTTTTGGTGCTTGTTTCACCAGCCAGAATATAAATTAGGACAAAACGGAAGAAAACACTGTTTTATCAACGGAAAGATTAACTCTTCATGATTAATTATAATGTCATTTTTGGAATATACACGCCAACCTGTTATTAACTTATTCCCGATATTTTTCCACTTTAGGCTTGTGAACTTCACATAGCCGGCTACAGATTCTCCGTGGTGAGCAATGCCTTCGTAGTGCACAAAGGGTTTAAGGTCCAGGGTGAGTTCCACAGCAGAAAAGATGAGGAGAACCGTAAAAACCGCCTCCTCTTCCGCAGTTTTAAAGAGAATCTAAAGGCCAAGTATCCGCAGTCACCACGCCGCTGCTGAGAAGACCCAGAGATGTCAACCTTGCAATCCAACTGTAATCACTAAACTTCCAGGAGACCTGCTGAAAACTACAAACACAACTTGTTGCTACAAATTTCTATTCATTATAAGTTGTGTAAAATAACACTGGCACAACTGGACTGGTTTTAGATTTGCTTGTATTCTATATACAATATAACACGAGCCATCGGGCTATTTACTTGTACTGAAACAATTATTTTGGTCGTTTTGCAGTTTGAAAACATTTTATTACAAAGATTTGTGTGTTTATATTGGTTCTGAGAGCAGCAGATTAAGTTGTGTTAATTTATTTATATTTATGTTTAATAACTCTCTGAATGTTATTGGGTTTATTTCTCTTGGTCCATTTTTATTTAATATGAAGACATTACATTTCATGTACTTCGCAAATTGCAGAACTGAGCAGTTGTTGATGTGGTTGATGTTTTTACATTTGAGATATCTTTGCACATAAAGATACGCAGTTATTCACAACGTCGATAGGCCAGTTTTACGCTAATAATGTATCCGAAGATGAATGACAGACTAGGGACGTATGGGTTAAAGTTATGAAATAAATGCAGAAATTTGCTGGTTGACTATCACCATGTTGTCAAAAGCAATACAGTGTGTCGCGGATATTTACATGAACTGTAAGGGATTTAACACTAAAATACATTGGTTTGTTGGTTAAATTAAAACGGAATATTTATTTTTCTGCTGTGGAAATGAAAAGTGTTTGTGAAATGTCGGACTGAGATTAAATGAGTGCATTTGTTTCCGTTAGTTTCCATGAACAGTATGACTTTGCCGTTTTTGGTTGTTTCTTTATTCATATGTTTACCTAGTGTTGTGTTCTAATAATGTAAGCATGAATGTGATATTTGAACACTGGACACTGGAACTTTAGTGCTACTACAGAAAAAGTATTTTATAAAACATTGTAATGTAGTATGTCATCAAAACACTAAAACAGTTGAAGCTTAACTGGAAAAGAAACATTTTTATAATGATTGAAATTGACATGTTCCGTCACATGTCTTGTTACATAAGTATACTGTTTCTTCAGAATCTTTTAAGATGTCTTTTTCTGTTTCCAATAGAACAAGTTGAAATTGAATAAAACACAGACTACATTACATTCGGGTTAATAAATGTGCACTTTTATTTTATTAAATTTGTTCCCGTCATTTTTAAAAAGAACTATCAATGCCAAAAGATGAAAAACTAATAGTATTCTTTACATTCTGTTTATTGTGTTGGATGACAGAGGCTTAAGTCTGTAAATTCACATCTTCAGAAAAAAACAATCAATGATTTTGGTTTCTCTAAAAGTTCTATTTAAGTAAACTTTTTTTCTGTAAATATATTTTTCTGGAGCTGTATGATCTTGCAGGTGGTTTTGCAGCCATGGACCAGTAAGTGGCACTGGTGCAAGAGAGAAACTCCTCAAAAGCCAGATATGTTTCAGGATGGGAGTTCTGCTTACTGCAAATGTAGTTTAAATACGTTCAAATAATTTTCTTTGAACTATTGGTGTAGTTTGATGAGTTGAAGACAGTGTTATTTGGGAGTAATTATCCACAAATATATTTGAAACTCAATTTGAAATGTTTTTTTTTTCCATTTACAATCCTTTGTTTTATTTCTATTGCCTTTATTGGACAGGACAGTAGGCCGAGACAGGAAACTATAGTGTGAAACGAGGAGAATGGCAAGCTTTGCGTTGGACTGGATTCTAAAAACGATATCCTTATTTAAGGGTGTTGTTGGTATAAAGAAACATTTCATAGTGTTCTTTGCTCGTTTGTTTTTTAGATTAAGATATTTTTTCTTTTTTTAAGCTTTGGTTTACTATAAAATTTGAGTCTTTGTTGAGCTCTGTTAACTTAAAAACTTCATTTGTCTCTAACAAGATGATATTTTGTCATATGTGTTAAATAGAAATAGAAAAATATGTCTATTATGCTAAACATAACTTCATTATGTGTACCCAATATGCTTACTTTGTATGTTAATAGTATGTTAAACAGATTTTTTCAGTGTGTGCACATTGGCGCCACATGTCAGAACTCTCAGCTCCAACTTATCTACCTATTTAAAAAATTCAGACAAGACATACCTTTATTAAATACCTTTTTATAACTAGAACTATGAAAAATATTTAATTGTATATATTTCATTTGTAGGTTAATCACCTAGGATTTAAAAAATTCAAACAGTGAACCTCCTTCTCTTCTGGTCACTTTACAATACATTTACTTTTACATGCATTTAAAAAATTGCATTGTATAAAATAATAAAATACACTTTTAAATTGACTTTAACAGTGCAAACATTCTTGAAATTCTGTTGACCCGGCATAAAATAACTATTTGGTCATTTTTCCTATCCATGTTCAATGAAAATCTCTGTACCCTTCAAACTGAACTTGTATAAATTATTTTGAATGGCATTAATATGGTGAAATACTTCATAAATTATACTTGTCATTCCACTTACTGTCATGAAATGCAATAGAACAAAACTGCATTTCAAGGTCAAGTACAGGATAGACAGATGTATGTCTCACAAACTGTGTTCACACTGATGAAGTTGTGTTTTACATTCAGTGAGCTGGAATAGAAATAAAATCAAATATAAATACAAAGTCTATACTGTTCAAATTCTGATTAAGGACTCGGTACCCATGGACTCAAGTGTCGGCCAAAGTTTTGGGACATTTACTCTCCTGTGCATTCATATTTATTCACAAGTAAGTTATAACTAAAAATTTAAATAAATAACTCTTTTTAGTTTTAATCTAAATTTTAATATTTAGTTTAGTCAACTTTTCAAACTTTCTTGTCATCAAGAAGCTTTGAAAGGTCTCAACATGAGATTCCTTAAAGAATTTGAACAGAATAATCCCTCGCAGTCATAATTTTAAAAACATTAAAACAATTAAACTTATGTTATTACTAAATGGGCGTAAATATTTGTTTTATATCCTGCACGTCTTTGTATTGTATATTCAAAACATTCTCTAATATAATGCAGATCTTTTGATGCCAATTGATTTTGTCCAACAAAAATATAAAAAACATCTTATCACAATAAAGAGTGCAAACAACGATGTAAAGCCC
>CM065654.1:6873512-6976012 GCA_033220385.1 Triplophysa yarkandensis
TTTCCCAAAACTTTTGACCACTGAATTTCCTCAAAACCGTACATGTATATGAATGTATAGTAGCTATACAATAATATAGGTATGGGCCTGTAACATTGTAGTTTATATCTGTCTATCCTGTATGTATATCTCTTTACATATAAAATATAGAGACAGGTGGAGCCAGATAGATGAGGTGAAAGACTGATATTATAAGAATAAAACCTCTCTCACAGTTCAGCCGTGTTAGAAAACAAACATCAACACAACATTAACCGCCTCAACTAATCAAACCAGGCCTTAAAAGCTCACCCAGGTTTGAGCAAGGTTACCTGACAGTCTACACATGGATCTCAGTAGGGCAGTAAGACATGTGTCATTGGATGCTTTGGCTGCTTGGGTTTTAAACCGATCCTGCTAATACGCTGATCATGTGTAGGGCAGCTCTAATGAAAGATGACACTAAAACAGCAGAAGCGACACAAGAGAAGAGTCAAGCAGTCTTACGGACTTGGGTTCATGGGATTTCAAACACAGATGGACACCCAGGTGTGTCATCGCACAATGACGCAACGCATGAATGTAAACCGTACGGTCGAGCTTGAATAGATTCAGTTTGGAATTATGACAATTCACTTGTGCTCATGATTGACAGTTTGTGGATCAATCGATACACTAATTCCTCCTTTGGGGTGTTGAATTAAGCACATAGCAAAACAATAGATATGATATTATGACCCCTTAAGTCCTATGGACTTTCTGGATTATTTCCAACCTTATAAAGCATATCTGAAATCCTATAAGCTTTATGATATCTCTCTGTGTCGGAACATCGGTTGCATTATCAAATCATACAGAATTCAATGACAGAGATGAGAGTTCAATGTATTTTTATAAATACATTACTGGTCAAATGTTTTGGGACACTCACCTTTCTTTAGTTCAAAATTTGCAGATTTTTTTTCAATTTGCAGAAATGTATCAATTTCAAAAACCTTTTCGTAAAATGTTATGTAATATTTTGTCAACACTATTATTGTCTATGAAACACATCTCAGAGGTTATTCGCCTTATGATTAAACGCCTTAGACATCATATCAAACCTTTTTTTAATATATTTGTCTATGGATGACAACTAATAATTTTCAAAAAAGTTTTAATAACAACATGGGATTCTGATTTATTTGAATATATTTTTTTAAGAAATTACTTTTTAATTAATTTCTATCTAATATTAAAGGTCTAGTAATTGAATAAACACATAAATGTGACCAAATACGTTAACAATCAAAGTACTTCATCTCAAATTCTGTGCGGTAAATTATAGAAATTAATCATGTTCTTATTTTTGTTTTATTATTATAATTTGTAATTTTTTGACAGACAAACCCGCACAAACGCATTACACTTATGACAGGACAATAATCAACAGTTAATCATATAGTTTTTAACACTTAAATGGTTGAGGCAATCGGTTTCCAAGTTAACTTAACTTGTAATGTTTTACAGTGTTTAAGCATAAACAAATTGTGCCTTTCGAATTGTTTTATATTCTTGATGCCAAAGCAATACAGAATGCAAACAGTATGCCTTCATTTTTCTTCTATTCTTGGCCCATCGGTCTGAGACGGACGGGTTGTTGTGGGCGGGGCTTGAGAAGCAGATCGGGATAGGTGGCGGAAGTCACAGAGGCAGGCATTAATGAGTATTAAAGTATTAGGTGAGAATAAGCCTCTGGGCTAAGCCCTTTAGAATTCCTAAACAACTCCAGTAACACCTGTTATATCACGGAATCACCTAAGATTGAAATGATTTTTCCCTAAGCCCAAATAAGCCCTGAAACCCATAACATCTGCTATGGTTTCGTCAGATATCACTCTAGAGGTCAAGAGAGACGCACCACAACTAAATATTGTCATATCAAAGGATATACATACACATATCATAAACATCCTAGGATGCCTTGAGGTGAGGATTTGGATTTTTGGGTGAACCATACCAAAAGTCTTTAATTTTAGTGTTCATCGCGCTCTTCGTCTAGCAGAGTTTGATCTAACTTTAATACCTCTGAAAACTGTAATGAATTTAAACATTCCTGCTTGTTCATACAGTATAGTGTGTCACATCAGTGTGCCAGACACATGTCTAGCCAGCACACGAGCAAACAGACAAACACCTTGGAGATTCACCTCCAGCTATTTTCTGCAAATGGAAAGGCTTAGATTGCTCTCACTAGTTGGTAAGCCGATCCATCCGAGGTAAGGACCATGTTAGAGTGTGTCAAGATTGATTGGTTCACTCCTGAACAAAATCTTGAGATCGGGAAGACGGGTATTCGCATTTTCAACTGGTGGATCATAACAGGGAACTAAGTACTGCTTTAAAACGTGTGTAAAAGACATGGGAGCTGTAGACAAAGAACAAAGAGCAGACGATTATTGAAAACTGCATTTAAACTTAAATCTGTTGTTCATCAGCTGATCAGAGTTTAGGACCATATCTCAAAAAAATCAGAAAAGCACTGAAATTGTCAAAAATGACTAGTCATCAGCCCCACTTTTTTTGTTCATCACCTCAAACACTTGTTTCAGAACGCTTGATGCCACTGTTTCCAAGAGGCTTGTGGAAATGTTATTCCATGTGATGAAGATGACTTCATGAAGGCCTACCACAGTGTGGAACTGACATCCATTTTTGTATACTTGTTTTTGTAAACTTCCCTTGCCATCCAGTCCCAAATGATCTTCTTAATAAGATCTAAATCAGGGGTACATGTATGACCAAAAGACCTATATTATTCTTTTGGAAAATGTTTGTGTCAGCCCAGGTTTTTAAATTCCAGATTTTTGTCATGTCACTCTCCTTGTCATGCCAGAAACACTGAAAGCCATCAGGACCATCCAGATTACATTTGTTTATCAGACTATAAAATATTCTTCCACCTTTCAATATTTCGTCTTTGGTGCTCCCTTGCAAATTCCAAAGTTTGTGGTGTGGGAGAAGAAGTGGCCTTTGAAGATGTTATTTTTTTATTAAAGGCCTTCTCTAAAAAATGCCGTTTTATGGTTATCAGGCTGCAATTTTCAACTTGACTTTATTTCCATAACTCGGCTTTTTTAATCATTTAAAATGACTGTTTTACTGTGTCCAACCTCAGCAGCGATGATGCCCTTTGAGAGTACTTGCTTGTACAATCCAACAACCCCATTCACCACATTCAAAAGAGAAAGTCTTTTTTACCTTTGCCATCCTAAACGTTTGATCAGACTGTTTGAGTTCAAATGCAGTTTTCAATAAATTGCTTACTCTGTTTTTATGTCTTGCTCCCATTTTGAAGCTGTACTTATAACCTTTCTATGATCCAACAATTCAAATTTAAATACTTATAATGTTTCCCCTGGTCTTACGATTTTTCAGGAGTGTATATAATGTAACAATTGCATGTTCTAAACTTTTTGTGCATTACCGTCAATGTAGACTGTTTATTTTGTGCAATAGAGAAAATACTTTTGGGGTCCTTTTTAATGTTAAAGAATTACTGTAAACCTCATCATAACTGTGACTCAACATGATTTCAAGTTTCAATTATTTTTTTCAGACTAGAATAACAACTTATGCTATATTATTTCTACGAAATAGAAACAAGAAACAACAAATATGTTCAATATTGCATGGTGATTTTTAAGGAAAACTGTCGAATTCAATGTACGCTTTTAGGGAGCGTACGTTGAGGTAGTTCCATTGGAAACAATTGAATTTTTTTTTTTGAACGCCTCTATCTGACCCCAGTTTAATAAGTGATTAAATTAACATGAACTAAGATTAGTAAAAGCTGTTTAAATATGTGTTCATTGTTTCTTTCCGTTAGCTAATATTATTAAAAACACCTTATTGTAAAGTGTTACTATTATGCTGTTTTTTTATAAAATATATATTAACTATCTATATTAACTTAAAATTTCATTTTAGCTATTTTTTAAACAATATATGATGATTAATGATTACAGACTAAACTATAATTGATTATAAAAAGTAACGTGTAACGTGGCATATTAAACTTCCCAAAAACTATGTTATGTCAATTTATTAATATAGTAATTTAATAAAATGAATTGTTATATTAAAATAATTATATATTATAGTAAAACAATTGCTTACCACTTCCAGTCCCACTATACATTTCTGTAAAATTCACGAAACTTTTTTAATTTTATGTTATGAAAAAGTGAATCTATTTGACAAATATTTGTGTTATACACCCAAATACTCTTGGTGAATTCTAATCGAAACATTTCATTTAATCACATTTACTTACATTTAACAATAAAATGCACTAAAGAAGCTTTTGATTTAACTTAATTTGTTTACGTGTACTCTAAAATTCAAATCCATCAAAGTTTTTAGAATAAATTACATTATCAATACGGCTAATAATTTTGATAAAGAAATAATTCAAATGGAAATTCTTGAGGTACTCAGATTAACTTTTTGATAATATTTACTCAACTTAAACAATATATTTAATTGATAGACCTTCAAAGTGAAAATATGTAACTTTTTGAGTATAAAATACATTTCATTCAAGTAAACTTAAATAAGATGTAATAAACATTAAAAGGCACACCTTTTAAGCCCCGGTCAACCTTAATTTACATTTCAACACTCTCATTAATGGAAGTGTTACATTGCCCACGTTCTATCTGTGACAGCTTAGCAGTGAGTGCCTGTGTTTGTATGTGTGCTTTTCCTATTCTACTGATTGGAAAACAGTTTATCTTTTCTCATCAGTTCCACAACAACAGAGAAGGAAGTGGAGCAGTCGTTTATTTTGCGATTGTCACCCATGTGTTCTTGGAAGGGGGGGACGGGGGATACACCGAAAGCATTGCATTGACTTGCAAACGAGTCCGTAATTAGCTGTTTGTGTGCTTGTCTTTCAGTAAGAGCACCCACATTTTTTGCGATTGTGTATCCCCCTTGTCTGGAGTAAATGAGAATGCTCCGTGATAAGGAGATAACACTAATTAGTTCTCCACCCATTTACTTGTTAGCTGTGTTTTTGTGGATTTATAGGCCCGTGGTAATACTCCATCCGCCCCCGCGAGCACACACACCCGCTGCTTTTGCCTGTTGGCTATGTTAACAGCTCATTTAAGCAGAAGGAGCTGGATTTAAGCCTAATTAATTATGCCAAGTGGGGTTCCATGGCAAAGGCTGGAAATAATGTGAAGAGACACTTCATATTTAACCTCGGCTTATCGGATCATAACTGAGGCCTTGGTAAGATCCGCGTCGTCCAGTCGATAAGCATACGTGCATACAATTAGCATTTTATTGTTTTAATCTGTTTTCGCAAACTGTGATCTGTAAACAATGCGGCATCTATTCCTCATTTGTAAGTCGCTTTGGAAAGAAGCCTCAGCTAAATGAGAAAATGTACAAAAATTTATTTCTACGGAATAGGTTGACATACTGATTTCAAAGCACACGTTAAAATTGTTCTAGAAAGTGATCTCACTATGATCTCATCAAACTAGATTCACTGGCCGAAAAATAGATCCATTCGTCAATAAAAGAGTGCTGCGCGTATGCCCACTCTTCGTCCTATCATCATCTTATGATTCACCCTCTTGAAGAGCTTGGGAAGGGTTAAGCAGATTGGGAGTCAGTCTGTTGTCAAAGTGTTAATACGGATTGGGCCTGTGTTTTCTGCCATTTGTGTGTGTGTGTGTGTGTGTGTGTGTGTGTGTGTGTGTGTGTGTGTGTGTGTGTGTGTGTGTGTGTGTGTGTGTGTGTGTGTGTGTGTGTGTGTGTGCGTATGGTGACAGAGAAGTGTCTGAGAATCAGATTAATGGAGAAAATGATCTTCGTTGGACAGTTTCTCTCCTTCTGACACTTGTTTCTTTGTCTATGAATTCTGTAGCGATTCGTTTCTTGTGCAAAATGAATTCACAGTTTTATCGGTATAGCTTAAGGTATCTTGTATGAATTACACACATAGAATACACACATCAATGCAAATTTGCTGAACTATACTTTATTATGAAACCAAAAAAGGAAAATTCTCATTTCGTGTGCACAAAACCGTGGAAATGTTTCTCCAAATATCTTCTTTTGTGTTCCACCGAAGAAATGCATTTACAGGTTTCAAGTTTTTTTCAAATCACTGTTGACATTTTGGGGGTGATCTTTCTTTTTAAATATCTCAAAGGGATAGTTTAACCAGGACTGTCAAATGTTTGTCACACCAATGACTGTTCAACAGTAGAAAATACTAAAACAGTAGTCAAAGGTGCCCCAGGACTGTTTTGTACACGTAATTCTTCCAAATATCTTCTTTTGTGTTCACTGACATGTTAGTATATGAGATTTCCGGTGCACCAGAAATCTCACACGCAAACATTCTTCAAAATATCTTTATCCAGTTTTGGGACAACTTGAGGTTGAATTTAATTTAGGGACAATTGGACTTCCCCTTTAAATGGTGTTAATTTAATATCCATTACAGTAAAGACTACAAAAAACAGAATAGGGTGAATGCTATAATAAACTGTTACTAGAATATAAAAAACAACAGATGTTACAGTATTAGACTTTTGGGTCGATGTCAATAAACACTCATAACTTTCCGAAACACACAATCCCTCTCGCCGCTGTTGGATCAATAAAATCTTCACGGATCATTATGTCCTCAGATGAAACCCTCAAACCTCATTGTAAACCCCACCTTCACCTGACGGCAACCTTTATTGAACATATCAACAGATGGTATAAAGATTTAACATGATTTACCCTGAGAGCATCCAGATGCACTTACATTACTCCATAAGTTCTGTCCTTACACCAATCCCAGAGACATCTATATAAATGGACAGAGATTCAAAGTTGTCTTGTCCAGAATCTAACAAT
Organism: Triplophysa yarkandensis; assembly: GCA_033220385.1. Taxonomy (NCBI): domain Eukaryota; kingdom Metazoa; phylum Chordata; class Actinopteri; order Cypriniformes; family Nemacheilidae; genus Triplophysa; species Triplophysa yarkandensis. The sequence goes on from CM065654.1 coordinate 6,880,401, forward strand.
AAAACCTGCAATTACAATCACTTATATACACTTCTATAGGTGACACACTCAAAGGTCTGATGACCTTTAAACACAGACATCCTTCTCCATTCAAGATCATTCTTATGAAATAAAGATTTTGCGTAACCCTTATTTAAACCTGTAATACACAAGACATCTAATCTCATTGTCAGACACGGTAATAATCAGGTTACTCATTTGTTTATCTAATTTGTTGGCAGATGCTTATGCGTAACCAGATTAATAGAAAAATAGTCTTCTTGGAAACTGATTACCCAGACGATCTCAGGGATTGAATCAGGAAGGGATATTATTATAATAAGGTGGACCGAGGTGGCGCTCAGCATCCCAGGCGCTTAGACCTGCTCCAGGGTCACAGAGGATACAGTATAACCATGTCCAGATTAATTAAGTGGGCATTAGTCAGTCGGGATTGTGGTGGATTCTGAAGCGATTTAGACAACATGCATGTCAAATGTATCTTGTGACTTGCATGTGATAGCGATTTTAATGGCCTAAGCGCCTCGGCGAGATAAAATCCCAATTAAAGGCAGTCAAACAGCGTGAGTGGTCATTGGTCCATTACCTCAAGTCTATTTACAACATACAGTGTCTATTCAGCAACTCCACAAAATGGAAAAAATGCAAAGAACATTCACAAAGTTTTGAGCGCAGTACATTTCAGAGCTTCTCGGACTGATCCGTATGAAATGGTGTGTTATGTTGCATACGGGATGTTAAAAATGGTTAAACAACCTCGTAAAACAAGTGGAACATGGGCCCAACACCTTAAAGCGAAACACAAAGAGGAAAACAATGTCATCGTTCATCTTCTTTTCATTTCATATCCGTATTATTTTCCTTTCCTCGCAGAACACCAAAAAATGAAATTTCGAGAAAAAGTTGGTACCTGAACAGCAGTGGCGCCCGTTTACTTTTAATGTGCGGACACAATCCAATGCAAGGCGATGATCGCCAGTGCCCAACATTCTTCAACATATCTTTGTTTGTGTTCTGCACAAGAAATAAGGTCAAACAGGAGACAATGACAAGAGAGAAAGTAATGGCAGAGTTTTTCTTGTTCTGTCTCCTATAAAAAAGTTGCACTAAACACATTTCCAAGACGGATTTTTGCTGGTTCCAGACGAACCCAAAATTGAAACAAATGTATTCACTGCTCGACACAAAAGAGGGAGGTCCGACGAAAGATTTGTAAAATTTTTGTAGCACTGACGTCAACATTTGGTTGTTATAATCCCCATGTGAGGTCTCTCTTAAAATTTGTATAGAATTATTTTTATACTAAATGCATTTTATAGTAAAGTTAGGGCTATTAGGATTGTCACATCCATACCACTGTATATTTGCTCATCAACCGACACGTGAATATTAAAATATATGATTATTTTATGTTCTATAAAGAGCTAACCCTTGGACATTTGTTGGTTATTTTTCATTCTGGCTTGTACGTTTTAATCCACACAAATCTTAAGAAGTTTGTTGTCTCCCGAATCTGTATCCTTTTATTGCAACGGCACAACGCAGACTTAAATATGTTTTTAAGTTTATAGACGGATGTGTTTATGATATTAAACACTATCAATAAGGGCACTGAACAATAGAAAGAATGGTTTCCCCATACTGGTAACAACAACATTCCAAAAGCGTTTTTACGTCACGTCCATAACGCTGAAATAACCCCAAGGTTTTAAAGAAAGGTCACGGCGCCCGTTCATTCCATGGCATGAAGTCGGACCCAAAACCTGCAAGTGAACGTACAATGTGCCCAACATTCTGCAAAAAATGCAAAGAGAGCCTTCGAAGAATGTGCATGAAAGTCCCGAAACTCCATCCCAAAAGTCTATTCTAGATCTTACCAAATAGATTATAAACAGCTATATATAATACAAGCAGACAGTTAATGTCTTCCCAAGTTAGTCTAACAATCTGATCATCCAGGGCCTTGCCAACCCCCCGCTAAGAGGCAAATGACCGAGGTGTATAATCCCCTAAAAACAAGCCCAAAGATGCTAATTAAATCCCTCTTTAAATAGTCTTGCTCCTGCATCTCCTCCTTTACAAGAACCCAGGAGTATTCCTTAAAGACACAAGACTGGATCTTTACATCTAAGCGTGTTTGGCTCAGTGGCACCCATCGCATCCCCATTTGGAGACGGTTGCGCGCAATGCTGGGTCCGCGCAGCTGACCCGAGCCCGTTCAGAACCCGCCCGTGGAAGCACCGAACCCGGCCATGTTTCCTCTACCGATGTTCACCCCCGAGCAGGTGGCCCGGGTGTGCGAGAACCTGGAGGAGACGGGAGACATCGAGCGCCTGGGTCGCTTCCTGTGGTCCCTCCCGGCGGCGGTGCCCGGTTCCCCTGGAGAGCTCCTGAGCCGCCACGAGTCGGTGATGCGCGCGCGGGCGCTCGTCGCCTTCCACGGGGGGAACTTCGAGGCTCTCTACCAGATCCTCCAGAACCATCGCTTCACTCGCGAGTCCCACGCCAAGCTGCAGGACCTTTGGCTGGACGCGCACTACCGCGACGCGGAGCGCCTCAGGGGAAGACCCCTCGGCCCGGTGGAGAAGTACCGAATCCGGAAGAAGTTCCCGCTGCCCAGGACCATCTGGGATGGTGAGCAGAAGACGCATTGCTTCAAGGTGAGAAAAATGACTTGATAATGCATAGACGTTAAAGGGGGGGCACTGGAAATCAATGCTTAAGTGTTATATTTTTCTATATTTTGTTTAGTATTTGTTTAATCTGAATGATTTTTAACCCACCCAACCATGCAGTGAAGACAGACTGGCAGGCACTTGGCATTAAACTGGCACTCTATAGAGGACATCTATACATTTGTGTTGTAGATTGCAATGTTTATAATGACTTTAAGCTGCATCCCTTGAAACTCAAGATGCGAAAACAAACAAGGCTTTAATTACATCGCATTGAATCTCAACGCTGCATTGAGTTCCTTCAACTAGGATGGCATGCAGAGTGCCCCCGATGCTTTCCGCCGGACGTTCATTGTATGGCGTCCGTGAGCATTGAGATGTCTCTCTTGGACTGGTTTCCTTAAGCTCCTTGAGCCGGGGACCACCTGTGGTATTTAAGCTCCGATGACTTTCTACCTTTTCAGATTGACCACGTTCCAGACACCAGTCGTCAGATTAAGCAAAAGTTAAACTGCTTTGCGAAGCCCTCGGCACAATGCCTCGAATCCGCAATTGTTTTCGCCACCGGTCAGATGAGAGACGCACCGTGGTCTGGGATGGTGCTCGTGTTGGGGGATGCCAAGCAAAATGTTGCCGGCCCTAAGGTCGGAAGGTTATCCACTATATAAAGACTTTTAAATACACAACATGTTTATTCATGTCGATTATTGGGAGTTACAGGGGAACCCATCTTATAATAACTCTTTATTATAGCTTAATAAGATCCATTGTTGTCTTGAAAGGATGGAGTCTTGGTCCTTTTGAAAACTCTTTGAACGGAGAACCTAATGTTAACAGGTTTGCTTTTACAGCTTAGGGGAATAATGAACCCAAGAGCAGTTCCATGAAGGTGTCTGGAAGTCTTCTTGGAAGTTTTTTTTCAAAGAAGACGAAGTGGAAAAAACACGTAAAGCCTTTACTTTTTTCAGATGAAGGAACATTGTTTTGTTTTGTGTTTTCCAGGAGAGAACCCGCAGTCTCCTGAGGGAATGGTACCTGCAAGATCCCTATCCCAACCCATCCAGAAAACGGCACCTGGCTCAGGCTACAGGTCTCACGCCCACCCAGGTGGGAAACTGGTTCAAAAACAGAAGGCAGCGGGACAGGGCGGCATCTGCGAAGAACAGGTACGCAAACTAACACCGCCCAACCAATGCTAGCAATAACAATGTGAACGCAAGACTATGAATATGCTATTTTGAACATTATATACAAAAGCGTTCCATAATTCTGTGTTTTATACGCAGGCTGCAGCAGGATTCCTCCCTCCTTCCTTCAGGTAGCTCTCCAGAATGTTCCTCCTCAGACCACAACTCTAACCTTCAGCGTTCCTCGCTGCATCATCCTGACAGCCCAGACCACAGCGACTGCAGCTCGGGGTCAGGTCCAAGAGGAACCAGATCCTCCACGCCAGACATATCAGTGAGCAGCGATAGCGAGTTCGAGACCTGAAGAACTCCTTGAACACCCCAGATGACCAAAACCAATGAAAGACAGTATAGATACTGGATTGGGGAACATGGAGGGGATTGGACTGCTACACGATTGAGGTGTTTTTGTAGATGCACTTAAAGGGACCACTGGCCACGAGGAGGAACTTTAATTTTTACTTGATTGGCACATTTGGGTTCTGGTTTATTGGGGTAAAGGGAGACTTTTAGAGAAAGGAAAATCTTCACGGTTTGTTCTTTATTAAAGCAAGACTGCGATTTCAAAGCTGAATTGTGCACTTGACATTGATCAGGAGGTCCATTCCAAAGGACCTCATACAAAGCATGTGCCAAATAAATCGTTTCAGGTTTATTGGCTTCCACAGTCAGGATTTTTATAAAATGATTCTAATTCTCAGGTGGCACAACAAATCTCTTTATCTCTAGATAGCACTACATATTAAGTTGGTTCACATAGAACCACAGAAAAAATGAGGAGACCATCTGATTCATTTCAAGGTGTTTATTTAGACAAAATGGTTCAATTTGTTGAATTTTGTGAACCTTTAAAAACAATTCTTCCAAATTTCACACAATAAATGTTTATTGGCATTTATGTGTAGAAAAATAAAAAAGGAAGAAATAGATCAAACCAAACACGCTCTGGATGCTCTGTACTTTATCAGACCTCGAATACACCAAATAAAAATGTTTAATCTACGTTTAAGCAAAAGAACAGTTATATTTGTACACACATTTATAAAAATTTATTTTTATGTGACAACCCAAATTTCTATCACAGTTTCCGCTGTAAGTCTTTTCCTTACTTTGTCACTCCTAAGGTTTAATTTGGTTGAAATTAATTGAAGGGTCTCTTAATTTTTACGCTGCTTTATAAATATAATGAATTGATTCACATTCTCTGCATGTTTCGGAACAATTGAACAAATGATTTGCTGTCTTAGGATTGTGTGGAGGTCTATCTAGTAAAGCAATGCTGTTTAACTTGAATCACTTTAGGACACACTTGTATTTCTCCAGTGCACAGATTGTTTTATATGCCAGCAAATTGAGTTTTTCTGCCTACATTTTTTAGATGATGTCAATTATGATAAATACCCATACTCTGAAGTTGTAAGAAAAGGGGAATTGTTTTGTTTTATTGGTCTTTGGTTTGATATTTTAAAATAAATACAATTATTTTTGAAACAAAAAATGTATTTTGACCAACTTGACTAGCAAGAAAATGAAAAATTGAGATTGGTGCCCAGGAATTGTTGGAATTACTTTTTCAGTGAACTCAAAAGTTTAATTGCTTATGCGTTTTAATTTTTCACATTTTATAATAATAAATGTATGAAGAAACATGTTACATTTGAACATTACAGTGTACTCACCTTTTGACTACAATTTGGAGGAATGTGTTCTTGTTATTTTGTCAAGAAGCTTCTTAAGGTCTCAACCAAAGATGCTTTTTCGTTTGGCTTTTTTTTCTTCAATATAAAGTCATTCATTTCACAAACATTTGTATTTAATAAAAGGAAAGCTCTGTCAGAAAAAAGCATGGTTGTTTGCAAAATTATACATTTTCTGATATAACTATTTCAGACATAAGTGCATACACCTAGATCAAAAGTCATCCAGTTAACTTTTGACCGGTGGTGTGGTGTTGCCCTAGTGTTGCACAATTTTGAAAGGTAAGGGCAAACTTACAAAAATTTCAAAAAATAAGCTGGTCACTACACATGGATACATTTGAAAAAATTTTAAATCTTCCAAATCAATCCAAACTAAACAGGCTATTTTATATAGCAGTCAAACAAATTGTGCTCATAATAAACGCATTATAAACCCAAATTGTGTCGTGTGTAGACGCCCCTCAAAATGAAGGCCAAATAAGGATGTCAATAATGTTTTGTTTACCCTCGAGCGATGGCTAGACAAGCACACAAGGCGGGGTTCCTCTTTAGGCAAACCTGCCCCCTTCATTTCTTACTTCACCAAAATCCTGCTGTTGTGACGCATGTGAATATGTCCGCATCTAAAGGCTGGGCATTGTAAGTCTTTCTTTGACAAATTCTGCTGGACTCTACCTGTGCCTCACCTGAGACACGAACCATCATGGACAGCGCGGGTAGAAAAGTGGTGGTTTGTGACAATGGGACTGGGGTAAGGCTTATCAGTCTTTGCAAAAAAAATGATGATGTGTTATTGATACAGTTTTGTGTAATTGAATAGTATGTACATAACTTTTTTGAACTATTCAAAGTTGAAATTAGTTATTTGTCAAAATAGTTTTTTGTAGAACAGAACACTGCATGGTATCTGTAGGTACACTTCATTCATGGGCGTGTTGAAGCACTTCAATGCGTTTGAACACGTTTTAAGAGGAACGTCGAAAAAGCCACATCGCCTTAAAAGGTGGTTGGGAAAATGATACATGGTTATTGGCTACAGATGAGGAAGTTCACCTTTTATTTATTTGACACCAATAAAGCAAAATGAAACTATATTAGAAACATTCACATTGTATTCATAGAAATGTACAATTATTTAGTTAAATATTGAATACTTTGAATATTGAATATAGAACATCCAATAAGAGTGCAGAATAGATGAGTAATTCTTCAAATACCATCTCAGGTTGACACCTTACGAAAAACATTGACAAACATAATATGACAAATTGATAAAAATGACAAGAAAATATTTCTACAAGTTGACATGTGACTATAACCATTAGACGGTCAAATATAACATGTTTTACTTGATCTCTCTTTGTTTTTGTGTATCGACATATTTCCCATCGTTTGCTTTGTTTTGTTTCATAATTTTGATGTGTTTATTATTATTCTAAAATGTGGGAAAATATATGCATAAGTGCATAAGTGTGTAAGTGTCACAAAACCATTGACTGGTAGTGCATAACCTAAGTGCTTAAAATGTAAGATACACAGAACATTATTATAAACTTAACAATGTAAACATACAGCTGTGACAGTTTAACAGCGGAACGCATATAATGAATTTACTTAAAGAAAACACAAATTAATATAGATTTCTGTTTTAATATTTTTATTGTGAGTTACCTGAAAAGAGCAATAAGGCACTCAAGGCCGTGCTGTATCGTGAATAAATCACAGCTGAAGGTTGTTGTTAGGCAAGGCAAGGCGTGAAGCGGAGCAAAGCTTCTGATACCTTATTTCTTAAACATACAGTCGTATTTAATACATAATGTGTTATCTATGTGTATATGTCTGAACATAAAATCATTCATGATAATCGACACACGCAAGCATTTATGATGTTGTCATAAAATTCCCAAAAAAATCTTTTGAACCGACTAATCCGACATCTTCTGTTCATTTTGTTTCAGTTTGTCAAGTGTGGTTTTGCTGGGTCCAATTTTCCCGACCACATCTTCCCGGCCCTTGTGGGTCGACCCATCATTCGGTCGGATGCAAAAGTTGGAAATATAGAGATCAAGGTGAGTGTAATTCAAGCAGGCTTTTTTACTTGAGAATGACAATGGGTTCCTGCACTTTCCTTCTCCCGTCTCACTATCAGGATCTGATGGTCGGGGATGAAGCCAGTGAATGCCGCTCCATGTTGGAGATCACGTACCCCATGGAAAATGGGATAGTCCGCTGCTGGGAAGACATGCTCCACCTGTGGGACCACACCTTCGGCCCTCAGCGGCTTAACATCAACCCTCCTGACTGTAAGGTTCTGCTGACAGAACCACCTATGAACCCGATAAAGAACCGCCAGAAGATTGCTGAGGTCATGTTTGAGACCTACCAGTTCCACGGTCTCTATGTTGCCATACAGGCAGTGTTGACTCTGTATGCTCAGGGTAAACTCTGTAAATGATGTTGTTTAGTAATAGACTTTTGTGATGTCATCATGTGAGCTGTGCTATCTTCCCATTCTAGGTTTGTTAACGGGTGTAGTGATCGATTCGGGTGACGGCGTGACTCATATTTGTCCCGTGTATGAGGGCTTCTCTCTTCCTCACCTTACACGCCGTTTAGACATCGCAGGACGTGACATCACACGTTATCTCATCAAGGTAGATTCAATTATATACATATCTATTTCGATCTGGAGGATATATTTGTAAAGAATCAAATCCTAGATGAGACGCAAACCCAAAACATTTCCTTATCTAGCTTTTGCTTCTGAGGGGCTACGCCTTTAACCACACCGCCGACTTTGAGACAGTGCGGATGATGAAGGAGAATTTGTGCTTTGTGGGCTACAACATCGACCAAGAACAGAAACTAGCCAATGAGACCACAGTCCTGGTGGAGACATACACGGTAATGCACTGCAAAGATATCTAAGAGTACAAGTGGGGTCCGGGAAAATGAAAGTAGAGCTAGCAAAAACCAATTTAGGAATTGGAAATTTGTTGGACGAGATTTAACTCAAAATTATGAACAAATACATAACGGGTCCAGGAACATGACACATGTAGCAGGTGTATTTTACCATCCACAAAGAAATTTCTATGAATTTGAATCTGTATAATTTTGGATTTTAAATCATTTGCACATTACAAATGAAAACTTCACGCCCGTTCATTCATCTGGTTTAGGTTATTTTGATTTGGAAACTGGTTTTACGCGTTTTGCATCGGAAAATCCTTTGGTTTCTGATCGAGTTTAAGTGCTTTAAGTGTGTCTGAATATAGCATTGATCCGAACACTTTCCATGTAGCCTTGCGTTTTGTGTAAAAATGTAATAAATGTAAAATTGTACTGATTCGAACCCAAACAGTTTTTTTGTGGATAGTGATATATACTTGTCACATATGTCATTTTCACGGATGACTGGGCATGTATTTGTTAATAACCTTGAGTGGATTTTCGTCCCAATTGTGTAATTTAAAACATCTGAATGTACTTTCTACAGGGAGCGCATGCGAGCTCCTTTAAGTTACATTTCCAAACATGATTGACAGTTGTACAGACTAGTGATTCTCAAACAGTGGGCCACAGACCTCTAGTGGGCCTTCAAGCACCATCAGGTGTGCTGTGCAGGTGGTGGTAGACTACACCCATATAAATCTGTTGTTCATTTATTATATTGTTTGCTTTGATGGACACAAAGAAAGGCACATTTCGGACTCGACTTATAACCGCGGAAGGAAAAATTGCTTTATTACTTTTTTGTACTGTTACATCCTTCTTGCACATACTCAATTGTTAAGAATTTTTTGTGACTTCACAACATTACAAAACAAGTTGTGATTTCTACTCCACTCCATTATTTTACTTTTTAAACCTAAGCACAAGTTCAAATTATATCTTGCCTTTCACTTAATATTTGGACTTTTTAAACGTTAAATATTTTAGATTTCAATTCTGTCTCATAGGTGAAAAAACATGTCAACAAATCATTTCGAAACTTTAGTAAAGTAAAACTCATTATATATACAAATCCGAGTAAAGATGCTCGATGGATGTGCTTGAGAAGAATTAACAATACATCTACTTCTGGATCAGTGTTAACTTCTTCTGAAGTAGTATATAAGAGATGCTTAAAGCAATTTGCAATTATATTAAATGGTAGATTTTCCTTTGCATTACCAGTTACCAGATGGGCGGATGGTAAAGGTTGGAGGCGAGAGGTTTGGAGCGCCAGAAGCACTTTTTCAGCCTCATCTCATCAACGTGGAGGGTGTTGGTGTGGCTGAACTGCTATTCAACACCATTCAAGCAGCAGACATTGACTTAAGGTCCGAATAATTCAGAAAAGTTTTTTTTTCTAACCCTTTTGGCTTCATTTGAGTAACTGTTCTAGCAAAGATGTTCTTCAGACAGAAAGTTTGTGATATTTTCACCCAAGAGCTTATGACCACCTAAAAAATTGAGAATACTTATATGTAAGCGTTTGATGCAGAACGATTATGTGGTTCATACGCTTCATGTCTTCGGTCTTTTTAAAGGGCGGACCTTTACAAGCACATTGTTCTGTCTGGAGGCACCACCATGTACCCGGGACTTCCATCCCGTCTGGAGCGTGAGATCAAGCAGCTTTATCTAGAGAGGGTTCTGAAGGGGGACATAGAGAAACTCTCTGTAAGCTTAACACTTATATCCGCGGGTTTACTTTCCTCATTTAGATTTAAATGAAACATCTTGAAGTTTTTTCTCCACAGAAATTTAAAATTCGTATTGAAGACCCTCCACAGAGAAAACACATGGTGTTCATGGGTGGTGCTGTGCTGGCCAACATCATGAAAGATAAGGAGAGCTTCTGGATTTCACGGGCAGAGTATGAGGAGAAAGGCCTGAAAGCGCTGGACAAACTGGGAGTTGGATTACGATGAATCAGATGTAGTCTTTCTGTAAACTACTGGTCAAAAGTTTTGGGACACTTTCTTAAGTATTCATTATTTCCCACATTTTAGAATAATAATAAACTCATCAAAATTATGAATAAATCAAAGGGAATTATGTTTTAACTAAAGTGATAAAACAAAAATTAAATTAAACGTGTTATGTTTAATCTTCTTTTGTGCGGTCAACCTTTGACTAGAGTTTGCAGGAATGTTTTCTTGTTATTTATTAAGAAGTTTCTTAAGGTCTCACTCTGAGATGCTTTCTTAAGGAGTCCCCGTCTGTTCTGCGTTCTCATTGGCTGTTCTTTCTTCAATAATCAGTCAAAGTCGGTTTTTCAATTAAATTTGCATTTTGTCACGAAAAAAATGTCATTCTGGCATACACCTTCAGATCCAAAAAAGAAACATTTCACTTAGGTCTCCCAAAACTGTTGACCGGTAGTTATTGTGTGTAACCACGTCCTATTGAAATTTATTATCAATACTATGCCTAAACCAGACTAAACCCTTCTAAAGTTCGATAAGGGGATTGCTGCTCTTGGGGACAGTTCATAATTATAAAGTTGGCAAAAAATGTACATACCCAACTGTGCCATTTACTGTGCCATTACTCATTTTGTTATTGTTCTTAAAAAAAAGAACAAAATAGTATCAAGCACACTTTTTTCATTTTTTTAATATATAAAAACATGATTTTGACTTTTATTAACTCGTCTTGATGAACTAAAAGGCAAAATAAATCTCTAGATATTTGTATTAGATCAATTTAATCCGGAAAGAAAATGAAAGAATATTTTATAACATTTTAAACACATTGAACTGAACAGCCCCCCTTTACATTACGTCTTTTATACTTTTTATATACATTTTCTAATGTATTTTGTATTTGTATACATGGTACCTATAAAGTGCCCATTTGCTTTGTTCTTCGGGTTAAGTAGAAGGTTTAAAATAGGTACTCTTGTGTAAGGACATTGTAGTTAACACCTTATAACTTCAAGAAAAAGGACTACTCAATTGCTGCCATCTAGTGGAATACAAGCTTACATCATTAACTTTAATGAACACACTGTTCAGACACCAGTGAGAGTGTTAAACACAGATATAAGCATTAACATTGGAGTTTAATATTGTGTGTTAGGGAACAACAGTACAGCACCATTCTGTAAGCAGTCAACGTTCATAGAAACCGAGTATGCATGATGTCATAGGAAGCGCACTGGTCATTCATGCATCACAATGAACCGCATCACAAAAATGCATGCAGAGGTCAAGAGGTCAACAGATCCAGCAATGAAAGAGCCAATATTAGAAATGATTTCTTATTCGGAAACCCATTTAGAATAAGCATTACATTCATAGTTATATACCGTCAAAAGGAAATGTTACAATGTCACGTTAAAGGTAAAATAAGAAAACGAATTTGATGGAACAGTCATGTGGTTGGTCGTTCTCGACTTTATACTGATACCAATATACACATTTTATTTTCACTTGTTGAATATCCTTTACATTAATTTCAAAATAGCTTGATATTTTTTACAACTAACTGTAACTTCACAGATCCAGACATAAGGTCTTTTTCGGCCCTTCATTTTTTAAGTTCACTAATAAATTCAAATAGAACTTAACACAAATATTTTATTAAAATGCTTCGCAACGAATTGCCCGATTTCCTGAAAATGACAGGAATATTTTTTTTTAAATTCCTTTTTACATTTTCAAGTTTAAATTCTGAACATTCCTGACAAAACAGCATTTTCTTTCTGGTGTAAGTGGAGTTATCTTTACGTCGGCAGCCGTAAGTAAAGCTTTTGCCATGTTTGTCTGCCCACCAAGGTGATCTTTATACATTCAGTATGTGCAACTCAATATATTATTTAACATTAGATCTTCTATTTACATGGAGTATTTACATAGTTATATTGGTACATATTCCTCTTTTTAAGAAACAAAAATAAATAAGTAAATTAACGAGTCACGATATTCTGCAATGTGAAAATGTCAATTAAATCTGTTTAGATGGCACACGAGGGCTCAAATTTTAAAGTCTGTAGTAAGATTTGAAGAAAAGGGAAAGGTTGACTCTGTAGTTTTGGCACATTTAAGGATTCCAAGCAAGAATCATTTGTTAAAAAATCAGCCATTATTTCTATAAAGCAGTTCCAAACTGGCTGTCAAGCATAGTGAATCGGTGTTTTTTGGTTCCTACATATTTTTTTAAGCTTGGCAGCCCTTGTCAGTATAAATGTTATTATACGTAAATCCATTTTTAAGGTACTTTTTGCGTTTCAAGAAAAAAATAAAAGCACACAACATGTTTCTATTCCCCATGTCACGTTAAAATGCACAACATACACATTCCATCAAATCTGCATACGTACATATTCATTTTAAAACATTTTTTATAAAGTTTTTGTTGATATTTAACACTTTGGTATTGTTTTGGCAAAAAACACTTCAAGCCAATCAATAAGCAACAAATGAATGTTAAATCTCTTAAGCATATATTGCATTTTTGCCACCTTCCCTTTGGATGACCTATAAGTTGGATTCATATACACTGCTGTTGTGCTTCCCAATAACACAAACCACACTCACGCCAACACACACTCACATTATAATAACTATATGACATCCATTATTCTTTTTCCATTATAAACATCATCAATTAATCACTCCTCACACACCGACTCCCCCAGATCCACAGCACCGCCCCTGGTCAGTCGGCGCATCTTGCTGAAGTCGTGATCGGAGCGCAGATAGGACAGAGATACCCCCTCATGCATGCCCAGTTCATGAGGTTGAAAACTGGCTGGTAGGGGGCGCATTTCCCCTTCACTCCTCCAAAACAGGCAGTAGTGCTGAGGTTCCCTCACACCGAAAAGCCCGGCGCAAACTTGGGTTAAAGCGTCTACGTGTTCACCCGCCTTCCAGAGAAGCGTCCGCACTGCACTGCGACAATCATCCTGGAATAACACACGTACAAACCTCTACACTCACACAGGAAGACAAAACACAAGACGTTTTAAATTAGCGGTCCAGAAAGTACACTGTTCAAAAAACGACACACTAAAAAATGTTGTATGCCTCTGAAATGACTCTCTGGGGATGTGACCAAATAGCATAATTAATAGCCTATCATGTTGTACATCTCACAGTCCAAAGCATCATAATCTGTCCAACTGAGGTTCACAAAAATTGTGACCAAAACTCAAAAGGTCAACCTGTTTCTGCTGATTGTCTTTCTGGGTTTTGACCTCTTGGCCCCGTCTCCTGCTCCACTCCCACAAACTCTCTTGAGCCTCACTGGTTAGACTGGCCGTGGTCCCAGGTTCGCTCTGGATCAGGTACAGACTGGCATACACGCTGGTCAAATAATATCCACCTATGACAAATAAAGTTTTTCCTATTACCAGAATCAGATTTGTAAAACCCTTTGGGGCTAGACTGTTATACTTCTGAATACTGGACTCCAGTATTATCAATTTATGCCCATCAGTTTAGATTTCAAAACTTGAAATCTATTTTCTCAATATATACAAAGATAGCCTGATCCAAAAGATACATTCTGATACTCTACAGAGACCAAATCTTTGCATGAGAGTAGATTTGCTGCCTACGTTTCGGACAGCCTTCGCATCGGTAACATACTTATCAGTTCTAAAATGTTTCGTAGAAAGGCACAGCCTGTTCTTTTTGGTATTGTTCGTGTCTCTCTCTTTTACCTTCTCCTGTCAGCCACGATGCATCAAGCAGCTCCATCATGTACTCCGTCTCCAGGAGCAGTTGTGGGATGTTGGACTTCACAAGGACATAGGCCAATGCGGGCAGGAAGTCCTCTGACCCCACTGCCTGATCTGCAAAAAAAGAGAGAAAAACCTAGACTCAAACAATTGAAAACAATTTGTCATTTGCATTGCTTTTATAATTTATATTTTGTCATGCATGTGAATAATTATGCAAGAGAACATCTTGATTCAACGTTCCAAATCATCTATGCAACGTTGGCGCCCCCACTAAGGCATTTCTCTTTATCCGCACATAAAATCCCAAAATGTTTTAGATAAGGGGTACATACATTGTTATTTTGGGGATGAAATAATGCTAAAAAACACACTCACCAGGAGTCCCCATGGCTTTGTACACACTCTTGCACACCTGCAGCAAAAGCAGCACCTTGTCAATAGGTGAATGGCTGCGTTGCATTAGTGTGAACTTTGTCTTTGCTCTGTCTATGCCTCGAGCATCCAAGACCCCCGCTCTTACACCAAAACGCTCTAGCACCCCCTCCTGGCAGGCCGACATGGCGTCTGTGATCCTCTGTAAAGAACCGTCCCGATTGCGCAAAGAGACGAGCGCCTGCTGCAGCTGAACCTTCAACGGTTTCAACACGCAGCCAAACAAAGCTTTCTCCAGTGCCAGATCTGTAAGTCATGTGACAGAAAAGACAGAAGTTTGCATTAGGTTTATGTTTAGCACGACCAAACACAATTTAATCACAACAAAACTTCCTCTATTTTGTATGTATGGGAAGCTGTAGGTATTATTTATCTAATTCTTTATATTCCACTTGTATTTATTTAATCAAATATTGTTATTGTGTGTCAAATATAGCAAGTACAGTGCCCATGAAAGAAGCATAGGCCAAATGGCAAACCAAAGGCATACCAACAGCCAACCAACCACATTTATCTAATTATAGGAGAATTGTTATACAGATCTCAGGTCACATACGGAGTGCCACAGGGATCAGTTTCAGGCCCTTTTTTATTTTACTTTATATGTTGTCTCCAGGTCAGCACTTTCCAAACATCAGCGGTGTAAAGTCCCACAAAAGATTTGGCTGTAGAAAAAAACGAATTCATGCAGAGTAGTTGAATTTGCAGACAATTATCAATAGTTTCAATTTTAAGGATCCAGCTTTTACATAAATGTTGTGCGGTAACATAAAATGGTCAATTCTGTGAAAATGTCGACTTTGCAATTGTAAAAAGTTCAGCATGTTTTTTATGCTAAGCTGATAATACCCAGTTTTACCTTACCTCAAAACCAAGTGGTTTCTAAGCTTTCAGACTGTGTTAAAAAATTCAAAGAAAGGATGCCTGACCATTCTACTAAACATACGTACTAAATGATTATCTAAGTAAACAACTCCAAATATTAAAGAGTAAAATACAGTATTTCTTTATATTGTTGTGCTGTCCACAAAGGGGGTGTGAATGTATCATTTGTCTCATATCCAAAATGTGTTTCACACCTTCCACCTTGGTAATATATCAGCAGCACATGCTACAAAGAAGCTTATTCATTTATTCATGACCTTAAATATTTATTAGTGGAATTTATCTCTTCTTATTTACTCTTGTAATCTTGCTCATTACACATGAGCTTTCAATGGTCTATAGCACAGTCTCTATGCTATCGGATTTCTGTCAACCACAGGTCATAAAATTCTGTCTTGTTCATAATTCCCAAATGAATGATGTAGCTTCGGTATATCCCTGTTGCATTTCAGCTTGATTTAAACCCATAAATCTAGTTAAGTCAAATGCTTGGTCCCATTCAACCGAATGATGACCACAGCTATAGATTTAGTCAAGCAGAACGTGATTGCAACCTTTGCATTCAATGATTAATAATATCCTGGCATATTGTCCTATTATTTGCTTAAAGCTGGAAGTATGTCGTCCCATACTCAGTATTTGTGCTCTGAATTTCACCCATCCATGTGCACACAAACAGTAAGTGAACACACACATTTAATTTGCTGCGGCACCGGGGAGCAGTTGGAGGTTCGGTGCCTTACTCAAGGGGATATGTTCATGATCTTGACCAGAAGAACTTGTTTCTTTCAAGGGGTTTTATCCACTTCTACATTATTTAAGTTTGGGCTTGCTCATTTGAGGCCGACACATACTATATTAACATTATATTATGTTCTTACTATTCCATTTTGCCATTTTGTCTTTCTAAATATTTTACAATTTTATATAATTTCTTATCGGAAGATAGTGGGTACAAGCCTTTGGACTGCATGGTTGGTATTTTGATAAACACCCGTTACACTGACATCATAAATAACATAGTTGTCATGAATTCAGCCAAATTACTTCCACAATGAGTCAGTGACCACACCTTACACATTTTCATAAGGTCCACCCTGTCACTCATGCTGATTCATTAGCTGAAACCCAAATGAGGTCATGGGTTACATTTCCCAAACGCGCTGAACACAGTAGACCAACAGTTGACCGGCAATAGTTGGCTAGAGGATCCAGGGCTGATGATGTGGCAGCCTTAAAGAGTCAGGAGCTAAAACCGGGTGTTTAACATACAGGATAAAAAATGGACGCAACAAGGTAAATAACAAGAAAAATTATGGGTTCTTTAAAGTTTCAATCGCATTTATTTGTAGCTGAGAACTCAAAGAATAGTATTAATATTTTTATCACCAAACAAAAGGCTCTTATTTAAATAAATGAATGCATATGACTGTATAGAATTCAGTAGCCCGTGTGGAAACACTTTCTTGAATATAACACCCAACCATATTCCCATAGTAATAAACTTGAATTGCTTCCTATCATCCCAACTGTTTCTGAACAAATGGAGAATCCTGATCCAGTGGGATTTCAGAGCTCTTATGGAACACCAACTCGTACTGTTCGAGGACATCGTATGCAATGTAAATACCAAGCACAATTTCGCTCTACGACTTGCTCCCTGCTCACTGTTCGTGTGAAATTGGGTCATTCCAATTTGATTTTCACGCAAGTGCTCTAAGACAAAACATAGACGAATCGGTTCCTAGCACGGCTTTAACAATGCCAATTTTTGGCCTGTCAGAAAGTCGTCCGACCTCCCGATTGCCATATCGACCTTCGTACTCCTGTACATTGGATGACGTGCGAGAAAAAATAATTCCGGTTTAAAAAGGAATCGTCCAACTTGGACATCTGCTCAAATTTGGATGGAACTCAAACATTGTATGCCCGTTTCACAGAGATGAATTGGCATCTGTGTGAGAGAAACTTAATGAGAAATAAATATAAACACCATTTGTTTTTTTTTACCACTTATGGTTTTCAGTAAAAGCAAATTGGTAAATATCAAAGAACTTTCAAAGCATATTTTAATGTGGACTTCTCCCCGTGCATCTTCATCAGAGATGAAAAGCTGGAAAATACTGAAGAATGCTTAGGCTTTAAAACTGTGCGCATTAAACACATTAAACATAAGTGTATATGTATCTTAATATATACATTACGCTCTTGTTTTCACTCCTGCTGGCTTTATAATAGAGCTTATAAACATAATGCACAGATAGGCAAACATCCACCAAATGCTAAACAGCTTGGTGAAACATAAATAACATCCTCTGTTTAGTTCAAATTATTGTTTGCACACCACAAGAAAGAGCCAAACAACACGAGCAAGAAACTCTGAGCACTGAGCCAAATCTGCAACCCATCCCTCCTCTCTCTGTCTCTCTCTCTCTCTGTCTCTATCTAACCCTTCATTCGATTCCGAAGTATGCGTGGGAATGTGTTATGTGCTAATGATAAATGTAAAGTAGAAAATGCAAATGCCTCCACCAACATCTGAAACAGCATCCTTCCCCAAAGACCCGAGAAATGTGGACGGTTTTTCTACTTCTTGCTTTGATTTGGAAGAGATAACTCATAATCGTACGGCTTCCACGTTATCAGTTCTTCCAGCTATGCAGGGTATTAAAAACTGGATGGTTTTGTTTAAACATTAGGATATTTCTGTAATAAGTGATGTAATTAAAAAGATCTAATTCTTTCCTGTGGCTTAAGCGCACAGCGTACCACCTGAAGTTAATGAACCGCTTAAAAAACCTTCACCACGAAACATTGCTTAACGTTCTGTTTGGAAAATATGATATTATCCACCAGCAATACTAATTCATCATCTAACACCAAATTGCATTTTGTTGCTGGATACAACAGTGCAACTAAAGCACAATCACCCTGGTTTTTTGTAGAAAAATTTAATTTTAAAGATGAAGGATCTGGAGTTGTAATGAACATTTTGTAGGTTGAAAACCTACAGGGGTTCTAAAGAGATATCATCCCTGTGTGTAGATGCTTAGTTTCATGGGGATTGTCTTTGTAATGAGTATAACTTGGCCTTACCTTTCTCATTCTCAGGCACCAACGTCTCAATTGGAGGCTCGATTTCTCCTGCTTCCAGAAGGAGGCTCTTGGCTTGGGACAAAAATCTCCTCAACCCTTCAAGAATCTTGACAGTAGAACTAGACGTTGAGGCCTCCAACTCCTGCCTCTGTTTCTCAAGAAAATCCTGCACCAACAATCCAAACGTAGAGCGTTTGTCACGAGAGAGTTCATCCACCAATCGGGCAACTCGGCGTTCGGGAGCAAACACGCAGACGAAGGCGGCGGTCATGCGGCGCAAGGTGGAGGTGGGGTTCGCAGAGGGGAATCGAGTACCCCTGGCGGCAGGCGGCCATTGGTTTGCGGAGTCCACCAGCGTGTCTTCTTCCTCCAGACTGCTGAAAGAGCTATTGCTGTCCAGTTCCGCAAGGGAAGGAGCACGAGTTCTTTCCAAAGATAGGCAAACCTCACCGTCGTCAGGATCTTTGTTGAGTTCATCGTTGTCCTGTTGGGGTGTATAGTTACTCTAGAAGCACAACAAGACATGACGGTGTGTTAACTTTAGGGTAAACCACTTCAGAAATACTTTGAATCACGATCACAACCTTTCTGAACCGCATGGAGCGTAGGCACGGCATGTTGAATATCATTATATTGCATGTTGGGGGCGGTTAAACCACTAAAGGTTACATTTGTGCTAACCTCCCACCGCACGCGCTAGCATGCTAACTCATACAAATGCGTGGTTATTGCGCGATATTTATTGGGATCAATGTTTTCTTATATCTAGACTTATCCCAAACAATCATGGCTCCTCTAGACCTTGTATTAAAAAAGTCACCCAAATCAGATAGTGTCAGAGTGGTCAAATCTTAACCACAGATTATCCACAGGTACACACACTTACAGGGGGTCCCATCATCTGTTCGTCCTCCTCTTCTGAGGTGGGTGACAGCGCTTGCGTCCTCCTGAGCATGCTCATCCCTCCTGTCCGTCTCTGACCGCCCTGGTTCGAATTCTCTTTGTGGGTCTCCCCCAGGGTCAAATCCGATTCTCCACCCGACAGACTGAGAGAGGTTTCGTTGGACACCCGGACCCTGAGGCTGCGTTTGAAGCGGTGGCGTTTGTGCGAGGCGGCTCGACTGGGCTGGGGTGGTTGAAGGAACAGGGGGTTGACGAAACAGGGGTTGATGACTCTGGGGGTTCGGCGAGGTGTTGAGGGTGGAGGGGGGCCATTTGGAAGGCCAGGAGATGTCTGAGAACTCCAGAACTCTAAAATGGAAGGGAAGATTGGGATAAAAGACATTATTTTAGTAGACCGTATGATTATGTTTGTTAGAAGTCTTAAGAACATGCTTTATATAAGGAAGAAGAATTTCAGGATGTTTTTAGACCCTAAAAAATAGGGATTATATCATTACAGTCACGGTTCAATTTTGGGATTACTGTGTTCATATAAGCTTAAAAAAAACACTGAAGCAGAGGAGAAAACGTTTAATGTTCTCTAAATGATAGTCTTCTTTGTGTGAGTGTCAAACGTTGTGTTTACTATTCTTTTTACAAATTGAGTGGCATATTATATTGTCGATTGTTTTGTGAATATGTCACAATTTATTGAAAGTTATTAAATATCAGGACAGTTAAACGCCATATTAGACACAAAAGAAGCTGTGTCTGAACAAAGCCAACAATGCTGTTACTCATTAGACTCACACAAAAGGGCGTTTATGGAAAAAACCATTAAGGGGATCAATTCTGGCTGTATCTACACTATACTCACATATGCACTTATATTATCTCATTTTATGAATACTAATTGTATTATAATAATAATTACAACAACAACAATTATGAAATAAATCCAAAGTAACTTTTTGAATTGGTATAACGTAACAAATGTAAAAAGAAGGAAAACATGTTATTTTTTACATCATCAGTGTAGTCACCTTTTTCCTAAATTGGCTACAATTGTTTTCTTGTTATATTATCATGCAGCTCCTTAAGGTCTCACCCTGAGATGCTTTTTCCAGAAATTTAAAGGAGTCCCTGTTCATTGTTCAATACCATTTTGACCTTTTTATTGCATGAAATGGATGTTTTTTCGTGGAAGACATGTTTGTTTGCTAAATTAAATTTTTCATATTTTCATTTGAAAATATTATTTTGAAATATATAATTTAATTTTTCTTAAGGAATGCAACAGTGAAGATCACACACTACACAGACGATCCTGTCTTATTACATTTGAGCGGTTGTTATCGTGGGAATAACAGACATTGGAACGTTATGACTGTCCAATCAGAATCGAGTGTTCAGGGAATAACCCTCCCTAGATTGTATTAAACATTTTAAGACTTGCATAGCAGCAGAATGTATTGAAAGCATTCTTACCCAAACCCAAATGGGAAATGTTTTCCAGTTGTGTATGTGTTGTTGCTTGTGCGATTGCTTCTGGCAGCTCAAGAGGAAAAGGCAATACATCCCTGTTGAGCACACATGAATTATGGAATATCCTATAGATATACTATCTCATCTACATCAGTCATCGTGATATAATGTTTAATGTACCTGCTGACGGTGTAAAAGGCCACAAGTCTGCAAAGATCCGGGAAGCTCAGGGCTGAACATTCTAAAGAAAATGCTAAACAGAGACAAAGCACATTCAAAATCAAATAATAGGTTTAATTGTTTATATACATTGTATCGGTCAGGTGTAAGAAGGTCGTGGGTTCGAATCTCAGTGTCAGAGGACAATGACTGTGGAAGTGTCCTTGAGCAATGCACTTTGCCCCTTTTTGCTCTGCAGTGATGATTGGCTACTGCAAAATTTGGATAAAAGCGTCTGCCAAAATAGGTGTCAATGGGCAGTCATTAGTCTAATGTTAACATAAACATCTTTATATGTCATGTGTTCAACTCACTTGAGTCTTCTTCACGGATGGGATACTGTGAAACGCATACACCCGACTCCCCTACTCGCACACATAGAACCTTCCTATGGGAGGCGCTACACTTACACACCAGAAATGTCTATATGGAGACAGCGTTCATCAGTTAAAAAATATGTCATATATGTAAATACTACGAGACAAAATAAAACAAGTGGAAAATATATCAGTTTAGAAGTATAAACGGTAGATGAATTGATAATTACAGTCATTGTTATAAAGGTCGTAGATTACACATCACTGGATAATTATTGTAATTATGATTCATGATATTCTAAGTTTTGATGATAAAACGTAGTTTGAGGCGAAGGTCTGATTGGCTGATGTCTCACCCCGACTATCTCTCGCTGCAGGATTTGGTGGGCGGAGTCAGGGTTGATGGACAGCTGCAACCATATGGAGTGTGTAAGGAGAAGACGATCCAGAACACTCAAACTCCTCTGGAGAGACGAGTCCATCTCTAAAGAACAAAAGCATCAACACCAACAATCATATATGTATAGACAGGGTGTGTTTCCACTTTGGGGGCTCTTGGCATAGGGGATCTGAGGCCTGCTTTTTAAGACGATTCTATTTTATAAAGATCGATGTCACAAAAATGTTCTTATTCAAAATGAGACGAAAGGTCTTGGTCTTACATTGAGAAAGTGACTTCCTTGCCTTACTCTTTCGTTGTCTTGCTGCAGTTAACGCAGTTGACCGTTGTATCAAGGCTCTAGATTAACATGTAAGAGAGGTGGCACCGGTGCCACAAATGTATACATTCAGTGGAACCAGCCCTTCATTTTGGAGCACCAAAGTCATGGGGTGAGGCGAATGGTCCTTAAAACATTTCATGCGTATTGGGAAGTAAGTTACGATCAAATGTCAATTTGATTATGAGCTGACCCTTTAGTTTAGCATATTTAGAAAAACTTCTTAAACGTAGTGTAACACATTAATTTACTTATAAGTACAACTATTTCTTATATCTTAAAGACATAATGCAAAGATTCAACTCTTGTCCATGAATCTTCGTGATGTTGCCTCGCTTTATACTTGCATATGCAAACTGCCATGCAGAGAGCGTTTAATAAAGACATTATCTCCTTTTGTCTAAGAAGTGTCAACGTGACGACTCGGACAGATTCCGTTGTGCGTTGAAAGGTCCCCACCAAAAAATTCCAAAGCAGATTTGAACATAGTGATTATAATCTATAGGATCTTAACCACCGCAAGGTATTTTATATCTGCCTTGATGTTGACGCAACACTTTTATTATATGCATTAAGAAGTTACTCTTTTTGTCTTTATAGAAAAATGACATTGTGCTCCCTGTTTCTTTGAACTACATAGCGTAGTATGTCAAACTTTATAGTATAGTACATTGAGCGTGTACGTATGCTTTCTATAATGTAAGACACATTTTTAAAACTGAAGCCTACACATATCCAAAAAGGATGAGCTATTTTGGCTTACAGACATACAGACAGTATTGTGCAGTAAGTTCATTGTATAGGGCCTTCAAGTACACACACTTGTACTGTAAGTATTGCTGGAGAGTGTGAATATTTTGTTATTAAGTGTACATTTGGTTTGGACTAAACCGAAATGCATTCTATAGTGCATCGACTGCAGGAAGTCATTGAGTTAAACCCGTGATCCATAACCTCGCCACCTTTTTCTGCTTCTTTTTCCATCCCAATGTATGAGCCAGCCACTTTATAAGTAATGTTTCATGACCCTTCAACAAATTTACCACGTTTGAATCCATTCCGCACAATTACCCTCCAAACCAGCGTGGGAACTGGAAAAAAAGTATGCAGGATGTGCCTGAGCCAACAAACCGTACGACACACATACACACACGATGAGCGGCAGAGCAGTCACTTCTTCAAAACGGTCTCTTTCTATATCTCGCCGTGATGGCACTGTGTGGGCAGCCCAAGAGGATGCTTATGCATAACAGCAGATGGTTGTCATGGCAACAGATGCCTACACGTCCTACCAGGCAGTCCCACTCAGGCACAGACACCTACTCACCCATAACGCACACACACAAGACAGACTGCGCTGTAAAAGGCGAGGAACGGTTGGCAAAGAGGAGAGGATGTTTTAATTTGTCTTTCTCTTGCCCTTTTTGTCAGAGAGCTCTTCTGCGCAATCAGGGCACTTCATGTTATTTTTATCTTGTTTTCTAAAGCCCACACCCCCATCGCTTCCTCTACAGTTCTCATTTTCAGGTAGATTTAGCAGCTGACTGCATTGTAGAGGCATCATAATGATGAAAGGCTGGGGATGTCATAAAAGTAATTACGCTGCTGTGCTTTCTTACACAGTAAGTAGGTTACAGTAGACGTGCCTTCTTAAAAGTTGTATGACTTGCAGACTTACAGTAGTTCATTGTGTAGATTTTTCTCCATATAATGACCTGACACCGTATCACTTCTTGTTTGCCTTATTTTACAGGGGTTTGGAAAAACGTTGTATTTCTCCATTTGTTCAAAAGAATATTCAACATCTTTTCACATCATGTCTTGCATCCAAACACATGTATTATTAATAACAATAATAACGGTATCTGTAATTAATGGTGGTCATGAAACTAGTGTAATTGGTGTCAATAAAACAAAATAATCAAGTCTTACCATTAACCCATCACTAGTAACTGATCTTGCTAGACTTAGTGCAGAACACTGATTGGTTTATAGATGGTGTCTGGGTAGACAACTAACTTGACTCCATTTTCAGTAGCTTTAATCTAGAACAGTATGGCTTTTCCCGTAGTTAATTACTTGTTTAAGAACGTAGCAAATGCGGGAACTAAAACCGAGTGTTCTACAGACAGGAGGAATGATGCGAAACAAAAAGGTAAATATTAAAACTATTAGTGCATTTAATGAAGATGTAACAATGGGACAGTGTGATTATTTTATCGCTGCCCCTTGGGCACTTTAACTGAGAAGAGATTGTGAACGATGTACATTTGTTTGGTTAAGTTAACCATACCCATCATTTTCAATATTAAATGAGGATATTATGTAAGCTAGCTGTAACGAAACTATTGGAATTGACAAGTAGTTTGTAGCTTATCTACCGACAAAAACTAGAAAAGTAGCTTCTCCAACACTGTTTACAGAGAATCGTCGCTTGGTAGGTAAATAGAAACAGGATCTGTTCCATTTCTTGTGTCTCTCTGCAATTAGAAAATAATACGATTAAATATAATTACTTTTTCACCAAAGATTTGCTTTGTACATCAATTTCAGCTAAACTAAAGCTGACAGCCCCGTTTTAATGGTGTATGGCCAGAAGCCTGCTTTACAGAGCACTCTTTTAAAGGATTGCCATGTTTGGTAATTAATAAGCATTGTGTTATCCTTGTTGTTTGGACTTAGATCCCAACGCTTGGCCCTTTAGGTATTAAAATTTGACATTTTCAGATGTTTATCATTTTGGAGTAGACATGAAATATTAAATAACGTATGAACAATTTTAACCTTAGAGAGAACCTTAGGCAAGGGCTCAATAAAGTGGCTTGCTCTTTGTTAAAATATGCGAAAGTTAAGCCTTCGTTCACTTTTATTTTCTTGCACCTCTCAAAAACAGGTAAAAACAAATATCTGATTGGCATTGAATACGTAATTTACGAATGGTTTCTGAGTTTGGTTCTGAACATACTGCGTCGTGTTTTGGTAAATGTGGTTAATTCAGTAGTAGATTTGATTGTAATATCCATAAATTAGTGAACTACATGTGCGCAGAACATGATTTGGCACTAAAATGTGACGTTGCCTATTTAAAGAAAAGTGTTGTAGTGGGATGTGTGGCAGCGATACGGCGAAACTGCCGAATGAAAGACGGCACCATCAGCAGAGCATTTTGTGGTCTGCTGATTGTTGCAATTTTAAAAATTTACAGCAGATATCAACTCTGAAATTTCGAGGTCTGCCTGTATCGAGAAAAACTGGAAGATCCAAACAAAAATTTATCTGCCTCTGTTTTTCTTGTTGGAGTGTATCACTTTGACTTAACGTTCTCATCTATGTGAGCTGCATCCAACATATTCAGTCAAAACCAAGTCGAAATCCCCCCATGTTGGCAAGCATCCTCTCAAATCTAGTGTGTACAACTTCTGCTGAAGCTTATCCTATCAAGAGAGACTACTATATTGGTGTCTGATCATTTATTGGTAAGCTTCTATAATCGAATGTTGCCAACTGACATTAGCATTGGTTATTGTTAGTTTATAATTCTGTGATTGGCTATACCGAGCGAAACAGTTAATGACTGCATTGTTTAATCAACCATAACAAATCTAATCCGTCAGTATTGTTTTATTCCCTCTATGCATTTAAGACCATTAACACCCATCAGAGCATTATGGAGAGGGTTTATTATGCAAACATCACATTACCGCCCAGGCCGACTTTACCACCCACAAACACAACCATCGGAAGAGAGCGAGTGACATCAGCACAGCAAACTCTCGATACTATGCATAGGGGTCGGTCACCTCCGAACCACATATCCTGACCATATAACATCAGAGGAGAGAGAGTGATTGAGCGGTGATGTCCATTTGCAACATAGCCCGTCTTACATAAAACTCTGTACAGCCTACACAGACAGTTATGCAATTAAGCCACGCACAGGGATCAACGCAGGAACAGAGAAGAAGAAAGAAGTTTCTCCTCTTGAAGAACTTTTTCCTTGAAGCTATTTTGGAGTCTGAGTTCAGGAAGAATATAATTACGAACCAGGGTTGAGTTTTTATAAGTACTAAACAAATCTGGAGCAGTTTTAGATTCGGATGGCTTCTAAATATCTACAGAGGACGTTACTGCTCAGACATTGCTCCTTGATGACTTATGAAGATCATGTTTAAGAAACAGAATTTGAAAAAAGGTATAACAAGTAAAAATGCCACTCAGTTGCAAATCACCAGTCTTTGGACGAATGTTCTGGTTATTCTGCCTTAATAAACATAGAAAAAGCTGAAACGGTTGACAGCGAGGTTGTGTATACGGTATTACTTCAGACTGTCATGTTTGCCATGAATTTGGACTTACGATGTATGACAGAAGCACACGCACACCTTGTTTTAAGCAGCATAAATGCGATTAAGATGTTTACACGCATTCTTATTGTGATTAAATTTAGACACGCCACACATGTTACTTTGATTATTCATACAGTGATTATGAGCTTAATTGCATTATTTGTATTGGATTATTGCGTTAACATGAGGAAATTATTATGACATTATGAAGGATCAAGTAAATGCAATTTTTGAGATCCTAAACCTTTAAAACACAAAACATAAATGTTATATACGTTTTAAAACAGGTCTTTTAGATTCATCATGTTAAAAAAATACATGAAATAGATGATGACAACATATATATATATATATATATATGTTTTGAAATGTAATGCTTAGAAATGTAATCTCTTATTAATGACACACTTCTCTAAATGATATAATTAACTGAATATAAATAATTATTGGGGTGAAAACGTTGACTTTTGTACTGAATGAACTGTGTATAGTTTTTGTTTAGTTAAGACAGCTCAAACATGTAATTCACTTTA
The DNA here is from genome assembly GCA_033220385.1 of Triplophysa yarkandensis. Classification (NCBI taxonomy): domain Eukaryota; kingdom Metazoa; phylum Chordata; class Actinopteri; order Cypriniformes; family Nemacheilidae; genus Triplophysa; species Triplophysa yarkandensis. The sequence continues at coordinate 6,907,557 of CM065654.1, forward strand.
AAGCTAGACCTAAATCAAAGAAAAAAAATGTGAAACTGGACACAATCAGTTTGGTATGGACCAGACCATGTTATATTCAATGTGGTACCCCATACAGTAGCTGTTCAACAACGTACATTTAAAAAAAAAATTTTTTTTGCTAAAACACTTGTCAATAGTCTACAGGTATTATATTATATTGAAGTGGTGGTAAAACACTATTTTGTTAAAAAAAAATTCAGTTTTTTGTTCCACTCCAGGACAGAGTAACTGTTCACAGTTCAAAATAACTATATATAAACAGATGCCATGAAGATGTCCACTGGTACAGACAAAAAATAAGAAAAATGATTATATGAAGGGAAATAAAACAAATAAGAGTCACATAAGCACAGTGCAAATGTCATCCAGCAAAATCACCCAAATATTTGTCCAACTCTTGAAAGGATCGTCATAAGGTTGTTCTATATCGGCCATTCTCTTGTAAAAGCACAAGCATCAATCAGAGAGCATGGAGAGCATGACCATCAGGTCATCGGGTACATTCATTAATAATGTAGTTTTAACTGGACAATAATCTAAAGACTGACCAATAGAACTTGACCACAACATTGGTATAAAGTGAAGTCAAAGGGACAAAGTGCGACTATCTCTGTATATTCAAAATCCAATATTCGTCGCTTTACAAAACTGTCCAACGTTACTTGTATTTAACAGAATATGTTGTGTGATTCTTGTTGATTTCCAAAAGATATTACTCACCGCATCTCATTAAAGTCCAATTTTACTATAAAAACCTATCCTTGTAATCTACCATCTGTTTATTTTTATTATGGCTTCCTCTTACACCAACATCACAGAGACAAACAAAAAAATGAAAGGCATTTCAAATATTGCTTTCATGCCTTCTTTCTGTAATTCAAGCTTTGAATGCTGTAACCAATATAGTGAGGAAGCTTAACACTTACTGCACTGTCTGAAAGATAACAGCATATTTTTTTTGGATGAATCTCTTTAAGATCAGTCCATCACATTAATAAAAGCTGGTAGTCGTGAACCATCAACTATGGACAAGAAATGTGGTTGGGTATGTGGTCAAGGAGACTGTCCACGACTGCCACGTGGCAAGATGAATAAAATGAAAAACTCTATCTAGAGGTTTCTGAAGATATAGCTTATTGCAGATACAATAATTCAACAATTTGTTGTCTGATGTAATACCATCGAAATATAAATGTGGATGTGAAAACAACGGCCTTTTTAATTTTTTTAAATAAACCCTGATTTCTGTATTAAAGGGTGGCGCATTGATTTCAAACATGGGTTGACAAAATAAATATATTCAAAGATTTCAGAACAGTATAAAAATGTTGAATGAAACCACAGAAAGGAGTTTTGAGCCACAGCTCTGAGTTCAGGTTGGCCACTGTCTGGTGCTCGGAACCCAAATTGACAGGAGGACAACTTCAGATTTACTGAACTCCTGGAAGACATCCCTCAACATATCCGATAACAAGCACACAGAGAGAGAGAAAGAGAGAGAGAGAGAGAGAGAGAGAGAGAGAGAGAGAGAGAGAGAGAGAGAGAGAGAGAGAGAGAGAGAGAGAGAGAGAGAGAGAGAGAGAGAGAGAGAGAGAGAGAGAGAGAGAGAGAGAGAGAGAGAGAGAGAGAGAGAGAGAGAGAGAGAGAGAGAGAGAGAGAGGGGCAAAATTGAGGTGGTAAAAAGCGACGTGTTAGAGAGTCAGAGTATGATATGGTCTAGGTTCATAAAGTGGAAGTGTGTGGGAGATTAAAAACAAGTCGCAGCAAAGCCTGTTGGGAAGGATCTCCGGGGACATGAGCGAGAGAGGAAGACCAAGAATGATGGAAGTGAGGAAACCCTGCAGAGGAAGGGAACGTTGCATCTTCAGCTGTAAAATGAGCAGCAGCAGCTGTCGGAATAATGGAGCTCAGAGAGGAAGAGAAAGCAGCACTAAGAAATTGGGCCTGTTATGAAGGCAGTGGGGAAGAATGTGAGAAGGAAATGTGGCTCTATGAGACTACAGACATCAGGAAAGTCTATCTCACCATAAAATCTCATCTGACAGCACCAAGAAAGTTTGGTTTGGTAGAGAAACAATAGAGTAGTTTATGACCTAAGAAAAAGTGATACAGAGACTCCATAGCTTAAATTAAACATGTTATAATACACTGGGATTACAGTTTTTCAAACTCTCTCTGTCACACGTCTTGCAAAAGCAAAGACTTATTTTCATTCCCTTGGAAAATAGGGCTGCCCTTTCCGTGGTTCAGAAAAAATGGGGGATGTTACAAATATTAGAATGAAATAGTCATGTCTATTCATACACATTTTTAAAACTAGTTTAGACATTTTTAAAACTATATTATTAAATTTCAAACCAACACGACTACACTCAACCGCAACTGGTTCAACTGATTTCAGAAAGAATGTAATCGTATTTTTGTGGTAAAGTCATTAGACCTAAATTTTTCTGAAAAATACTTTCAATATTTGTGCAGTGATGGTGTCATACTCTTTTTAAGCTCCTGATGAATGATGACACACCGCAGCCGTGGCGGATTGCGCTTGTGTCTAAAAAAGGCCCAAAGTGACGGATAAGATGTGTGGGATGTGTTAAATCAGGGGTCCTAATGCCAGCTGCCCACTAGCCAGCCGGAAAATAAAGTTGGCCTTGCTGTGATATCACAGAGCGATGGAAGTCACAGGTGAGAGAAAAAGATTTAAACACACAACCAAGAACAGCGATCAGTGTCCGAAAGAGCTTGCCCTTTGCAAGCTTCCATTGCACACAGACAATAAATAAAATATGATGATAATAAAAAATACACATATGAAAATAAATAAGATTTTACATAAAACAGTGGTGCTATAGATGAAAAAGTGGAATGAAAAAGAACTAAATGCAGGGGTGTAAATAAACAGAAGGTTATTGCACATATCTATATTGCACAATGCAGGTATATTTAACAGTTTAGAAGATGGATTGCTTGGAGAAGATAGTCCACCTGAAGTCCAAGATCACCTCCACTCAAGCTCAAGGCTATTGAGACTGTCTGTACTCAGATTCGTCTCCATCCTGGATGAGACCGTTGAGTGTAGTGTCTTCCGTGAACTTCAGAAGCTCTTTAAAGGTGCAGCCATTGGTATACACCTTGAAGAGCATTGAGAAAAATAGACCTCGCTGAGGAGCAACAGTGTTTGCAGTCTCACAAGCTGCTGGCCATCTGAAAGAATGATGGTGATTGACAGTCCATACTCATGTTAACTTCATCATCCACAGAGCTGTTTGCAGGAGGTCTAGTTAGGGTCCAATGATTTCCTTCTCAAAAGCAGTTTTTCAAATGACTTCATAAAACACAGATGTTAGGGCAGGTCTGAAGTCAAGAAGTCCTGATGACTTTGGTTTCTTTGGAATGGGGAAGATGGTGGAGCGTTTAATGCAGGCAGGAACTGCGCACAACTCCAAAGATCTATTGAAGATCTGTGAAAAGATGGGAGTGAACAGTAGTGGGGGAGAGAGGGTTGCCGGAGTTGTTTACGGTTGTCTGGAGAGATGGTATGGATGGTTGTGGTGGGTTTCAAACTGGCAGCAAAACTGATTTTAAACAAGTTGTTTTTTGCGTCAATGCTAGGGGATGGTGTTTTGTAGTTTACATTTACGTATAGGCATTTAGCATTTTATCCAAAGGGACTTATAAAGAATAGAGGAGACAATGAAGTAATAAATAGCAGAGATAGGACAATAGGTGAACAAGGGCTACAACAAGTTTACTAAGCTACACAGGGCAAGATAAAACCTGTAGGAGGGAGGAAAGGTTGAATGTTGATTCATGATGAGTAAGTATAGATTGAGGTTTTAGAGGGTTGGATGTAGTCTTAAAAGAGATGGAGATTTAGAGATGGAGACTACGTCTACCAAACGTGTTGTTCGGGCCAGATCATTCCAACATCGAGGAACCGATGCAGAGAAGGTGCGAGAGCGATAGCACCACAAGTCATTGCTCATTAGAGGAGCATCTGGATCTGGAGGGCGTGTACCTGTGAATAAGCAAGTGAAGGTAGAGGGTAGGCTCTCCTACTATTCAATGCGAGCGGCTATTGGAATCCAGTGTAGCTTGATAAAGAAGAGAGGTGGGACATGCGTTCTTTTAGGTTCCACATTCTGTATCATCTTCAGAGGTTAGATTGTGCACGCCGGGAGCCTAGCAAGCAGGGGATTGCAGTAGTCCAGCCTGGACAGGACCAGAGCCTGGACCAGTTTTTTGTAGAATGCCACAAGAGAAAAAGTCTGATCTTTGTAATGTTGAGCAGGAACCTGCAGGATCTGGCGTTGCTGGCAACATGATCGGTGAAGTTTAGCTGTTGGTTGGTCATTGTTTTCAAGGATTTGCAAACTGAAGGTGAGTCCTTGGAGACTGGTCTTCTAACTTCTAAGCGTAAATCCGTTTAGCCACTCTAACCTCCTTATGAGTGTGTTCCAGGCCTAATCGTGCAAGGCTCTGTTCCCCTTTCTGCAGGCATCCTCTTTTACATTAAGGCGTTTAGCAGACACTTTTATACAAAGCGACTTACAAAGAATAGAGAAGATAATGAAGCGGTTACAGTAATAGCAGACCTAACAAAAGGTGAAAAGGTTCTGCAATGAGTAACCAAGTTACACAAGGCGAGACGAAACTTTTTTAAGGAATGGTAACTAGGGAAAAGGTTTTTAGTGGGTTAGGTGTAGAAACCTACCCCCAAGAATGATTTGAATGACATGGTTCGGGTGTTGTCGCCCTGTATGTGATCTCATCATCAAGTTTTTGTAACGTTCTGCTCACGTGTGCTTTTGGTGGAATGTAAACACTGATGAGAACGAAGGAGTGAAACTCCAAGCATCTAATGGAACAGCTTACAGTTAATAAAGAGCACTTCTAGATCGTAACAGCACAATTTCTTTAAATCTGTTGCGAGCTATCCTTGATGTTGAAGCACCGCCTCATTAACCCACAATCCTAACTGGCATATTTGCAGAAACATTTAAATGTTCAAGCTAAGGGTTATAGTTCTGAACTTGCTCGATGAACCCTCAAGAAGCAAATCAAGTTTCTCCTCCATTACTGCCGTCTCCCGACACTACAATCAACTGTAAAGTTCCGTTGCCGCATTGGGAGCCCTGTGCCTCTGTTCATTTGATCGGACGATGGAAAAAGAGTCAGATTGCCTGAAATGCCACACCTAGTAATTTTGACTTTATTGGACCGAAAAAGTTTGTAAGGAGATAACATTAGAGTGTAGGGTGGAGAGAGAAGAAAAAAGTTGTTATCGTGCCTAACAGGTTTAATATTGAAAAGAAATTTGCAATTTAAGTGTGTTTATTGCCAGCCACTTCCACTATTTTAACATGGCCGTCAAGTGGCACGACTTTCGATAATGGCAAAAAAACACCACATGTGCAATGGAAATATTTGTTGAAGCACTTGCCATGTAGTTGGTTTTGAAATAATGCACAACAGCACAAAAGGCGAAATAATAATTAATTCTTACAGGGTAAAAACAAACATTTCCATCCCTTTAGCCAACATTTTTATGTTGTTTAGTATTAGTTTAGGACATTCAGATGGTGTTCTGTCTATTGTCTTTGTGTATTGTCTCACACCTGAAGTAATGTCTTCGTGCTTCATCCTAGAAGGTTCTGGCAGCCGCCACAGCCAGATATAAAGTGTAATAATGCCTCTGTTAGGAGTAGTTACTTCTTACTTACAGTTTCTCTCTACACAATAATAAAACATCAAACAATGCATCACCACATCAGCGTAGAGCCGTTTCACAGTAATGGAAAGTGTGGCTTTTATTTGTGTGAGAGCATGAATGACTAATATAACATCATGATGGATAGCTGTTAAAGAGCTCGTCGCAAGAGTAAAAACCGTAACGGTTTGAAATAATCGTAATGACATAAACGACAAGGGTTGTGCTTTGTTTAAAAGCACAAGAGGATGTTGGCATATGAAAACTGCACGAGAAACAGATCAGCAGCCACATTGAGTGATGCGTTGAAACAAACAACTGCGTATCAACGGTGACAGATATACACAGCCGTGTGTATGATGACCGATGATGACATCATAGCACAAATGACATCCATCTTATAGAGTGGTCACCGTGGCACTGGAAAAACAGAAGATGAGTTTCATCTATGAGTCAATGTGCCGTGAAGAATGTGCTGTGTGTGTGTGTGTGTGTGTGTGTGTGTGTGTGTGTGTGTGTGTGTGTGTTTGTTCTCCCATGAGGCTCTCCACCACACTTTTCACACTGCCACCCCCGCAGGCAAAGATGCTCAGAACTGCATTTCTGCCCAACCACCAACAGGCTTCGAACCTCTACTGTACAAAATACTAATGCAAATAATGCAAAACAATAAGAACAGATTTGTTCGAGACAAGGATGAGATTTTCTTTGCCAACTCTTAAGTCAACATGAAATGAAGAAATCAACCCAGTTAATAACTGTCTGTCATTATTCAATCACAACACAATACACAAGCAATGCTTAGGTCCTTTAAACATAATGATTGCTCTCAAATCGAAACACTTTGTGTATAGAATTATCCCAAAATGCATAATTGTTGGACATGTTATTGCATCATATTGCATTGTTTGACATATTATTAGGAAAAATAGGAAAAAGTCCACAATGTGAACCTGGGCCAATGTAGCTGGCATCAAAGACACAATGTGAAGAATTCCACATGCTCTCAAGTTCTGTGGGGCATCACACTACATATTATATAATAAATATAAACTGAATATTAAAAGTACATATAATGCAACATTTAAAGCCAATAAGTACTTATATAGAGAACAGGCAATAAGACATGTCATCATTCTCCTCTTAAATGACACTTGTGTTACTTTCTTCCTTTCCACGTGTCATAAATGTCAAGACATGTTCTTCATGCACGAGTAACTTTACCTTTGTCAGTTCTTCATCTGTCAGTCCGTCGTCAAGCTCGTTCCGGGCTCAGCATCCTCCGGTCCATTCTCCAGCACTGATCATGGGTTCGGATCCTACACGGAGGGATGAGGATCAACCCGAACCCGAGCCCATGTCGTTCATGTGTAAGGGAGAGAGGAGGAGACGCAGGCACTGACAAACATTTCTTACGTGAAAAATGTCCGAAAAGTCGCGAGTGGAAGTATTTCGTCACAGCCCACAGGACGCGCGTGTCTGCGCTGATGATGAGCGCCTGCAGTGCAGCGGAAATCCGCTGGATGGCGCTGCAGGAAAGAGATTGGAAGGAGTGTCACAGGCGCTGGCATTCTTCCAAATAGCTTTTTTGAGTCCATCTAATGAAAGATATTTACACAGGTCCTTAACAACGTCAGGGCGTGTAGTTCTCTTATTTTATATTTAAGAAAACACTTTATCTTTTTTATAAAATGGGTTTTATATTTTTAATTAAAGGGTTATTATATATACCCATATTATATATAGCAGCCCGCATTGAATTTAAATGTCTTCTCATTGCCTACAAGACCACCACCGGTTCAGCACCCACTTACCTTAACTCACTAATGCAAAGGTATAGGCCCTCAAGATCTCTGCGCTCCGCAAATGAGCTGAGACTTGTGGTGCCATCTCAAAAGGGTAAGAAATCTCTCTCTCGAACGTTCTCTGCTTCAGTTCCTCGATGGTGGAACGATCTGCCTCTGGCTTCACGCTTGTCAGACTCGGCCTCTATCTTTAAAAAACTCCTAAAAACTCATCTTTTCCGGCTACACCTAACTCACTAACTCACTTCTTTTCTAACTACTCACTCTATCAAAAAAAAAAAATATATATTTATTTTGTAACTTCTCTCTTTGTGAAACTTGGTAGCATTGTTGTAGCACTTGTTCATCGACTATTTACCGCTTCATTGTCTCCTCGACCATTGTAAGTCGCTTTGGATAAAAGCGTCTGCTAAATGACTAAATGTAAATGTATATATATATATTAAATGGTTTAGGCTACAGGAAAAATGGGACTCAGAGGAAGGCCGAACCTTTTTTGGTTTTTGAATTTTTTGTGTTCAGTACAACAAAAATATTATAATTTTGTTTAACTCAGTATACAGAAGTAATCTAAGTGGCCAACATTCTTCAAAATATCTTTTGTGTGTTCAACAGAACACAGATATTTGCACTGGTTTGGAAAAACTTGAGGGTGAGTAATCTGAATTGTAATTTATAATTATTTTCAGAATAATTTTGACTTTTTTTAACCATAATATGTTTTTTTATTCTAATTTCATGACTGAACATAAAAAATGTGTTTAAAGGTGGCCCAGATCTTTTTGGTTCATTTTTTATTATGGTCGTCAATGGTGACCCAGAAATCCCTCCCAGTTGCTAACATTCTTCAAACTACCTTTCTGTGTGTTCTGTGTGCGTCCAGTTGCTAACATTCTTCAAACTACCTTTCTGTGTGTTCTGTGTGCGTCCAGTTGCTAACATTCTTCAAACTACCTTTCTGTGTGTTCAGTGTGTGTCCAGTTGCTAACATTCTTCAAATTACCTTTCTGTGTGTTCAGTGTGCGTCCAGTTGCTAACATTCTTCAAACTACCTTTCTGTGTGTTCAGAGTGCGTCCAGTTGCTAACATTCTTCAAACTACCTTTCTGTGTGTTCAGTGTGCGTCCAGTTGCTAACATTCTTCAAACTACCTTTCTGTGTGTTCAGTGTGTGTCCAGTTGCTAGCATTCTTCAAACTACCTTTCTGTGTGTTCAGTGTGCGTCCAGTTGCTAACATTCTTCAAACTACCTTTCTGTGTGTTCAGTGTGTGTCCAGTTGCTAGCATTCTTCAAACTACCTTTCTGTGTGTTCAGTGTGTGTCCAGTTGCCAACATTCTTCAAACTTCCTTTCTGTGTGTTCAGTGTGTGTCCAGTTGCCAACATTCTTCAAACTACCTTTCTGTGTGTTCAGTGTGTGTCCAGTTGCTAGCATTCTTCAAACTACCTTTCTGTGTGTTCAGTGTGTGTCCAGTTGCTAGCATTCTTCAAATTACCTTTCTGTGTGTTCAGTGTGCGTCCAGTTACTAACATTCTTCAAACTACCTTTCTGTGTGTTCAGTGTGTGTCCAGTTGCTAGCATTCTTCAAACTACCTTTCTGTGTGTTCAGTGTGTGTCCAGTTGCCAACATTCTTCAAACTTCCTTTCTGTGTGTTCAGTGTGTGTCCAGTTGCCAACATTCTTCAAACTACCTTTCTGTGTGTTCAGTGTGCGTCCAGTTGCTAACATTCTTCAAACTACCTTTCTGTGTGTTCAGAGTGCGTCCAGTTGCTAACATTCTTCAAACTACCTTTCTGTGTGTTCAGTGTGCGTCCAGTTGCTAACATTCTTCAAACTACCTTTCTGTGTGTTCAGTGTGTGTCCAGTTGCTAACATTCTTCAAACTACCTTTCTGTGTGTTCAGTGTGCGTCCAGTTGCTAACATTCTTCAAATTACCTTTCTGTGTGTTCAGTGTGCGTCCAGTTGCTAACATTCTTCAAATTACCTTTCTGTGTGTTCAGTGTGTGTCCAGTTGCTAACATTCTTCAAATTACCTTTCTGTGTGTTCCGTGTGCGTCCAGTTGCTAACATTCTTCAAACTACCTTTCTGTGTGTTCAGTGTGCGTCCAGTTGCTAACATTCTTCAAATTACCTTTCTTTGTGTTCAGTGTGCGTCCAGTTGCTAACATTCTTCAAACTACCTTTCTGTGTGTTCAGAGTGCGTCCAGTTGCTAACATTCTTCAAACTACCTTTCTGTGTGTTCAGTGTGCGTCCAGTTGCTAACATTCTTCAAACTACCTTTCTGTGTGTTCAGTGTGCGTCCAGTTGCTAACATTCTTCAAACTACCTTTCTGTGTGTTCAGTGTGCGTCCAGTTACTAACATTCTTCAAACTACCTTTCTGTGTGTTCAGTGTGTGTCCAGTTGCTAGCATTCTTCAAACTACCTTTCTGTGTGTTCAGTGTGTGTCCAGTTGCCAACATTCTTCAAACTTCCTTTCTGTGTGTTCAGTGTGTGTCCAGTTGCCAACATTCTTCAAACTACCTTTCTGTGTGTTCAGTGTGTGTCCAGTTGCTAACATTCTTCAAACTACCTTTCTGTGTGTTCAGTGTGCGTCCAGTTGCTAACATTCTTCAAACTACCTTTCTGTGTGTTCAGTGTGCGTCCAGTTGCTAACATTCTTCAAACTAACTTTCTGTGTGTTCAGTGTGCGTCCAGTTGCTAACATTCTTCAAACTACCTTTCTGTGTGTTCAGTGTGCGTCCAGTTGCTAACATTCTTCAAACTACCTTTCTGTGTGTTCGGTGTGTGTCCAGTTGCTAATATTCTTCAAACTACCTTTCTGTGTGTTCAGTGTGCGTCCAGTTACTAACATTCTTCAAACTACCTTTCTGTGTGTTCAGTGTGCGTCCAGTTGCTAACATTCTTCAAACTACCTTTCTGTGTGTTCGGTGTGTGTCCAGTTGCTAATATTCTTCAAACTACCTTTCTGTGTGTTCAGTGTGCGTCCAGTTGCTAACATTCTTCAAACTACCTTTCTGTGTGTTCAGTGTGTGTCCAGTTGCTAATATTCTTCAAACTACCTTTCTGTGTGTTCAGTGTGCGTCCAGTTGCTAACATTCTTCAAACTACCTTTCTGTGTGTTCAGTGTGTGTCCAGTTGCTAACATTCTTCAAACTACCTTTCTGTGTGTTCAGTGTGTGTCCAGTTTCTAACATTCTTCAAACTACCTTTCTGTGTGTTCGGTGTGCGTCAAGTTGCTAACATTCTTCAAACTACCTTTCTGTGTGTTCAGTGTGCGTCCAGTTGCTAACATTCTTCAAACTACCTTTCTGTGTGTTCAGTGTGCGTCCAGTTGCTAACATTCTTCAAACTTCCTTTCTGTGTGTTCAGTGTGTGTCCAGTTGCTAACATTCTTCAAACTACCTTTCTGTGTGTTCAGTGTGCGTCCAGTTGCTAACATTCTTCAAACTACCTTTCTGTGTGTTCAGTGTGTGTCCAGTTGCTAATATTCTTCAAACTACCTTTCTGTGTGTTCAGTGTGCGTCCAGTTGCTAACATTCTTCAAACTACCTTTCTGTATGTTCAGTGTGTGTCCAGTTGCTAACATTCTTCAAACTTCCTTTCTGTGTGTTCAGTGTGTGTCCACTTGCTAACATTCTTCAAACTACCTTTCTGTGTGTTCAGTGTGCGTCCAGTTGCTAACATTCTTCAAACTACCTTTCTGTGTGTTCAGTGTGTGTCCAGTTGCTAACATTCTTCAAACTACCTTTCTGTGTGTTCAGTGTGCGTCCAGTTGCTAATATTCTTCAAACTTCCTTTCTGTGTGTTCAGTGTGTGTCCAGTTGCTAACATTCTTCAAACTACCTTTCTGTGTGTTCAGTGTGCGTCCAGTTGCTAACATTCTTCAAACTACCTTTCTGTGTGTTCAGGGTGCGTCCAGTTGCTAATATTCTTCAAACTACCTTTCTGTGTGTTCAGTGTGCGTCCAGTTTCTAACATTCTTCAAACTACCTTTCTGTGTGTTCAGTGTGCGTCCAGTTGCTAATATTCTTCAAACTACCTTTCTGTGTGTTCAGTGTGCGTCCAGTTTCTAATATTCTTCAAACTACCTTTCTGTGTGTTCAGTGTGTGTCCAGTTTCTAATATTCTTCAAACTACCTTTCTGTGTGTTCAGTGTGTGTCCAGTTGCTAATATTCTTCAAACTACCTTTCTGTGTGTTCAGTGTGCGTCCAGTTGCTAACATTCTTCAAACTACCTTTCTGTGTGTTCAGTGTGCGTCCAGTTGCTAACATTCTTCAAACTACCTTTCTGTGTGTTCAGTGTGCGTCCAGTTGCTAATATTCTTCAAACTACCTTTCTGTGTGTTCAGTGTGCGTCCAGTTTCTAACATTCTTCAAACTACCTTTCTGTGTGTTCAGTGTGCGTCCAGTTGCTAACATTCTTCAAACTACCTTTCTGTGTGTTCAGTGTGCGTCCAGTTGCTAACATTCTTCAAACTACCTTTCTGTGTGTTCAGTGTGCGTCCAGTTGCTAATATTCTTCAAACTACCTTTCTGTGTGTTCAGTGTGCGTCCAGTTGCTAACATTCTTCAAACTACCTTTCTGTGTGTTCAACGGAACGGAGATTAATTCAGAGGTTTGGAACAATTTGAGGGTGAGTAATACTTCATGATAGAATTTTAATTCTTAATTTTTTATTTTTATTTTCAGAATTTAAGCAATTAAATTGGACATTTCGTTGAAAGAAATGTGTTTTATATTTACATAAAAGTGGTTATTAAACATAAAGGCCCATACCTTTTTTGTCAAATTTTCCTATTTTCTTTTTTTGTCAAGCAGTTAAATTTTTTACAATGGTAGTCAATCGTGCCTCAGAAATCCCCCCCAGTTGCTAACATTCTTCAAATTACCTTTCTGTGTGTTCAGTTCAACAGTTTGGAACAACTTGAGGGTGAGTAATTCAGAACGGAATTGTATGTTTTCTCTTTTTATATTCAGAATTATCATTTTTTACCCCATTAAGAAATAACACTCTACTTTTTTGACTGAAATGTGTTTGATGTTAACACAAAAGCCGTAGTCAAATGTGGCCCAGACCTTTTTTTGGGTACATTTTTCCAATATTTTGTTGTGTCACATTTTTCACTATCCTAGTCAACGGTGGCCTAGAAATCCCAGCTGCTAACATTCTTCCAAATATCTTCCTGTGTGTTCAACGCAACAAACCAGGTACACAGGTTTGAAACAACTTGAGGATTCCTTGTGTTATGTAAACCCCACAGTATCAAATATGTACAAAATATTTATATATCACCCACAAACACTGTTGACATGAACATGTCACATAAAGATCATTCAACCATTGGCATTGTGTACACATCAGTGTTGTTGTTTCCATTGTCCGATATCTCCTCCTCTTTATGAAGGACTTTCTGCTTCAACAGCGAGAGATTAATAAAGCAACACGCCACGATGTCCATGCGCTCGGATGCTCTCATCCTCAGCAGTAATTAGTGCTGATAGCTGACTGCTGGGTCCCTGACGCTCTCAGTAGCTGAATAAGGTGGATGTTTTCTACCTCGCCGGAAGACAGAGACAGGAACGATACATCTTCTCAAACGCCTTGGGCAAGCTTATTAAGATATATGGAGACAGAACAAATCAAGATCAGGCGGTGGTCTTCATGGACACACCGTTGTGGGAGTTCCCAGTTTCCAGGCAAGCTCTGAAGACGTGTCCTCCATCAAAGTAATGCACATCAAAGATCTTAAGTATGCTGAAGCTAAGGTTTTGGGCCTGTTTCATATATTATTATTCACACCTTGGGTCATTTCTGCATCTTGGTGGAGGCGGCCTGTGTTTTGAAATTATAAATGAAAGCAAATCTGAAAGTTCAATGGTCTATAAAGCCCAATTTGAGGCTATATTTCTATTACGTCTTCGTGGGAAACAGTTTGTTTCAGCAATCAAGTGCTTTTTTATATATCTAAAGCACTTCATTATTGTGGAGGTATATTCCGTATTTAGTACGTACAGTTGTTTTAACTGAATTTTACACTTTGCGATGCATTAAATTACATCTAAACATATAGGGAAATGTCCGTAAAATAAACATGGAATTTAGAATTTTTTACGTTTTTTAGAGTGTGTGCAAATAACGACAAGATTTTCATTTCGGTTCAACTGTTCCATTAAGAATAATTTTAATACTGCTGGTCTCAGAAATGTAATAATGTTGTGTGTACTTTTTAAAAGTAATGTTTCTCAACACCTACTACAAGTTCAGCTGAAAGCAGCTGTTTGTTGTCATGGAGATATTGCAGGCATCCACAGCTTCTATATTTTCTTGAACGCATCGACAGAAATGTTCCACCCGTGCATTATTCAGCATACACACGCCTCTGAAATGCAGCATGTTTGGATGCACAAAAAAATGCTTACATGTTTTTCCATGTGAAAATCCCTACGGAGAGACCCAACAATGTCGGAAAATTCAAATGATGTCATTTGCATGCAGGCTGCTCAATGCATCAACAACACTGTGGGTAAATGATTGGGTGTCTTCCCAAAGTAACACTTTGCCCTCCTGTCAAAATTTGCCAATGGGCTAATGGAGGAGGTAACAAGTGATGGATGAAAAAGAGAATAACAGTGCACTGATCTTTATAAATGACTGAACTGTTCACTAAACAACAGCATGAGGGGACGCCAGCACCGGAAGTATTGGTGCCACCATGTTGGTATGCCCCACCTACAGAGGGCAACATCGACTTGCAGTCAAAATAACAAGCTAAAATAACGCTTTAGTTTAATTATATGTTTGAAATTCGTTCTTACGTTTGATTTGATTTTTCTATAGTAGTACACACAACTGTCAATACAGAAATTTAATTGAAGTAAATTTAGCTCAGTTAATGGTCTTTCAAAAGATTTGGGATGACTCATTCATGTTCATTTGATCAGTCACAAAACAGGTAAAAAAATTTGTAAAATGCTGCTTTCCCAAATCATATTACAATTCTTCCGGAGTCAAGTCTGCAATTATAAACGTCCGTTCAAGGATCATTTCATGTGAAGAACAATATCGAACAAAGGTTTTGAGACACTTGAATGAAATGTTTCCTTTTTTAGAAGGTACAGTATATGCTTCATATAATTTATCAAAAATACAAATTTTTTTCATTGCAAGCTTACATTATATTTTATGATGAATTTGAAATGGAGGCCTTTCACCGAATATTAAAGAAATAACAGGAAGGAGTGCAGAATAGACGGTGACTTTAGACGCATCTCAAGGCCTTATGAAGCTGATTGATAAAATGACAAAACTTCTATGTAAATTCAAGTCAAAATTTGACTACACTGCAGATAATATCATGTTTCATTTTACATTTTAAGTGTATCACCTGTTCTTTCATTTTATCATTGTTTTAAATGTAGCAAAAAATGAATGCATAGCTGAGCAAATGGGACAAAACTTTATAACAGTAGTGTCATTGGGGATAATCTTGATCCATCTCTACTCTTGCAGGCTTTATATCAAGGCCAATCTGAACGCATTTTTAAAAATTCTCTGAAATTGGGAAGAAGTGATGTCTTAAAAAATTATTGTGAGATATTGTTTATTCCTATTTTCAATGGCCTGTTGTGGCAGTAGAACATCAGGGAACAGCTGCGAGGTCTGTGTGTGAGACGGAGTGGGTATGGGTGGGTGGTAGTGGGCGCTGCTCAGCTCAGTTTGTAGTCCTCCCTTCACCAGTTGCCAACTGTGCCAACTCTAAATCTTCTACCGTTCCAGGGCCCTTTGATGACACATGTCACCTGCCGTGATCAAGCAGTAAAGGAAACACGATATGTGTTAATCCACAATCATCAGATTCTCTGCCCAGGACTCTCAATCCTCTTTAAGATGTGTCAGCAGAAATGCTATTGGGTTACATAAGCATCTCTTTGCCAGAGACATAAGACTGGAACAGAGAGAGAGAGAGTAAAAATGATACACGCTCAACTAAATGGAAGATTTAGATCATGGAAATAGAGTTAAAGAAGGACCGGAGAATATGGGACATTAAAGGTAATTAATATGGGAACCGTGCATAATTAAAAAAAGGGAATGATGGGTAGTTAAAGAGAGGAATGAAAAATCATTGGAAGGGGACAAGTTAGGGCGACAGTTACCTTGCAGTTGCGTTGGTCCATTTGTCATCCCTCCTGGCAAATACTTTAGTCATCTCACCCTCTATAATCAGGCCTTTGTGGCTCCAGAGGGCTAAATAGAAAGAAGTAAACTGCTTCATCTGTCCAAACATCAGTTTCTGTTACTGAATGAGTCACTGGAATCTGGATCTTTATAAGTAGGGAATGATGGGTATCTGTGATCCACCTTGAATCAAGAAACTGCCGTCATGCACTGTTAAAAATCCAGCTTGCCAAACCTTTTACCTACAAAGATATTATAACTGTGTGTTTTATGTAAATGACAAAGTTCATCTTTAACAGAAATCAGATGTCTTGGACTACATAACATCAGGGTTATAGATATCCAGTTAACGTGTCCTTAGAGTTGTTACTCTTAGTTATTTGTTGTGACGGATTCATTTCTTGATTTATGGTGTTTGAGTGTTACCATTGTTGAGATTTATATTTTAAATGTTAAAGTTTAACTCAACGACACAAACATTATATATTATATATTGTATGCATTAAACGTTAAATGTTGAGATGTATATTTTATTTATGTATATTTAATACATAAATAAATATAAATACATTTATACATTTTTGAAAAATAAATTAATTTATTTAAGTTTAGTATTCATTTTAGTTGTGGTTTGTCTGAGGAAGTGAACATGTACAATTGTCTCAAAGTACAAATCAATTGTTTGGTTTTGAATATTTAACGTTATTCTCCATTTATGGTTTCTCAAATAAATGTATTTGTTTTGGGGTAATCTGTTTAACTTCACTGTGTTTTTGATGGTAGTCTTTAAGTTTGGTGGACTTCGGTCTTTGTTTGTGGAGTTAACTCTAAAAAATGATAGCTCTGTAAATGTTTAGAAATTGTGCATTGTTAACCCTGTACTGGAAACAGACATATCCCAATAATCTCAGAGTTATCAAAGAAATGTAACATGTTAGACGCAGATTGTCGTGAGTTTGTTCAAATGCATGATGGAGTATGCGCAGTTTGGTCATGGAAATTTAATATTAAAATTACATTAGTCTACAACTGTAATTCAAATACAAAGAGCATAACTAGGTAATTTTTTGCATAAACGTACATTTTATTGAACGCATTAAAAAGCATAAAATACAGGTTAAACAGTTGTAAATATTAAATAGGGAAATTTCCTTTATATTAATACAGTACATTGTGCCATATTTGTACAGTGTAAGCATATTAATCATTTAATCTTCGTTCACCATATTCTCTCAGGTCTTCTGCATCTCTTCACCAGTTGAATCACCTTATTTCTTACTTTAACAATTGCTTTATATATAACAAGAATTATTTTGCCATTAAAACTTTTGACCCGTAGTATATAACTAAAAAAAGAGGTGATGGGTAATTGTAGGATTTGTTCATATCTAACGATCATCATATTCGTACAACATTTTTGACCTATGTACGATGCCTGGCCAATAATCCCAAAATTAACCATAATCTAGACTTTTACGACACATCAAATGATTGTTATTCTTCACATGCTAATGAAAATTATCCATACTTTTGTGGCAATCATTTTAAATTGTTTTTTTTTTAATGTTGGCGAATCCAGGGTTTTACTTCTTTGAAGCCGTGGTTTTAAATATTGGCAGCCAGTGAAAACGAATCCTCCACATTAAGGTACGTCAAGTTATTTATCCATCGTGGTAATTTGCAGGTCATGTCATAAAGTAATTGGTCTAGATAGACAGTTGTGTTTGGTGCATATTCAATCTGGCAACACTGGTAGTAACCTTGTCCTGCGAAAACACTAAAGCACAGATGCCAAGATTGAATCATGGCAAAGCAGTTTAACCACCGTGATGCTGTACCTAAAAACAATCATTCAGAGATATTTACTAAGAGATTACCGTCATAATCTTTTATTAATCTTTTATATGCTGTGGTTTGTAGTGTTGACAGAGTCATATTGAGTTGCAATGATAAGTTATATAAACACAATCGCATCTTTAAGCTAACAAGCGTTACGTTCTGGTCCCAACTGTGTGTGTTTCATAAGGAATCAAGCCGTCATATGCATACAATTATGAGAAATTTTGTCGCAGGGGAGACATCTTGACAGTAGCAGGGGTTCTTGTGGAAACCCATCCAAGAGGAACGAACCCCATTCAGACGCTGTAATCCAATTCAAAAAGCTGTTGTTCCCTAGGAGGCCCGGCGTAGAATGGCCAGGGCTTGATTTCGGATTCGATTGCACCTCTTTAAAAACCGCACGCAAAGGGGGGGTCATATTGCACATTTGCACATACACAAAACACATGCTGCCCCATTTCGTAAATCTCAGATCCACTGCGCGGCTACTAATGAATAAGAACTCGGATTACCTAATATCCATACGCTTTATTTAGGGCTTGGGTTACATTGGCGATAGGCTCACGGACACCAGAGATGAGAGCAAGCGAAAGAGAGAGAATGGTATGGACTTAAGACTCCCATGGGTCCCATA
Organism: Triplophysa yarkandensis; assembly: GCA_033220385.1. Classification (NCBI taxonomy): domain Eukaryota; kingdom Metazoa; phylum Chordata; class Actinopteri; order Cypriniformes; family Nemacheilidae; genus Triplophysa; species Triplophysa yarkandensis. The sequence goes on from CM065654.1 coordinate 6,925,748, forward strand.
TAGTCCAAACAGTATTGATGTTTGATGATGGCGCATCTGCCTTTTTCTCTTTGTGTAATCTGAGGCACTTTCAGTCCATCTGTGAATATCGAGCTATGGCTTTTTCAAAAAGGGCAAAATCTTGTTCATCTTGGAGCGCAAGTCTCTCAATGGCTTATCAATGTGATTAATCTCCTGTGGTTGTTGTTAGAATGTTGGCTGCAGTGCTTTACAGCTTTATAGGCCAAAAGAAAGCTGTTTTATTGGAGTTGGTTGTACGGGTAATTGACAAAGAGTTTGATTGAATTATTTTCCATTTTATGAAAATGGAAATCATATTGCTAGATCACATCCGTGTTTAAAGCACCCAGGATAAATGTTCTATCATTATTTATTAATCCTTGAGATGTCAAATCTTATATAACACTTTCTTCCGCGTAAGATTTCTTCATGCACCAACATTCTTCAAAATGGCTTCTTTGTGCTTTCTAGAAAACATATATTGGGTCACATAAAAAATAAAGGAGAACAAAGAATATAACTGAGAATATTCATTCAAGACCTTATTGCTTTTGACCTTGTGGTAAAAATCAAGATTTGAATGTTGTTTATATGTTTTGTTTTTACTATGCAAACCATATGCAAACTTAATTTAATTTGTGGTTTGAATCAGCAGTTCTAGTTACAGATATGTGATCATGGCAAGAGATTTAGGCTGAGAAAGTATTTTTGTGCTCTCAGTTTCACTTTCAGTTTTAGCAGAGTCTTGAACTTCTAAGTTTGAGTGTAGGCGTGGTTCTTTCAATTTGCCCCAAGGCAGGAAAATTATTTTCAAAAGAAAAACATTTTAATAATAAATTTTAATAGCCAGCGTTCAGTTTTCGACAACTACAATGTTTAAAGGTGTGCCTCATTTTTATTTCTATTTTTTATACTTTATAATAAGATCTATGAAAGAGCATGAGTATAATGAATCATATGGAAAAAAATACTCATTAACCACAACAAATTTAAGCACCTCATCCTTCACCTGAAAAATTCCAAACTGTAGATCATTCAGTTTCTTAGGAATCACCTGATACTTCCTTCACTTTTTGGCAGCCTTTTCTATATTATCTAGTTAAATAATACATTCTTAATAAACAACTTACAAGTGCGTTCAAGCAATAAGACGCCATGGAAGCAAACACAGGATCTTGGTATTATGAAAAAATTATGGCTTTACAGACTTGTGTTTAAAGACACCTACAAGAAAGTAAAGAAAGAACCTGCAAACCCGACTGTTTCCATCTTATTGATTTTATAGAATCAAGGTGGCCGACCACCAGAGTTCTAGGCACGCCATGTATAGTTCTACACCTTGAAGTTGTGGCCCAATAGGGTTTAGATGATACAGAATAGAGTTAGGCTTCAGCGGCCTGCTATCTGAACACACCTATCAACACGTATTACATTCTGGGGCCAATAGGGCACTTGGTCCCGTTTCTATTCGAGCAGTCATGCCGATCTCAGCAGGTCTTCACAGTCTGCAGGGTCTGCAGGGTCTTAAATTATTCACCCCCCACCCCATAAATATTTAGTCTGCTGCTGAAACATCAACTCTGTCGAGAGCGACGCTCCGGACACTATTGTGTGTGTGTGGCGTTATTAAAAAGGTTTAAATCTTTCCTGCTTTTTATCTCAATGTATTTCACCTTCTCTCTTCTATCCACGGAACTACGTGCGGTTCATTTCGCATTTTTGTGCTCTGAAGGCTTGTCTGCACCCACTCTGACACCCACACACGTCATCCAGGAAACAAAATTACCAATCGTCAAACACCAAATCTAAAGATCGCAGACACGTACTTTCAAGCTACCTGTTTACCTAGAATTCACATTGAACAACTCGACGCAAAAATGTCACTCTTAACGTCACTCTAAATTCCATTACGATACGGATGTAGGAATTTTCTGTATTTCATTTTTAAAGTTGGTTTACCTGTATTTTACGTTTTGCGCCGCACTTAATTTCATCTTACCATTACCACAAATGGCTTTAAAATAAAGGTGAAAATGACATGGTGATTTTCTGCCGATTTGCATGCATTTTAAACAGTGCTCCCTAAAAACATAATGTTATGGGTCCGAGAGCAAGACGATTTCAATCCTCTACGTGTATGAATTGTACATGTGATGGTATTGACAGTAGTGTTCACTTGTGCTTGTGTCTTAGGCCATATTGGAAATCTTGATCGTGTTTATTAGAATGAGCCTACATACATTAACCCCATTAAATACTTAACCTTCAACGGTGACATTTCAACCTAGTTGTAGTCATAAGAAACAAAAATACAATCTGTAAAAGCTTTGAGTTGAGAGCAAAGAGTGACAGTCAGTGCAAAACCAGTACGTGTACCAGAATGACATGTTCATCTCGTTCGCTACCTTCTTGTCACATATCTATGATCTATAGCTACTCGAGGAAATGATGCTACAATGACTATGCATTTGAAGTTCCATCAGTTGGGAAACGAGGCTTTAGTATTGTTGTAATGTTGATAAGATCGCTGGATGAAGTATTACAAAACAGTAAAGTATTCCTGGTATCTTAGTCTTATGTGAGCAATAATTAATTCACATCCATTCAGACATGCAAACCCTACGTATGCCCTATAAATGTATTTAAATACACGTCTGCTTTTACGCAGATCCATGCAAACCACAGCAAATATAAAACCCAACCAGAGAGGAATCAAGGGTTCAAATCCTTGTGGATTGGTTTGATTTATTTCTCTGTCTCATCCCATTTGTCTCTAAGCGGCTCAAGGTAAAAAGCAAACTTAAATGCATTAAGTAGAGACGTTTTTTATAATTTTCTAAGAGGTCAATTTAATTTCAAATGAGGATGTTAAAAAATAAGCATGCACTGGTACAGTTTTTATACTACTATATATAGTATATGGCTTAGCATATATCATTAAAACAAACACTTATAATAACTTAATAAATCTTTAAAACAAAAGAAGTTTTCAGTGGAAAATATTAAAATGAATGAGTATAAATCCAACTCTTCAACTCTTAAAAATGTAAAAATATTTTTTAAGTTTATGTTATAAACAATAACTATTTATTAAACACACATGTATATGTCCTAAACGTCAATATTTTGGATGAATTCTACCAGAATATTTTATTTGATTTAAATATTTATTATTTAATTCATTTTTATTTTAAATGTATTATTTAAATGTATGAATTATTTTTTTAACTTGCATATACACAAAGAAAATAACAGTATATTTACTTAATTTCAAAGTTTTAAAAATGTAATCTTTGTGTACACTATTTTATGTAAAAGTCAGTATCATTAACCCAATGTTTTTACAGCAGAAATAGAAAATGACAGGAAACTGATAAAAAGCACACAAAGATTTGTTTTTCCAGTTTTAATGGTCAATGTTATTACATACCTCTTTACACAGCTTAAGAAGCCAAACTGAGATTGTCAGAAGCATCAAATCCAAAGCCCATGAATGGATTAAAAACGGTCATTAAATGTAGCAGTTAAATAAATAGATATGAATCTGATGGAACAAAATGTTGTGACATTTGAACATCCAACGTATATCCCGTTTCACCGAAAAGTTCAATCCTTCACAGAATAAATCTCATTTGGTCTTCACAGTCTTAAATATGTTTACATTATAACAATATACAGAATTTTTTGGCTTGTATACAGTGAATTTTGGGAGGAAGCTTAATTGTTTGTCCTTAAAGCATCTGCAAGATTTAACCCATGATTTTGCAGTTTCTTTTCATTAACTGAAATATATTATACCATACATACACTATCAAACACCAAAGGACAGGCCCAGATGGAAACCATAGAATTTTTGCTGCTCTGAGAATGATTTTGTGGAATTCTTTAAAAATTGATTTTAAACAAATATTTACATATATAGTCTTATTGGTAGTCGGAAAACTCCAAATTATCCAAAAATACTTGCAAAATAATGCTAATGGTGTGGGAAATGTAAAGAATTTTAGAAAAAAGCATGACAATGTGTTATTAAATTGTCAAGGTTGAGGAAATAAGAAAGTTGTCAATTTCAGTATTCATGGACCCAGGCAATGCGTTCAGGGCACACAATCGGATAGTTTTGTTTGTGCAGAATAAAGGGGTCACAGTGCTCTCCAAAAAATGTGTATCTCTTGGTTATGAAGAACAATTGAATACACTGGGCGTTTTGTTCTTTTTTAATGTTTTAAAAGGAGATCGATTTACTGTTATTGTGCATGTTATTAGTGTTAACATGGCCAATGAAAATCTATCATTGGGATGCACAAAGTCAAGCTTGTCTGGCATCCATTTTTGCCATTCTGCTTGTATTGCTATCTACACAGGAACACCCAGTCTCTACATTTCTGTACACCATCTATTAGAGATGCTTAACTGTATATACCATGTATAGGCATTAGTGTAGCTCGATGGTATGCAGCCGAGATCCATGTTAATTCAATTCCAGACAACTTAAAGTATATTCTGTCTCGGGAATCTTCTAGACCACCCGGTAAGACGGAAGCTGATTCATGATTCAATGGAGGATAACTGTTTCAAAGTGCTTGTTGACACTTTGATCTACGTTGCTTCATTTGTAAACTACAAGCCAGACTAGTACACTATACATCAGACTTGCATTGCTATATTGCTATCATTTCTCTAAAATAAAGTTTGGCGTTTTTAAAAATATGTCCGTGAAATTTTATCAAATGATGTATGAAAAATGTCTACTTGACTCAAGATTACAGAGACAAAATCACTTTATGACGAAGAAGAGAAGTTCTTATTGCTGGAACGTTAGAATTTTTTCAACGTTCTTCAAGCTAGTGTTCTTCAAAAACAAACTAGCAGCACAGTTGTTGTACGACAGAAAACAGATAAAAAAATTAAATAGATTCTACGGATTTAAGTTTTTTTAGAGGTATCCAGTCATTTCAATTTGGTTGCTTCCATGAAAAAAAAGCAGTGTTGTTGTGTCCTACAAATTCATGTAATCAACTTCAAGATTCCAACTTTGAATATGGTTTTACATTCCACTAATACTCTTCCGTTCACATAGTCAGAAGTAAGGCTGACAAGATTGCAAGGGATCTTTTTGAAGCACTAGTTCCTTCAAACAGAACGGCGAAAATAACAACGAGCTTCCGAGTGTCACCTCCTTTTGCCATTGTTTAACATAAAATCTTGCTTGGTTCTAAAAGTTTTATTTCCTAATATATCCAAACAGAACTGACATTTACAACACAAGCATACTGGATCATACAGCATTACCCAATAAAAAACATGTAAAAGCAAAAAAATAAAACGTATCGCCTTGTTCTCAACATCTAGTAAAGAATAAGCCTTTCTGGCATGTTCAGTAGTTTTTCTTAGATTTGGAGCTTTGTAATCCAAGCAGTGCATAAGGAGAAATTAAAAGTTAAATTATTCAATATTAAAAGTGTCCATTGAGAAGTTTTCATGACTACCACACCGTAGGATGTCACCCACTGCAGAGATTGTGTGTTACGGCTCAGCTGCAGTCTCAGCATGTTGATAAGCACATGGCAATGGCCCTTACTCAGTCTTCTATTACCAGAAGCCTTACATACAACTGAAAATCTCAAACAACTTCTATACATAAGAAAGCAGACCTTCAAGGTCAGGATAGCTTCAACCAGAATGATCCGCAGGTCAGCCTTGCCCTGCCAGATGGTCAAATATATGATCAACTACTTAGACCAGCTAGGATCCATGCAAAACCAGTTGTCTCGTGGCTAGTAATGTCAAGAAAATAAACACCCAATGGCTTAAATACAAAGAAATAAATAACCAGAAATGGTCTTTTCAAATTTTCCATGGTGCCTTCATAATATGTAATTGAGACACACGCATACGCAGATTCTTTCGACTTTAAGAGCAAGAGTTGAGTGCATGCTCACATTCATTCCATACAGATGAGGTATGAGCTCAAGTAATTCCAACATATCATGGACATCTACCTGCAGTCCAAATCACAAAAAAAAAAAAAAATTAAACTATCCCTTTATGCTGGTAATTTCCCTTTTAGTGCTCCGAGCCATAGTACCTGAGGGTCGCGGCAGCAAACTTGGAGGCTCTTTGTGTAGCCGAGGCTGTCCCGCAGTGTTTAAAGTCTGCGGGGAGTTTTGCGGAAAACGTTTCCGATGACGCAGGGACTCTGACCGGAGTAACAGCCGTGTATACTGCACTTCAGGCATAATCATCTTCAAACACTCATCTCGCAGAGGCATGTGGCCTTTTTGCGTTACGTTGACTGGTAAATCGTACCCGACAATCGCCACCTTGGCGCTCGGCTGCCAGGGCCGCAAGTCCTTATTTGTGATCTGAGAAGCCGAGCGAAGGGGTGGCAAATGTCCACCGAAGCAGCCACGTACAAGTCGATCCCGAGACTGACGCAACAGTTGAACTTCCCGCTCGACACACGCTAATCCCAGAGCTCTCAGCTGCCGCCACAATGAGGCATTGAAGTGATCATAAAGTACGGAGTCTATGGCATTCCAGGCTCGGATTTTGGTCGTAATTTGACTGGAAAGGCTGCTTTTGGAGTCAGGGGTCCGCATGTTAAGACTGACGTATAGAACGTCATCGAGGTCCCATGACAACAAACGACGTAAAAGCACTAATGATTCGTCAAAGTGTTCGGATATCATAACCAACGAGAACACTCGCTCCATCTCCGCAGCAAACCGTTTTGCATAAGCTGGCGCTTCTGCTGATGGACGATCCTTGTCGCCACCTAGGTCAAAGGTTAGCGTATTTCTTGCATACATGGAATCCTTCTCTTCTGGACGATAGTAGCTCCAAGGGTGATCCAAAAATGTTTCTAATGAGCCGTTTGGAACCCGTTTAAAGCTATGGCAGTACTGATTATAGTAGCTAAATAACGACTCAAACATGGCTCCTGGTTCCCGCAGTATAGTGATGTACACTGTGTTATTGGGCATGAGGCGTCGTAGCTCAGCCCGGCTGAACCGCAAGTGGTTGGTTATGATGTCCGGGGGTGTGGTGTGAGGGTGGACGAAGTGGGCACTGAAGGGCCGAGGGTAGCAGAATTGGTGGTCACAGGTGGTAATGGGCAGGGCCACAGTGAGGTTGTTGCGTTCAGCAAAACGGAAGAGCATGTTCTGCACAGTGGAGCTGGCCGTTTTGTGCGTCTTCAAGAAGGCAACAGCGGTGTGTTTTGGAGTAGGATCACTACTGCCCTGGGCGAAGAAAAGCGAGGAGGATGGACACCCCAACCAAAAGGACTCTAATGTCCTGCGGTCATATAAATAGAAACAAAAGGAAATAATTGATAATACAATCAGCTTTCAATTATTATTCAAAACAATTTAAAATGGACATGAATGCTACTGAAAAGATTATGGTTTCCGGTGCCCAGTGGCTTACTGGTCATACAGAAGTCTTGTTTGGGCATTTAAATACAAATCTCTAACTTGATACCAGATTAGTAGATATTTCTATAGGCTGCTAAACACAAGGTGATTGCCATATTGGAAAGTGCAAGTCTGGGAAGTGTTGCCAAGTCTGTGTTTTTCCAACTGAATTCTATTGAGCTACGTTTTTGTTTGGATTTTGTTACACAGATCTGGCAAACCTGCCAAGTGGTCTGTGAACGCTCCGGAATTTATATACATCTATGATGATACATCTGTAAACCCAACATTTAGGAAACAAAATGAACAAAAAGCTTATTACATTTTTTTCACTACTTTGGGAAAAGTCAGTGGACAATACCAAAATTTTGGACACACCATGTTCCTTTCAGCTGAACAAGGTAAGGCATGGAGACCAACGAGACTACTGAAAACTCGTAAGGACCAATACAGTTTAAAAATATTATTTAACACTCAATCTTTTCTGTCCATAACTGACTTTTCTATAAAGCACTAATGGAGGAATAAAGATAGTGCTTGTCTAGTTTCTTAAGTTTTCACAGACAGAAGTGGAGGATATAGTCCATTTTTGGGAAAAAACGTTATCTGGTTTACACTAGGCTTTAATTTAGGTTTTCTTTCTTGATCTATGTGTCATCTTTAGGTAAAAATTTACATTTTCAAAGGTTCTTACAAGTTCAAGTGACCTCCATGGTGAAGAAGCAGGCTGACAGTACTGATTGTTATCAATACTAGAAATATCTTCTTTTGAGACATCGCCAGCTGCATTCACTGCAAAGAATGCAAAGAAAAAGAGAGAAATTAATTAATTATTCCAAACGTTCTGCAAGAGATTTGTTAAGTCCTATTCACACACAATTTGTGGTACTAAAAATCATTGCGATTAACATTGTTATTTCAGAAGATAGCTTGTGTCATTTGCGATTCTTCCCCCATTTGCATTCCATCAATAATGAGACAATACCAATAAACATAAGCCTTTAATTACAGATATTCAGCAGTGATACAGCTTTAAAAGATTTATCTGCCGGGGGAAATCCCCTTGCGTAAATATCGCCTGGATTTCTGGGAATAAATCATCTTTGTGTAAAAAGTTTTAAATTAATAACTTGGTTAACAGTATCCGCTTTTAAGACAGAGAATGTTTATTGACCGATATCTTATAAAAGGTGCTCTTAAATCTGATCCTATCACATAATAACTTTCTGATCACGCTGAAACTTGTCTAGCGCTAACAAGATCTTGAAACCCATCCAAACTTACTCTTCCCCTAGGTTCTAATTACATTTATCTCATCTCTCTCTGCCTTTCACACCAGCCATATCGAATGGCACTTCTACACAACCTGCCTTTATTTTTACTGATAAAGCCCTGATACCACTGTAGTTTAATTAGCATTAGAATTAAAAAAGGATAAGCTTTCTTACTACTGACGATCTGCAAACCAAGAGCAAAGTCACAAGTGAAAAAACTAAATACTGAAATGAGCGTTGAATTTACTATTTTATGATGTTATGATCATATATTCTCTGAAATAATCAACAACGCCGTTGCCAATAGATTGTGATTTTATAGCCATCAGGATTGTTAGTGGCGTTTTGTTATCTTGGAAAACACTGTTGGCAAAGACCATTTAATACCCTTGGATTTGATGGACCTCAAAGTTTTCGTTAAACTACATTCAATGCTACTTTATGCGAACAACCAGTAATAGAACATATTGGGATAAAAAACCTACTGTAATATTGAATATTGCTGTCACGGACCCGAACCAATTTAAAAGACTTATTATAAAACACAAATGGACATTGGTAAATGCCGAACATATCAACAAACCAGAGAAACTTGATGTCCCATAAATATCCGTATTTGTAAAATAAAAAATTCAACCAATCTTTAAATAAGAATTCATGTAACAGGCAGGGTAGCTGTGGAACCGAAAGATTACACAACCCCGACTACACCTGTTCACCAAGAAATGCCTTACCTGGCTCCCAAATAAAAAAATACTGGTTCTCCGAGCCACTGCTCTTTCTTAATAATCCAACTATGAACTAAATGTAAAACCACTACCGGTTACTGATAAGGAAATTAGAATATATCAATACAGAATAAAACTCACAGAAATCAATGCTGAATTGATTCGGAAAATCAAAACCTGCTTCGTAGCCTCAAGAGGAAAACACTATGGCGAGTGTATATATACAGTAAATATACACGCCATCGCCGATGATGTCACACACAGCAGCATGGCATCGCTCCGCACAGTCTGAACGTTACACGTCTAAACGTCACGCAAACAAACGTAACAAATTCCCTGACTCAAATTTTTTAGATGAGGCGTGTCCCCTAAATGAGGTCATTTTAATTAGTTTATTTTTACTGTAGAACAGGTCTATATATTGTTTATTTCCACAGACCTAATTGTTTTATATAATGACGATTCACATGTGGTTTGTTTGTACATAAACTCATTTAGTACTGCTTTAAGCAGTACTTAAAGATCGGGCATTGGACTTATGCCATGAGATAGACATTAATGCATTTCACAAATTAGAGAATGTATTTGGAGAATTTGTGCTCAAGAAAGCCTTTTTGACGAACCATTAAGGATTACATTATATAAAGAGAAACAAATTCTGTAGCCTTTATAAACCTTTCAATAATTTGAATATCAACATTAAACGACTGTACTTTAGATCAGTTAATAAAACAAAGAGAGCTTGAAAATGTTTTCTTCTGCACTAAAGGCATTTTTACTATATAATTACACAAGATAGTTATCAGTTCTTGTTATCATTAACAATAAAGAAGGTTCATTTATTTTACTGTGATTATTTATTAACAGTATTATTATGATGTTCATTGTAACATGCTCAACTATTTTGTTAGGATTAGGGCCGTGGTATTTTCATATGGATTTATTACAATAATCATTTGAGGAATGTTTGCGTTGTACCACTCCCTAATGAAAACTATGTGCTTTAAACAAAAGTGTTCGATAGGCACAGAATTTCAAGCATATTTCCCTTTACTCATGCTTCAATAAACCTTGCAATCCCCAACCCCCTCATTTTGCCCCCCGCGTGCAGTTATTGTCTAAACCCTAAAAATCAATCTGTGAAATGAAGCTTGAAAATGAGCAAAACGCTTAGCCATTCACGTCCAACCACCCACTGGCTTACAAAACCAAAAACTTTTAAGGATTTTTTTTAACTAACCTGGTTTGGAATAAAGACGTCCGGCGCTCGCAGCTGCTATGGCTTGCCCATGAACACTTTAGGGTCATATTCTAATAACCTTTGGATTAGTAATACCATTAAACAAAATGTATCGAAGAAGTTCAAAGCTTCAATGTGTAATTATATAGATGATCTTTTTCCAGAAATGTAATATAATTAGCATAACTATGTTCTCCGGGGTGTAGAAAAACTTTATATAATGAAGACTAACTCATGAAACAGAATGAGCAATTAGCACGGGTCCTCCTTCATGGAATTTACCTCCATGTTTCTAAAGTAACCATTAACAAACAAATTGCTCTAAAGAACACGTAGTAAGAAATCTTATTTAATGATTTAAAATGCAACGAAATCACTGTGCTGTGTCAGTGTTACGAAACGGAGGGGAGAGCGGCGTACGGGGCAGTTGGATGCACTTCATAAACTTACCACTAGATGTCGCTACATTTAACCATCAATATCTAGAGTATCGAAATTTTAAGACAAAAGTAACGCTTGCGTTAGCGTTTCCACCAACACCCCATACGTCATGACAGGTAAATTTGAAGGACGTATTAGGTTAGCCAAGGTGGGTCAAAATGGGGCATTTTACGTCCGCTTCCATGCAGCAGTTAGTATACTGCCTGAGGTTTTAAACAAGTTAATGATTTCTTAAGGATTAATAGCGATAAATATAAATGTAATAACAATAATGCAACATCGGTGGTAGATATTATCGATAACCAAAATAGCCAGCATAACAATGAATCGGTCAACATTGAGTACTTGTTTTTTTCAGTTGTTTAAGATCTACAAACTACGGATCTTGTAGACCAAAATAATTTTGAAGTGTTCCTTGTGCACTGATAAAAAACTACACTCTCAAAAACCCCGAAAATTATCCGCTGATGTGTAAAGAACATGTCGATTTGGGCATAAAACTAAAAAAGCTTGTCATTACTGTCATCACAGCTTGAGTCCAAACACATTTGTTGGGATGCCCATGACCGGACTCCCAACCCCCAGCCCTAATTACTCCGAGAACACGCCGGTTGCCCCAAATTCCCTTCAGAGAAGAGAGGATTAGATGCAGACTTCTTTTCTTTTTACTTAACTACACTAATTCCTTTTTAAAGCAGGTCGACCTTGGTCTTTACAGACTCCGGGCGAATATTCGGCGTTTAAGCATTAAAACCATAGATTCCTGAGAGGGCCTTCACATTGAACAAGATCTTTCGTTCGCCGAAAGGCAAAGTTTTTTTTTCGTTGAGTGCGAAGAATCTTCCCCCATTCACCAAGTGAAGAAAAAGACCGACCAATAAGAAGCGAGCATTCCTTTGTTACACCAAACGGCCATGTGGTATCACTATTTAATTCAAACTGACTGCAAACTGTCCAACAGTTAACATACGGTAGATGAAATCACCGCCTCTTAGCAGGACAACGTTTATAAATTGTACAACTAATATATGCTGATCTTCATTACTTGTATTTTATTTTGCTATTGTTTAACAACCAAATTTATATTTGCATGTATATCAAAAGATAACATCTATTAATCGTTAACTAGTACTCTTGCTTGTTTTAATTCTACAATATTAACCACGCGTGTTTAAAGTTATAATCATGTGCATTGCGCGCATTATGTGCAAACAGTACTTTTAAAACAAAAGTGGACACATCGACCTTTTTAGGCAAGATTAGCAATATCTGTAAAAAATGAACGTACATAACTTAAAGATATTTGCTATAAACTCCGCACTCATAACCAGCCAGACCATTTTCTTTTTAAAATATGCCAAGACGTAAAAACGTATAACGAAATTATCTCAATCTAAGATTATTTGTATATTGATGATAAAACGTTTCACATTAGTTCGTAGGCTCTTGCTGTGCTTTAAGTGTATAATCTTCATCCCCGACTGGAGAAAATGCTAGAATGCATTTTCGCCTCGATTTACGTCTAACATTCGTTTCGCTTTTTCGGCTCGTCCACAGTATGAATGTACCTTAACTAATGTTCTTGATTGTTCTAGGACTGTTGTTTTAAAAGGGACAGACTTAACATGACAATTGCATTCCGTTGACTCTACCTAACCCAATTTAGGAACAATCTTTACACTACACAAATAACATCAAACAAAATACAACATTTAAAAATAGGTGCTTTTTTAGGGAAACACATTTTGGGTGTGCCAATTTAGGCCGAGCCTAGGCCGAGTCATTAAATGAGACACCAACATTTACTTTTAAGCTTTGTTTGATGGTAAACCTAATAAAAAACAAACAAGGGACACTCCTACCACTGTGTCTTATTTACTTGTCATTCCTACACAAATATTGTGTACGTTTTAAGAAATTACTCAGGTAGGAAAGAAAGAACCCCATTGACTATAATGTATATGCAGGTAAATAAATAACAGATGCCACTTGCATCAGTGGCAATGAATAGAAATCACAACCAAAAAGGCAAAGCAAATTATTGCTGGAGGAATTTAAAAAAAAATATTTACAAGTATATTTAAATATTTGTCAAATAAATCATATTTTGTTATAAACTGTACGGAGTATACAGAAGGTCATGGGTTCAAATCCCCGGGCACTTGTCTAACTAATCCCCAACGGTCCCAAACCTATCCTGAGAGCCTGACAGCTCAGCTCCGCTGGAAAAGACGAGCCAAGCGCGAGATTGAATTATCGAGACGTAGCAATCAGTACGAAGCTGTTCTGCACTTACTAACGCCTGCTGCGTATATAGACTGAAGCAGATGGCACAACCTCTGGCTAAACGCTAAAAGGGAGATAACTAAAATGATATGGGGGTGAATAAGAGAACAATAAAGGCAGTGACATACACTATGAATATGAAAACATACAAAAGTTTGTATCTATCTTTTACAGAGAATACTGTTATCATAAAATATTTTTTGTATTTTATCTCATCACCGCAACTCACCCACATAAATCTGAGTGTATGATGGGTTGCCATTTAACAAGATTAAAAAAATGTAATATTTAAAAACAAAAATAACAGGATGATCTACTAGATGTATAAAAAGAAGGGGTGGCCATAGATTAATTTTTTTAATCTAGATTAATCTCACTGTAAACTTGGAATGAATCTAGATTAATCTAGATTAAAATGGCTAATTTGAATTCTGTCGAAGGCCTTCAGAATATGTGCGCTACCCAAATAATGACCAGAAGTAAGTCATTGCACAAGGTGCAAACAACCTTATGCCGCGTTCACACCAGACGCGTGTAGTTTGACGCTTGAACATTTAAGTTCATTCCCATCCAACGCGTCATTCGGGCAGGGGTGAAGGGCCTCTGTCAGTTGTAGGGGCTTCTGTCAGGGGAACTCGTCAACTTGTCAGAGGAAAAGTCCTTTTATTATAAAATAAAGTGATTAAACTTAATGTGACGGCTTTATGTATTGTCTCAATATGAATCGCTCTCGCCCCCACCTTTGTAATTCGGTTACGTATACATCCGTGCTTAAATATCAAAGGTGAAAGGTCATCATAGCTTGTGTAGTATAGACGCAGCTCCCAACCAAACTTTGAAAAGAGATCAACGGCGATAATTTTTTATCGCGCGACAAGAGTCTCAAATTAACTCAGCGCTTTAACGCCAATAACGGCCCACCACTAATAAAAAGCTTAATTTTTGTAGAGAAAAATCAAATACCGCAAGTTTATGCGTTGATTAATAAAACAAACACCTTAAAGCTTGATTTTGTATCGCATTTTCCAGCACCTTACAAGCGGCTACAAGATTTCTTTAAATTTCTCCATTTAAACGTTGAGGGTTCTCTCGTTGGGTATGAACAACAATATATATTATCATTACCCTTACAGTTAGGTATCAACATTATTATATCCATATTCGTTTATAATTTACTTTAAAATAAACAAATTATCTAATTATGTATTAGATAATGTATGGTTATGCATCATTTTATGAGAAACCAAATATTCCATCTGCATGGAATACAGAAACTGCCTGCAGACACAGATAGGTTAGTTGGAGAAAATGATGGCAGCATATTTGGTTATGGAGATGTAGCAGAGCATTCGAAAACATACTGTCACTGTTACTGATATCCACTCAGGATGTCGACTCGCACCCTGTTCCAATAGCGTGAGAACCGATTGTGCCCTCCACTGACCCACGAGTGGCTTAACCGCAGGGTTTCGTGTCTACATGTGCATGTTTATGGAGTTATTGGATCTGAAGGAGCTGGGAAGGAGCATCTGTAATAGACCGATAGTCAAGCCCCTTTCTAAAGAGCGCTAAATAAATCCTTTAGTGGCCTGTGGCCAACCCGGCCACCCGCCTTAAGCCTGCGGGAAATAAAAATATACTGATCATTTCTTTGATTCGTTTTTTTGTCTGCCCAAAGAAGATCATTTCAAGAACATTGGTCACCATTGGACCCCATTAACATTTCAGGTACGAACGGTAAAAGCCCTTTCATTTCAAACCAATGGCTACCTTTCTCGGTTTTCATGAAAGCATAAAGACAGATTTGAAGTTTTGAGAACAAAAGCAGTCACTGTAGGGATCCAGTTCTCAATTGACAGAGCTGACAGAATAATCAGCGCTTCTTTGAAATCAAAGATCGCTGAGACCACAAAGGTGGCTAATTTCTCTCCGTTGTAACACGGAGGTCAAAGTCGAGCATAACAGGGACGGACAATTAATTGGGATATAAAAACCGGTAATGACAACGTTTTTATGAAGGTATCCAAGGATCACTTTCTAAGCGGAACATAAAAGAAGACATTTTAAAGAAGTTGGTACCTGGCATCCATTTGCTCGGATTGGTTTTGTTTCCCTACGATGGAAATGAAAGGGTACCGCTGCGGTTGGGTCATCCGTTTTTATAAAATATAGTTTTACGGAAGAAAGTAACGCAGGTTTGAAAAGCAAACCACAGTATTTATTTTTGGGTGAACTATCGCTTTTACGGTCATTCAACAAACACCGAGGTTTCTTTATCCGTTCTGCAAAGTTCAGGCAAGGCAAGCAACACGTCACAGCCACCCTCACCATACGAGTCTAAAATAATCCTTATACATATGAAGCTTCACAAAAACAAAGCAGACATCGATAAATAATGGAGCGGAAGATGGATGACACGGATCACGCTGATGAAAAGAAATGCAGCAAGCTGACTCACGAAAACGAAATTAGCACAGGGGTCAGAGAAGAGGTTGGTTGCCTTGGTCGCAAAGGGATGCGGAGAGAAGATGGTGGGTTTAATGTGTGCTGTAAATTACTCAAGACATATGAAGCGGGCGAGCATGTGTATGAAAGCACAAAAACGCACTCTTTCCCTGTTGTGTTCACTATTCTCTGCGGCAGCGGAGAATCCACCGGTGAATATCTAATCACAGGCGATCTAATCAGATCCCCGCTTTAAATGCCGACACATATCAGCGGCTGAGCAACCAGATGCTGCGTAGACGCTCTATTATAATAGGGCTGCACAATTGATGGAAAAACGAATTGGGATTTCGATTACTGGTGAAGCAATGACAATGTTCAGAAGCCTGAATTACAACTATCTCTTTGTACTCATTTCTGTGTGTTTTGGCAATATGTTTTGGCACTACGTACAGTGGTGAATCAGAGACTGTAAAACTGATCAATTGACGTATCCTTTTATTTATCCGGTTTGGATTTGTACGAAAAACATAATTATTAGTCTTGGATATTTAGAATTTACCACGCTGCTGCTTTACGGAACACATTCCAAAAGTTCCAAATGTCCAATCTATCAATGGAATCCCCAGGTGGGATTATTAAAGGTGGGGTTACTAAATTCTAAAAGCACTTTAGAAAACCAAATCCAAGTACCAAGCATACTTGTAGCAAGATGGCAGTAAGGGACAATAAGAGAGCCAGTGTGAACTACAAAGACCACAGAAAGAGCGACGTTTGAGAGCTATTCAAGTTGTGTCGTCGATTTGAAATAACAATCGTATCAGAAATCGGTTACCCCCCCTTTAAGGACAAAGGACAAACAGGGGTAAAATGTAAGCACCAGAAAAGAAAAATATTAAAAAAGTTTTCGTTTTGTCCATAAGGCACAGAGTAAGACACTGTCTTGCATAAATTATTTTAGGGATTCGTTTTATGTTGCCCCTTTAGGGCCAGCTGAAGGGTCTATTAATAATGTAACAGAGTCATGTAATCGATCTTAGCCGAACACACTTTCTCCTATTGACTTTCAGTAAGAGGAGCGATCAAACGTCTCCACTACTGTCGACAACAACACAGGTTTACCATATAATACAGAATGGTAATTATGGCGTGACTGTTTTTGCCTTTTTGAGTGTGTTGAGTATCTAGCGTACTTCAATACGTCTGCGGCTGACATGATAGTCCAAGTGCTTAGTTGAATCAGAGTTGCCGAGTGAATCGGATTCATTTAAAACAGGCGGTTTGAAGCGACTCACTCAAATGACTCATTCCAGAATCTAATCTTATCAACCCTTCCAGCATTGTGATGGAGTGCTCAGACGGACTATTAAAAGAAGCCGCGAGTCGACGACCTGAAAAATGTCAATAATAAACCTATTTATCATGTTGTATAACTCCACATAAAACGCAAAGATTATTGGCATTTATGTACCGATGATAGCGGGTTCCTGACCCCAATTGAAGGCATCAGAGACGGTTTGCACTGTAACATTAAGGAATACAAATTTGGTCATTAAATCAACCTCACGTCATTCAAAACCTTCCGGGAACATGATAAAAAATTTAGGAGAAAGTTCCCCAGCTTTAGTGTCAGCACAATAGAAGATAAAAGGGCCCTAATGTTATGGGGGGCACCAATATTCTCCAAAACATCTTCAATTGTGGCCTTCCATTGAGTAAAGGATGAAAATGGTGTCATCACCTCATATGATGTTATACGTTGAAAACTTACTCAAACGATATCCGGAATGGAAAATTTAACTGGGTAAAAGGAAAAGTCGAATATTTCAAAGTGAACGAAAAGCCTCGAGTGCCAAACGTTGGAGCGATGATTCACCGTAGCCTCATTTACATTTCAAATTACACGGATCACATCCATCAAACAAAAATGAGAAAACGGTACGTTCCAAATCCAAGTGTTTTTAAAGTGTGTACAGCTTTGTTGTTTTCCATGCTTGACGGCTGGCACGTTTCTGGACGCTTCGCATCACCACCTTAACACAACTCTTCTCCATTCCGAGCTCGTCGAAGCGCTTGAGCTTCATCGTTCAGTTTTGCATTTTACAGTAAAAGACACCGGCTAATGTGCAAATGCATTTCAATGCGATGGACGATTTGCATTGAGCTTAGACAGACGACACAAACAAACCATCTATTCGATTTTAAAGTCGTCCAGTATTTGGGGGGCACCCCAGCACGTTTTATATCAAAAAAGCCCGCGGACGTGTGACGGTGTCAGGCCATGGAACGCGTGCATCCATCAGGACCTCTCAATGATCATCTCGGGTAGATGGGGTCTCCAAAAATCTCTCTCTCCTGCTAGATATAAAGATTAAGGAACCCATGCATTAAAGCATCCCACCAACAGTACATGTTGACCACATCCCCATTAAAAACAAGAGATGGGGGGCAAGCCGGATTTCACATGAAACCCTCATCATTAAGATGCATATCATAGCTAACATGAATTCTAAAGAGAAATGATGCCAACATGTTTGATTGGCACTAACCTCATGTCACGTCTGATAGAATGATTGACGGCTCAGGTTTGGTTTCCCC
Organism: Triplophysa yarkandensis; assembly: GCA_033220385.1. Taxonomy (NCBI): domain Eukaryota; kingdom Metazoa; phylum Chordata; class Actinopteri; order Cypriniformes; family Nemacheilidae; genus Triplophysa; species Triplophysa yarkandensis. The sequence continues at coordinate 6,944,178 of CM065654.1, forward strand.
GTGCAGTGCGCGCGTGTCCCTTCAGGAGAACCCTTGAGATGTTTGAGATGTCTGCTCGCGGGTCTCAGATGGACTGGAGCTCGGACGCGTGCACCGGTAGACGCCGATGTCTGCCATCAGACCTGCACGCGATTACATCGCGCCGCCTCCCTCCGGAGCGTCACGGGCGTGCGCGCACACAGCTGCAGAGGCCACGCGCGGAGGACACTTCAGGAATTATACTTTTGACATTTTTTTTCATTCACTCTCATATTTTTAGTAGAGAAATGTTGGTTTATGTTTAAAAAGATTATTTTATATAGCACATTATTTCTTATATGTTATTTACATTTTATACTTTTTACAAAAATCAATAATTATTGAGAATTAAGAGTTGGCTTTTAATCAAAAATAATTGTAATAATTCCACTGAACAAAAAAAAAATATTGTTTTGAAAAGATTTGTTTAAGTTGTTCTAATTGTGTATTTGGGTGCTATTTACTAGGTCACATTACATATTTGTATAAATTAAAATGAATTGAAAATTAACTTTACATATAGAATGTAGTTGATTTGTAAATGCCATGCATTTCTTTGTTAGGTTGGACACAGAGAAAGATATTTAGATAAATGCCGGAAACCAAACACTATGGGTCCCATTGACTACCATGGTATAGAAAATGACATTGGTCAAACAAGCCTGGAACGCTTTGCTGTCCTACATTGTTCAAAATATCTTATTTTGCTTTAAACAGAACCAAAAAGATGGATTTATATAAATTGTATTAGTCTTTTTATTAGGGTCTAGATGGATAGTAATGAGAGAAATAGATACATTATGGTATTTAGCAGCTCGATACACAATGAATTAATAATGAGAAAATAAATCATATAAGTTATCATATAAGTTATCAAATAATGTTTTCATAATTCTATCTAAACTGCGCACTTTAATATCAGAAAATCTCGATAAATGTTTCATGGTCCGTGCCTTTAGCTTACTTTTCCTTCAATTAAAAATGAAAATTCTGTTGTGAATTATTCACTCTCTAGTGGATGCAAACTTTTATTAAAAAAAGAAGAAAGTGCTTGTAACCAAACAGTTCTTAAAATCCCTTAACTACCAAAGTAAAAAAAGGAAATTGGTCGTCAAAAGAGCCCCGGAACTTTTTGCTGTCCACATTTTTCAAAATATCTTATTTTAGGATATATTCATATAAAAGTCATTTTTCGTACTATGAAGTCAATGATTGGTTGTAAGCATACTTCCAAATATCTTAATCTTGTTTCAAGCTTGTGTAAAAGCCTTCAGAAGAGAACCTGTGTTCTTAAGCCGTGGACTTTATTCTCTTCCTGATAAATAGAAATTTTGCGATAGGTGACTTCATTTACCAGCTGTCGCTGGAACTACTTCCTCCTTAAATCGGGCCACTGTGGGATACACAAATAACGTTTTATTTCAGGGAAGTTAAAGCACAATATACCTATCTGGAACAAAGCGTCATGATTTGAATGATCCTTATTAATAGCACTAACTGCGTGGGATGAGTCACGCACGCCGCACAGAGTTTCATAGTTTGCATTATGGGTTTGTTCAAATGAAGCCTCCTGTTCTCCTCCGGTTTCACCTCTGTTTCTCAGGCCCTCTCTCCCTTTCTCTCTCTCTCTCTTTATTTCTGTGCAGTGACTTTGTCTTTTATGAGATCGAGTATCCCAGCACACACAGGCCTCTGTTAACAACTATGAGGGCTGGGTGAGATACTGTGTGTGTGTTTAAAGATGAAGTTGTCCGAAGAATAGGCCGTGTGTATAAGTGCAGGTGAGAAACTTGATGGACTGTGAGAATATAAAGCACTCAAAGCGGGATAGGAGATATTATAGACCATTTGATCTCATAATGTGTGAACATGTCGTGATTTTCTTCAATGAATCCGCGTCTGTGTGCTCCCTAACATTTGTTCCTGCGTCCTTTTGCCTTTAATAAATCAACATGGCCAACATGGTTATTTAATCATCAGATAGCTTTTTTTCTTGACGTTTTTCTTAATATTTAATCTCTGAGAAATAGTTTGTTGACCTTTTAAATATCAGTCTTCCACAGTTGTAAAATGATCTGCCTTCAGAGTATCAGCACAATTTGTACCCCATTTTTCCGGAGAACGGCGCCACATCAAACTCAATGACGGCGCCGTTTTATTTCGCGAGAAGCTTAATGTTCCCTTTTTATTTGAATGAAACATCCACACTGTACCCAAATAAGACTGGAAATGTAGATTAAGACTAGCCCATCTTCACAATGAAGGCCATCTCAAATCCAGCTTGAGGCGCTCGGGCCAGCTTATCTATCAAAATACCGCACACATCATCGCAATTTCATTTCTGACCACTTTAGCCACACAGATTTCTGAAATTAATCCTCTCAGCGCAGGGTTATTTCAGCAATACATCTTCAAATGGCGTAATGTAACGCTGAGTGTATTGGAAGCTCTTTAACACAATAGATCAATTCATGACACAGAAATGATATTCCGCCCATACATTTATGTACATTGGCGCCCACTTATTATGATTTGTAAAAAATTAACTTAACGTCCATAAGTGCACGTGGTACACAAACGTTTTGGGACCCTTACTCACTTTTATGTTCATGTTTTTTTCAATATTGTAGATTAATAATAAACCCAGCAATATTATACAATTGTTTTAATTAAAATGAATGAAAAATATCAAATGAAACCTGTCTTAATTGATCATCTTCAGTGTTTTGACTTTAATTTGTACGAATGTTGTCTTGTCATTTTTTAGAGCATTTTCTTAAGGTCTTACCCGAGATGCTCTTTATAGAATTTTAAAGGTGTCTATTCTGTGCTCTTATTGACTGATTCTTTCTTTAACAATCAGGCATTCATTTCGAAAACATTTGATTTTCGCATGATTTTCAAATGATATTATTGATGAAACTTACCTAAAAGATATTTTGAAGAATACCCTAGAACACTGGGCTCCACTGATTTATGACTTTATTACCAGCACCGAGACATTAGTCTTATTTTCATTACTCAGAATGTTTTTTGTATTAGTCATATACAGGTTTGCATGACATTAGAGTGATTTCTTATTTTTGGATGAACTATGCCTTTAAGGATACCATAGTTTTAGTTCAACCCTCTATAAAGAACATCCTGATTTAATCAGACCAATGATGGCAAGATACTGAGATGTTTATCTAATGTCACTTTATCGACAATCAATGTTAACCAGGTTGGTGGGGATCAGATAAAGATAATATGTTTAATAACACAGTTCAGAAGTCACCTAAAGTTATACAGCTGTCAGAATTAAATAATCTGTTCAGAGAATAAAAAGTCGCTGCTTGTTACTGAAAACATTTTAATTCGCAATTCACCCACGAAATCAAAATCCGACATCGCTCATCGAACTGACATTTCAAACCTGTTTGACTTTCTTCTGCAGAACACAAAAGCAGATATTTTGAAAAATGTCGTTCCCCTCTGACTTATATTGGTTTTGTGTAGAAAACAATACAATGTAATGGGGACGGACGTACTTCAAAATATTATAGTATGTTTTGCAGGAGAAAGTAAGTCAAACATGGTTAATGCTAAGAGGGTGATCCATTATATTAATATCTGAAGGGATTAGTCCACACTTTATTGATGAAGGCCACAGTGTGGAACTGTTCGTGTTCAGCGCCCCCTTACGGTGGTCATGGAGATTGATGGCAGGTTTAGGCTTTAACTTAATCTTCATCACTGTAACTGTTTAATCTTGTGCATATGTTCAGAATTCCCCATATTGTGTAACATAAAAAATCCTGCATTTAATATAGGGTGAACTAAGCCATGCACACACACACACACACACACACACACACACACACACACACACACACACACACACACACACACACACACACACACACACACACACACAATCATAATCACAGACACACACAATCATAATCACACACACACATACACACAAACACACACACACACACACACACAGGCAAATAAATCCAGACTCGTAACTGGAGATACAGTTTTATTCTTGGGTTTTCGTGTAATCTTATAATACTGACTTTTTGAGTGCATTGGATGATAATGATGAGTTGTACGACACATTGACATCACCCATAGCGAGCTGAAGAGTCTAATGCATTTCAATCAGTGGGTTAATAGGTCATAATCAATAAACATTGAAAAGGTGAAAGTGTTTTTTAGCATGGGAAACTAAACCATATCCATTATTGACACAACTCTAACACCTATTGCTCTTGCCCGAGAACCTTCCACCACCTTTCCAACTTTTCAGAACATTCAGCAAATCCCCCTTTAAAGACCCTGAGATGCCACCTTTATCTGTCTTACAGTCTTCTTGAAGGAATAGTTGGCCTTAAACGAAAAATGAAGTCATCACTTGAAGTCCCAAACCCTCTTTTTCTATCCGAAGTGTAAAACTCAAGTTTCCTCTAGCAGGTCTACAACCAATAAAAGAGAGGGTTTGCGCTAAAATGAAAATTCGGCCGTTTACTCTATCAAGTACAGAATATATTTTGAAGAATGTGAGAAACCAAACAGTTCTGGGGCATCATCGACGACCACAAAATGGTAGTCAAGGGTGCTCCACAACTGTTTGGTTTCACACATTTTTCATATCCAAGGGAATTCATAAACTTGGAGTAAATAATGAAATGTACATTCTGTTTCTCACACAATGCCGTGTGTTATGTGATGCGTTTGTCAGAGCTTCTGTTATGAAAAAGAAATCCACACAGACATGAGATTGAGCGAATGATGACAGATTTTAGATTTTTGGATCAACTAATCCTTTTAAAGTACAGGCTCGTGTAGATAATAAGAGCCTTAAAATCAGCCCACTGGACGAGCTAGTGTCCGTTTGGATGAAGAGAGAGAGTTGGTTCACTACAGGGACAGGGCCGTCCAGACTTTTATGTAATGAATTCATCTTGTATGTCCCCGGCTTTCGCTAATGCACATCAGAAACATTCCAGTTGATGGGGATTTGATGGCAAAGCTTCAAACATTGGGCAAGCACAAACCATTCCCGTCAGCATCGAGTTCTTTCTGTTCGCAATATCTTAAAAACTCCTTTACTGGCTCCGGTAGATATTTCTGGTTTTCCAAATACATGAAAAACAAATAACGGGTTGAACACCATAGTAAGGGAATAGACAAGGGAATAAACGATAATAGGATGACACAGAGGTCACGGCACAACCACGGGACGGGGTGACAGAACATTCTGTGTAGAGACTTTATCAGTTATCATCACAGTTTCCGATTAAGAAGACACTGGACAGCAGTAGTGCTTTTTGGGGTCTTACAACACAGTACAGACAAAATGGAAGAGGGACTCTCTCATATATGTCTGCATATTACACACAGCATGCATCTTTGCAAATCCGCATCAACAAACACACTTTATAATGTATATTTTGGGGTATTTTTAAGGCACGAGGGCTGGGACTGTATGGCATGTTAACCCATAACGGATGAATATGATGAAACTTAAGCAAACACAGCTATCTAACATCCAGATTAGAAGGGATCAGGTTCCCATTCGTTTTGCCCATTGGAAAAATGATTCGAAGTAATGATGCTTTAAGCTTTTAAATTAAATTGTATAGAGTGGACATCCATATCAACATTTAAATGTGAAAGCTCTACTCACTTGGACAGCTCCACAAATACAAAAAATCACTTTATGTGGAAAGGAATTAGGCCAAAAGCCCTCGGATTTCATTGCCCACCCAAGAATGATGTAATCGAGGTGCGTTCAAATACTGTTCATCGTTTTGATTGTATTGAGTTGTCTCATGACATATTTTTCATGTTACTTATTTATTACAACAAAAGTTTAGTGTGATTCATAGCTTAAAGTTCCTACTCTTCATCATTCCAATGGACAAAATGAATGGGAAAATTCATGTCCGATATTAAAGTGTTGTGGCCTTGTTACACTTTTCCTTTGACAGGTTGACTTTGACGCTTACATTGAAGCTTTTGTGTAGCTGTGTGGGGATAGAAAACAGAGAATGTAGAAAAGCATGATGACGTTTTAAAGGAAAAACTTATATGTTTAATAGACTCTCTCATTAAAAACGAAAAATTTGGGCAAAGAAAAAACAAGAGAGGAGCGGTGGGGATAAAGATAAACCATTTAAAACATTTATAAATCGCTTTCTCCATACAGCGCGCTGGAGAAGGAGATGTAATCCAGGGCTCCTGGTGTCCCGTCGGAGCCGATGTACTTGGTCATGCGGCTGATGCAGTACTCGGCCTGTTCCGGTGGGAGTTCCCGGCGAAGCTCTTCCACGGTGATGAAAGGCTGAGAAAGCGAAAAGAAATATGTTTGTTTACAGTGTTCTAAAGCTATAATGTTAGTTATCAAACATTCCTGAATATATATTGTTTGGATGACAGAATGCCCAATATTAATAATAATATTGAACAGTAATTATACTTTATTTTTACATAACACAACTTAAAAAAATAACATATTCATTTTACATATTTATAAAATAAAATAGCCCATGAAGAGTAATAACAGTTTGCTGAATACTCATCAACACTCTATGGTGTTATCGCATGTTTGCTCTCAGTTCTCAAGGAAGCGTTACAACTGTAATACAAAGAGTAACACGTCTCATTCGCACCTTATCGGAGGCAAGGATCTTGAAGGAAGCCATGACCTGTTCGGCAGTGTCGGTTTCAGCGGTCTCGCGTGTCATGAAGTCGATGAAGGCCTGGAAGGTGACCACGCCGGTGTTGTTAGGGTCCACCAGAGTCATGATTCGGGCAAACTCCACCTCACCCTGAACACGGCCACGGAGAGTCGCAAGTTTACATGTTTTTATAGATCACCAGTGTACTTTTGTGTATGATCGAAGATAAAGTTTGATATTCAGTGTTCACTCACCAGATCGTATCCCATAGAGATAAGACATGCGCGGAAATCGTCTGGGTCCATCATGCCGTTTCTCTTCTGCATATAGAAATGAAATTGAATGCACTGTTGCAGACGCTTTGACATAAATCGTGAGGTTTGTGTCACACTCACCCTGTCGAAGTGGTTAAATGATGCTCTGAACTCATTAAGCTGCTCCTGGCTGATGCCTTTGGCGTCACGGGTCAGGATCTGGTTCTCCACCTCGTTAATGGTACGCGCGATGGTGGTCAGCAGCTGCTCCCAGCCCACACGGATGTGCTGGAGAGATTGAAGGGCGGATGTGGAGTCAACTTAGGACTAGAACTTTCCTGAAAACAAGACAAGTTTGAGAATGTATACCTCCATAGTGTAGTTGGTGTGTTTGTTGTCGAAGATCAGCGCCTCCTGGATAAGCTGGTGGTCTCCCTCCAGTTTGTCGATATTAGACTTGTAGTTAATAATGTTTTGCTCGTATGTCTTTAGATTATTCATTTGTTCCTCAAGAGAGCCGGAAATGTCCACAGAAACGTGACCAATCTCCTAACAACAGGAATGGGACCAATAAAAGTATGAATTAACACCCTTGTTCTTGTAACTTTTTTTTTTTGGTCTGATAAATACAATCTCTATTTTGTTAGGCCCACCTCCATCTTAGTTTGAATCCAGGGTCCGATGATGTTGGCTTGAGCAGCAAATGAGCGCCTCAGCCTCTCATTGGCCTGTTGCCTAGCAACCTCCTCCTGTAGCATCTGGTCTCTCAGGGGAACCAGCTGCTTCACCTTACATTATCAAAATTTAAGCAAGCTCATTTAAGAATCCTGTAGTGTGATCCCAGGTCAGCAGGTGAATCATATGGAATGTGTATGTACCTTTGAACTTTACAACTACAGTTTAAAAATCAATCACAGAAGAAAAAAACTGTGGAACACATTACAGCCATCTGCCACCGCCATATGGAGATGTCAGCTCAGAGGCAACAAACAATAAAATCATAGGCATTCTTCATGTGTCAGTTCATGTGAAGCAACAGCTTCTAATATACATTTTCGCTGAAATGCAATGATATAAATGGATTAAATCTTGGCATAAATAAATATGGTGCCTGGCTTATAGTTTTAAAACTTTCTCCACTTACAGCTTCCCATTTGTTGGTGATGTCCTGTGGGCTGAGGACCGTGTATGGATTGATTCCAGACAGCTTGATGCCATAAGTCTGAGCGATCTTCATGATCTCATTCTGGATGCCCATGATGGCCATACGCTCTTTATCAGCTTCTGGTAGAGTGGCCTTGAACTGATCGTGAGCCGTGATCAAACTCTAAAAGAAGTGCACAGCAAGAGATGAAAAACGGGCAGAGACTGTTTAACACAACTAAGTGTTTGAAATAAAAGCATGAACTTAAAATAACAACATTAAGCAGTCCATACCCTGACACTGCAAATACTGGAAGAGGAACAGTAAAAACTTTATAACTTTTTCTAAATGATGCTGTCTAATATTACCTGAACTCTAACTTTTGTGACTGTTGAATGAAATACATTCATTTGACATTTTTTATTAAGCATTTCAACAAATAAACAAAATTAAGCGTTGATATTCGTTGATATTTTTGATCTCAACGAAGCCTGTATATTTTGAAAAAAGTTTGTGAATTTTATCTTAAGAATAAAATGGATTACACTAGACAAATATAGACTAGATGTGAGCATTAACAGTGAATAGCAAACCTGGATTTCTTCAATACTGTGTACAATAAACATGTCCTGCAGATCCTCCATAGCTCCATCCATCCAGTTGTTGAAGGGCGCTGCCCTCTTGGCAAACTCCAGGTACAGTTGATCAATTGTCTCCCAGAGCTTCTCTACACGCTATGGAATGGAAAAAACAATAATAATATACCATATATCAGAGAATATCAATCGTGGTTAATATTTTAGATGAATATCATTTTTTAAAACAAAGGCATCACTTGTAATTTTTAAGGAATTCCCTTTCAGTCAATCAAAATTTAGGACTAAATTTGGAATTTCCTTGTTTGGAATTTCTGCACTCTCTCTCAATAAAATGGGATTCAAGTTTCAAGTCAAAACTTTTTTTCAAAGCTCTATGTATGTTGCATATTTATAACTAATGTGGACCATAATCGTCTGTTTGTGTACCTCAAGAGCATCTCTCCTCTTCTGGGTGAGAGTCCCCAAGTTGTCCCACTGATCACAGATGCCTTGGCAGCGGGAGTTCACTGAAGCGGCATCATGGTAGTCTAATTCACTTAACAGAGAGAAAAAATTTGTCTTACTACAGATTCTTTTTTATCTAAAAATAATGGATCTTAAATGTTTTAGTTCTAGATAAACTCTTAACAAGACCAGTTTGGTGGTGGATAAGGTTTCCAATAAATGTTTCTGTATTCCCCAGCTCCATTAGTTTAATACAATGTCAGCATTTACAACATTAGTAACAGACTATTGAACATATCCACCACACGAGGGGAACTAAAGTTGCAATGTTCTCAAGTGTTACTCTAAAGGCCTGTGCGATTTTTGCTTCTAGAGGTCGCAGAACGATGACAAAGGTGCAACTAGATGATGCTATGTAGACACTATGGGAGTTGTAGTCTTTACCCTCACTTCTGATGGAAATCAATTTGACAGGACTCACAAATCTTATCTTTGACTCTCTCTTACTTTAGTTCTTGAGCGATAGCTGCAATCTGCTCAACTCTGTCCTGGTGGGCGGCCAGGTCACTCTCAAACGCTTCGTGCTTTCTCATGAGAGCTCGGATCTCCATCAGTGAGGCCGTCTCATAGTCCTTCTGAGACAGCAGGTGCTCCTTTCCTTCAAACAGAATCCATCAAATCAGAAAAGCAGAAAAATCCTTGTACTTTAAGCTGGAACACATATGTCTAGATGGGTTTTTATTGAAAGACATTCCTATTATTGTGTACTTGTGTACCACTACAAGGAATAGCAATGCTAAAAGGTGACTGATAAGACGATATAGAAGTTAAGTGTTAAATTAACATGTGGATTCAAGCTCATGTACCTGAAGTCCAGGACTCATGTAGGGAACACTTCTGCTTGAACTTCTCAGCCAGATGGTCGACTCTTTCCAAGCGACGGATTTCGGTGAGCAGCCACTCTTCATAACCTTTCTCTACTTGCTCCAGACCTTTCCATGCATTGGCAATGTCCTGCGAGGTGTTGACACTTTTGATCCAATGTTTTCATAATGTTTTTAATTAAATGACATTTTTTATTTTTAAACTAACTTTACTGTTTAGAAATTTTACAGAATCAGATATGAACAACACCTTGAAGACGGTTCAAACGGTAAAACTAAGAAAATCTAAGTTTTGGAATAAGCTGAGTGTTTTCTTACAGACACCATCTTCCCCTCAGAAGGCATGAAGGCGGGACGGTTGCTCAGACGGAGCTTTGTCTGCAGGGTGTTGAAGTTGATCTCCAGCTGACATTTCTCCTGAACTCGTGGGGGCTTGTGGATGCGTCTGTAGTCCCGGAAATCCTCAAGCTTTTGCTGCATGGCCCGCATGGTCTGCTCTGCTGCACGGTTCTCCAGCCAGGGGATGGTCCGGCGGATCCATTCCAACAACTAGAGAGACAAAGTTGAAGAATTAAACTTGTTAGAAACAAAGCTTCAAATTTCATTTAAGGTTCACGAGAAGTGATGGGTCTCAGCACCTCACTGGCCAGTTTCTCGTACTCCTCCATTAGTCTTTCATTTTCCTGGTTCACGGCCAGAACTTTACAGATTCTGTTTGCAGCGGTTTCAGCCTGGAGAAAGAGAGATAAACATATTCTTTTAAGTGTTTAAGTCTCACGAGAAGAAACATTGTACACTTAAACCGCAATAAGTATTGGTTTGAGCAGTAAAATTAATCGATTATAGACGGCTCCGACCTGCTCAGCTCCAGCGAAGGCATGATAAAAGCAGGACACATAAGTCATGATGGCTTTCTCATCAGGCTTAGGGGTGTTAACAATGTCTTAGGGGACAGACCAAATCAAAAGTTAAATTAAACATCCTTTCAGTACGTTTTTAGGAACAAACTAGGTTGAGATGCTACAGAATGATATGGATTCAATCACCTTCAGCGTCAAGCATTTTAGGGATGTCCAGGAACTTCTCTGCCACCTCAAAGGCAGTGTTCAGGTTTCCAATAGGGTCGTCCTGTAAAGCAAGTAAATCCCAAAGTAAGAAGGGGATGAATACATTCTTTTACAAAATCCTCAAAAGGTTAGTTAGCCTGCGCCGACAGATGAGACAAAAGATCCTTCTCCATTTACGGGAAATTAAATGTTTGGGAAAAGCATTCAGAGGGAATGGAGGTTGGACACATATGTATAGATGCTATTATGAAGAATGAAATAAGATACTCTTGTGCACGACTTATACAAATTCTGAATTTGTTAAAACTATTTTTTGGGGCCCTTTATGCCTTTAAAGTATAATGGGGGCAGTTTTGACATCTTACATAATATAGAGTATCTGTAGTGTAGAATCGGGTTGTTCATATCTCCAAAAAGCATTTGGCTTAATCACATTTACAAAAGACAGATACAGCTTTACGACTGACGTTTCGGTATCAAGATTAACCTTAAATTGGCAGAAACTTTGTGTGATACCCCATCTTTATTCTTATCCCCACATTTAGTGCAATTGCTGAACAGTATTAATGGTTTGGTTCAGGTATGGTTAGGTTTAGCTGATCATTTTCTGTGAGATTCTGATGAGGAATGTTTTTTTGTTCATGTAGTAATAAAAAACTATGTACAATGTATATATCAATGCTGTGTAGATTTCCTATGTTTTAGAAATATAAAATGTTCTCATTTACAGTTTCATTCAATTATTTGTCTGACCACTCTTCACAATCCTCATCAATCCATTAATGACCCACTGAAAAGCTAAAGCAGAGAAACAAGAATAAAGAAAGAAGGATAGAACAGAGGTGGGCATGAGAGTCAAGAGTAAGACTGAAAGCACCTTTCTGAGTTTAGAGTAGTCAATAAGGTCCGGTCTGTGTCTGTGGATGAGGGCACACAGAGCAAGGCCATCCTTCCAGCTGAGAGTCAAACAAGCAAGTGGTCATACAGGGAAGAAGCGAGAGAAAACAGTGGGAAAATCTAGCCTTCAATGTCATAGAAAAGAACATTTTGTTTCGAGCTGCGAAGTTAACCGCTGGTTTTCACCTGATGTGGAAGTTCTGTACGTTGACGTTCCTGTAAGGGGCGGTCTTCCTCTGACACCACAGCAGCAGACCTTCTTTAGCAGAGGTCTCTGTGGAGTGACCCAACACACACAACTGAAAATTAGGATTGAATTTAAATGAAAAAACAAACTTAAGTGTTTAAAAGTGTTTAATTATTAACATAACTGGTCAGGTCTTTCAATAAAAACTAGAAAATGTGAGTGCGTTTATGTACCCTCCACAGAAATGTCCTGGATGGCGAAGCGGAGGATGATGGTCCAGATCATTCCAAGAGTCATTTTTACGTTGCCATCAACAATCTCTGCAGAGAGAAGATTTTACTTCAATAATTGCAGTTAAAACATCTTAATTTTGAACAGTACATGCACTTCATTTTTAATAACGATAGCAAAAAAATGGGAAAAAAACATCAGATCTTACATCCCTTTTTCTTTGGTCTTTATAATTTTCTCTTTTTTTAAATACAAATATACAAGTTACTTGAAAACCAGTACAAGGAACCGTGAAATTAAATGTTACATTTCGTTTGACACTTCCCGTTACATTCACTTTAAAGTAATGTTAAATATTTGTCTCTTTTTAAGTACAAAAAGTACAAGTACCATAAAAACAGTACTACAAGGAACGATTCCCATAATTCTCATAATTTTATGTCCACATACATTCACCAACATTTAGATACATACCCGACAACGATGATTTTTTAGTTTTACATTCATACTGTACTTGTTTCACTCAACACACCTTCAGCACCGATGGACACCAGTTTGACTCCTTTACTGCAGATAAAGTCCAGAGCCTTGTTGACATTGGCGATCTTGTGAAAACGCATCTTTCCTTTGTCGGGCTTGGGCAGTCTCTCACCTGCCGAACAGTAACACAGTCAGACCCAGTAGATCAGTTTTGAACAAACGGAGCTATATACACGACTAATTCTGTCTATACTGTAAGTTAAACCACTGTTATATCATAACATTGAGAAACACAGAAAGTGATATATTGTGGATATCTATTTGTTAAGTATAGTGACAATTAAATTTGTGCATTCTTATACATTCTTAAATGAACCGGGCAGAAATGATGACCCATAGATTGAATTCTCATCTTGAGAGCATTTTGTGATCCCACTCCCCTATGTCGCACCAAGTCACAACGCACCGGTCATGATCATCTGTAAAGTCAAGTCTTAAAAATATATTATTCTTTTATGTTCAGATTCTTCCACACGTTTGGTATGTCACCATATTGACGGTTGAGAGGACCATCATAAGGAGTTTTATGGTTTTTACTGGACGGGGAGGTTTTACATATGTACTATTATAAAATGTTATTGCTGCATATTATTTCAGTATTTGTTTTCTTTATTTTATGACAGCAAAAATGCAAAAATTGGTTATCTGGAATTTTACAATGATCCCTAACCCTTGGTAAACATCATTTGGTAAGGATTTTAAAGTGTTAACATGGTTTTTTATGACAGCCTCCCCAGCTTAATAGCAGGTTTATAGCATTGTCTACGAGGGTTTAATCTTCATGACACGGTTAAGAGATCCGATAAAACTGCAACTGGTATTGAAAGACAAATATTTGATTTTATATGTAACAACTAAAACACACTTGATCAGTATTTTGTGTCTAGTATATTGGATTTGTTAGGATCCGTCTTGTTTTGCCATAGTTACCTGAGATGACCTCAAGCAGCAGCATGAGTTTAAGGCCATTTCTGAAATCTTCTTCAATGTTCTCAATCTGGGTTCCAGCTTTGCGCAGGTGAGAGTTGCACCATGCCGTAAATGTCTACAAGACAGAAAAAACACATACATTTGTTTTTGTAATTAGGGGCATTTTGAGCATTCGGGCCTTCCGTTTTTGCCAGTGGCATGTTATGGTTCCCCTTAAAATTAATAAGTACCCTCTAGCTGCTGTAAAAGTCAAACCGCCGCTACCTAATAAAAAGTTTGTTCGTAGTAATATGTGAACTTTGTACTCACTTCCTTACCCACCATTTTATAACAATAAAGGCGGGGTAACCAATTCATCTTATTGTCTGAAAGAATATAATAGTACAAGTTAGTGCTAGTTCTCAATTCTGAGAAAATTAACATACTTTTCATGTTGCCAAAGTTTGCTAAAACTACTGTTAACGTCAATTACGACAGTGTTTCCTATGCTGCTATAGAGATGACACTATAGATAGCGAAACCAAACAAATTTTGCATGTAACCTAGCATAGCATAATGCGACCCGGTTATATGCGCAGATATTTTTTATCAACGTTATAATTAGTGTTTTTAGTTTTTTCAGACTTCACTAAAACGCTTAAGTAGTATTGTAACCAATTTTGATAGCTTTTAGGCACTTTTATGAACTCCAGGGGTTAGGCCAACTCTGGAACAAGCTTACATAAATTTAAATAATTAACAAGATGTCGCCGCAACTACTTTTTGATCAGGCATTTAAGTTGGCTACCACTAGGGGTCCTGAGGAGACCAATTTCAAGGGGGCTGAAAACGGTTGTTTGTATTTGATATTGGCAACCAAGCATATCTTGAAAAGAAACATGCGCAGTAATGCTTTTTAGTCGTCCACAACGCCATCGTTGTTTCTATAGCTTTTCCATTGCCGCTTGCTCTCCTCCCACCCCTGTCTTTTGATTGGCTACAAGTTTGTTTCGGTATTCGGCCTGACTCACTTTTCAAAAGCATTTTCGGAAACCGTTGACCTTGCCTTTAATCTCACAAAATCTGTTTGACTTCAAATATGTTAACTGAACTACAGGAATTTTTGCACACACCTTTGTGCAGTTGACTTCCTTTGTGGTTTTATATAATAGGTTGTATGATTCAGTTGCTGAAGATGCATTAAAGTCATTATGCTTCCGCATACATAATCCAATCATCCAACATCTCCATATTTTGCCTTCCTGAAGGAAAAACTAAGAAAAACTGTGTTCCAGTGTAGCAGGCGTTAAGGGCAAAGCCAATCGATTTGAAGATAGTGGAAACAAAACTGTGGCATAAGAATTGGATCAAATCAGATATAAAAGAGAGATTACGGGAAAAGGTATAATGCACTTTTAGAAGCTAGGGGTCTCTGTAGGGCTGAGTGGGTGGGCAGCCAACTGCAAAGAGCGCTGAATCTAAATTTAGAGGCCAAAATCTACAGCTGTAGAGGAAAAAGAAGAAAGTTGGCCTAAAGGATAAAATGACGATGTTTTATTTATATGTCATTCATATAATCGACGTGTTTTAGGTTTAAAAGCAGCACTACATATATAAAAAAAGATCCCAAATAATTAAACCAGTTAGAACGTTCAAATGCAAGAGTTCTTTTTAGTCGTCCATTTAAATACATAGAAACATAAGCTTTGAACATGAGGATTTAAAGTGTTGAGAGGATATAACAGAGGTTAAAGAGAAGGAGAGCGGAGAGGGGGCGACAATATCTAAATCTGGATGACATGGGACACCCGAGACACAGCTGAGAGAGATTCCTGAGGAGGAAAGTAAGAGACACAACAGGCGGACGGAGAAAAGCCATTTTAATCCATCTTTTCTTTATCGAAAAAGATTTGACATACGTGAAATGTGAACGTATCATACCGGGATAATAACTACCCGATATTTTAACCCTGAACCTTCAAATAACAGTTCTCTGTGAGTGCAGCTGCCACATCAACTCGGTTAAATAAATTCATTTCACAGTGTCCACCTGTCACCAGCATGTGTGCGTGTGTTAGTGTGTGTGTGTGCGCGAGTGTGTGTTTGTGTGCTTATGTGGGGGTTAAGCTTTAGGAGTGAGGTAATGCACCATCAGCATGAGCAGAGATGCCTGCCTCCTCCGAACCCCGGTGGACGTCTGGGGAAGCCCTTTAATAGGTGACCTTTCAAACCATCTCATGTCCAATGGCTGGGGTTAGAATAGTGCTGCTATTTTGGGGGGCTTGTGTTTGAGCGAAGAGAAGAAAGAAATGATACGTATGTTTATATATATTTTTTAGATATAGTGTGAAAACGTTGCTGAAAATGTCGCATTGGAAACATGGGTAAAGGCATAGCTGCCCAAAACCAAAGTACCCTTACCCCCGTGTCATTATAAACCCATATGACTTCTGCACAAGACCATAAGTCTCTGAACAATAAAATGTTGAATAGCGTCCGGACATGACATAAAAATACTGCGAATGCAGCGAACGAACCATGAAAATCACGTATTGCAGCCAGCTCTTCAGGGTTGCCAAGTTCGACGCAATACCCCAGAATTAAACTACTTTTTAACCACTGTAACGGATCGAAGGTGGGAAATATTGTTCCGTAAGGTTCTTATGGTACGGTGAACTTATTTATGAATATTTGTAAAATAATGCTCACGATTCTTCTTTTCTGTCATTGGGTTGCTTCGGCTCCAATCTGGCAACCCTGGGTCTTTGTTAACATTATAATGCAATAAAAACCTGAGATGGACACGAGAGCACTTACAGGTTAATGTGGCACAAACACACCTGTTTATAGAGCTCAGCTGTGGCGTCTCAGAAATATTTCTATTTCACTTGTGCGACATTGTGGTCCATGTAAACACAGCACAACACAATGTCCGTACAATGCAGTGTGCAGGTCAACCCAAGCATACCCAGATGGACACGCTTGAGTTATTTAATGCCTCTATGCCTAGTAAATTATCACCTCAGCAACCCATGATCTTTAGAAAAAGATGCCAGTGATCGTGGCTAAATTAAGTGGCCATGGCTGTATTAATAGCTCGGGTGTACATGGGTGGTTGATGTTTATCTGATGGAGTTAATTGTCGTTGGAGGAAGAGAACTCCAATTAACGGCAGTTCCCCTGAATTTGGCATTCGATGAGGCATATTTCACTCACGTTGTAAAGATAATGTTTTATTCCGCTTTTTAGAACATCGAAATACTTTGCATTGGCATACTTTGTTAATATAATGCTCTTATAACATTATAGCGAGTAAGTTTTGATAACTTTGAAAGAGAACGTTATCAAAATTTTCCTGTTTGCTTCAACGCTGCAATACAATGCAAATTAAGTGCACCACAAATGCAAATTATATTGTAGTTTTCTTTTCCAAGATTTTTTCTTAATGGTTCCATTAAAGAAATGTTAACATCTTTAGAACCTTTCAGTCTCACAAAAGTTTCTTCAGATGTTACATAGATAATCATTTTTTTAAGAACCTTAAATAGGTCTTCTTGGATCCTTCTAAGACATATTCGGAGAACCTTTAAGCAACTGTTCCTGTGGCAAACAACGATGGTTTCAGCGACTGATGGTCAAGGGGTACGCCGGGTCTTCTTAGAAGGTAGTTCAATAAAGAACATTAAAACTGTGCTCTCGACCAATATGTCAAGCTGGGCTGTCAACCAATCCGCTTCACCTATTGTGTTGTAAGGGTGCTGCATGTGCTAAATGCTTCGGCAAAGCCTCTCTTCTGAGTGAATCCAACCGTAAGGATTTAATGAACAGCTGATCTCACTAAATACAGGCCAATACATCCTGCATATCTGATAGTCTAACACATAAAACCATCTGATTCAGGTGTCAATTCAGTTCATATTCTAAACTGTTTTCTAATATGTTAATATATATATATATATATATATATATATATATATATATATATGTATATATACCGTATATTTTCTGTATTCCGACGTAGCATTTATGTATTCCGATACAAAAATGCTGGGTAATGTTCAACCTAGTCTCGCCCAGGCTAAATGTCTGATGTTTACCGCACACCTTTTCTATAGGTTTATGTAGGTGTTCTGGTAATACTCTTTAGGTTGGCTTTTATATTGGCAACAGGTTCGATTGACGTCAGAGCTCGGTTGCCGTTGAACAGCGACAACGTTCAGTACTTGATCAGAAAGTAAAGGGACCAAAACAACGGAAACAATCTGACTTAGGTTCGGACAGCCAAGTCTGACAATGGCGTAGACTGTCTACTTTCAAACAACCAAAGTTGTCTGATCAAAAAAGTACACTTGGGTAGGCCTTGGCCAGTGAAATTGGTCAAAGTTACGCAAGAATATTGCTGCATCCCAATTCAGATACCATCCATCCAAAAAAGGTTTGGAAAATATTATTTATGTGAATGATCCTTTCTTTTGTGGATTAAATCCAAAATGATGGATTCTAAAACATATTGTATGGTCAAGCATAATCCTTTTTATGGGTCAATATAACCCAGCGCTGAAAATCACCATTTAACATGAAAAACGTTAAATGAAAATGGAAATTGTTGCACAACCTGCAAAGTTCTTGACAATGGGATGCACAACAATCCCGTTTGGCCCATTCATCCTGTCAAGGTCTTCTGACTATATGTTGAATAGTGTTAATTGATTATGCAGTCTGGAAAAATTGAAATCATCCAAAAGGAATGATACACCAGCAACCATTTTGTCACCCAACACACTCACTCAAGGCATGCAAGGGCCCGACATCTCACATTTCAACATTTATCAAGCACAGCAGCACTCATTAATGTGTTCAAAGACATGAGACTGAAAGCCTCCAAGGATACGACTACAAAGCAAGGGCCCATTACTTAATGTCGGCCATTACTTCAGGCCAGTTTGTATGGAAGTAAGAGTCTGTTAATGTCTCCTATTCATAAAAATAAGTCCTAACTGAACACATCATTCTCACATACAGTTACCATGACAACATCGGCGGCGGCGGCGGCACAAAAATATTTACTGGAAAAGCTTTTGCGCACAATGTCACCTTTGAAACACTGGAACAATTGCTTTGAAACAAGTATGCCTAAATTGAATTTCAGCAAAGGAAACAAAATCCTTGCCGTCAAAGTCTTTTTTTAGATGCTGCAGTGCTTCCGAAATCCTGATTCAAACCGAACTCAATTACTTTAGACATTTTTGTAGAAAAAGTTACATGAATTAAAAACAAAAGGGAAGTTTAGCTTTCCAACACCACTAACTGTAGAAGCATCAATCTTTATTTGGCTCACCAGTAATGAGTTTTCCAGATGGATGGTGTGTATGATGAGGACGAATGGCTCATATCCTCACTGTACATACACACCGGTTTTAGTCCCAGTGATTGAAGACCACATAACAGCATACCCTTAAAATAACAACCAAGCATCACACATTATGCTGATCACACCATTATGCTCCACAATACACCGTGCTATCATAATGGTATTCCGGTATATAAAAACACAGAAATGTGTGTGTTGGATGATTGTGAATGATAATTTAAGGTGTTTGTTGCATAACTTGTGTTAGATTTATAATTAGTTGGATTACTGTGAATAAGCCTAAATACATATATGGAATACATAATGGTGGCTATACATACAGAAAGAGCACACATTTGCCAATCCCTAAACACAAACACATCAATACACAGAGACATAAATCTATGGTGAGGTCTATGTGAACTCTGTCTTTGGTAGTTTATAGTTGTTGCCCTACAAGGACACGGCTTCTGGAATAGCAACTGCCATCTGATCTCTCTCTCCCCAACCCTCTCTATTAAACTCTTCCTTTAAGCGAACACAGTCGCCTAACCTTTGAAATTGCACCTTGATTCATTATTGACCATTTAGCGGACACAACTGATCCATTTATGTTTAGAAGTAATGTTGGTTTCAGTTTATTTTAATGTTTTCATTACTATTTTTATTTCTATTCGGGTCAACCTTACATCACTGTTGTGTCATGATAAATATGTCCGGTGTCACATGATTAGGTCATATGATTAGGATGGTATAGTTGAAGGATGTATATATATATATATAATTGTGTGTTTTAAAAGCAGGACAACCCTTGATCCATGAAAAGGTTTTTTGGAGTCTCGTCAAAACAATTATCGACGTCAAGACAAAAAGTCATTGGTTTTTGGACCATGTTACAGTCAATATGTAATGACTTGGTTGAAAGAAATGTATTTTAAGCAAAACTTAAGCAATACTTGTACTTGATTGTCAGGACACGCTGTATAAAAGAGGCCATTACATAACACACGGCTAAAATTCATAAAGCGCAAAAACTCTGCGAATCGTGAAATTGCACAAGCTTTATATACTTCTGTCACCTTGATCTGAATCTGATCTGATACTTAAAGCGTGCCAAAGGATTTCGGTATCAGGAATGACGGCTATGTCAGTATGACATCTTACCTCTCATGAAAAGATCAGAACACACTCAGAGGCAATGGAAACATTGTAACTCTACTCAGCTACAAAACCAGAAGTGGCTCTCAGAAAAATGACTGGCAGAAAAAGATTCACACCATGTTTAATAGACGTCAACTTAATTTGATCAGGGTTGGTTTTTCCAACTTGAATGACTGACTCATGGTTATTATTAAGTTATTTAAAGGTTTTAATCGTTAACTTCATGCGTAGATCCTGACCCCCAAACAAAAAATAATCATTTTAAAAACAAGTATAGAAAAAAGAATCATATTTTTAAAGTGCATACATTTCTAATATAGCTGAAAATATAAAATACATTTTACTAAATTATACTCATGATGTATATATTGGGTTGATGTGTATGTAAAATGGCTAAATTAGATTTAAAATGGGATCTTTTTTTATTAAGTTTTAATAAATATTTAACCATAGGTCATAAAGAGAGTTAAATGACCATCACATAAATATAACTGTAACGCATATTTTACATTACTGATTTTCCAACACATTTTCCCGGAGAATTATTAGAAAACAAATATATTGTCCTGAAAAAGCAAAATGCCCATGGTGCCACACGACACAACATTTGCATGCACTTTTCAAAACAAATCTGTGCGGCTGAAAGCTTTGAAAAAGCTTTATAGAACTTTTCTCTATTGCTACAAAACGTCGAACTCTGTTCGAACTCTGTTCAACAGAATTCTTACATTTTACACTTTACAGCGATTCATGGTCATTTCTCATTTTTGATTGAATATTGAAAAATAATTATACTATACATGTTCCTCCACATCGCAGTTCTGAGAATTCTTTTAGGCTACGGGTTTAAGAATCTGTGAATGGATTTAACCATGGTAAAATAGACTAAAAAAAGTCTTTCAACCATTCATAAATTGTACACACTTTGTGAGAAACACGCGAGTTCGCTTGAACTTTGTGAATGACGAAATGGGCCCGGATATCAACTATTCAGGTCGCACGTCAAACTCAGAATTTACTAGTCAACAGCAGGGCAGCGTTTAGAAGCGATTTGTCTATTTTTGCTGCCATTCGACACATATCAACTGAAACATCATGTTGACAATCACTTTATTACTGGGACTTCTGTATATACGCGTTGGGGTGATGGAACAGGTGCAGAACCCCCACCCCCACAGCATTCGTATTCGTTTCATTGCAAAATGATGCACTTTCTATATTTACGCCGTGATATCAGCTCCTTATGCTGATCTAACATGCCAGAGAATGTCCAAACGCCCTCTGCAATTTGATGTCTGAGACATTCATTTTTTATCTTGGCAATCCCCGATGGATCAGCACCATTTAACTCGGCCAGTTACGATACTTTGGTTCTTGGAAGAGCAGTAAAATAATAACAATCATCATATGTAAAAATCGGTGGATTGGATCACCTTTGAGGTTAGAGGTGTTGGCTATAGAACACCACTGAGCGCACTTTAAAAATGTTGCGCTATTAAAATAGTGACAATTGACATGGTGCTGTATTTTGCTGGCTATGGGATCGAAAGAGAGAGAGAGAGATCAACAGCAGAAGAGGTCAGAAAAGGCGGCCTTAAGAATGGAGGAGATGAGAGAGGAAAAAGGGAGCTGGGTGGCAAGGTTCAGGAGTATTTTTAGGATATGTTTATTCACAGACTGAAATGAAACCTTCTTGCACTTCTCTTGCTCCCTCTCTCACCATCTGTTAAAGTCTTTCAACCTTGTCAGGTCTAGCCAACATCTAAGCGTTTGTAGAACACCTTTAAACAAATAAAATGTCATTTTCGTAGAGTTTCTAGAGTTTTAGCCTAAGGGCGTTATGGTTCTTGTTTGATTGTTTTAAATGAATCTGATATTAAAGACATGGGGCGCATCTCAATGAATCAGTTGATCCTGTAGGCGATGCCGGGCACTGGAACAGGACTTTCTGCTCTGTGATTATTTATTTATATATTCATTTTTAACAAATGAGATCTTATATTTTTATGAACTTCTTTCATTTATTTTTGTCGAGTATTTAACAAAGAGTATGTCTGATTTTCAGTACGCTTGTTCTTGCTTAAGTAAAAGAGTATAGGCCCTTGGATGGATTTTTCCAAATAGTGGAACTGACAACTTTGACATTTTCCACATGTGAAATAAGCCCGTGTGAAATAAGTCGGAATATAGAGCGTGTTGTAAATTCAAACTTTCTATTTCTGTCTTGACAAATGTGCCGTAGAAGATCAATCAGTTGTGCTTTGCGAGGACGTGTTGACGTCACTCACAGGCCATTGACATGAGTCGCAGTGACAGGCTGTAAAATTCACCTGTCGTTTTCGTCTTCCAGCTGATCCTCAGAACCATCACATTTACCCTCTTCTGTGGGGATTTATTATTCAAACGTAAGTTAACAAACAAGTTTCTTTTTTGGACATGTTTGCATGTAAATGGCTTGCGTCGTGTATGTATATATATATATACAGTGTAACTATGGAACTACAGTAACTGGTTCTGGCCAAATGCATGGTTCAATTAAAAAAGTGAAATTCTATTATGTTAAATTCAGTCTCAATTACATCATATTTATCATAATTTAAAAAAAAAATTGAAAGCAATACTGCTTTACTTGTTTACAATAAAATAATCATTATACCATGTTAAATTTTTTGAAACACCGCTATCATTATTACAAGAAAATATGAAACTATATAATAAATTACAACAATGAATTTCAGTACATTGTGGTATACCTAAAACCAAGAAGAATTCTTCCTTCAAAGTGACATCCACTTTCATGTGACCCTACCTTCCTCTGCTGTTTCTCCCAGGCGGGGTCCAGCAGAAGGTCCCTGTCCCAGTCGTCTTCCTGAATCATGTACTCTTCCGTAGTAGACATCATGTAGGAGCTGTTATACTGCATCTGCGTCTCAACAACAGCCGTCATCTTTCACTCTTATCCCTTTAACGCTTGATATCAGAAGTTAGGCGCCTCGCGCTTTAAGCCGTGAACTTGAAATCCCGTCCGTGGGTTAATGGTGGACACCAGCTCAGTGTGTATGTGAATGAGGCCAGACTCCACTCGTCCAAGGTGCCTGTGTGGAGGTGCTAGCAGAACCTCTGCTGCCCAGTGCTTCAGTCCTGGTCAAGGGTAGCACACGTGACTGCTCCCTAATAAATAAGAGAACTGGTTGCGTGGGTATCCAGTTCTGCTACCTAAAAGGTGTTAAGAGGCGGGACGAACTAGGCCCCGGGGCCAATAATTGGAGTCCGATTTAGTTGAGGGCAGGAAATCACTCTTCGTACATGCCTGCTGGTGGCCCCTGACTTGCTAAGAACACCTGTTGTCCTTGGCAGTGGTGTATATCTTCTTACTTGAGTAGTGGTTTTGGGGCCAGTTTTAACTACTTACACCTAACTGCTATGGGATGAAAATAGTTTCACGCACAGCTCTAAGGCCTGTTTTGCGACCCCCTATAGTTTCTTTTTAATTTATGGCTATTTCAAAAGGTAAAAGTGCTTCTGACCCAATCTGATTTCAAATAGAACAGTAGTAACCTTGTCCCACGTCGTGAATGAGTTTCAACTTTTTAGGTTTTAAATACAGCAAGTCACCAACAAAGGACACACAATTCTTTAAACGCTTTTAATTTTTAATCATGTAAAGTAAATGAGCACAACATAGAATATGCTGTCAGGTAGTACTAGTTTATTGCAGTAAGCATGCAATGCCAGTGTTCATGCAGAAGCTGGTGTAGGAGAGTACACATTACTGTTTGCAAGTTTTGCCATATACACATTTACAAAGCATGCATATATAAGGTAAAAAACATTACAACCAGCTCCTATCCTATCGCCTGCAATAGAAATAAATCCAGTTTGATACATCACTTAGAAAATGTTTGACTTAACCCTTTAAGTCTTCAAATTGTGCCTTCAACCGGTGCGTAACCTTGAACCTTATAAAATCACCAAACAAACTTTAAAGGAATAAAAGAAAATGTCTTCTTAATGTAAGGAGATGCCACAGTAGATCTGTCATAGTTGACAGTATTAGGGAAGTAAATGGTTGAGGGGAGAAATGAAAAACCAAGTTTACCATTTAGATTTAAAAAGGTTTACGCTGGAAGTGTAAGGGGATTCATGATTATACAAATAATACAGAATCTCTATCATAAATGGAAGGTTCCTCTAAACACCTTCAATGTCTTGAGAAATCTGTCAACCACAAATACTGCAATGGTCAAGGACAGGTCTTCCTCCTCAACCAGGGCATAATGGGTTTATTTTCATCTCATAGGCAAGTGAAACAGATGCACTACTTTCAGATTGCAATTGTGTGCTACAATATTTGTGAAGATGCTACATGTCTTTGTATGCGTTGGCACAGCAAGGAGATTTCCTTTGAGCATGCATGCATGAACTAAAAGCTGATCAAAGTAAGGCCAACAGCACCTTCTAGTGAGGTACACCACACTACACAGCTAGCTCTAGAGATACAAGCTTATACAGAAGCTCTTACGCTTCCATTGTCTTATGTGATGTACTTGTATATTCTGATAGCATCTTATTGAAATAACGGTATTGTAAACGCAAACGTCAGACTCTCATTTGAAAAGTTGGACCTGTATAAAATAAACGTTACAATGACAGCACACAAGGCCAGGCATTATACAACACTGGTTTAAAAATGTAGTCACAAAACTTTACAACATTACATTATTGGTGAGAGTAATGATATTGAATGATATATTAACCTTGCCTTTATTACATTGTGATATTTGTAACTATCATGCAAGGACAGAAGAAATGGATTTCATACACGGATCAAACTGCATCTATAGAAACATCAAAAGTCTATCATCATGCAGTCTGGAAAAGTAAGTTCGATTCAATTTCAAGATGTTACAACTTTGCAAGTAAAAAACACAAATGGTGGTAACACTTTACAATAAGTTTGCATTTTTTACATTAATGATACATTAGATAACATGACCTATAATTGGACTTTATAGTTTCCCAAAGGAAATGTATTCTTTTTAATGTCAGCGGACATTCTGTTTGAAGTGGATTAACTAATTTTAACATTTACAACTTTAGTTCTTATAATATTTATAAAGTCAACAAACACCGATATAATGAATGCTACAAAAGTATTGTTCACTGTTAGGTTGTTGGCCAATGCATTTTATAATGTTAACAAATACAAACGTATTGCAAAGTCAATATGAGCTCCACATTTCTGCATTGAAACCCTCAGAAAAACTGCCCATGTGTACTTCCATTGTAATTTTTAAGACACATCAAAGTATCCAGCTGTGGTATCTTAAATCATACCACCACCAACGGTCACATTTTTGTATCAAACCCAAAAACGTTCTTTAACTCTTAGAAGGTTCTCAAAGATTTACTGATAGGCACCACCAACTAAGTTGGATGTCTGTGCCCAATGTTTTTTTTTTGGAGTGTAGGCTTATACAGTAAATTCACATCTTGTTCAAAACTATAGAACACCTCGCGGTGTCAAAAGTCCAAATGAGAGTCCTGTGAATAGAAGTTTGGCTTGAGTCCACTGACACAGAGCTTTAGGAATGTGTTTAGGCAGTGATTAACACTTAACAAACCTAACAACTACCGCTTTGAGAAACGACGAGGGCGGCGGAGAACTGGGCGTTAACGGCGAGCAGAGTCAAGGAGGTCTGGGGGTAAAATCACAAACAAAAGAGGCACATGGAGAGGGGCTAGGCGAGGTCGGCGATACTTTCGAGCAAGGTCCACATCTACAAACCCTTGAAACACATGACTCACCTTTTTACACACTTTCTTTATCGGCCAACCCTTGATAACTTTGCATACCCACTCAAATAAGCATTGACAGTATTGTCTTGTAGTTCAACAAACTCATTCACTCAACTGCTTTTCCCGCGCCGCATTCTCTAGAAAGCTTAACCAGCATCAACAAATAAACCAGTTATAAGGGCACCAAGCAACAACCCATAACCAAAACACATTAACCAAAGAAGCAAAAACCGACAGCAACACTGGTGTTTTGAGAGCCAAGATGGCTCTGGCAATGGTGGCGAGAAGTAAGAAATCTAAAGCAGGGTTGGGGTGGTGGTGAGAAGAAACGGAGCAGGTACACGGTCAAGGCGCAGATGATAAAAGGGTGGACGACAGGTTAAAAGGGGGCGAGGCACAGTGCTTTTACCTGAATGGAGCGCTAGAGAACTTCCTGTGAATTGCGCGATGCTAAC
Source organism: Triplophysa yarkandensis (assembly GCA_033220385.1). NCBI lineage: Eukaryota > Metazoa > Chordata > Actinopteri > Cypriniformes > Nemacheilidae > Triplophysa > Triplophysa yarkandensis. Next base: position 6,970,788 of record CM065654.1, read on the forward strand.
TTTCCTCCCCCCCAACCAGCACTGCATATGGTGTCCGCCCTTCCGTAGGGACCTAGTTCAGTCGGAACAGTCACATCAGAAAGTGTTTGAAACAAGAAAACTGAAAAGAGGCATGCAAATCTTTAGTCACGGTCAAAGACGCAGAAGAGGGTAAAAGCACGTGGGAAAAGTCTTAAATTTATATTTGTACTGTAAGCCCCATAAATTAAAGACAATAGTTTTACAGAATTGTTAAACAGTGCAGGTGTCTCCCGACACGTTCTATACAACTTGCAAATTTGTCAAAATAGTCTTAGTACCACACTCCTGCTGCAGAAGGTGCATGAAGACAAAGGTTGACTAAATTGGTGGACTGGCTTGAATATTGTGCTGCTCCAGGGGAAGGGGTTTGGTATGCGTGGGGCTTGGGGTGGGTTTAGAGTGGGGTTGCCCCCAGACTTACCCCATCCACAGAGACAGGGTGAGATTGGGATCTCTAGTCCTTTAGCTTCTTATCGCGGCTCCCATTCATACGAGTCTGGTCGTTTCACAAAGGAAAAACAATTAAGAAACATCAAAAAGCAAAAAACACCAAAAGCTCCAAGCAACAATCTTGCGTTTCTCCTCTTTGAATGGTCAGGCAGGCTTTAATTTGACAGCTTGTTACAGTTGGTAAAGATCCGGTGCAGATCTTTAAGTCTTCTCTTCGGAGAACACTTGCAGCAGAAACAGTTAATGAAACACAAACTGCAAACAAGAACTTCAATGCAAAACGTTCTAAGAGAAACAATCACATTCACACACTGGCGTCCTGAGCGCAGAAGTGTAAACAGGGGCATAGTGAATGAATGAAATACTGTCACTAAATGAGGCAGATGCAGAGATGGAGAGAGATGCAATGAGGGTCATCTATGGCGTTTCAGCAGCGAAATGAGCAGGAAGACTGAAAGAAACTGATAGGATTCTCCCAATTCATTTAATCCCACATCACAGCACCACGGAATATACAGCACATTCATGTAGCCTGAAACCAGTTTCACATTATAAGACTACAGATTAAAAAACAGCATTTCACTACTAAGGCATAAGAATCATAGGCCACTATTAATTTTGGCTGTTTATGCTTTTTCTAGAAATAAAAAAGACAGAATTTTGGCTATAAACAATCATTGCGAACAAAGCTACAATTAGTATGTCTTCGCTCTTACAGCTGTAAACAAAATATAACGTTTCTTTAAATGGATAATTGAGTCCCTTATTACTTTTTTAAAAAAACATAGCATTAATAAATCACGCTATCAAAAAAGATTCTGCGATGCATCATGGCAGTTAAGTCAGTGAGCGTAGAGACGCTCCCGTAAGACTGCAAAAGCTCACCAGCTACGCCTTTCTCTTATTGGTTCCCGTACGTCACAACGTGTCAATGGAAGTAGCTACATTAAAGTAGGGGGAGAGAAGTCACAGTGTCTTTCAGCTTTCAAGATGGGTTGGACAGGGATAGAGGGGGTGGGTTAAAGGACATCACTAAGGTTTTCTCCCATCAGGGGTGTGAGGGATGTGTATGCGTGTGCGTTTGGATCGAGGTTGCTTCCCTGTGCGCGTGGACACGTGTGCGTTCCTGTCGTGACGACCAACGGAAAGCATACACGCTACGCCACAGTCCCAGAGAAAACCAGAAATGCACACAAAGACATGTAAAACATTGTCCAACCCTGGTCCTACACTTCACACACCTTTGGAGTAAACGTACATTCAACTTATTGAAATGCGTTCGACGTGTATTGAAATTAAATTTCGCAAAAACTATGAAGAGGTAAACAGGATCACATAACTAGATTAAACAATGTTTAAAAATATCGAGTACAGTATTATTCGTACAATACAAACACGTATGAATATAAAAGTTAAAAAACGTCATGTCTAATCTTACCCTTAGAACTAAATGGCAAGTGAACTCAAAGAAACGGTCATCCGATAATCTGATTTTCATTCACTCACCCCCATGTAATTTCAGGTCCCATTTTATTTTCTGTGTACCCTTTATTTTTTGTGCATTTCACAGACCCACGTCTGAGCTACTCTCTTCCGCACAATGAAAGTCAATGGGGGTTTATACTGAAAAGTAGCAATAACGCGGTCAAAAATTCCAGTCATCATATGACAGTACAGTATTCTAGGAGTTGTCATGTCAGTATAAATCAACTTTCATTTTATTGTTCTGGAAAACAAAGCTCAGATGTTCTATATGTGCTGCAAAATAATTAAAAAATAAGGGTGGAAATGGCATGAGGGTGAGAAAATATTTTTCAACATTGACTGAACTATTCCTTTAAAGTCAGAGAGACTTTTCTAAAATCTAACCATCGATGTGTTCCAGTTGTAAAATGTGCAGGAATAACGGCATGCAGTTCCCTTTTTCAGCCCTGACTACATCTGGTGTGTGATCAGAACCAAGGTTAGAGATTTCAGTCTATAGCTAAAACCATCATGCCCACCATCTTGAACCTATACGTACACACTCACACACATACTTAATAAACATACATTTGTGGATTCTGTCTGACACACACACACACACACACGCGGGCGCGCGCAGCACAAGGAAAGGAGAGGCAGAGAGGACGTGGAGCACACTATCGGAAGGGTGTTTCAGGGGTGTGTAGGGCAAGTTCGGGGCGGCGGAGAAGGGGCTCCTTGTGCGACGGCGGAATCGGCGGAGGCTCATACACGCGGGGTGTTGCCATGGCGATGGCGGCAGCGGCAGGCACGGGGGCGGCGGGCAGCACTGGCCTGAGGGAGTCGAGGGTTGCCATCGGCTGTGCGGCCATACCAGGCAGGGAGGATAGGGTGGGCATCCCTGCGAGGTGGTTGGGAGGCGGGTAGGCATACTGGTACTGTGGGTACTGCTGCAGCTGCTGGTACTGCTGGTAGTATTCGGCGTAGTATCTAAGAGAGATGGAGGAGACGAAACACACGTGCACATCCACACAGACGGAAAAAGAGTAAAGGAAATCACATGGACATGCATATAAAAACACATATACCATCAGACAAGGAGCAAACACAAAAGACACATTTGCACACAGACACACGAAAACAGACCAACCCAACAGAAAATCAGTACTGAAGTATATACAGAATGTTATATTTTTCATTTTTTTGTATTAAATGAAAACATACCTGGCTACGGGGTCGTCCTCTTGCGCTGCAGCTTCCTCTCGACCCGCAGGTGTAGGCAACAAGGCTCTGCGTTTTGCCCTCTGGTACATAAACGGTTTCATAACAGGGTCTGGCAACAAAGGCGCAGATCTTCTCAGTGGACTCCTGTCTCTCTCTCCTGATTTTGAGCTATGCTGTTGCTGCTCGGCTAGCACTTGCTGTCCTTGTGCAAAGTAGTGTGCCCTTGCTGCTTCAAAGAAAGCTGCTGTATCGGCTGCTCCCAAAGCTCCATAAGCCGGGGAAGCAGTGTAGAGGGCCGGTGATACAGAATATGCTTGGTTAACAGCAGCGGCAGCTGTCGGTACTTCCATGCTTGGCGCTGTTGTTAGGAACACCTGATTACCAACAGTGGAAGCGTAAACCTGCGGGCCGTATGCTGCGGCAGCAGCTGCTGCGGCTGCAACCGCCCCGCTTGTCATCTGGCCGTAGAAAGCTGGGTTAACAGAGCCGTACATCTGGGCTGCTGCAGCAGCGCTGTTGTTTAGTGCCTGATTCCCGTTGTACAGCTGATTGGCAACCGTGCCATACACTTGACTTGCTAGTGCACCATAGACTGCCGGTGCCACAGTTGTCCCTCCATCTGCCCTGGCACCAGCAGCTGTCAGTCCAGTTAGAGCAGCATACGTTGGGTCAAAGGTAGTGGTGTTGTATACAGAGTTGTGGACACTCTGCTGTACCTGCAACGGCAGCCCGGCAGCTGCAGCGGCAGCAGCAGCAAGCACGGCCGCTTGGCTTTGATACTGCTCTAGGGTGGGCTTTCCAGCTGGGCATTCACCTGCATAGTGACCTTGTTTGCCACAGCTTACGCATGGGATCTTACCGGTAGGGGCTTGCTTGCTTGGTTGAACTTTTGAAAGCTCTACGGATAGAGGCCGACCTTTGAAAGAGGTCCCATGTAGAGCCTCGATGGCCTGCAACGCATCTTCCTTGTTCTCCATGTGAACAAAGGCATATCCTGCAAAAGAAGACCAACGTGTTGTTATGTTACGCTAGTGGAAGCTGGTTTTTAAGTGCATCCGCTTGGTTAAATATTCAAATACTTTAATACTGAAAAAACTGTAGATATTCAGCAAGCACTCTTACCTTTAACTTTATCACACTCCAAAACTTTCCCAAATGTCTGAAACAGCTCCTGAAGGTCTTCTGTGGTGCACATACTACTCAGATTACCCACAAACACCTTTGTCGAATGAAGTGGGCGTCCTCTGGATTCCTCGACCACGATATTACGGCCTTTAAACTCTCTGCCGTTAAGCTCCCGGATGGCACGTTCGGCTGCACCCTCTCCTTGCAGGTGTACGAAGGCGAACTGCCTTAAGACGCTGCAGCTTACTACCTGGCCATACGCCTCAAAGATGGCAGACAGTTCTTCTTGCGTGGTGTCCAGGGCCAAGTTCCCTACAAACAGCTTAACCGTATGGCCCTTATCCATTGTGCTGGGAAGACATAATAATATTATTCAATTACAAATAGGAGATGAAAGAATGATGTAATAAGTAGGTAGGGTACATTTAAGCCCCATTTAATTGTTGATTCATTTCAACTGAAACAGTCAGTAGCTTGCCCCGTTTTAAAACAACAGCCGGGCAAAGCTGAGTTTGGCACCTTGCAGCAGTGCCCGCTGTATAAAACATTCAAGAAACTCAACACTGGGGAAAAATATGACACCAACTATCACATCAAACCAATTCTGTGCAAATACACTGCCTGCTTTAAACACTCCATTAATATAACCCCATAACAAAGATACCCAAAATCATGGGACTGGTGCTTATCTGGAGGACATCACTGGACCTTTGCAGGACACTCTTTGCAGCAATGACCAGGGCGAGGCGGAATCTGCACACTTTTTCATGTTATTTCCATGCAGAATTTTGGGAAAAATCTGCTGGGTGTATTTAAATTTTAACACTACTGTTATCAAGAGTCTTGTAGGTTCATGGGCACCAAAACTTCAAAGGACCTAAACTGGGACATTCACAGAATCTATTTTGTAAAAGGCACAGCAGAACCTGTACCTACGGAGG
>CM065654.1:6986012-7008512 GCA_033220385.1 Triplophysa yarkandensis
TAACTCACTTCTTTTCTAACCTCCTCACTCTATCTCAAAAAATACAAAGTAAAAAAAACTTTTGTAACTTCTCTCTCTGTGTATCTTGGTAGCATTGTTGTAGCACTTGTTCACCTAATGTTGTATCGGCTATTTACCCTTCATTGTCTCCTCGACTATTGTAAGTCGCTTTGGATAAAAGCTTCTGCTAAATGACTAAATGTCAATGTAAATGCATTAGACGGCACAGATCTTATTCTACACTTATGACCATAAATCAATTAGCTTGGTGTTCTGCGGGGTAAGAAAATAAAGAGAGATCATATTAGAGGACATGTTTCTTCAATGGCATGAATATAAATGAATGATGCGTTGACATATGGATTGAAAAGACTTGGCATCCAAACTCATATCAGTGTTTGTTCTCTCCGATCCTCGGGTTCTTGAAGACGTCCAAGACTGACAGACCAAGCTTCGACTTCCCCCTAATTCCAACTCAGGTTTGAAGCAACCATTTTTACGCCGGTCTCCTTGTTTTCAACTGCTGTTGTTTTCTACATTCGCTTTGTTGATCCCTTTTGTTTGGCTTAAATAGGAATGGTAATTTTGAAATGGTGTAGGAGACAGAAAAGGTATAATGTCAACAAACCTGAAACCAGGGGTGACCCATTGCTTTGCCAACACTGAATCTGCGGCGTACCACCACCTGCAGCAGGTTATTGATCAGGTTCACAGCTGAAAAAAGCGATCGAAAGTTAAACGGGTAAACATTGAATTAAAAGCATTGCCAGCCCTCAAACCCAGACATTCCAAGCATGGTTTCTCTTACCCTCTAGCGAGATGAGGGACCAAGGTTGTCGTGGATACATGAAAGAAGCATTGGTGATCTGTTGATTAATGTCTTCATCCTCATTGAAAGGAAATGTCCCGCTCAGACTGACGTATAAAATCACCCCTGTTGCCCACATGTCAAGAGAACGATTGTAGCCATTTTTTTTGATGACTTCAGGCGCCAAGTACGCGGGGGTCCCGACTACGGTGCGACGAAAGGATTTCTCTCCGATGATTCGAGCAAAGCCAAAGTCGCAGAGTTTGACCTAAGAAAAGGTCAAACCAAAATCTTATTATCTCTATATTAGGATGTTAAGGTTCTTGGCATTAGGAAATTCTGATTTTATTAGAGATCTGATGTTGTCTGGGAATTATGCTGCAAACCAACATCCAATACATACTTTAGGTCCAAATTATATTCATAAATTTGGAATTTATGTAAAGCATTATCTATTATTGTGGTACTATAAAGATTCATGCTTTTCTTTACAAATGTGAACCGTGTTTGGTTGCCATACAGGTTGGATAGATGGTCTCATCCTCTATACAGTGTACATAAGTGTCAGATTAATACATTGAAATAAAATTGCTTCTGCAAACTATGGATCTCTCGAGCACATCCGCGAGTATCCCACCTGAGGAAATGGTTCAGGTGAGGCCAGAAGCACATTTTCTGGTTTCAAGTCGCAGTGTGCAATGTTTTTCATATGCAGGTACCTCAAAGCCTCCAAAACCTACGACACCCCAACAGATACATAAAAATATCAAATTAATGATGGAGAATGGTAAGAATTCTTACGCAGTCAACATAGAAACACAGAGCTACGGTTCATTACCTGCATTGCAAGAAAGCGTGTGGTACGCTCTGTTAGACGCCCATTCTCATGAGACAAAATCATCTCCAACATGTCGCTGTGGAGCTTCTCCATGACAACAAAAGTGTGTTGGGATGTCTCAAACATTCCCTCCAGAAGAATCACTCCAGGATGAGACAATATCTGACAAACACACAAAACAAAATCTTGTTGTGTACAGATGTTACAAATGTTTTTGTAACGTTCTAAAGGAAAAAAAAATGAAAATGATGGTTAACTTACTTGCAACATTGAGACCTCGATTTTGGTCTGTTCCTCTTGTTTGGAGGGAAATCTGGTTTTATCAATGACCTTTATGGCGACTGGGCGGCCGGTCTTTCTGTGTGTGCCGCTGTACACCACCCCAAACTGACCTGAACCTAGAACTTCATCAGAAAAGATCTGATAAAGCTCACTTATGTCCTGCAACAAAAACACATAAATGTAAACATTTTGCGATGTTTGAGAATCCTAACAAACTGATGCAAGTCAATGAAGAAAATGTTAGCAGTGCCTGTTTCAGCATTATTCTACTTAATTCTAACATGCTCAACATGGTTTTGCATAATTTATAGCCTGTAAAACTGGCTGGTTTGAGCTGGTGGCCCAGCTTGGTTTTAGTGGGTTTAGCCATAACCAGGTTGACCAGACTGGGAGACCAGCTTTGCCAGGCTGGGTGGACCAGGTCATACCAGCTACTTGCTTTCTATTGAGCGCCTGTCGTAGGCTAATGGTTAGAGAGTTGGACTCGGTAACCCAAGGGTTATAGGTTTTGACCCTGACCCAGCAGAGATTGTAGGTGGGGGGAGTGTAGGGTTGGTACTTGGATCGGTAAAATGCAGAGTACAAATCTATATTATGGGACACTTCACGTCAAGTGAACTATTTACTTTCACTTAATCTCCTGTAGCTAAGACCAGCAAACCAGCTTGACCATAATGACCAAGTTTTCAACTTGATTTAGTTCATAGGTTCCAACGGGAAAATCGAAAAATGGTTGACAATCTTAAATGAACAAACCCCAAACTGGCTGGGATGGCAGCTTAAACAGCTGGTATTGTCTTTTTTGGATGGCATTCCATCATGATGCTAGCATGTCTTTGGATGATGCTTTAACATGGTGTTAACACATTTTAGCATTATCCTAGGTACTTTCAGGGTCTAGAATCTGTTTATTGACATCCCAACAATCATTATTTCTGTTTCTTTATTGAAACACAGCGAAGATCGCTTCAAAAATTCCTTTACGAGCACATTTAAAGTCAATTTGCTTTTGGTCATGATACGTAAGACCTTGTCGATTAAAGAATTAAGTATTACTGTTAGGTTTCTCACCAGAGACTCTTTATGGTGCTGTTCTTCACCTGCAAAGAAAAAGACAGATTTCATACATAAAAGTGCATTGCAATTATCGTAATCGGATTACAATTTTATATTATTCTTTAAAAAATGTTCTAAATTATATTATCAAGTTTGAACAATTGTTTTGCGGCAATTACTTTTTAGTTTTTCCTTGCTATTTATTTGCATCTTTGAATTCATATCCCTATACCTCTATATCTACATTCATTAGCTATTGAGTAAATATTTTGTTTTAAATTATTTAATTATTAATAATTGTACTTATTTTTCCATCGTCAATGTGTAGTCATGCCCAATAACCATGATCTCAACATCTATTAATTTTTATCATAATCAAACAGCTCTAGTACATTTTATATGAAATTTGCATTAAATATTTATATTAAATAAATCACATTTATCTGTAAACAAAGGCCCACCATAAGCAACACGTTTGACTATATTCACGTTCCCATCCACATCAACAGATAATAAAATAATGCATATATTCTGAGTAAGCACATTTCCCACTAACATTGCTCATCTATGTTGTAATTGTTATAGATCTCTAAGTTCATCTCTACTTAGTGTTTTATTACTCACCACCTGCTGTGTTGGTTGTGACCCGCGTGATCCCCTGAACAGGTCTCAGGGCCAGATTGAGAGCCGACTCCCAGCACGACCCCTCCTGATCCGCAAACACACAGTACACCAGTGAGCTCGTCACCAGCTCAAACGAGTGCTCGCCATTATCTGGCAACACAGGCACAGTCAGCTGACCCGAGCCTCGAACATGGAGCACCTCAGAGAGTGATATCTCCTAAAAATGGGCAGGATATAGAACGTGGAAATCAGGTTTACATTTGATAGATAGATACAGATGTTAGGGTTGTGTGGTTTATAAAATAATATTTAGTTGCTGATGTCATTTAACTTTGAACAGTTTGATAACTTCATATACATGTGTACTGATATCAGAGAGATGTAATGGTGCTATATAGACCTTATAGTACTTGTTGCTATTTTCATCAAGGTACAGGGTGATAGTTTTTCCATCTAATTCCCAGTAGTGGCGTTTTCTCTGCAAAATTGAAACACAATACATATTTTACATAAAAATAACATACTATATAAATCAAATGTTGTTGAGACGTGTGTATCTTACTAGTGCATCGGTGCTGGTATGGTGCATCAACCAGCCTTTTATCAACACTCCACTGGATCTTCTTTTACAGTGTTTGACTGATTGATAGACGCGCATTAGAGGAATGTTTTTGCTGAAACATGGACTGAGAGAGTGAGAGATGTAAGTATTTACATCATTCATATGAAGTTGGCAACTTTAGGAGTGTGACTTGATTGTTCATTACGTTGTGGGGGGTTGCAGCGGTATGGGGTCCTTAGCTGGCGGCGGTTGGTTTTTAAAGGGCAGTTCTTCATAAAGAGCATTTATTGACACCACCGACGATTCCTTTTCTGAGTCCTTAATATACGAGCCTTCAGGCCCTGAAGACAATAAACTTAATGCGCTCACTGACGATTATTTAGTACACCAGTCTTTAAAACGACGCTATTTTTATAAATATGAAAAAACAAGATGTTTAACTCTCTATTTATAAATGATACAATCCTGTAATAAAATCAAACTGACCTTCACCGTTGACTTTATCAGCCCTACAGTCAGAAGGAACAAGAGGCTCACATCTACGATGACAATTAAACTTACAATCTGGGGGAAAAAAGAGCCAAGATATTTAATTATAGATCTATATTGTAAGTTTAAACACATTTGTATGTAATATAAGAATACAGAAAATACTGTTAAAAAGTTTTAACATTTTAAAGAGGGAAAATATATATTTTTTTATACTGACATAATACTTACAATAACAGCCAATCTGCTTCACAACAGCCATTGTTTGTAAATTTACAAAAACATTTATGTGACATTTATGATGCAAGATAGAAAAGTGAGAATGATTGAACTATTTTATGACTTTTGGTTTTAAGTCTCCAACATGTAAAATGTTACAAGTATATTATTTTGAAGAATTGTACTGAATATAAAATGCAGTAACCAGCAGGATTCCTTTCTCTATTGAGGTGTACAAGTATAGTGGTTTGTTGATGAAGTTTTGGTCCGGGATTTCCTTCACAGGGACTGGACAGCTATGATAAGATGGACAGTTTTGAGCTTATGATTTTAAATCATAAAATGCTCAAATCACTCTCATGTTTTATTTATTTGTATCATATTGTTGGATTTGTTTATTGGTTTTATTAATCTAGCTTCCTCTCAGCTACAGGTTCACTGTCCAAACTTATATTTTTCATAATTTGTACATTAATGTGTTCTTTGTTCTGGTGAACACAGAGATATTTTGAACCAAAACGGTGCTTGGACTACATTGACCACCATGGTAGAAATTTTTTTAAACGGTAATCAAATTTGCCCCATAACTGTTTTTCTCCTACATTCTTCGAAATATCTTAGTTTGTGTGCAAAAGGAAAAAAAACTATCATTTTCTTCTGTAGTAGTCAAGGGGGTCCAACAACTCAAACAACTCAAGAGTATGATGACTATTCCTTTAAAGAAAGGAATTGATAGAACCTGGGCACGATGTACCCAAAGCAAGGAAACAAATTAGTAAAAAATGATTTCATAATAATATATCACATAATTAATAATCGGTACAGATATAGATTTTTTTCCTTCTTGGAATTCCCTTATTTATTCCTCAAGGCTGTTTAGGAAGTCAAGGTTTCCTTTAGAGTGTATTTCTGGATAGCTGTTAAAGCAACAAGCCTAAATAAAAATGTTGCCAAGAAACTCTCTTTATCCCAGTGACCTTTAATCCCACTCACCTGAACACTGCATCCCCTGTCGGAATAGGCCTTTCAACAGCCGAAAACAGTACTGACAGACGGTGGGTTTGGTGTAGGTGTGAATGTGGAAGGTGTGAGGGACGCGGGGTCGCCCCTCCTTTCCCTCGCAGACCCCTACAGACACCGGCACATCTGCCCAGGACGGAGGCCGTGAACGTGACGGTTTGGACATGCTGATCTGAGGAAGGAGGAGTAAAACATTTTTGGCTTTGAAACTCCATCAATGGTAAGGAAATCAGGAAATGTTTTGAAGTTTTGGTCATCACCTCCTCTAGGCTTCCACCGGTGTGACTGGAGAACGTAAGCGCCCGTGGCCTGCCAGGGGGAAAAAGTGACAGGCTGGGGCCACAACGGCGATATACCCGTGAGCAGTCATTGGGCAAACGGAATGCGCATCGCTTATGAAAGTCAAGCCCACATCCTACAGAGAAAAGGACTATGAGTACAAAAAACCATTCTTGATGCATCAGTCAGAAATACTCAAGCTGTACCTTCGCATTTCAAGCCCTGTCGAACCAGTCCCCATAACATCTCACCACAGCAGTGACAAAAAGTAGGTGTGCGGTATGATTGGACAACCAAGGAATGTGGGCGGTATTTAGTCTCAGCAACAGATGCTTTGCCTTAAAGGTTTAAAGAGATGTCATAAGGAAGTCAAAATGATGCAGTATTAAAGTGTGTATGTATAGTGTTTGTTTGTGTGTATTTACTCACCGGAGAGCACCACCTCCAGCAGATCTCCATCGTGTATGAGGTGCTGGTCAGTGAGTCTGTGTAAGATCTGCTCAGTGTCCGGCTCATGTCTGAATAGCAGCAGCTTTTCACCCAGACCTTTAATGCTGCAATCCGGAGCCTTAGACAACAGATAACAAACTTGCATTTGTTTCTTATTGTACAAAATATTCTTTTGTGGTAATACTTCACAATAAGCCTACTTTGGTTTTTATTTACATTTACATTTTTTTTGTTTGGCAGACGCTTTTATACGAAGCGACATACAGTATTGTGCAGGGTTAACAGGGGTAAGATGCTCAAAGACCCTTCAGTTATTGTCTGCTGGCACTGAGATTTGTACCCGCAACCTTCTGCTTACAAGTCCAGCTCTCAACCCCCAGACCACAACTGACCCTTTTATTTGTCAATAAATAAGAAAATACAGGAAATAGGATTTTTGATCAAAAATTGTAGGCAGTGTTAATTGTTGATAATGTTATGTTAATACAAATGTAAGTTCATTGTTAAGTTACTAATATTGACAGTTACAACTTTTGTTATAAAATGTTAAAAAAACATTAATGTTAAAATCACAATAAACACATGCATGCATCTATTTTGGTCATTCATCATGTTATCCCCGATAGAAATGTTAGTTTATTGTTTATTGACCGAGTTAAAAAATGGAAAATATTGAAACTGTTGTAGTGTTGACGTATTATTTGTTACTTTTTTGTTTTATTTTACTTTGAATATTGCAATCTATGTTTTATTTACTTTTATTCTTCTTTCAACTCTTTTAGTCATCAATTTTAGATGTAAAATCTTACATAATGAACCATTATGTTTTCATTATCTCAGAATAAGCAATTTCTATCTACATTCAGAGCGGGTCCCCTAACATGGAGATGGCTGCCATGTTTCTACAGTAGCCCTGACTGGACGAATGTCATTTCATAAGTGTCAACATCTTCGGCAAAGAACATTTTTGTTATGTCATTCGCCGTGGTGTTTTGGACGAGTGAACGGTGGACTGAGCATTTTTGCCACCATTAGATGGTATTAGATTTTACAAACTGGACCTATAACAAGTATAGATTTTCTACAATTATTTTGGGATGGGATAAAAACTGAGCAATAAAAAAGTTCTTATTAGACTGAAATATTAAGATACTGTCCACACACACACACACACACACACACATTCACAGATATTTGCGGAAAGCTGTATTGTTTTTGTTAGATATTCTGTGGCTTATGAAGACTGTTCATCATGTTTTATCAAGTCTAAGTCATTATTAACTTTCTATGGAATGAAATAGCTTACTGTGCAGTTCACACTTAATAGGACTAAAAGTAAACATGTGGTTAACAGCAAAGATCCTAAAGAAGGCCTAAAGAAGCTACTTTGTAGCTGCAGATATATTCGGTACTGGTTTTCAAACCGAAGATAGGTGAAAATCTTCCTTAAAGTCTTATTTAAGTTGCACTAAGTGTGTAACTAAACTTACACATTTTATTTGGCAATAAGTATGAAATTCAACACCTCCAGATAATTTCCAGACTGAAAACTAGTATAACAGTATGCTAAAATACTATTTGAAATATAACTGAGGACTTTGATTTATACAGTTTTCATCCTTAGTTGTGATCAATACACAGAAGTATAGATGGGGATACACAAGATCATGTGACAGAAAAAGTACGCCTGATGTTGATGCGCAACCACCCTGGGCTGCAGTGGGCAGATGTCTTTGTGATTCTCACGATGATGTCTTTAAAATGTCAATCGTTTGCTTTTCAAACAAAACGGATGTGAGTCAAACCCGATGGAAGAGTTTGACACACATAAACTGTTTTTATGAACTGTGTTAATTGAACTCACCGTAAACCATGAAAATGCAAAGAATAATATAGTAAAATAGACTGATTCCTTAAGCAAGACTTCATTAATCACTACATAATAACAATATTCAGAATATAAAAGGTACCTTATAACACATGTATTACACTGTAATTACAATGTCCGGTGTACATTATCTTGCTCATTACACTGTTACTTGCACAGCTCTTTGCCACAAGAGTAAATCATTATCTTTGACAGTCGTCCGTAAATGTTACAACCGGAAAATCAGGATACCTGATCATTGTGTAATAAGCTGAGCTTAACTTTTCTCCACTATTGGAGGTATGCAGCAATGCAATTCACACATATCCAACGCTTCATCAATGCACTGGTTACATCAAGATGCCACATACCCAAGCATATTGACATTTGGCAGCTTAAAACAGAAATAAACAGTCTGTTTCCTGTTTGACATTGCTTATAGTGCGCATCTGAGAACAAGCAAATAAACAAAACCACCCAGTTCATTTTCTTCAAAATGAATTAAAGAAGGTTACTTCAAATTCGTCCCACGATAAGTTTTTTTTTAAACTTCATAGAAATACAAACACATGATCTGAATGAGCTGTGCGTTTCCGTCCGACTCTACAGTATCTTCTTATTTACACACATAGTGTGAGGGGTCGGCCGACGTGTTGCTTTTTTGTGGCAGTATAGCCCTGTGCAGGTGTTATGTGTTAACCTCATTTTCAGCTCACTGAAGTTTTTAAGAAGGTTCCAAACAATATGACATTTTTACTAAACCTGCAATACAGACTTCTACAACAAATATGACATTTTACATGTTAACTTGAACAAAGTCTTTCTATCTTACAGTTTTATGTGAATGAATATCAATATAACAATTATCAGGTATGGCTCATTAGATAGTGTGTTTAAACATATCAAATTGGTGCAAAAAAAAAAAAAGACGATATTAACACAAGTAAAGTACAGATCCCCAAAAATAACACTTAAGTATAGTTATTTATGTTTATGTATCGGCTATTTACCGCTTCATTGTCTCCTCGACTATTGTAAGTCGCTTTGGATAAAAGCGTCTGCTAAATGACTAAATGTAAATGTAAATGTAGTTATTAAGTACAATTACTCATGTAGTTAACACCCCTGAAAGCATAAACATGAAAGTAGATTTTAACTTGCTCAATTACTGATTCTCCGACAACTTCTAACAAAGAAATGTACAGATTGCAGATTTTAAATAATGAAATACACTACGCCAGTTTTCCAGACAAGCCCTAGCTAAAATCAGGACAACACCTTATTTAAATTAAGATATTTTACTTGTGTTTTAAGAATACCTTTACAACAAAGACATAACTTGTGCATGTTGAAAACAAACAATCGCACTGATATATTTTAAGATATGTCAATGCAGATTGTTTTTGATCTAACATTGAAGTTAGTCTGTGACAACGCTTGTACAAATACTCTGAAAATAGAACTCCTGTTTGGCACTTGTGAAAATGTGTTGAAGTTTGTGTAGCATTTTACGTGCCCACATTGTAATTTTAGCAAATGCACGACATGAACATATATTATCTGCTCAACGGCCACTTCATTGTATGGACGAATGCCTGAGCAAATCTGTAGTGCCCCACTAAAATGGAAAACTGCATCATAAGATCAATAAGACCATGAAGAGGTGTGTGTGTGTGTGTTAGAAGAAGAGTCTGTGGTTGGAAAGTTACATGCAGATGCTCTGAACCGCAGCGGACTGAGAGAGAGAAACTTTGTGTCTGTTTGTCATAAAGACAGACAATGTTTGAGTAGCCCCTAATTCTGTATTCAAACCCCTTTTAAAACTTCTCTTCCATTCTTTCTACAAATAAACAGAGGACATGTTTTCTTTAAACCCTCTGTTCTTCAAGCACGAAAACTGCACCATACGGGACATTTTCGAGCTGGACTTTATGCTGCTTCAATACTGCAAACCCATCGATTTCAACTATCTCAGGTGGGAAAAAGTGCAAAGGTTTGCAAAAGTACGCTCTTACACATTGCCACATCAAATTAACATTGCAACTGCTGCGGTGATGTAGGCCTACGTTGACCAAATACAATCTGAGGTGTGTCCTAATGCTTTCACTTGTGCTTGATTTCAAACTCATTTAACACTCTCCAGAATCTCATAATCGAACTGTTTAAGGTGCACCCAAAGGCTCACTTTTTAGAGCTTCAAAGCCTCAAATGTTCCTGCACACCTAGGGATAATGCATATTCTAGAGAATTTTGTGCTTCTCATTTTATAGTAATATAAGTTTTTCTATTCTAATATAATGTCCCTGCCCAAAACACAAGGTTCAAAATTAAATGGTTCATTTAGTCAGACATCGTGCAAGAACTTGACTGGACCCAGACTTGAACCCTGCTGAACACTCTGAGCGAAACACACATCACTACCATTAATGACTTTTACAGATGTACAGTTCAAAACCAAAAGATTAATATATAAACATGTTTATCAGAAATAGGCATCCCGATACTGTCCATACGTTGCAGCAAAACATATATATTTTTTTGAAATACTGCTAATACTGAAAAAAGTCTAGAGGAAAATATCTGGTTTTAACATGTAGCGTGGTCCCATCGGCTGTGAAAAAGTGGTATTTATAAAACAAATGTGCACTTGACCTTCCATTGACTGTGTGGACGTTGACAGGAATAGGTCTCCAAAAATAAATGCGTGACATCATTTACCGATAACCATGTCAAATTCTGTATTTTGTTCAGACACACGTCTGCTTTGAGGAAGATGCGGAGAATATGTTTTTAAAAAATTTAAGTTATTCCAACTTGACCTGTAAGCTTTTGTATGAAAATGAAATTAGCACTGAAGTTGCATTGACTTGGTATTGTATTAAATGAATGAATTAGGGTGTGTTTTGTTTTGGTCCAATCGTTCCTATTACAACACCATTAACTATGAATTTTACCAAAATAAACACCTAATTTGTCGCTTACTAACAGTTAGTTTCTTGTTAGTTAAGCTATTGGGTAGGACTAGGGATGTAGAATGGTCATACAGAACAGGAGCCTACTAATAAACAGTCAATATGCCTATAATAGACATTGGTCCTTATACTACAATGTTATCATTTTTAAATATCATTTTCAAAATAATTTTCCTGTTTTGCTTCCATAATATAGACTGTTTTGGAAAGGACATGCAGGTGGATAAATAATGCCAGTTAGTTTTGAATAATGTATCTCATCCTACCAGTGGACAATTGCAAACACCTGGCCACAAAGTTGTGGACTAAACCAAATTGTTATACTAAATCTATCTTACAATGTGAGGTAATCGACTTCAAAAGGAAGACCAATTCTATCCAGTCCTAACTATAGGCGGCGAATGTGTAAGATTCATCTAAGCAGTCTATGAATTCCTACGCCACAAAAAGCATCAGCTCTACGTACCTTCTTCTCAATGATTTCTTCTGCCAGTCGTTTAGCGTCTCGAAGGGTAAGCTGGCCTTCGGTTATTCGTACACCCTCTTTCAGAAGGCCGATCTGAAATTGGACGCGCATGGGACCCGTTGGAGATATTTCTGACCCCATGGTCATCTGAGAGAAAGAACCTTAAACAGAAGAAGATGCTTCTGAAACAAACAGTGCATTTTTAAATGAAATAAACTTTTTGAAAGAGGAACTTACCAGCAACATTTAACATATGACATAAATCGACACTTTTTGGACGCTGGTTTGTGTTGGCAGCCATTTTTCTCAGACCGATGATTTTAAGCTAGCACATTTTGCGGACCCTTTTTAGAGATATCTGCCGCTGCTCTGGTTTCCTTGTGCAGCGGGTTCAGCTGTCACACAACAGGCAGCTCACACAGGAAGTTCAAACGCACTTTAATGTTTCCGTATCTGATATGAAGGGGTCTGAAAGGGGAGAGCTACTAAGCAATCAATGCAAACAGTTAATATGACATATTTTATTCAACCATCTGCAGATTTTTTTTTTAAACAAATTAACTTGATGCGTGTACCCTCTTTCTTAAAACAAGACAAAATATGTCGGATCACTTTCCTCGCCATATAAATATATCTTGATTTAAGAAGTTTTTAATATTTGTACTTAAGTCGTGTATTTGTGGGGAAGTAATGGCCTAGTGGATAGAGTTTGACTCCTAAGCCTAGGGTTGTGGTGTAAAGTCTCGGCCGGCAATGCCATGACTTAGGTGCCTTTGAGCAAGGCACGGAACCCCCAACTGCATTTTTGCAGTGCATAAACTGTGTGAACACATAACCACATTTCTCAAAATATATTTTGTGTTTCAATAACGTAAGATTTACATGTATGTTTTCATCTTGTCATTAGGTCTGATTGTTTTTCATGCAATATGTTGTTTGTTATGCCAAACATGGTACCCTTTAAAAATGGGAATGGAGACATTCAAATGGTTTGAAACGCAGAATTTATTTCCAACCTTTTATTAAAACACAAGACATTTGCCCCTTCACAAGTGAAATCCATCTCCGAGGAGATGCATCGTACCCTAACATGCCAGCATGGCTACATTCTACAGGGGCTGGTAAAAGCAGTTGATCCAAACCCAACTATACAGGTTTCTTTTATAACGCTTTATAGTTTTGCATTAAGATAGGGATGCTGTTCTAGGATCAGTGCAAAAGGGCAACTTGTGACTCTAAAGACTGAGACATACACTTGTAAGGGATATGTGGCAAAAAGACATTACACAATGAAGGTAATAAAGATTGAAAGGACAGAAATAGGTGGATTCACATTCACGTGTGTAAACACTGAACCAGTTATCAGAAGTGACACCTGCCTGTGCTAGAACCAGACAGGAAAAGCATACATAAGAATATGGTTTTGTGGTAAAGTTGATGTTTTACAATCAATAGTGACATTTCTCTAAACTCTTCCTTTTCTGACATTCATTTCTCCTGATATTTGCTAAACTTCAATCCGTTTATCATCTTTCAACACTTTCAAGACCCTTCATAGTTAATAGCATACAAACATAATCTTTAAAGAAATCATTGTCTATTAAATCTTGCGGCACATTCTGTTTGGGGCGAATTTCATATAAGAAATTATAGAATTATATCCACCCCTAAAAGAACTCCAAAAAATATGTTTTTTTCTCTTTGGACTTATGAAATATGAGTTGGACATAAGAATCGCCTGTTCGTATGGCTGGAATCCAAAAGTTAGTAACATCTGTGAGACATAATCATTCATTTTTAAAGAACACAGCAATAATTCAAATCAAAACATTCAAATGTGCCCAAAATGAAACAGAAATATCTTTATCAATGAGTAAAATAAGTCACATAAAGGTACAAACAGATTCGGATTTAACGGATATCTAAGAACTCATTCACAGTAAACAGAGGTTTTGGCTGTTTTAGGATTTCCAGGTAACTGGAAAAGCGCACACAAAGATTCACTTCACATTTGAAATTAAAGGAATATTTAAGTTTTGTATTTTCCGACCCCAATCAGGATCCATTCGATTCCACGTATCCCGGAACGTTAATAAATAGAGCACAGATACAAATAAGCGTTTACATTATCAAGCGATATCCTTCAAGGTTCCGGCACTATTTCCCAGCTTTGCTCTACAGTGTAAACAAAATCCCCCTGTGCTAATAACACACAAAAGACCTTAAATAATTTAAACCAATATATACATAAAACTCAGAAGGCAAAAAATTCGTACCACTCACTACTATGAAATTTTGTGTTCTGTCTTCCAGTCATACGTTTTAAGTGCATTTTCGCAGTTTGAACGTTGTGAAGTCATGTTTGCAGGAGCTAGCATTCGCCTTATCAACTTATCGAGCGCTTGATGTTTTGAACTATTGGATGGTAATCCCAGCTGAATTATGTTTTTGACAGATGGAACGTGACCATATGCTAAGCTATGCTAGAAGTTTTGACGCCATGCTAAGACGGATTCACGAGTAGATGTCTACAGAGCGGATATTCTATAGATGGTCTTGCAGGTGGCAACATGCTTTATACGTTTATTTTTCGGTATATTGTGATCGTTCACATGTGTTGTAAACAGCATATTAACCTAGTTTTAATGATGCAAGGGATGTAAAACTAAAGAAGTTTTTTGTTATTAACATCTATTTTTATGAGCGTGTTTTATTGATTTTATGATATAGAGTAGCAAACAATCTGTTTGGCCCTCATCATGTTCCTGTGTCACATGGTGTTTTCTAACTGATCAGAGAGTTGCGTCTGGTCAGGTCTACGTTACTAGCGCTCAGTCCTCTGGATTCTGAAAGACCGCTGTTAGATTCCTGAAAACACACACACACAAAAACATATATTTAATAACATTAAATTACTGACATCACTATCAAGCTATTAACAAATTAAGTTATAACTCAATTTAATGTACATTTTGTTTTGTGTGTTTGGTTAAGATGATAAACTATAAAATATTATCAACTTATTATCGTTCATTATATTATCAATTAATTATCAATTTATAGTCTAATAACATGTAAAATACATTTTTGGCTCTTTTTCGTTTTCTTTGTTATTATGCAATTAAATTGAGTGTGTGCATGTGTACATGAAGACAAACCTGTGAGGTTTCTTCGACACTCTTGTTGAGGAAATTTAAAGAGCTTGCCCTCTTCATCCTTTCAAACCAAACAAAAGTATCAGTTATATGATTATTTCTAAACATATTCAAGGAAATTCAAGGGTTGGGTGACCACATTTATGGCCTGATACTGATTCCCCAATCAACAGAAACTGTAAATGGACAAACATGGCCTGAAGTAACAGCTTTGTATAAAAAATTTTTTTAATTGAATTAAAATGATAGGTCTATGATTATAGATTAGTACTTGGGGGGAGGCATAAACCAAACCACTTTAAACAAACAGGGCCTTACTCCCAAAGAGTGGAACAAAACCTTTCATCAAAGCAAGACATTTTGAACAATATAGTTTCTTGTCTTAGGACAACTTCGATCAACATTTGGTAAAGTTTGGTACTCAGGTTATATGCAGAACAGACATTGCAAGGTTCAATTCTGATGAATTGTGCTGAAATCTCACCCAGGGTTGCGTGGCTCCTGTGGTCCACTGCCCTGAAGCTTTTTCACCAGCATCTCACTGCTGCGTCGCAGGGCTTCACGTATTTTTCCGAAGGAACCGCTCCTACGCAGGGCACCGTTGCCATCCTGTGAATGACAAAAACACTTAACTACATCCTGATAAATACAACTGACCGAAGAGCACAAAATGGCAAAACATCGAGGTGTAAAGTGTATGATTTATGTTACAAAGACTTACCCCACTCCATTCAGCATCATCGCCATAACAGTCACCACGAGGTCCTCCTGGCCCATTTACCCCCTCCCGGCTCTGACGCCTGTCCCCTGCACCACAACTCCCATCCTTCAACAACTCCACCACTTTACTCTGATTTATCGCATCTATGCCCTGAAACAGAGAGAAAACATTTAGAAAATTTAGAGTTTTAGATGCATGAATCATTATGATATTATTAAATAAGTTAAATCTACAAAACTATTTTCTGAGTCATTCGCACAGGAAGGCAATCTCTAGATCTAGATTTAGTCAACCGTCAGGTAGGATGTCAGCGTGTTGCTGATATACCTGTTTGCGAGTTTTAGAAGCACACTCCTCCAGAGTTTCCGCCGCCTCCAGTTTGCCCTGTCTGCGGTACAGCGCTCCCAGGCTCTTCAGCGTGGTGTTAACAGTGGGGCTGCACAGACACAGCATATTTGAATAAGTTTCCAATAACATTTCTAAATCCTCCATCTCTATACATGTTATAACCACTGAGATACGGAAGATATTTATGCGCTATCATTTGACTCTTTTCAGCCCTGTGACTTTGTTTCAATTTTGTAGAACTTTAAAATATTACACATTTACCTATTGTTTTGCTGAAGGAAGTCATTTATTTATGATAATTCCAAAGCCCACATGACTGGGGGATCTTCTCACTAACCTGTCTACTTTACAGGCCTTGTACCAGCTGCCATATTCTCCATAAGAGCCTGAGTCCTTCCTCCTGCCCTGAAAATTATCATCAGATAACATATTTACAAAAATATAATTATTATATTACACTTTGTAAGAAAAAACTAAATTTGAAATTATATAGAACATGGCATTTATTTATATCTTTAATATTTATATTTGATATCATTGTATTGTTATTGACGGTTTGTAAAATGTTTTTTATTTAAAGTTTTTAATACAAAATAAAAATTGTGTTTAACCAAACAAAGATATTTATACAGATTTGGAACAACTAGAGAACTCATAAAACAATTTTTATTTTTGTTTGAATAATATCTTTAATTATTTTGTGGTATATATAATTATTAAAGAGGTCAAAATAAACTAATCTATAACAGGAAAGTTTTTTCCCCAAAATCTTATCATCAAAATGTTTCAATGTTTTAGTCATGTGTTGATTTTTTGTGCAATACCTTGCTTTCTTCTCGCTCCTCTGCATGCATCCAGATTGGCTTGTTGTCATCTAGGTAAAGAAACATTGTTAGCAAATTTTAAAAGCCAATAACAAAACCTCTTTGAAATTTATTAAAGAGATAGTTCTCCCAAAAATGTCAATTCTGTCAAGGAGTAACTACTGACATGACTTGCATTTAAGAGCTGTGATGTCACAACACAGGGTTCCTACTAAAGAAAATTAAACATAACACCTGAAAATCAAATAACTTGACATCGACTTAAAGAGCATATTTTCAAGCAGGCGCTTACTGTTGACCGATCCAAATTCTTTCTCATGTGCACGGGTCAAAATGTCCTTGTAAAGAGTCTCTGCGTCTTTAAATTTGCCCTGCTTCAGATAACATGTTGCCTGCAGTAGAAAGAACATCAAATGCATCAGATGGATAATGTTCTCCGGTTTTTTAGATCTATAGCCAAAGGTTCACATTTCATATCATTATTCACAGAGAACACAAGTCTTTGGGTTACCGGAAAGGACATAAAGATCATCTGTTATAAGTATCCGCAGTTTCGACGATTCAAAGGTAACAATGGTCTTTATGACCGTGAGTATTGATTTCCACAGATAAATGCTTGAATTGGACATTCAGAGCAAAGCAGTTCTTTCAAATCCATAAAAATCATAACAAAATGTTCATGGTGGTCTCATAACTGACATACTTTACAATAATTAGCTGAAACAGAAAATCTTGGTGATTTTGAATTCGTACAGTAAAAGTCAATGTTGTTTGGTTATCAATGTTCTTCGAAATATCTTCTTTTGCGTTCTGATAAATAAAAACAACATACAGATTTGTACTGACATCAAAGCGAGCATATTATGAAAGAATATTCATTTTGCGTATACTACCTCTTAAATATTTCTATATTCATTTATAAAACCAGTAAAGGTGAGTCAAATTGATTGGTTTACTTATGTTTCTCAATCCTTGTGGAGTAATTCACTTGCCCTCACCAGATTGTTTTTGGTCTTGGCCACATTGGGGTCATCAGCACCCAGTTTGTTCTCGTAAATCTCAAGGGCCCTGCGGTAATAATATTCCACTTCCTCATACTTCCCCTGATTCTGACACAACAGTGCTAAATTGTTTAGCTGCTTCGCCACATCAGGGTGAAATTTCCCCAAAACCTGCAAACACACACAAGCAAATATATAAAAACTATTTATGCTACAAGATCATACATTTTTTATTAAGTGCACACCTTCTCCCGGATCTCCAGTGCTCTCTTACAGAGTGGCTCAGCCTCCTTGTGTTTCCCACGTTTGCCATACAGCACGGCGAGGTTGTTGAGGGTTGCAGCCACTGCGGGATGATCCTTACCCAGAGTTTTCTCTCGGATGGCAAGAGCATCGTTCAGCAGATGAGCTGCCTCCTTATACTTGTTCTGATCCCTGAAAAAAAACTTTACTTTTGACTGATGCTTTAAATCATGTTCGACTGAGGCTTCTCAATTATCTCAGCTTCTCACCTGTACACAAGAGCAAGGATGTTGAGCATGGTGGCCACATCAGGATGGTCATGTCCAGAGGTTTTCTCCAGATCTTCCAGGGCTTGTTTGCAGAGGGGCACGGCCACCTCGTATCGGCCCTGAGAGGCGTACTGGATCACCAGGTTGTGTAGAGTTCGCAGTCGAGCCGGAATCTCGTATCCTCCCTGCTGTGCTGCCACCTCACCGCTGGGCTGAGCTGAAAATGTGTGGTCAAATTTAGAGGCTTAGCACATAAAAACAGAGTCTGATTTCTGTAGAGGACATAAGTCTGTCTTGTACCTGGTCCTTGGTCATCGTCATTGGGAAAGAGGTCATCCAGATTGTCCTTCTCCTTCTCTCCGGCCTTCTCTTCTGAAGGTGAGGTGTCCTCGTCCAGCTTACGGATCTGGTTCATAAACTCGAGATGTTTCTTTTCTTCTTCCAGCTGGGCAACACTCTGTTCGCTCTTCTGCAGCTTGTGTTGGGTGCTGGCCAGCTCATCCCTCAGCCACTGGTTCTCCTGACAGAGCCGTCGCACCTGAGCACGCAACTTCTGCTTTTCAGACTCTACTGTGCTCAGATGACCCGATAAAGCAATGATAACCTGAGAGATAACAAGAGACATTAACACACGTTAATTTTGATAAATTTTTTGATACAGAATCTTGCTTGGAAGAAAGTAAGTAAAGAGGTCAGACAGTCTGGTAATTACGAGCAAATTATGCAAGTGCAATATGCTATCAACCCTCCAACGTAAGTTTCAAATAGAAGACATTACATATACCTGTGCTTCCCCCAGTCCCAGTTCAATGTCCTCCAGACTCTTTCGGAGCAGGGTTGATTTCTCCTGGGCCGTGGGTGGCTGGGAACAGTCCAGTAGGGAGTTGAGGAGCTGGGCGTGTTCCCCGCGTAGGCTCTCCAAACCTTGCATGACAGCTTTAGTGTTAAGAACTATCTCATCTTGTGACAGCCTCTCAAGGGCCTCCTCTCGCGGGTACACCATGGTGGACATCACCCGGGGGAAGCGTCACTGACTGTCAGGAGACAGAGAACAAGAAAGTGAGAAAACAGAGAAGCAAAGAAAAAGGGACAATAAAAACAAGCGACTGAGCACAAGATTTTTACGTCTGTGCTATTGTAGGATTTGTTGTTTGAGAGAGAATATTATATTCTCATGAATATGTTGTCTTAAATCACTCAGTATGAATCCATGCATGGACTCTTGTTCGAGTTCCTGTCCATGTGTCTCTGCCTCCTAAATGCTACAAAGCATTCCAAGACAGTAAAAGCTTATATTCAGAACTTTTACTTAACTTTTAGTTCTGAAAGTTAAGTTGCATGACTAAAAGCAAGTGTTTTTGTATTATTATTTATTTTAATGTATGCCTTAGTTTTGATACTTAAAGTAATTTGAAAATAAATTTTATTTGTTTTTATATCTCAGAAAATGCTTTTATTAAAACCCAAAATGATTGGCCCTGAAATGCACTTTATTCATCTGTCAACATTATTTTCATGTTCACAGTACAGATAGAGAAACAATGGGTAATATTTTAATGTTTATTTTTGATGCATGCATTGCATTTTAAGCATTTAAGAAATACAAATATTGTTTTCTAAAAAGGAAGCTTAGTTGTTCATTTTTAGAGACCCAAGAGTCTTATTTTCTGTTTTATATTTAATATTACACTTTACTCAAGCAAAAACACATTTTATCCGATTACTCGATTAATCGATGGAATTTTCGGTAGAATACTCGATTACTAAAATATTCGATAGCTACAGCCCTAGTTGAGTTATTATGTGTTTATTATTAAAATATTTGTTCTTGCCTTAAAAACACTTTGATATAACTAATATTAAGCATACACAGATACATGGTTACGCCTCCATTCAATCAACTAAAGCAGTGCAGTAATCATTTTAGCAGCTCCAGCACATATATGACTCAAAATTGCAGATCCAAATGTGTCAATGTGATTCAAGTTAGATTTTTTGGTATTTTGCTAAACTTTTTTTTGGAAGAAAAAACTTGACTAGTTCAAACAGGGTTTGTCTTAAAGGTAGGGACTATGAGTACTTATACTCTATCGTGTTTTTTGGAATGTGGCAATTATCCAAGAAATGAAACAGTGAGGCTAGTATTTAAGGAAAGCTTATCTGTAATTATGTAATAACTGTAGACATGTTATCATATTTTCAAGCTTTTGTTAATGGAACAATGATTTTTCACGGAAGACAGTATTATCACTGTGATTAATTCTATCTGTAATTAATGAAGATCTGTTATTGTATTTGCTCCTGTTTCTGCAAGATTTCTTGCAATAGTATAATCAATAATGAAGATATATGGGCAAACATACAAAAATACATGTGGATATTCAAATGAGCATTCCT
This sequence comes from Triplophysa yarkandensis, assembly GCA_033220385.1. NCBI lineage: Eukaryota > Metazoa > Chordata > Actinopteri > Cypriniformes > Nemacheilidae > Triplophysa > Triplophysa yarkandensis. The sequence continues at coordinate 7,006,903 of CM065654.1, forward strand.
GACAAATACTAACTGTGGTCTACACTGCAATCATTTTTCTGTGTCAATAGCATACCAAACATAACATAATAGGTTACCCAATGCAGCGAGATTAACATTTATAAATCCCAAGTTCGACTACAACCTTTTGTTGATGAAGTAAGTGTCAAATTTTATCATAGCTAGCTGAGTTCTTGGTGTCATATCCGCAACAATACGTGCCTTCCACGTTGTTTTCCATTCTGTTTATTTACCTGCCCACCATTCGAATCTCGCACATCATCTGCAAAACAACCTATTGTCGTCAGCACTTCTCCATCAAAAATCTTAACATTTATAATCTTATATATTAACTCATTATATATATATATATATATATAAATATATATAACTTAAATAGAAATATTTTAAATGACATAAATAGTGTGTTTGTTATAAAAATATTAAGACAAAAGTATTTTTTCATCAATAAATAAACTGATCAACAACATTAACTTTGTCAAAGTTAATCATGAGGATTCCATTAAAAGGTCTCTATGCTTAGTTATGTTAAACCAAATTTTTTATCAGGCCCGATACCGATACAAGTATCGGTGCATCACTTATGTATAGTCACGCATTCTAAATAGTAAAGATTATTATAAAGTATTATTACAAAAACCATAAAATAGTAATGGCCCAAAAACTATCTAGCAGGTGCACAGTTTTTCCAACCTGTGTTCACCCGATCCGTCTGTTCTCGGAAGCTAAGCAGGGTCGGGCCTTATTAGTCCTTGGATGGGAGAACGTCTGTGAATAGCAGGTGCTGTATGCCCTAGGGGAAGTCATGGCCAAGTGGTTAGAGAGTTTGACTCCTAACCCTCGGGTTGTGGGTTTAAGTCTCTGGCCGGCAATATTGTTTGACCTTGAGCAAGGCGCCGAACCCCCAAAAGCTCCCCGGGCGCGGCAGCATAAATGTCTGCCCACTGCTCCGGGTGTGTGTTCACTACTGTGTGTGTGTGCACTCTGGATGGGTTGAATGCAGAGCAGGAATTCTGAGTATGAGTCACCATTGGCTGTGTGTCGCATACATTTACACTTCTTTTTCATTTTTATTGTTAAAGATCCCGTTCTTCATGATTCCACGTTTACATTTTTTTTAAATTGTGTTAATTGTTGTTATTAGAGTATAAATATCTGTAAAAAAACTAAGCTTAGAGTTCAGTTGCCAAGCAAGATATTTTATTGAACACAAATCGCCTTCAAAAAACAGCCAGGCTGGACTACATCCCTCTACTTCCTGCTTCAGTGACATCAATATGACGGTTAACCTCCGGCCACAGGAACACATAAAAAGGGGAAGAGTTGCGTTTGTAGAGTGTGTTTGTTTATCTATGTCATCGACATTATTTTTATCCCGAGATCCAATAAATCCTCACGGATCAACGGTTACAATTTATGTTTGCTTAACTCGGTTGAAAAAATTATAATCCACATGTAAAACTGGGGTTAGCTTCCTCAATCCCAATCAGTTTACCGCTTGATTTAAATAGATTATTCTTGAAAGACTGAGAAGTTCCCTCTATTGTTTATAGACCACAACCGGTAAGTGCGTTAGGAGCGATTAGCAGTTTTTGTAACTAATTACACAA
>CM065654.1:7016012-7057060 GCA_033220385.1 Triplophysa yarkandensis
GAAAAGAATTTTCCTCTATAGGCAAGATTCTATGTTTTGATTGCAGAATTTTTGTAATAATTAATAATAACAAGTATTTCAATACCATCAACTTTTGATTCTGGAAATATACTTTCATTGATTCCATAAGCAAGGTGATTATGACTTATTTGTTTGAGACCTTTGAAAAAGCTTTAGCTACTTGATTTAACATAAGAAAACATATACTTTTAATGACTTCTAGAACGTTGAAAAGTATATGTATGCATATGTGAGTAAGTGTCTCAAAATATTGATTAACTCTCATTTCACCAAATCCTTTATGCAAAATGTTCAAAGATCCACAAAGGACACAAAGCAGTACAAATCATGTGTGTTTATTAAATAAAAAAAAAGAATACAAGTAACACTTCCACTGTCCATACCACATCTATTGATTGACAACTCAATTATGAAAAAAGCAGTACTACAAAACATGTCAAATAAAAAATAACACATTAAAGTAAAATACGTTCATATTACAAGCACTTTGGATATGTACAAGCATCATCGTCTAGAGGCAAAAAGGCAAAGAGCTGAAGACTGCTAAAAGATAAATGCATGTGCAAAAATACTTCTCCACAAGCTTGGCTTCTTGGTCTTTCTCATCTTAGTTTTGTTGAGCTCTTATTGTTAATTGGATACAATTTGGCCGAATCTACTGTTTAAATCCAAAGCTTGTGGAATTCATCCCTCGAAAAGATTGTGATACATTAACCGAGCAGTTGTTGAAGTGGACCGACATTTTGATTGGCTGTTCAGATGATTTGCTGACCAATCAGAATGCTCAAATCCACTTCATGGTTTTTGCTGAACTTTACACAGTACAAATACACACAGGTACATACAGAGGTACAGAGACAGATACAGCCAGGCAAAGACCAGACTCCACACATCACACGGTAAAGAGACGGTCCATGTTGACGGATTGACCGAATGGACATTTCACATCAGTTAAAAAACAGAATGGAATGTAGCACGTCAAAACGACGAAATGAATCATTTTGTAAAGTTCAGTACTTGACAAGTAAATGTGGACCCAAACTGTTCCTTAAATACCAAAAATCTTCTCTTTTAACCAAACACACAAAAACACAATGGGTAAAAGCTGACACTCGTTGGCAGTGAAACTTGTTGTGTTGGACAATTTAAACCTTGATCCAAAAAGTGACTGTTGGTAATTGTTAGAAGTTTGGGGTCTGCTTATCTTGCGAGCTTAAGACATGAACGGACACGTGTAACAGCATTAAATACTTACAATTAAAATTCAAAGTCCCTATGAGTCTATAAAAAGCTTTATAAACAAAAGACCACTAAACCCAGACAAATCAGTAGTAACTGGTAACATTTGAACGTTACAATTTATCTTATTTTTGTCTTAAGTCATTTTATCATTTTGGCGGTTCCGATATTCGTTTATTTATGTAAAATATGGGCTTATATATGATGGTGAAGTGTAAAAAAGAAAGCACTTGCGTTTTGACCTAAATAAACATATGAACATAAAACTATTTCTGATCGTCACTGCAGGTAAAACATTAAAACATCTAACTGACCCATTTAGATTCTAATACTTTGTTGCTCTTAATACTTTTTCATCCCAGTAAGGGGCATGGGCAAGTTCCCAGATTAAAAATGAGGATTTTGGACAAATCTCACAAAACATGCCAGGCAATATTTCTACTGAATAAAAATTTTAACTGTGTGACAGTAAAAAAACGACTAAGACTGTTATGTTCACATTTAAATCTAATGTCTCTGACAGTTTTGACCATTTTTTGCATCTATACATTTAAAAAAAGTTTCACTTTACTTAAGCCAACAATGTTTTCATGTCCTGATTAAAATTTTTCCTGTAACCTGTTCAGTGAGATTTCCCCATTTGAACATATACCAATCCTGGGAATCCTGCAAATGTCACAATAATTCTACATGAATCCATTCAAGTTTTCCAAAGAACTGTAAGCTGGGCAAAGAAATCTGAATGTTGTGAAGAAACACCACAAACTAATCATACTATTATCCAAACGACACTCACACAAACCAAACACGTACGACCTCCGTCACTCTAACTGCGGCACGACATCATGTCATAGATAACTTTTTATTGTTCGTTTTGTTATTAATTTTAAACCACATTTCAAACAGCAACACCTCTGTTAGATGCCTAAAACCTACAAGAAAATACAAGAAACGTTCGACAGAAATGAGAACAACGTTACTTCAGTGAAAGCTGCCTTTGACGATTACGTGACAGCTAGCAAATAAAGGGACTCTGTTGCTCATAGCTAACTGATCCGAAATCAATTTTGCCTTTGGGTTTATAAACCTCAAAGGTGAGCTGATCACATGCGTGTCGTAACAGAGCGTTTTGTTATGATCTAGCTAGCTGACGAAAACGTTGTGCTTTGGACGAAGATGCGTAAAGGTGAGCTCAAGTGCATAGCGTTCAACAACTAACATTTCCCAACAATTTATCCATTTTCCGCAATATTCCGAGAGACAATTCTGCTGACTGGATGGCAAAGCAAACATCGCAATCTCTGAAATGTTCATTGCGGCCTAGTCGAACCTCTGCTTCAGCCCTTTTTCTAAACTATACAACGTTGTTCGTGAAAAACAAGCTCGATGTGTGCAACACTCTTCCAAAATGTTTACATTCTGAGTGATCTTTGGATATATGATTTATGTAGAGAACTAAAACCATAGGATGAGCTACATATATCGAAGCTGAAAGGTCACTTTTGAAAGTACTCAAAATAGAACTAAACCATCAAGAGCTCTTCCAACCCAAAACAGCATAGGATGTATACAAACAATACTAATGGAAGTATTTGATGTTCTAGTTATAATAAGCACTGTCACTGTGAATCGGTTAAATCGCTGATGCAAACCTTCCGTATACTGAGGGAAATGTAAAATGCGAGCTACGGCAGCACGGTTAGCACAGCTCAACACATGCACAGGTACATAAAGTGCACCATTGAACGGACGTAAAAAACAAGTTGGAAAGTTTGCTAGTGGTTTATGGGGATGTAGTTTAGGAAATGCAGGTTAGAGGTGGATGATGGATCAGACGTTTGTCAAGAAGAGTGAGGGTGGCACGTGAGAGCAGAAGGTTTGAAAGTCAAAAACTTTTCCGTTGGCTGACGGACTGCTTTTGGCATCACATCAGATCGTAAGATGAGAATGTTTTGAAATACTCATCTGTGCTTTTTTCCTCAAGTATGACAAGGACGTCTACTCCACGGTAGACAGTTTCTAACAAAATCCCACTTACTACAATTCATAAAGCCATAAACATGGTTACACAATACACTGTAAACTTCCGTCACATATTTCTTCTGATGTTAAAAAAAACACTTTGTTAGCCACACAAAAACAACTGTAGTAAGTGTAATATTCTTATTAGAAACTATGGTTACCATGGTAAGTTTCCAAAGTCAAACTTCTAAGGGTCAAACTGCATTTATTGGGTTTGTTTTACCCTTACCAATGACACAAATAATGCAACATTTGTAAGATGCAGGTTCTCATATTGTTAGTGATCAGGTCAACGGTTGGATCCCAATTTTGTGCTTGGCCCCAAACGTGGCTTCGGGACCTTTCCCTTAATAAAAGTGACTTGCGCTGATAAGTCTATGAACCCGGCCAATCGATCTTCAACTACACACCGTAACACAGTCGTGTCTCACACCTGCATTTGACCGGCGTTCTGAGTGGGGTGATGATGTGCGATGGGGTGTATGTTGAGGGTTGAAGAGGAGGGTTTAAAGCTGGCGCTCATCCTAAGACGGAGGTTTGCCGTAGCCAAACAATCCAACTGGGAGATACTTGACGTGAGTCGGCCACTGAGCTGCTAACTGGAAGAACTTCACGTCATTCCATTCGCCGCCATCAATTGTAACTAAGAAATGAGACAGATATGTGGAAGGTTAAAGTCAAGAGAATTTGTTTTATTTTAACAATGTAGCTAAATTAGTTTATCAAAAAATAAAAGGTCTTTCCATTACATTTTACCCTATACTTTCTATTCGGTCTAACATTTTTTTTTAAACCTGTAAGATTTCTGTCTTATGCAAAACAAAAGAAGTAATTATAAAGAATGTTGGAAACCAAAAGCATTGGTCACAGGACCAATGTAAGTCAATGTGGACCAATAGTTTTTGGTTATCAAGATGTTTTCAAACTGTCTCCTTTTTGTAGAAGAAAGAAAGTTATTGCATAAAATGTCAAGAGGGTGACTAAATGATAACAGCATTTTTATTTTGGGGTGAACCATCACTTTAACACTTTCTGAGACAGGGATGTCGGAGAACACCAGTTTTCTGGTTTGGTAATGCGACGCTTGACATATTCCCTATAGAATAAATCTAAGAATGTATATAAAAGTTGTTATAAACGGAGTGAAAGCTGTTTCTTGTTCTACAGTATCAAGTCGGGTACCTTTCAGTATGGTTGGCTGCTGTTTGGCTGAACAGATGAGCCTACTGATGCCCTCAATGACTTGACTTTTTGAGTCCATCTCCTTCTCTTTAGGTTTCTTCCCCAGGAAAATTGTGGGAACTGCAAAAAACGTGTTAATTTAGTGTGGTGTCAGCACAAAAATAATGTGAACAAAAACAAACTCTCTTCATGAGTAGCTGTATATAAATGGTGTAATGTTATTATACGTGTTTAGTAATTTATCTTTTTTATGAAAGATTTGTCAAATATGGGGTGATGTGTGCTTGCCGAATTAGTAGGTTTAAACTCCAAAATAGATCAAAAAATAAAAACTAGGAGATAAAAACTATTAAAGTATGATTTCAACCATTCATGTCATTATGATTTTAATCTCTGACATGACTTTATTCTGAAAGTATTGAAGATATCAAGGTTATATTTCATATCCTTTTCTCTATATAAACAGGTTTTATGAATTGGTCTAACTGGGTCATGACGAGGAAGCTATTTGTAAAAAGCAAGAACCCAAATACAGCTTTTATGGTCTGCACCGGACTAGTGACAGTCTACCGACCTTTCTTGTTTTTCTCTTTGGTGACCACAGTCATGGCCATAGTGTTGACAGACGCTTGAGGCTCGCTCGCTCCCCCTCCTGGCAATCGGGTAACCTGCAGAGACCAGAAGGCGCTTTTCAGAGTGTTTTTACAACCCGTGTCTCTCCTCTCTCCTTCACGGCGCTTGTCAGCCAGGGACGCCAGCCAGTAATCCACCTGCAGGCCAATGGCATCCACCCCGTGAGACATACTTGGACTCCTAAGAAAGACACATTTTAAAAATCAAATTTACTTGCAAAACGTCTTTGCCAAGTGTGCGTGCACACAGAAAGAATTTTCTTTGGAGATGGGAGCTTCTCGCAAAAACATTCAGCACAATTACAGGATAAATTATTCAAGAGATTTACAGTCCTTAAATATTCTGACAGATATACATATATTTTAATAAAAATAAAGTAATAATTTAACATGGCTCGAGTAGGAGTGTTATAGTGCTCTATATCAGCATGGCTGTGATTAGGTCAGAGGCACGAGGCACATATTGCATTCATACAACAGTTCGACGGCACAAGTGTGTAGATAAATCACAAACCACATTGGCGTGTTTATATATTCAGACTGAGCCAACAGACAATTTTAACAGGGTAAATTAAATATTAACGAAATGTATGGATACATGTAAAAAATATCATTTTCAGAACACTCACCCCTGTACCGCCAAACCTCCACCCATCGATGGAGAGGAAGGTGGCGTGGCTGTTTCTTTCAGACTGGCGGGTGAGCCATGAGAGGGTGGAGAAGTGGATGGGACAGCCAGGCTCACAGCAACACCCTCCTCTGTGTCACCTGGACAACACAAAACTGATGTTCTATCATTGACCTCTTTCCTCCCGTCTGTTAAACACCCGGTATTAGCTCCTGTCTCTCTAAGGCCTGCCTCATCATGTTCACTGATTGGTCATATGGTCCAGTCAACTGTTACTTATCAACTGAATTCAACGAGTTACAGAAATGTATCGCATACTCTGACTTAAGCTACTGCATCATCACGAGGAACGGGCGGACATTATGGAAATGTAAAATCAGGATTGAAGAGAACACTTACCAATGGATGACTGGCCCAACTCGATCAATCCCACTTTCACCACCTATCAATCAACACATCTTTTTTCAACGTTTTTAAGAAAAACATGTAAAAACACTATTTTTAAGGAACAAACAATGGCAGGTATAATAATGAGCACTGCCTATTTTCCCACTTACCCCAATGAAAGGGATAAACTTCTGGTAGGAATCTTCATCCCTTCTGCAGAAGAAGAGAGAATGCATGTTAAAACTCATAACTCTAGCCATCATGGACTTTAACATTCAAATCATTTCGTTTATCAGCTGGACAGGACATGCTTTGGGACTTACGTTCTGTGCTTGCAGGTGAGCATTGCTTCAGCAATGGGCAGCTGGTGAGTGAGAACCGCACCACTGATGTACGTAGCGATACGAGCCGCTACATCCACCGAATCTGCAGAGAACAATGATTGCATGAGATAAGGTATTGTGACATAACATTCATATCAATAGTCCCGGTTCTCATGATCCCTGGTTATACTTAAGGGTAATCTGGGACAACTAAACTCCAGTGTGTTTAATTCCTATTCTGTCTTATTTAAGTCAGCAAGACTTTTACTATAACGTAAGCATTGATGTCCTGTGACTAGTATCACATGATTTAATGTGGTGACTACACAGAAAGAGGCGGGGCACTTATCAAACAAAAAGCTCCGTTGGGAATTCCATGACAAAGGAATATCAAAGGACATAAATCCATCAAAAATGAGACATTGTCCTTAATGTTGTTGAAGTATGTTTGTGATCAATTCAAGCAACAGAATATGATTCATATACATTTGGTTTATTCATTTAAAAAAAAATTGTTGTCCCACATTATCAAATATGGGACATCATGCTTTTGGTTATCTAGGACAAACAGGGGAAGTAGATTTCTTTTTAATGTTAATTCAATTTTAAAGAAATATTTAACAATTTTAATCTCGTTTTAAATGACTAGTTAATCTGGTGTAAAGATGTTCCTGAAATTGAGATTCCTGAGACTTCTGTACTTGTCAATTTTCATAATGCTTTAAAATATTGGTGATATTGTATTTGGCATGCGTCAATACAGTAAATAGGCTTTTTCAGGCATATCACATATGTCCCAGATAACAAAGTGACTTATCGCAGATGAAATTCAAGCAGATTTTTTCTTTGGCACATTAATAGGCATGATATGTCTCCTCTTGGTCTACATCCTTTCTTCTAGTGTGGTAAGAAAACATCTTAGGATTTTCAGAAAAGTTTAATGTATTTATGTTCTTTTTTGTATGCCCAACTTTCCTTTCTTGAAATGCTTAGCATAAGCATTGCACAGCCTTTGTTTACCTGTCTGCGGAGGTTCAGATCGGTTAAACAAGTCTCTCCATGCTCCATCCAGAAATGCTGCACTGTAGCGGTTGTCAAGGGCACCCAGATGCTTAGCAACAGGATGAGAACCTGAACAACATAAAAAAGACACGGTTAACCCCCTAAATACATCTAACGAAATAAAATATGTAGAATACAAAGATATCATATTTAACATCAAACGATTTTTTTTTAGCTGTTGTGTCTACTAACCCAGAGGCACAACCAGGAAGCGGAGGTGATTGAGCCAATCAGACGTCTTATTGGCCAATTGAGTGACAAAAAACTGCAGGACAGAGCCCAGATAACTCTGACCCCCGATCACCGCCACTTTCACAGGCCGGGGCATAGATGAGTTACAATTGCAACTAGAGAGAGAGAGAGAGAGAGAGAGAGAGAGAGAGAGAGAGAGAGAGGGAGAGAGAGAGGGAGAGGGAGAGGGAGAGGGAGAGGGAGAGGGAGAGGGAGAGGGAGAGGGAGAGGGAGAGGGAGAGGGAGAGGGAGAGAGAGAGAGAGAGAGAGAGAGGTTTTACTATCTTAAGTGTCTGTGGTTTAAAGTTGGCTCAAAAATATCACTAAACTGTTATCTTAAAGGGATTCATTAACATTTTGTTACTCACTATTTAGTTTTTCCTAACTATATAAACTTTGTAAGGTTGAGCATGGAGTAAGATATTTGGACAAATAGTTCAGGGACCCGGTTGACTACCATAATAGGAAAAATGACAATGAATATCCTACATACCCCAGAACGTATTGCTGTCTAACATTCTTCAAAATATCTTATTTTTTGTTTAAACAAACAACTCGAAGGTAAGAAAATATTTAGTTATTTGTGTTTTACATATTTCCATTTTTATGTCTTACAATTTCTGTATTCGTGTGAGTAGAGCAGACAGAACTGCCTGAATCTCTGCCCCAGAACACGTACACACCACAGGATGCTTCTGGACCTGCAACTGTTCTGTAACATACTAAACACACACATACACACTTCTCAGAAAACTCTTACTGCTTTGATGTGAACCCATACTAAAACCAACACACGCAAACACACACACTCATGTACCTGTCCTTGCCAGTCTGTGCCACTGACCAGAATGAGACTTTCAGGAAGAGCAGTATCAGATAACAAAATCTGATTCAATTGATCATACACGGCCTTCCTGAGGACCTACACACACACAAACCATAGTTTGAGATGAGTCAGCCAAACATTAATAATTCACAGTGACTCTGCAGAACAAGATAAAACAGCCCAATAACATTCTTTATTTTAACCACTGGGAGAGAAACGGAGATCCAATGGTGAACGACAAAAATCTCAGGAGTATTTATGTTTTTAAGGGGTCACTTCTAAAGGTGTGAACAATCGGGTTTCAGATTTTTTAAATTTAGTTTGAAATGCTTTGTTGGTTGTATTTAGGAAACAGGAAGTGGTCTGGAGCAGAAATGTGTGTGTGGCACAGAAAACTTTCGTGATATATGTACTTGAGCATGTCAAGAACTCTGCAGTTTAATCCTTCTCATTTGACTACCGGCAGACATCTTTAGACATCTGTGGCACAGAAATTTCGCAAGGCTGTTACCTGTGTGCTGTGGCCGAGCTCAGGTGACCTCTCACTGTCTGAACTGTTGGTCCGTTCGCTCAGCGGTTTCGTGAGCTGACGGTCCTTCTGAGGAGTGCTGCGCTTCCGCGGTGTGTTTCCTCCGTCCAGCCTTCACACATCATAAACACCCACACACACATATATATAAGGTCTTGTTTCAGAACGGAATGTGTGTACGTGCTAGGTTTTTTCCTGACCTGGGTGACGTCATGGCCTGGGTTTCAATCTTGCTGGTTTTTAACGGTGTACGAGGTTTGTCAGGTACGGACACGGTTATGCAAGGGCCGCCTTCAGTAAACAGCTCTTGATCATTGAGTTCCTGCACACACATGTATTTGTAGATTATAACACACCGTATCACAGTCTCTGTGCTCACTGGGAGGACGATAGGAAATGAAGATCAGAGTCTCACCAGAGTGTCTGTCTCGGACAGCGGCTCGTCCAGGTTACGGCTGCGGGAGTGCTTGAGTTTATCTGGTGGAGGCTGCTCTCCCTGCTGGTCACATACAAGAACTGCATTCACTAAACACTACAATAATAATATTATAACATTGATAATATAACGGCCAAAAATGTGCTAATTTATCTTTTTTTAGTTTGCTCTCAATCTAAATAATGTTGGAGAACACACATAGTACATCCCAATTCATTCATTCCCAACACTGTAAAAAATATTTCACGAGGCTTAGTAAATATCACAAAAATATTTTATTATATCAACTTTAACATTTTATAGGAATTAGCATTTTTAAACATTTATTTTTAGATTTTCCTCTTAAAATCTACTTAATGTTTTTAAATATGTTTTGGTTGTGTATATAAATATATATTTGTAATATAAACCAATGGTTTTCATAGAAATATTTGAGTTCATCAAATCAGATTACTTCTTTTTTTAATAACATGTACACAAAATGTAATTAAATTTATAATTTTTCAATGTGTGAAATTTTCAATGTGAAAACACAGTAATTTTTTTTGTGCAGACACTGGTCTCGAGATTATTTTTAATTTTTTTTGTCATGTCTTGGACTCAACTTTCTTGGTCTCAGACTTAGTGTACTAAGACTCTGTCCTAGACTTTTTATTTGATTATCTAACTTTTGGAAGTCTTGTTTGCCGGAAGAGAAGAATGGAAGGTTGTATTACATAAATCTGTCAACAAAATGAATACATATTCATCTTGGTTTGGTCTTTATTTTCTTAATATTATTGTGTTGTTAAAGGTCAAAAATGTATCTTGAGTTTTTACAGATCTTTTATTTGTTGAAATTTTGACTTGCACAAAGTAATATGTAACCCCCCACCCATTTTTTCTAGTTGTGTTATTATTTTATTTAGACTTTTTGGTGTTTTGTGCTTGTCTTGGTCTTGTACTGGTCTTGGTTTAGGTGGTCTCGACTACAGCACAACTAGATACTAAGGCCACATGTTACTCTGTTTCAAGGTTTCGATGAGTCAGCTGGTTCTGATGAAGGTTTTGGATGTAGTCCACACCACTATTGACCTCTGGCAGGGTTCCGCGTGAGCTTACTAGACCTTCAACACCTCAAAGATGGACAATAATGGATGACGCGCCAATACAGTGTAACTTTCTTTACACATTATTTATATTTTAAGCCTTTTATTGATATTGAGAGTTAAAAAGGCCGGGAAATGTAAACAAACATCAGACACATTAGTCGGTATCACTGTTTGCTTAATCTTATCAAGAATGATAATCTCAGAGTCCAAGTATTTACTGACCTAAAAAGCCCTTTAAGTCTAAAAAACAGTGATAACTGCACTTAAATACTTTCCTGAATATAACAACCGCCATTAGATGTGCACACTACACTTATAAGATGGTAAGAGCATTGTGATTGAAAAGCTCTACATTGCCGGGAATTAAACCCTTCAATTGTCTGCTTTGCTGAAAGTTCCAAACATGTATACATTTCTTTGAAAACAAAAATTATATTTCGGCGAATGCCTGTAACGAAACATCATAGAAAAAGAGGGTGGACAAAACTGCCCTAGAACCTTTTGCTGCTCAACATTCTTCAAAATATCTTTTTTGTGCTTTACAGAATAAAAAAAACAAAGTATATTTTTCTACCATGGTAGTCGAAAGAGTCCAAGAACTGTGTGGTTACAAACATTCCACTGAATATCTTTCTCTGTGTAAGTCAGAACAAAGAAATGTATACAGATTTGTAACACCTCAAAGGTTAATAAAGGATTATTAACGACCAGTTTAAGTAAGGCATTTAAACATTAAATACTATAAAATTAATTGAAGAATGACTCTTGGAAGGTTTTGATGCATGAAAAATAAAGATTATCTTTTTTGTGTAGGCCTTTTTTTGCGAATTTTTTTTTTGCGAATCTCGGAAAACACGTTGAGGCCATTACTCTCACAAATATGACACATATAATTTAATGCCTCAAGTACTCACAGGACTGAACGAGTCTCTGGTCAGGCTCCCTTTACTGTTCAAGCTGCCGATTTCCGTCTGAGAGCTGGACTGAGACATGCCCTCGAAGAAGGGTCTGTGAGACAAAAAGACGAGAAGAAATTAATATACAGACAAATGGAGACTGTTCTAAAGAAATGTAAAGACGGAGTCAAGATTGAGGCTGTGTTGCTTGTCTTCTCTTTCTGTTATTACCTGACATTATGAGCTGATGGGCAATTCCAGTATTATGGATTTGACAAAGAAATATTTAGTGAATGTTATTCTATCAATATACTATGGCTGTAATATTCGATTAATTAATCGCTGAAAAAAGGTTTGTGTTTACATAATGTATGTCTGGGCTATTCGGAATACCATTTTTTGAGCTTGGAATATTCAGATAGTACTGAGCAAAAATTTTTAAACATTTATATACCACATAAACTTAACGAAATATACTTATTTTACCACTTTGAGGGACTGTAAGAGTTAAGAGTTTGGCGCATGAGAAAATTTTGTAGGATCGATGTCACATTAAAAAAAAACTAATATTCGAATCACAAGATTGAAAATAGATCAACATACCACCAGCGGGTATGTATTAAGATTGACCAATAGTTCAGATAATATTTAAAATGTAATTTTTTTCGTTTTCTTGAAAAGATTGATCTATGTGAATGTGTTTATAAACACAATACAAAAAATCAAACCTTGATTCTGCAGTTGTTAAAAAAAAGCCTTACAACACACTATTGATAGAGTCATAATATCAGAAAAATATTAATTTGTGAACTGGTTTATTTACAGAAGGGATAAACCATGCATTATGAATGTAAAAGTAAAAATAAATATGTACTTAGTTAAAATAAATAAAATATTATAACATTTTAAATGGAAATGACATGGGTTATTACCTACAAAATACAGACATCTCTGCTATGAGCATAGTAAAAACCTCCAGTAAAAACGTAACAGAAATGTCATGCATCATATTTTATAAAGTTATTGGTTTTATCCTTTAAAATAAAAAAGCTTTAAAGGGCTACCCCAACGATAATTGTCTCATCACAATTTTTCCGATCTCATTGCTGTGATGTCAAGTTTGCACATCTCTCTGAAAACCATAAGGGAAGCTTCACAGCTTTATATGCGTTCAAAACATTGAATATCATTGAATAACAGTGAATATCAGTGACTACATCATAATGAGCATCTGCAGTCCCCATGCTTCGATCAGCAGAAGAAGCTGGTCAACACACAAACCCATTTGTTGGAGAGCTGAGGTTACGTGACGTGGACAGAGAACCTGGTCTCATCACCAGAGGGCGCCGCTGCCATTAAGAATGTGTGTGTGTGTGTGTGTGTGTGTGTGTGTGTGTGTGTGTGTGTGTGTGTGTGTGTGTGTGTGTGTGTGTGTGTGTGTGTGTGTGTGTGTCACCTGAGTTTGGGTTTTGGAGTGCTGAGGATGCTGTCCGTCTCTTCCATTTCGGGCCCGCTGTCACTGGGGTTGTACATTTCCAGACTGTCGTACAGTTCGTCCAGATCCTCTTCCACTTCTTGGATCTGCTCACGGGACACATGCTCTAGCCCGAACCCCACCTACACATACACATGTGGTAACAAAGATGTAACAAACTCTGAGGAAACATTTACAGACAAAAAGAGTGTTGAACATATGAGTTTGCAAAGCAATGATATCAAAGGTCAAAGGAAATGAGACGTTACCTCATCTGACACCTTAAACCTTTTCAGAAGAGCCACAAACTTCTGCTTGATGTTAGGTTGCTGGAGGGAAGAAAACGTCCAATAAGATCCAATAAGGCTCAACATTTTAAGACTACATCAAATCTACATCCATTTTTTAATATGTGGTCAATTTATCAAGACCCGCTATTTTACAGGAAGAAAACCTCTTTATAATCGATATCCACTATGTAAAAGAGAGCACTTTTCATAATCCAGGTTAAATAAGAATATTTTCATAATCTAAACTAATCTAATCCACAGGTACATTTCATCAGATAACCTGTTTTTACTTGATAATGCCACATTAAGTTTGTAAAGAAGACAGAGACATATTTTTATGTTGATGTTAAAGAGCCGTATTATAGAACGATTTTTATGAAAAAAATTTTAAAGGGATGGACAATTGTTTTTTCATCTGACCTTTTTATTTTTCAAAATGATCTCTTTCTACTAAAGTTAACAGTGCTTGAATGTATGTTAAGCTTTTGAGCAACAATGCTATATAAATAAAATTCAATCATGAAATGTTTACTACAGGTCAAATATTATGGCACACCTACTCACTTATGCATTCACATTCTAAGTTAAATATGTTCAGAATTATGATATAAATCAAATGGAACCATAGGAATTGCGTTGTAACCAAGCAATTTAAATAAAACATGTTATATCTGACAGTGTAGTCACCATTTGACTAGAATTTGCTAAATGTTTTCTTGTCATTTTCTCAAGCAGCTTCTTAAGATCTCACTCAAAAAATGCTTTAAAAGAATTCCAAAGGAGTCCCCATCTATTCTGCACTCTAACCTGCTGTCTCATATTCAATATAGCCAAAGCCATCCATTTCAAAAATATTTTTTATTTAATAAAATTCTGTATTTTTGCAATGGAAACTAAGAAACTAAGAACCGGATCAAATTTAAAGTGCAAATAACAATTTTTAGATACTTATAGTTATGGATCCTGATTTAGTTGCAGTTTGTTTTATTTTTAAGTCTGCATATGCCATTTTATATTCTGACATGATAGACATAGACTATTATTCCTGAAACAAAACTTAATCTTCACTCCATTCAACTAAAAAAAGTGAAGAATATCACAGGTAATGTTGTAATGTTGTTTCAATGGAGAGCTGGTGACTTCCAGCGTCACAAGGTGACTGGGCATGATTGAAAAATTTTCAGCGTCAAATCTTAAAATCAACGTGAATGAAGAAGAAATTTCAGGAGTCGGTAGTGTCGACATCAGTAAATGTCCTAACCCAGGCAACACCCACTAGTATGATAAACGCAAACTGACGGTGATATGCAGACACAAAGTCACTTATAATGTGAACACAGGGTAATAGTGTGTGTATAAGTGAGAGATTTAAATAGATCTTGAGACAGTCATTTATAATCATTACGGAAGCTACTGGAGAGTGAGAGCATCTGTCTTACTCTAGTGATGGATGCATTGGAAGTGAGTTTGCGTCTGGGTTTCTTCTTCCGAACCTCGTCCTCTTCATCATCTAGATACTAAAAAAAAAAAAACAGATCTAACACACTCATACGCTCACACATTACCAGATGGCCAGATTATTTTATTTTTTTGAAGAAACAGTTGTGGCACCCATTCACTTCTTATGGTTGGACACAAAACCAATGCATGTGAATGAGTGTTGTTGCCAAAATGTAAAAAAAATCTGCTTTTGTGTTGTGCAGAAGAAAGTCAGACAGGTTTGAAACATCCAGTGACACAATAATCATCTTTGGGTTCAATTTGGATCACTTTAACATCGGCCTTGGATAACCTGATCAAATAATCTTTTAATCCAAGCAGAAATGTAACATTTCATGTGAATCCTCGGTTATTATTCAAACTGAACTTTAGATGAACTTCACATGATCTGTTTCACTGCACATTAATATCAGACATTCCAAAGATGCTTTGTGAAGTCATGCATGTATACGCATTCACTTTATCTGATTGGCCAGGCACATATTTTTTGGACAATATTTCACCAGGTGAACACAGTGTTACACAGGCTTTACTTACAGGGTGAACCGGGTCATCGCTGCCCTCTTGCTCGGATGAGTAGCTCTCCTCCTCTTCTTCCGAATAGTTATCGATGTCAGGAGATCGATCTGGAAAAGAATGAGAAGAAGGAAAAGAATAAGCCTGACATTGATTTTATTTTATGTTGTCCCCGAAATTGCTAGGGCCATGGTCTTACCACAGAAAGAAAACAGAAATTACTCAAGAAAATCCAACGTATATAATTTAACCATATAATTTTAGTTTTTTAAATAACAGTAACTTGTTATTGTTCAGTAAAACAAAAAAGCTGTTACAAAAGTAACATGAATAAAAGAAACAATTATTATTTTACAGTTCATTTGGTTTTTTTATGTCTACTATAAAGTAAATATTTTCTTTAAATTCATGTTGAGTAGAAATCAACAGAATCAGAATCTTAAACTCATAAAGCATTTATTATACATATTTCCGAAGTTAAAAATGTTCTTTAAATTTATGTTAAAATAGAAATAAATAGAAAAATAACCTTAAACTAAAAAAATTTATTTTTATATTTCATATTTTCAAAAGTGAAAAATGCATTTTAAATTCCTATTTGAAAGGAAATGAATAGAAAAGCATATAAAACTAATAATCCATTTGTTTTTCATATTTCATATTTCCCCAAGTAAAAAATACTCTTTTAATTCACGTTTGAATAGAAAAACTATGTAAAACTTATAAGGAATTTATTTTAAATGATTTCATTTCAAGTGTCTCATAGGGCAGGGTGATAATATCAGATACCATTTTATCACCGGAAGAATGTTGTGAATATCAATGTAAAAAGTTTGATATAGCGCTTAATAATTTCCTAAAAGTCTGCACACCCCAGATCTAATATAGCCTATCATCTGGTTTGATACATTTGCGTGCAACGATTGACAAGCAAACAACCAATTAGATCTATCAAAACTGCCGAGTTGTGTAGTAATCTTGTTTGGCTCCGTCATCGCCATGTGAAATCAGAGCACGTGCCAGATGAGTGCCAAGCCTGCCAGCAGCGAGGAAATTGTAAACAAAAAAGATGCTGTTGGTGATCTAGCTGACCGTTTGCCTTGATTGTTCTTTGTTAAATTTTTCAGTCAATAGGACGTTCCTTGCAAAATATCTGTGTTTAATAAGACGAATATAGGATCTGAAAGATCTCTCACCATTCATCTTGGCTTTTGGCCCCTCGTGGTCAATGGGCTGACTGGAGAGAGAATAAACTCTGATCTCAGCGACAGGGACAGACACATCCTTCAGCTGACTGTGCAAACCCAGAACCTGGGCGCCCTCGGTCGGGTGCTGCATCACCTGTCGATCGATCGATCGATTAATGAAAGAATGAGTGATGCAGGGCATTTCAGCTGAAAGGCATTTTAAAGTTTACCTCTGCCATGTTGATGAGGCCGAGGGCGAGAGTCTTGTAACCCAGGATTGTTCTGTTCTTGTATCTCTTCCTCCTCTGCAGCATAATCTGAAGTTTGTTGGCATCTCGTTTTAGGAAGTGAGGATACTGAGAATAGAAAATTCAAGGTTGGTTGGATTTCAGAGCAAGGTGATCTGTGCCATTTGTATTGTTAATCTATAATCTGATATATGAGCTTTACCCCATATCCTCAAAATATGCAATTTGAGTTCTGCTATTATTATTTATGTGTGCTCGGTTTAAGTTCTGTTATGGGTCACCAGAGCCTTAACGGCTCGAAAACCACACAACAATGACATCAAAATGATCGCGAGGCCTTGGCATAAAAGCAGACAGGGAAAATGACAGCTCTCTTGTCTTTGGGTTATCAATCAATATCGTAATTTTTTATAAGAATTTAATTTTGATTTAACAATGAAGCTTTACAATGCAGTAGAACAAAACACAGAAAACAAACTATATCTGTGTAAGGTTTTTCACACACACCTGTAAAGAGAATGTGAGCTGCAGGTCTGTTTCTGTCTGACCGGTCGATGGCAACAGGATCTCATTGGAACGAAGGATTCGCTTCGAGCCCTGGAAACAAGAGAGAAAAATGATGAGAGGCAGTGAAGAACAGATGGTGATGAAATCTGCAACCCTCACATCTGACACCATGAACTCAACCAGCAAGTGAGAGAAATGGGTGTAAGGAGGAGTGGGAGAGGTGAAAGAACAGAGAAAGCATAAAACAGGAAGTTGTTTTTCAGGCTGGCTTCGGGTTAATCCCACACTGATGTGTAGCCGGATATGTATATCTATAATAAAATATATGATATTGTCTTTCCCAGTCAATAAAGCTGAAAAAATAAATTCTCAAGACATCACATTGTGACAATTTTGAGATTATTTAACAACGACCTCATCATTATGATTTTTCTTTTTTAGATAGGCTTAAATAAAGCAGTAACAGGAAACAGAATGGTGTTACGACCTGGAGTTTGACGGCGATAACCACGGAGGTCAAGTCTTTATCCAGTTCTTTCAGCATGACCAGCTTCTTCAACGTCAGGTTAAAGAGCCTGTGAACACACAACGACACACCGTTACTCAACACAAACACTACACAACTGTCGACACTGAAAACATTCTCATTAACAAGAGATCACACATTTTTGACATCTGATTTGAAGCATGAGCCAAAAAAAGAGTCATTCACACGAAACAAAGTTTCCACCATTTTATCATATAAACATGAATTTGAGTGGAATTGTGCAATGCCTCGCACATAAGAGCCGTGTCTAATAAAAAGAAATAAACTTTACATTCTTCTCTGCTTTTTCAAAGACAGTTTCACAGTGGTGGACCAATCAGAATACTCTAAAGGCGAGGCAAAGGTTTCTAGCTTTTGTTTCTAGCTTCAAGTTCTGTTATTAAAAGTGTTGCGATGCGCTGTTTTAAAACCATTATTCGTGTGTTCTTTGCGCAAAGACACAATCTGTGACTTCTTTAAAGCAATATTCATCTGTTTTTTATCTATTACATCTGTTGAAATTATCAGCGTATCCCACTGTACCAAAACCCGGCTTCACATCGCTATTAACTTAAATATTAAAATCTGATATTCTGCTCAGTTATTTTCACAGCTTCGTCATCATCCGGGATAAGAAATCAATTAATTCTGGGTCAATTTCAGCTGGTTAATGGAGATGTAAGTCACAGAAGAACAAAATATCTGAGTGTGCCATTTTAGTCTTGTTTGAAGAGCCACTCAATGGTAACGATTCAATTATTTACAGTTGCTTTTTTGATGGCTCCTGGAATAGAAGCACTTACGGAGAAAGCTCCTAAAATAGAGATAAATGATAAAGCACTTCTTAATTGTCTTTAACAAAAAAGAAAAAATGCACTTTTTGCCAGCGTTTAAAGAACAGGCAACATTTCCCCTAGAGTGAAAAAAGGAGAATAAACTAAATATCTGTATTAAAAATAAATAAATCTGTTTAATAATTATAAGTATATAATTAAAAGTTTATAATAAATGTATATTAAGAAATTATATTTAATTGGTTTGGAGTTGGGATGATTCGATCTGGATTTTTTGGCCCAATCACCGATCACTGAAAGCTGTGTCGGCCAATCCGAAATCACTCTCAGATTACAATTAGGAGTTTAATCGGTAGCATTATTTATTAAACTATATTCAACAACCATGCATATCAAATTAATGAAAGAGAATGACTTGCAACATGTCTGCATTATCATAAAACATGTGAGTTTGTCTTTTGACAGATACAACTAAAAACCATAACGTTTAGTTGTAACCGAAAAACTATAGAACAAACTTTTATGTCAAGTGAGTCAGGCTGAGTTTTGCTGATATAAACCGATTTACTTGTGATGTGCGTTTAGATGGCTTACTATTACAGTGACAGATGAACTACACGGAGGGTCAACAGTGGCTTAATCTATGTCACAATCTGGCAACACTGCACGCACATTTTGAAATCTGATCATCTGTTCTCGAGCGGCCAATATAGAAAGTGCCGTTCAAACTTTCCCAAGTGTTTATCGGTCGATTTCGATCGGTGATCAATCTTTAAGAGCACCTCTAGGGTTGAGATGATTGTGGCAATTAAATTCGATTCTAATTGACATGTTTTCTATTTGATTCAATATCAATTCGATTCAATTCAATATCATTACATTTTTGATTTAAAATCATCATGCTATTTTTGCAGACGTAGAATTAAGGATATACACATTCACATTAATAGTACAGCTCACCAAAAATGTTTTGAATTACTTTTTAGCTTTACTAAAAACATTGTTAATGGGAAACAGTAAAATACCGAAGAACACAAAATTCATGAAAAAAATCAAAACATGTTTAAAAAATAAAACCGATTTCAATTCAACTTAAATAATGATGACACCCTCTGGAGGACTACAGATAATATTTCCTGAGGCACGTGCGTTACCAATCAATATTAAGAATCGCATTCTAGGAATTTCCCTAATTAATAACATATCTTTAAACTAAAGACGTTAAAATGAATTTTTTTAATTAAAAATATTCAAATTAATAAAAAAATCATATTTTGATTAATAATTGTTAATATATACCTATTAATAAAAATATTGTTATTTTAACTGTGATGTCTTAGATCTGTTCATAAAAATGCAAAATAAACATTTTATTTAATTAAGTTTAAATGTTTTCAAATTCACTAATGCTTTGTTATGCTTAAAATATATTACCAAGCAAAAGGCTTTCTTAAAATAATATGATTTGAATGATTATACACCAGGAAATACAGATAATGGACTTTTTCACTAAACAAACCCTATGACCGGCTGACTGTTCATCAAAGACGGCTTTTCGATTAGCTCATTGGCTACTGGGCCAAAGTTAGTCCAGTCAATCATTTTCATATGGCTCTTTGAAATGATCTTGATGAAATTGTGCTGCTGTCTGACTCATCAGAGCACTTTCTTTATGTTTCTGAGTTCAGAAGCCCTCAGTGTCTATAATAAGAGATCCCAATTTGGTGAACGTGTTCACACTGTTACTGGACCTGTGACTACATATGATGACTGAATTATGACAGACACTTTCTTTGATAACCAGTGCTGTTTACTCTATACTGTCAAAATGTGATTTCGGCAATGGTGAAAACACAAACAGAATCAAAGAATACAATCTTGGATCTTGGATCTTCATCCAAAAGCATCAAGTCCTCAAAACGTACATGAAAACCAAGCCATTAAATGCAAGTAAACTTCAAACAGCTACAGAAAAACAGAACTGGCTCATATTAACACAGTTGTATATGTATATATTATTTATAGGTTAAAACACTGAAGTATCTTTATTTTTTAGAAGTTCCCATGTAGTACACCTTTAGAATTTTTCCTTGTGGGCTAACGTATATTACTTTACATAATAAAAATTGGAAAACAGAGAATCCATATTAAAATAAAAAACGGAATTTGAGGAAAAAATGATTTCGTAGGGCCCTTCTGTATGCAGTTTGTGGAACTTACACATGCAAGTCACAAGCCCAATATTGCGAAATCCACTGCGGATTGCAAAAAAAATGACACTTTTACAGACACCTACGGAAGAGAAATCTTTCTGAAAACAGAATTGATAAATGTTGGATTACAGTCCGAGTTGCTAAAGGATGTCAAGACTCTTTAAGAATAGAACAAAGCTGGCTGCTGTTTGCTCACACAAATAGAATCTCATCTCTGAAACTCCTTGGGATTCTAAAGATTCTGAAATGTTGGATGGTGTACGGCTTGGCTAAATGCACGTTATCCGAGCATGGAAAGCTAACAGGGCTTTTAGAACGGCGTGCTTAAGCAAGAACATGACCACACTGAACTAAATTAATATTAAAGACCGACATCAGCAAGGAATTGAAGAGGAACTTCCACTTCCTCTGCAGGCGTCTTGTGTCGAGATAGACGATGGAGCTGAGAATAGTTCTGCATTTAGCATGCTTAAATAAAGCGATTTAAAATGGGTCAGATATTATAGCCGTGTGTGCATTTTAGCAGAACACCGTTACACAAAAGCACACATGACCTGGCAAGAGTGACACAGAGCATTCAAGCCGTTACTGGTTTCTTTGATGAATAATATATAAGTCTATCAGCTCTTTGGTGTATGTGCGAGTGGACTGATCTGTGTGCAGATGTAGGATTTCATGGGTTTATCTTACAAACACCATAAAAATAAATCAAGTTATTGCAGCAATAAATCTGAAGATAACAGCCCCGAAGTTCATAAAATCAAACAGTGCTACCGCATCCAGCGAATGCTGATTGAATCAAAGTTTCAGTTTAACGTCGACCGGACAATGTTGTGTCCTTCCCTTTTAAGACAGAGATCTGAGTAAAGTAGCTTTTGGAAAGAGAACAAAATGTAGGCCAGGAATCCTTTGGGAATCAAGATGACCGGATGGCTAGCCAGCCAATACTGTTTCACCCTCGAGCCGAGACATTAATCCTGAAGGGATTTGGGGGTCATTTGGGAAAGGGATAGTTATTGTTTTTCTGTATTAAAATTTCAAAAATGACATGCACAGAAAAAACATTTTTAATAATCATAATTCTGTGTTCACATCCAAATGTCAATGAATCCATTTGCATAAGGAAATGACATAATAAATCTTTGCAGATTATTCAAGTGATGCGAGTTTGACTGTTACTATACAAATCCGTACAGTTTGCAGGGTACAAATTTATGAGTACGCACCCCAACACGAGATGTGTTTTTTGTGTAACCTATCTGTAAATAACAAACTTTTTAAAGCTGTAATTAAAAGCATGGAGCTTGGTACAACATTCCCTAAAAACTCAATATACCATTAAGTTGTTCACATCCATTGACTAAAGTTCATCATTTACTCTCTTAAAATTTAAAACCTACATCACTCTCTTTCTATTGTAGAGTAAAAAAGATGTTTTGAAGAATGTTGGTAACAGAAAACCCTTAGTCCCCATTGATGTTGTGCATATACAATAGATGTGTATAGAGGCAAATGTTATTTATAAAGAACTGAGTGTTGCGGTGAAGAAAAATGGCAAACCCTACACCTACAAATTAAACCATCTCATCCTTCAAACTTGTGTATACACCGATGAAACCATGCAGGATTTAACGAAAATGCACAAAGCTAATGCAAAAACAAGGTAATGTGTTATCTTACCACAGATCATAAAATATGTACCTTTCATTTTCGTGTTTGCATTTGTAAGCAGTTACGTACGTTACATGATGCGGTTACGGATGTGACCATTCAAAAAGCACCACTAATGGTTTAAAATCGCTCTTAAAACATCAACACAGACTCTGAATGGGCTTTTAAACCACCAAATATTGACATTAGAGATATCAGATGTAAGGGTTAGCACCCTAGCCACTATATCCACTAAGTACATTTTAGAAGGTCATACGTCTCGAACAAAGCAATGTACTCAAAAACACGTTACAGATGTTGAACCCTGGCAATATAACATTTAACCTCAATTTAGAAGCATGTTCATAAAGCCAACCACCGGCAGCCAAAAACAGAGGTCGATGTTCAATCCTGTAAACTACAGCGGTCTCAAGTAACTGTCAAGTGATGGTCATTTGTCAGGGCTACACTTTCCCTTCAGCAGAGGGCAACAGGTGTCATGAATCAAACACAGCTGTCGGTGACCAGATGACCATCTCATCTATGTTTGTGTGTATTAGAGCAGCTTTGATCCGAGCGATTTAAACACTTGGCAGTTCGGATCGATAAGCTGTCGATCCAACGACTGAGGTTCACAGTAGCTGTAGTCTGTTGTCCTGACACTTCTTAAGATATTCTGCTCTCACACACACACACACACACACACACACACACACACACACACACACACATGCACATTTGACCTTGTCACGGACCACAATGTTGGCAGGAACCCACACGAAAACCCACACACACCTCCGGTCTCTCATTACATGATCACGACCTTCAGCAGGAACACGGATCTTGGAAGGTGATCGTCTTTGTATCAACACATCTGGCTGTGTTTTAGTTCCCTGCATCTTTCGGGTACCTGGCCTTTCTCATCTCATCCCTCTCTCTCTCTCTTTCGTATCTGCGCTGTTTTTCCTATCCATAAGTTTTAAATAAATGATCTGTTTACCATTCCATCCATTTTCTTTCGACATTTCCCTCATTCTTTTTCCGATTTCCCCAAACTTCATAGCTGCAGTAAAACTACAGAAATGAAACTGGTGTTTTTGGTAAGGTTATAGTTTTTTTGAACAATGTAATTAACAAAAGCTGTTTGGGTCACCATTGACTTCCATGGTCTTTTGTAGGGATTGACCGGACAGAGATCCGTATCGATCAATCGATCGGTACTCACAAAATTGGCCGATCATAGGGACCTATCTCAATTGATGACGTCAACACGTGAGGCCATGATTTATACATTTTTGTAATTATTTAGTGTTCTGTTAAAACAATAGTCACATTACATAGATTACATAATTATGGTAAAAATGTAACAGAAATTTATAAATATAACAAAGGCAACAGCTTTAGAATTACTTTATCTGAAAAAGGTTAACAGTGATCAGTGAGCTTACATATCTGTTATATCCAAACTTAAAGCACCGGACTCGGCATAGGTATCAGCCAATCACCATGACAAAAAAATTGTACTAGGTATCATTGGCAAAAATCCTTATCGGAGCGTCTCTAGTCTTTTGTTCTGCTACATGTACACAGGTTTGTAAGATCTAAAGGGGGAGCGAACACTTTCATTTTTGCTAAAATTCCCCTTGTGTTATTTCAAACCTGTATGACATCATGACTTCAGCAGAACCCCAAAAAGATACATTTTGAATAAATATGGTAACCGAACATCATTGCCATCCATTCACATCTCAATGTTCCCAACATTTATCAAAATATCTTTTGTGTTCTGGAGAAAGACGTTTGATATGACGAGGTTTGATATCACGAGGAAGAGCAAATAATGACAAATCTTTTATTATAATCTCTTAAATTAATTGCAAAACAAGATACCATAAAAGAACCAGTTTTGGCACTATGGTTCCATAGTTTTTGGTTTTTTGGTAAAAGGTGAGAAGGAAATAGCTCTTCAAGAACCACTAACTGAAGAATCTTGCGAACAAAAAATGGTTCTTCTAGCTGATGGCTATTTCATACTCTGCATGCGTGTATGAACAGTGTATGAATGCAGATTCATATGAAGTGAGAGCCATAAAACCGCTCGGATTCCCGGAAACGCACACAAAGCAAACCAACTAAGGTGGCGCTGGATAAAAGCCCAATCCATTAATCCGTCAAACACAGCAGTCGGAAAGCTTTGGAAAATTCTGGATAATCCAAACAGCCCTTCACTCTGCTTTGACTGGGGTCCAAAATCGGAATCAGCCGGAGCTATGATCTTCTGCTTTCTCACTTCATTCACCAACATTACCGGCTCATCAAACGCACACTTTCAACCGTCATCCACCCCACTAACTGCACGGTTCTCCGGGGTGAATGTGACGCGCCTCCAGCACGTCACCTCCCGCACACATCCTGCTTGTATTCCAGCATGGTTCCTCAGGGAAATATCAGCCATAGACTCTCTAAACCTGTGCATTTCCACAGGCCATTTGGTGTTTACTCAACTGTTTTCCGTCATAATTTTCCGAAACCCCTCTGTAGAGGATAAATTCGAGCGTCAACGTCAAACTTCGCCATGGGAATCTGTGAATGTTACACCCCTACACAAATTACTCACACAAACATGTAATTCCCTGCAGCCTCAAGAGCCTCAAGAGTTCATATTAGAGGAAAGATCAGCACACACTTTATCAGTACACTCATTACCGGAAACTATCCCGATCAGGCCGGTAAATGTCTGCAGGGAGGAAAGTCAAGCTGTCAAATAGAAGAAGCTGGAGGTGACATCCCACATCATTTCCCAATCCTCTTTCTTTCATTTTTCCTTGTGATTTCTTTTACAAGTGTCATATGCTCATACAAGGCCTCTGTTCCACGGGTGATCTACCTGGGTGATTGTCACAAAGTCTTGGCTTGATGATGCAAAAGATGATCTTCTTAATACACATACAAAATTGAGTTTTTGTTCACTAAAAAGAAAGGGATGGTTTGTTCAAAGGCTACAATTTAAAGAGAGAAAGAGAGAGAGAGAGAGAGAGAGAGAGAGAGAGAGAGAGAGAGAGAGAGAGAGAGAGAGAGAGAGAGAGAGAGAGAGAGAGAGAGAGAGAGAGAGAGAGAGAGAGAGAGAGAGAGAGAGAGAGAGAGAGAGAGAGAGAGAGAGAGAGAGAGAGAGAGAGAGAGAGAGAGAGAGAGAGAGAGAGAGAGAGAGAGAGATTAGTATGCAGGTCACATACTTGTACAGACACTGTAGGAACACAAAACATTGCCAATGCTCATAACACACACACACACACACACACACACACACACACACTTGATTATGAACGAAATCTCTGATTAGTATGCATACTAATGTGGCTCTTCCAGACAGTCTACGCTTTGCACTAACCCTGTGAGTGTGTGTGCGTGTGTGTGCGTGCGTGTGTGCGTATGGTCCCTTTTGCTTTATTAATATAGTCTGAATTGATCTACTTACCTCCGCAGCTTCAAGACACATCAAATAAACAAAATATGCATTCTTTTAGCACCACAATGCTCCACAAAAATACTGTAACTATTTCATAATTCAGAAACAACACACACTCATGTCATACTGAGCTAACCATGAGTCATTTCTCAAGTACAATATATTGGACTTCTGTCGAAGACAATTTCCTATGGAAATTCCTATAGTTTGGCTTCCTGCCCAGATTAGGAACTAAACAACAATTGTTATCTCGTCCCGGTTTAGACGTTATTAAAGATGACAAAATCGAAATTGACCACTACACTTTCGATATTAATTAGGGTCAGGTTGACGTATTTTGGTTAAAAATTGAAAAATAAAAACCTTATATATCTAAAATATATCTTGCATTGTGTTCTGCAGAAGAAATATTAAAATTTTCCAGCAGGTTTCTATTTCTTATCAAATACTTTTGTTGACAATACGTAAAGCAAAACTGTAAAACTGATTGTTATCCACCTACCCATTTCCTCTTCCCATGAACCCTTGGCATATTTCTACGTCACGTGAGCCGACAGGAAGAATTTCCTACGATATCGAATAATCTCGGATCGCATTCATGTTTCTTTTACTTGTGGTCATTCTTCAAAGACTGCAACATGTAAATACTTTAAACCTCCTTGAGTTTTGACCCCGCATGACCCCAGAAGATCAGAACCGGTCGGATAAAAATGCTCACTGGTTGAAGCATGACTAAATGGCTCAGACTGAAATGTCTGAGATGGATCTGAGTGAAGGTGACATCCAGAGCGAGGCAGACTGAATGAGTATCATTCTATTTGTGTGCGTGTGAGTGTGTTTGGCCGCTTGGGAACAATCAAATGATTTTGCAATTTAGTCTTCATGCTGTAAAGACAATAGGCCTTCAGCCATTCCCTGTGGAGAACGATATGTGTGCGTTTCATCATATAAACCAGCACTAATACATTGTGTGTCTGCTGTGAAAATCAATAAGCTATTAATGCAGACTGCTACAGTTTGTGTGTTTCATTTTTGTGTGTGCGCGTTACTGGTTTTCCTAAAGCAAGCATGATTATCTAAATTGCATATAAAAAAATTTTTTGACACAAATAACATAACAGATGAGATAATAGGTGTACAAAGAAACATCCCACAGACCTACTATAGAGCGGCTTTGACCTGGCCCAGTATAGTAACCACCTACCATACACTGCCAGTCAAATTTTTGGGGACTTTCTTACTCTTTTAAAACGAAAGAAATGAAAAATAAAATAAAACATGATATATTTGATCATCTGTAGTATTGTCATATATTTTGTGCCGGCTATTTTGCACTCTTTGCATCTGTTCTCATTGGCTGTACCATGACATGTGTTTCTGTAAATTAAAACCTTCATGAAAATACATTTTTATATGTCAAACAGTATTTTAAACATGTTATGGAGGATAAATATCATACATGATGATTTTTTTGTTTTTTTTTCCGAATGCTTTCATTGTACTTTAATTTAAATTACAACATATGATGCACCCCAACATTATGGGATGCATAGCGATTATAAGAATTTGAGTAGATAAAGCTACAAAATACATAAAGCATTAATTCCTATGGTAAAAGTATGATGATCCAAAATAGAGAACACAATTATCTTTATTGTGATCGTTTCTTGTGTTACCAAATTGCATGTTTCACAATTCAAATCATTTCCTATATTGTTGTTTCATCCGTTTAATGAAAATCACCTTACTTGTGATTTTTAACAGATTTTAAGTGTCTATCTGAAAACAAATAAAAAAATGCTTGTGAATATTATGTTACAAATAAGGTTCACAAATCTCGAAGGGACATGGAAGGAGATTTTTGTGTAGACTTAAAACAGCCATTAAACAATCCCTGTATTCCAATAATATAGCTTGAGATATTAAGACTTTATCATACAGCTGCTTCACAAAAAGTTATAAAACATTTCCAAACTTCTACATTCCAAAAAAAAATATTAGAATTAGAATTTCAAGGCAAATGATCGAAAATTTTGATTTTTGTCATAATCCTGCCGCCCTAATAAAAACCTACAGAA
Organism: Triplophysa yarkandensis; assembly: GCA_033220385.1. Taxonomy (NCBI): domain Eukaryota; kingdom Metazoa; phylum Chordata; class Actinopteri; order Cypriniformes; family Nemacheilidae; genus Triplophysa; species Triplophysa yarkandensis. The sequence goes on from CM065654.1 coordinate 7,043,967, forward strand.
ATGTATACACAAGATCCACTCATAACATTTAGCTCGTGTTTGACATCTGCATCAGTCATAAGCCGTGACCTATGCTGGTATCTACACGGACAGACATCGCAGTCATAAACCTTTATGGTTTTGCATTGTAGTTTGCGCCTATAGCAAAGATTGTTTTGCCAAAAGTGAGGGGATTATACAGACCAATCACAGCACTAGCGTTCCGCGTTGCACTTACTCGTATTTACATTCTTTGAGCGGTGCCCATCAGTCTACAGCTTTAGGTGCACATCTCAACTTAGGGTCTGGCGTAGGACAGTCGCAAAACTAATAAACGACCTTTAGTTCAGTTCAAAATTATTCCTGTAGTACTTGCCAAGTAACATTAGAAGAAATCCAGCTATAAAATGTGAATTATTTGTGTGTTTGTGTCTGATCTGTCATTGTGTCTCTGCTTTAAAAACAAAAATACTGAAGCAAAACCGATAAAGGACCTTCTTTTCCCATCCGTCTGATATCCTGCGCCCCTCCTGCTCATTTTCCAGGCACATTTTTCCATTATCTGTTCCTAATAACGCATCTGGCCACAATCCAGTCTCAGGAATGTTCTCTCTCGAGAGATCTCTCCCACACATGCCAAGACACTTGTGACTGTGATGAAATTCATTCTCAACTCATCCCTCTCGGCTGTGTTTTGTAGACAGCTTTGAGACTTGAGAGCAAGTTGAGAAATTTCATAAGTCATTTTTTCGCGAGTTGTCTTCGATAAGACAGACGGCATTAATATCACCTGTCCGATGCCGTAAAATGTTTTCATAGCTCGTAATTTTTTGTTTGGTCTAAATGGTCTCTATTTTGCATTTCTCGAAAAGAATTTCGAAAGTTGCATAACTGAACTGAGCTATGAAAGAATGACCGCAGAGTTATGTTCTTCCGCTTGTGACAAACATCAACTCCGCCTCTGCAATTTCACAAGCAAATACTTTTACTCACCCACAGAAAAAAAGTGCACACACGTGCAAGTCAGCATGCATGCAAACACATGCGGGTACTCAACCAGATCCATGCCACAATTGAGGTACCCGCATGGTGGTATTCACATTCAAAATTTTCCCAGCTCATATGTGTTAAGTTGTTGTTCTCGGTTTCATAGTTTCGTTCTTAAAAAGGTCATGTTCAATTCTAGTATTAAAGGTCAACCCTGTTTTCTCTTCTACGAAAACATCATCTTAATCTAAGGGTAACTGTACAATTAAAGTGATAGTCTACCTAAACATTCTGTCATGAATTAATCATCATAAACTAGTTCCAAACCTGTCAAATGTCTTTGTTCTGTTAAGAAGGTTCCGTAGAAAAATGTTGGAAACCAAGATTTCTAGGCTAGTCAGAAATGGTATTCAGAGGTGCCCCAGAGTCGTTTGTTGTCTTCTGTAAAGAATGAAGTACGTTTACAATGACATGAGGTTGAACAAATGTGACCCTGGCTAGGAAAACCAGGCTTAAGTTGGAGAATCTAAGTCTAAGTTACATTTGACCTTTTCATTTCAATATGATTTTAATCTTGACATGGTCTGACTAAGTTCAAATGAAAGATATCAATCTTACATTCTCACAGAATGTTCTTTACATTGTGTAAAATGATTTTTTGTCCAGAACAGTAAATCACAATTCTTCATTCACGCTGGCAGAGCTATAATACCAAGCTATGACTTGCAGCCTGAAAACATAGATTTGTTCACAAGCAAAAAAGGCCGAACAAGAAGATTGTGTATTTCTAGAATGTGACTGTAAACCTGTCCCCTGAAGATAACTTCAGCCATCTGTGCAATAAATGCAATTTCACCGCTGCATCATTGGTTATGTTGCTATGACAACGAGATCCTTGGTTTCTGCGCTTGATAGTGACTAATCGAACCACAAACGGCCCAACTGGCAAGCAACACAATTTTTGGATTATTCTGAAATGTATTGTGATTGCCACTATATTATGATTACCACAATATTTCATAAACCTTTTATGTTGGGGCTTTGCAAAACAACACAGCAATGATATTCCATGGGTTCAAAGGAGTGTGAATAAGACGAAAGTGGATGAGGGAGGTCCAGATGTGAAACCAAAGCAAAGGTTGTGAACTAAGGGTACATGTAGGATCCTGGATCAAGTTTCTAAATATCAAATTTAGATGGAATGTAGAAAGCCGGTGCGGAATATCAAAATATACGATTAATGTTAGTTTAAATTTGATCAATATTTGACCTAGTTATTTTACGCCCAAAGCAGCTATAGTGACAAAAACAAAAAACCCAAACATTGTCCACCCACCCAAGTAAATGATAACTTTCACAATTATATTAAAAGCCGCTTACTTTGGGGAAAAAACACCTAATCTGGCAACCTGCTTAACAGACGCAGAACAGCTCCTCATACATTAAAAGCGAATGTAAGGGATGATTTTGGATATAAAGGTAAAAAATTGCATAAAATACAACTATGAAACATAAACAAAAGTGAACAAAATTGGTCTAATTTTAAAATACTCAAATTTTTGGTAAATTGATCAAATTATGTCACAACATATGCTCCCTTGTAGTTCACTGCAGGTTTAGTAGAACTAGAAGATATCCTGGGCGGTGTTCTGGTCTAGACACCTGTTCCTGTTTTTGTAAAGCTTAGCAGAGTAAAATATAGAGAACAGGTAAACGCACAACTTGAATACATGATTCATGACCACAATATACACCACGGCTTGACAGTAACTTATTTAACTGGTACCATTGGTGTTCCCAAATTCAAAGCGATAGGAGCATCACTAAAAATACAGAGCAACCACCACGCTGTCGCATCATACTATCAATCATGAGTCAATCACTGACTAAACCCACATTTTTAATTATGGTATAGAGAAACCTACATGAACACCTTATGTTTTATGCTTATATTAAACATATGCGGGAGAAACACAATCACTTTTTAAAGAGTTTTGCTTGTCATTGTAAGTAGCATCACTTTCTTTTCAGGATAGGCTGCATCACATTCAGACAAATGCTGCCAAAAATGTTTTCAGCTCGCGCAAGTTCAATTTTGTGAACATGTGGTACCAAAATGGCCTGTGCAGCCATGGCATACTTAAGAAACCATTTTAAAGACCAATTTAATTTTCCCTAAACTTTTTTACTATTTACAAGCAGGTGTTTGGGTAAGATAATTCTTTTTGTTTTATTTTGTGAACTGCTAACAATATTTGTTGCAAATATCAAACAAAATATTCCTTTTTTTGCTGAAAATGAATACTAAATAACAGAATATGCTCTGTCTTTTAAAGATCTTAAATACATTGTTTGATAAAAATATAACAGTAATATTTGTTTTAACCGAAAGTAACAAAATTATATTTCTATATGATATTGTCAGTGTTAATGTTTTTAAGACTATCATTGAAATTACTTTTCTTCCACAAAAACATTTATTTTCATATCAAAAAATAATAATAAAAAATAAAATGTTCTTCGACTTAAGAACGTAGAAATAAGAGTTTAAAATACAACTGAACAAAATATTTGTTATTTAATAGAAAGGTACAGTAACTAAATAATAAGGTAGTGGTAAAAATGATGAAATAAGGCACATTTTCTCTGTCCCTAAGAGAATAGATAAAATGCTCTTACTTTTGCATTGATGGCAGGTCTATAAAAACAGAGCATAATATACAACTGTTGTTAATATAATCTAGTATCTTGGATGTTTTTCACTGTTTTCAAACATTTTGTACATTTTACAAGCAGTTTTTTATGTTTGTCATGTTTATCCTTTCATGTTGACAGTCTATCACATTGCTGTTAACTCACTGCTGAGGTTTAGTTTTGTAAAATCTCATGTCTCTTAGGTCTTGTTGACCTAAATAAAGATTTCAATGATATGAAAATATACAAGTATAAAGTATAAAGCCATAGAACACACACACACACACGCACGCACGCACGCACGCACGCACGCACACACACAACCCTGTAAAGTGGGCAAATACAAACACACAATCCCAAGTGACATTTCTCTCAATTGGTGCTAAATGCACGTTGTATAATAGACCCACAGCCTTGGCCAAGTGTAAACTCGGCTCAGTCTAAACTCACTTCTCCTATCCTCTTTCCTCTCCCTCCTTCAATAATAACCCTCATTCCCGTCTTGTACGGCGCTCCTGGGAAGGACGAGTCGGTTCCTTTTCGTCCTCAGTGGCAATTCGCTCATGTCAAACTCATCTCCCAAGACACATTAAGAGCCCCAGGGCCATGTTCATATCAAACACACAATTCTTGCTGCACTGATCAGACACACACATTTCAAAAGAGGTTAGCAAAGTCTTTGACACTGGTTTATGTTGGTGCAACAACCATAAAAGTTTTAAGACTTAAGTTTAGTTATTACATTGTTATGTAATGTCAATACATCTATGAAAATCTTCAGGGTTTAACACAACGTACATAGTTTATTAATCTATTGATAATAAACAAAATAATAATTAATATTATAGTTTGCATTCAAGTTATAAATATTTAGCCATTTGTTTTAAGGATTGTTTTTATTATAGAGCAAAAAATAAATAAACAAGATAACAAATATTTAAACGTTTATCTCAACGTTAAGTTCAGTGTGTTCACAACAGATAAGATATGGTACGGAGACACATGTACGTCATGGAACTTCCACACCAACATGAGATATCCCTTATAAAAACATAACCTTTCAAAACAACCTGTAGATGAACAAAGACTCTTTCAAGAGGGGGTATATTAAGGAACACTATAAGTGCTTAAGACTATTAAAAATGTTGAGTTGAAATCTCAATTGAAACTATCAAGTTAAAAATATTGTTAAAAACATACGCATTATGTTGTATTTCTATGCTCAATGCACTCCCCCCACATCCAAAGGCTTCGGGAAGGTTCTTTCAAATATTCAACCTATCGTCATAATAAGTTTGCAAGTTTATAATTGGCCACTCATCCGGCACCCTCCCAGCACCAATCATAGGGCGCAGAAGAGAACGAACATCTGCATATACTTTCCAGGAGAAACCCTTGTGAAGAGATTTGTCACTTTTTACAAAAAGCTCTTCACAGACATACAAACAACGTGATTCTAGACTACAGATACTCGAAAAGCAAAAGAAGCAAATTGAACTGGGCATGTAAGGCATTTTAGTGGCAGAATATTTGGCTTTAGTTCAAATCTAAATCTTGCTATACTGCACGCCTAATGTGGCACAATGGAAAGCACAATGTTTACAATGTTTTGTACAGACTTCAGCATATTAACTTATGACTTGACCTATAAAGAGATACCAGGACTGCTGCTGGTATCTACAAGCCAAAACAAATGTTTTGTTAGTACAGGATTCTAGATAAGTGTTCTTTTTGCCAGTCGACAAGTTAAATGTTTCTTGTGCAGCTGTCTGTTTAACTTTTCGTCTTTGTGTCAATTACAGTACCATATTTGTTGCTTAAGTGGGGACTTTTTAGGTGTCCCGAAATTTGTTTATGTGTGTAATATGTAATGTTAAGTGTGTAATTTTGAATTATGATAGAATTAGGATAGGCTTGATAATGTCCAAATGCTCCTAGTCCCAAAACTAGAAACTTAAAATTCACTTGCGAAAAACGTTTAGGGATCCTAGTGGTCTACAAATGGGTCAATGACAGGATGCAAAAATGTTTGTCCCCAGTTACTACAGTTGAAATTTCGTGTAGACTTATAGCCTTGATGGGAATACTTCAACTTAAAGTGTTAAAGTTCATTTACCTTTAAAATTATACATCTGCAGCATACCTGACAACAAACTATCCAACATTATAAAGTGAGTTACTAACTTTTAAAGCTGTTAGTATCAATAGGGAGTCTTCTCTTAGATTTAAATTCCGGTCACGTCTTGCACGATAATAAAAAATGCTCATTGAATGGTGATTACATCACATTGACATTTCAACAGTCATCCTCTAATAATTCTTCTAAGATGTCTAAGACTTGCTCAAAAAAGAGAATTTCAAATATATTTAAAAATTATTTTCATAATTTATTTTTATGTTAACCCTCTTAAAAGAAACAAAAAACCATAGCAACACAGAAATAAGCATTACCTCATTGACCCAGTGTATGAACCTTCACATTCCAGTAAGATTTAGTTTTAAGGTAACATATTTATGTAAATCTGTACAAGCATGGGACAGAGGCTTGTGTGACTGCCAAATGCAATTTTATGATATTCTACTGAAAGGTCCGCAGGATCAAAAGCAAAGTTCAACATCTTACTGCACGGTAGACTTCATTTTTTCCATTCTGTTATATCAGAAACATGTAACTTAACAAGATCGCTTTAAAGAGATAAAGAAACGGGCACCACTGGTGAAGCTCACAAATACAACACACCGGCATACCGGACTGTCATTACAATGATTAGTATATTGTTTAGAGATCATACAGACACACAAGACAGATATACACACATAACAATCATGAAGAGTAATAATATAAAATAATGTAATATTAACGTTTTGTTTTGTAAATGTTCAAATTTCCCCTTGTTTCCAATGTTTAGATACATAATGCTTTATCATTTTGGACAATTTGCTGTGTATGCAGCTAAGCCTCAACACATCTGCCATCCAATTTGTCAAGCCAATAAAACACATTGAAACAGAATAACTGAGAAACAGATAGAAAGGGAGAGAGACCTTGTTCTCTCCTCGAACACCAAGTGAGCTGATATCCGGCGACTCGGATCGGCTGGCAGTGAAAAATGCAGCTCTGTTGCTCAATTTCGACACCAGCTGAGACATGTCTGAGAAACGAGGGTGTGGAGAACAACAGAATGCCTCACGCTGTACAACTATAAAACATACGTGCATACGTACATTTGCGATTTACTGTATTATTCACTGAGCCCTGACGTTTAATTGATGACATCATAATTTCTCGTCAGTCTGAGGGATGACATCATAACTCAAGTGCAGAAAACATCTCTGCTTTATAGATCATCTTAAACCGCTTCCTGTGACTCACGAATCCCAGAGGCAAACATGAGATTCATCAATTAGATCGAACCTCCTTTTCTCACGTGAACGTCTAGTCATAAGTACATGGGAAAGTGTCAGACTTGTATAGAAGATTCCCTGGAGGATTATTTCTTGTAATCCTTAATACAACATTATAAACAACATTCTTCTTCGACATAAGCACTTAAGCAATGCGGGCTATTGTTTAAGGGTGATTATAACCGATAGACAAATATGCTCAAGAATGCGACACATTCAGAATCTATTTTGATATTGAGTGCTTTTCTATGACTGTATACAAAAATACTGTATACAGCACATTATAGTAACCTTAATTAGTCATCAAAAAGCTTATTTCAGGTATTAGAGGGATATTTTATGAAAACTGAGTGAACTAGAAAAAGGAGAAGCACTAATGCGTAATGTCCGTCAGTCTGTTTTCTCACGAGTCAGATGTTGATGTTCTGAATGATTGAAGACTTGCAGCGGATTTTTCACTGTGTTAGTGGGTCAGTGTGCCACTGACCAAATAAAATGCGAGATTCTATCTGTAAACAATGAATCTGTAAACATCATGCAGAAAATCCATAAATGACCTCACAAGCACTGTCGACCATTGCTACCTTACCCTGACAGCACACACTCAAAAACTGCATTCTGTTTTAAAGTAAAAAAAATGACACACAAAAAAAAGAGTACATTTAGAAGCAATTTAAATAAGTAAATATACTTTTTGAATTACGTAAAGATATTAATTAAATTGTGTTAACTCAAATATTCTTTTTAAGATCACAAAAAATATTGGTTTATATTACAAATATATAAATGTTACTTCAATGCTATTTTTTCACACTTTGTATATTTTATGAAATAACCTGATGGATTTTCAATTAATTATTTTAATATTTTCACGTTTGTTTTGATTGGAAAGCCAGTAAAGCTGAGAGTCAACTTGAGCAAGATGAACACTATGTAAAAACCAACGGACATGAATAATATCTTATATTTCTGTTTGTTTTTTACCAAAATTTGTACCTGTCTAAGTGAAAAAAAAATTTATTTGTGAAATAAAAATACATACATAGTTTGAAGTTAAATTAATGTCAAAAAAAATCCTACCATTAAAAAGTTTTGAATACTTCAATCGCATTTTTGTCCAATATCTGAAATTCTGTATTGGCCATTACAGAGTACTATTCCGATCCTTAAATTACATTTTTTAAAAGGTCTGAGAAGCAAATCTGCATCCCTGTGCAAGGCTTTAGGCTTGACCTAAACAATAATTTGAAACCAAGTAAAACAAAATAAACATACAAATTAAGTAAATATTTATAAAAGTATAAAATAACGAATAACAAAATGTACACTTATGAAATTTAACATTAATACTTAATTGTCAGAATTATCACAACTGTTCGTTATTCATAAACAAACTTACAGATTAATTAGTGTATGGTGCGTTTAATGGCCCACGTGTTTGAGTTAAGCCTTCATAATAAGCTTTGGGAATTCAGTATGTCAGTAGTTTTATGGCTCAAGCGGAGTCACATGGCATACAGGGCGCTGTTGTGACATATGCATATGTGGCAGCTGTGATTAACTGTGTCAGTATTTTACCGTTCCAGTATGTCTGTGCTGAAGGGTTAATGCTGACTGCATGAGAGCTTACAGTGTTGCCATGACTGGTGTGAATGGATTGCGTCAGTTAAAGCATTTTGTCAGTTGACAGGATAAAGAACCTTTGTATTAGTTCTGTATCGACGCATAAGTTTAGTTGCAAAACAATAATATTAGAGCTGCATACACTATTACAAAAAACTGGATCTGTTTTACAGCATGTATACATATTTTTTAAATGCGTTAAAAATATTATTTAAAATGTATGTAAAACTGCCATTTCAAAGACATTTATTTGATGTTTTTACACGGTAGATGTATTCGGAATCTCCAGACCTCTAGAGGACAACTCACATGTGTACTTGTGCCATCTGTGTTTGAATATAAAACAACAGACAAATGTATCAATGTAAGCACTATAACTGTATTCAAAACAACCACAGAATGTTGTTTCCCATATTTGCATAACATAAGAAACATTTTATTCAGATGAATAAATCCAATATATTACACACAAGGTTTTAAACATATCTTTACATTTCCATGTCTTTATCATAAAAAAACACGACAGGAAGCTACGAAGATTTTTTTAAGGAGAATAACAGAATGGAAAAATATTCCAAGCATTTCACGCTACATCTACTTTCTCTTTACGACAGCCATCAACCAGAACTCTTGTCAAAACTCCCCAATAGATGTATTAAAGTGAAAGTGATTAGTCTTAGAAGAGTCTCGGTGAGTCATCTTAAATTCAGCTCGGATTGTCAAGACACGTGCTTTGCTGAAAAACAGTTGAATAACTATTTATTGATATTTATTGACGTGTTCGATCAGAGCATCCCTAGTCGCTTTGGATAAAAGCGTCTGCTTTTAATTTATATGTAAATATATACATATAAACACAAACATGTAAACATACATAAATACATTTATTCTAATTCATCAGTTTAGATGCATAGCATCGGTTTTACTATTTGGCCTTGTGGATGTAAAGACAAATTCCTTTTTCAACACAGATCTTAGATCAGGTAGTTTAAGAGTAGACTGCAAAGTACCGTCCACGTATTGATTGGGTGCCAGCCAGTTTCGTTTTTTCTCTCATCTTGCTGCAGAAGCTATTACCTCTTCCCTTCTTTCTCCCCCCCTTCTACATTTAAGGAGTGACATTTCTCTCTATACTCATCCCTGCATCTCTCCGACTGTCGTCTTCTGTCTTTTTCTTTTATGCACGGCTATCAAATCAGGCAAACAGAGCGTGACTTCAGACACTGAAATTGGTTGCAGCACAAACAAAAGAATGCGACATTGTGAGACTGCAGAGGAAAACAGATGCAGATGAACAGGAAACAAACAGCTTCTTTATGGCAAAGCACCACATTAAAAGACACATATTGAAACCAGAATACCTCGTATGACAACAAGCCAAAATACGGTCATTTTAAACATAGATGTTTGTTTAAAGGTTCACGTTCACGGGTTACAGGTGTCAAGGTCACAGCACAATGTGTACGGGGCTGCAAAGGTGTTAATGTAATGGCTTTGCCAATTAAAATGCACTTGTTGTTGCTTGTGTTGAAAGAGGTGTCACATTCTTTTCTCCTGCTGGCCTTTGGCATCGTATCAGAGAATAAGCTGCCAGAAGACGTTTAATATCTTAAATAGGGGATCTTAACAGATATCACAAAGACGACAGTCATTGCACAGAAAAACACATTCAAACACTGTTACAAACTCTCTTATTATTAGTACTTCACAAGGCAACCATCGCAACGCAGTATTAATCTATCAAATACCTTAATACATGCATTTAAATATAAAACTATGGCCACATTCCGGGCATATCCAATTTAGGATTTTACCCTCTTCAGCACTTTCAATGTAAAAGCACATTATGTAACGATTTTGCCCTAAATATGAAAAACACTAGAACAGAGTGAATGTGGTTGTGAACAGATGACACCCTGCACGCAACACAACACAGCAAATGACTCGCTCTTCACCCGAGAGTTTGTATGGAATAAATTGTGTCATCCTTTGCTCACACCTTCGCAGAACACAAACAAGTTATTTTGAAGAATGTGGGTAATTCACTTCCTTCGGATTTAAGGCCATACAATAGAACTTAAAGGGTGCTACGCTGTTTGGTCTGTAAAAGAAAGAAACGTATATGGCTTTGAAAAAAATAAGAGGATGAGTAAATGACGACACAATCTGGGTGAACTATCATTTTGAATGGGTTCTGATGTCATGTTGCGTCATTCACGTTTTGTGTAGAGGCTGTGTTTAAATATGATTTGTGCGTTTCATCAGATTGAACATGAAGAGTTCAATTCACATCATTCAACTCTTTGTCCATAACTTATAAGCTTTGCCTTTATTATTTCATTATTATAAATAGTAATTGTTTTGTGCCATCCACCTTAAAAAAATACTTTTAAATGTTTGACTGTTGCTGAATTATTTCTAATATTACTTTGATCTACTAGCTACCTTAAATGTTATTGAACCCAGACATTATTTCAAGGGGGGAATATCCTATATCTTAGCGGTCTGGTTAACAGCATATAAATATTGGTTTCAGGTGAAAAAGCTACACACGAGAGAGCCAAGTTCCAGCGTGACAGCCTTATCCCTGTTCAGTATCATCACCAGGATGCACAAATTTCTGCACTGTTAGAAAATGGTGTGCGATATTGGCAAAAAACTATGAAGTCGATGTAATCTGGAATTTTGCTGATGATGATAACCTACCAAAATGTTCATTTTATCCTATGAAAGTGTGTTTGTAAGTAAGTACTACTACTAAAGTTCTAACAGTATACTGATTACTCATAATAATAATATTAATAACAAAATAAATTGAAGAGGTCTTAAAAATGTATAATTTCAAATAACAGTAAATACGTGGACAGTGAATGCTGGTTTTGGATTGGTTAGTAAAAGTGAGTTACATACATGGATAATGTGACTGTGAATGTACACATTAAAACAATTGCACACGATATCTATCGCGAACCATTAGAATAGGGCAAACCTGAAATCACACAACCTGAAATCACACAGTCTGAACACGGCTTACATCACATGTTCGTGCTGGGTGTGAGCTTCAAAATCACGGCCCTCATACACTTGAAATGGCATGAAGCTGAATAACTAAAAAAAGAATGTTCGATTGTGTAGCACAGAATAGATTCCATACCAAAGCAACAACAACCTGCATTCAAATAACCCCTTAGCAACTACCCGAGAACATCAGTGCCCTAGCAACCTACATCTCAGCAACAGCACACCTTAGCGATGCCCTCTATTCCAATATAGAATTGATGCAGAGAGGTGCTCACATTTACACAATGTACCAAACACCAACAGAAACCGGACACTCACAGGTGTCCAGTGCCACCCATTGTGCCACCATAGGTCTAATTCAGTAGCTGGGCTGAGTTACACGACCATTGTCTCGCCAAACAAGCCATAAAACAAAATCACATCAAATTTTAATAGCACTCCCAAGCAAGATGCAGGCGGTGGAAAGGAGATCAACGTGCTCTCATCCCAACCCATGACATTATAAGGCCACCAGCTCTGGGCAAACAAGAAACATCAACAAGCCGATCAATATTTCTGTGTATTTTTGGAATATTCGGTCAATGCCAGCAGTGGGCCGCCACACAAACAGGGTAACACGGATCCATGATGATGGCTCCATCAATACAGATTTAATACTTCAATGGGAAGCCATTTCACAGGCTTGCTTCTGTCTCCAGGTAACCGATGACTCCAGATGACAAAAGGCAATGGTCATAGACCCAGAGAGATGACCAATCATACACACATGTTGATCTGATCATGCAGTCACTTACACAGTGGGAGGTCAGTCTGGATGTTGACCAAAACATGAATTCTGAGAGTAAGCACACAACCTTTAAATCAAGTGTTAGTGTCACATTGGAAGCTGGGCATTCACACACATGGCCATCCCATTGCTCCAAAGCATCACCAGTCTGGTACACAATCATTAAAGCCCAGAATGACAATGGGACTCCAGGTCTTTGTCAAGCAGAAGTTGCCAACATACATCAGACAACATCGATGAGCTCATGCGGGCTCGCTGCCTCTTCCCCCCCGGACCCGGAGCGCCTTACCTGGGCACGCAGCTCGGGGACGACCGGTCCACTTCCCAGGTGGCGTACAGGTTCATGTGCACCGGCCGGTTGGAGGTGATCGCCACCGGTTTGGAGGGCTGCGGAGACGGAACGCCTCCAGTCCTCGGGAGCCCTCCCCGCTCCGACATGCTGGAGGAACCTAATGTTTAAAAACAGTGGAAGAAAAACAGCGAGATCCGTCCGGTCCCGCGCGGGCTGGGCTGCACTTATACCCGCTGCCACCGGACAACACAGCGCGACGTTCTCTGGACTTCTGCTCTGTTGTTTATCGCAGGAAGCGGAAATTTC
>CM065654.1:7057560-7097560 GCA_033220385.1 Triplophysa yarkandensis
TTCTCTCTCTCTCACTCTCTCTCTTTCTCTCTCTCTCTCTCTCTGTCTCTCTCTCTCTCTCTGTCTCTCTCTCTCTCTTTCTCTCACTCTCTCTCTCTCTCTCTCTCTCTCTCTCTACCTCTCCCTCTCTTTCTCTGTCTCTCTCTCTATCTCTGTCTGTCTGTCTCTCCCCTCTCTCTCTCTCTCTCTCTCTCTGTCTCTCTCTCTATCTCTGTCTGTCTCTCTCTCTCTCTCTCTCTGTCTCTCTCTCTATCTCTGTCTGTCTGTCTCTCCCCTCTCTCTCTCTCTCTCTCTCTCTCTCTCTCTCTCTCTCTGTCTCTCTCTCTATCTCTGTCTGTCTGTCTCTCCCCTCTCTCTCTCTCTCTCTCTCTCTCTCTCTCTCTCTCTCTCTCTCTCTCTCTCTCTCTCTCTCTCTCTCTCTCTTTATGTTTAATGTCGTCTTCTCAGTTACTTTAACTGAATGTTTGTTCTCTAGAGTCAAGTCTTCCTTTCATAGATGATGGAAATTCGTCCTTTAATTCATTAATTCAGTACCCCCCTCACCCCCCCCCCCCCTGTAAATAGAGCCCTTGTTGAGCTCCTCCGCTGTTCCCGTCTTTGTAAACTTTTCTACTTGATTTAAATGTCGAACTGTATGTTACTATTGTCCAGAAGACACATGGTTTATTAATGATTGTTCCACGTGTCTCGGAGTGTTCAGATAGTTTGAAGAACATCCATGACTTACAGGAGAACACAGGTGCAGAAGGAAATTGTGTTGCGCGTTTATGAGGACGAAAGAGCTTTACGGTAAAATAAGTCATGTTTACTAACATAAGAAATTAAACAACAACTACAAGGAAAATTTACTTTTTAAGGCATTTAGAGGTTAGTAAAAACAGAAAAACATTATACAGGAGAGAAAAGTTAATGCAATTAAAACAACTCAGATTTAAGATATTTTCCAATTCATCTAGAAATTATTTCTGGAATGGCAATGTTCAATAGGAAAAGTAATAAACAACAACTACAATAAAATACATTGTTAGGCATTTTGATGTTGGTAAATTAAGATTAAACAACATTTATACAGGAGAGAAAAGTTTTTTTTTTAATTTAAATATTTTCCATTTCAATCGTGAAATTATTTCTGGAATTGCAATGTTTAATAAGAAGAGAAATAGACAACAACTACAAGGAAAATAAATTTTTAGATAGTTCTAGGTTTGTTAAGTAACCGTAAAAACTTTTATAAAAAATGTATACAGGAGAGAAAAGTTGATGCATTACAAACAACTCAGATTTAAGATATTTCTCAATCAATCTAGAAATAATTTCTGGAATGGCAATGTTCAATGGTAGAGAAATAAACAAACAACTACAAGTAGTACTGGAGAAAAAAACATTTATATAGTGGAGAAAAGTTCCAATTTAGACAATTAGAATTTAAGATATTTTCCATTTCCTTCCAGAAATCATTTCTGGAATGGCAATTTTCAATAGGAAGAGAAAAAACAACAAATACAAAAAATACTAATTGTTAGTCATCTTAAGGTTGGTAAAGAAACAGTAAAAAACATAAAAAAAGAAAAGAAAAGTTGATGCGGTTCCGACAACTCACATTGAAGATATTTCCCATTTGAATCCAGAAATCCTTTCTGAAAAAGTTGGTAAAGTTACGGTAAAAAAACATTAATACAGTAGAGAAAAGTTAATACAATTAAAACAACTCAGATTAAGATATTTCCCATTTTAATCTAGAAATTATTTCTGGAATGGCAATGCTCAATTGGTAGAGAAATAAACAACAAATACAAGTAGTACTGGATAAAAAAAAACATTTATACAGATGTGAAAAGTTCCAATTTAAACAACTAGAATTTTAAGATATTTTCCATTTCAATCGTGTAATTATTTCTGGAATTGCAATGTTTAATATGAAGAGAAATAAACAACAACTTCAAGGAAAATACATTTTAAGATAGTTTTAGGTTGGTTAAGTAACGTAAAAAACATTTATACAGGAGAGAAAAGTTGATGCATTACAAGCAACTCAGATTTAAGATATTTCCCAATCAATCTAGAAATTATTTCTGGAATGGCAATGTTCAATTGGTAGAGAAATAAACAAACAACTACAAGTAGTAATGGAAAAAACAATTTATACAGTGGAGAAAAGTTCCAATTTAGACAACTAGAATTTAAGATATTTATCATTTCAATCTAGAAATTATTTCTGGAATGGCAATGCTCAATCGGGAGAGAAGTAAACAACAACTACAAGTAGTAATGGTACAAAACATTTATACAGGAGAGAAAAGTTTATACAATTAAAACAACTCAGATTTAAGATATTTTACATTTCAATCCAGAAATCCTTTCTGAAATTGTAATGTTTAATAGGAAGAGAAATAAAGCAACAACTACAAGGAAAATACATTTCAGGCAAATTGGTAAAGTGTTACAAAGTTAGATCAAATAAAATAATTATGTCTAAAACATTTGTAACGTTGATGTTAGTAAATACAAAATATTCTAAAGGTGCCGTGTTTAGGATTTGGATTTGATTTAAAATTTGTTTTTAATGTAAGACGTTTTATTTATTGATTTAATTGAAGTTTAAATTAAAGAGGGTACTGGCAGTTTGTCATGGCGGGAGTTAAATTGACCTCCCCTCGAGGACGGCTCAGACACATGAATCTTTGAGACAGGTGTACAATCCGGTTTCAAGCGAGGTGTTTTGCTTCATCCTTTTTCACACGCCTATCAATCTCGAGGTTCCCGCCCATCTGCCAAGGCGCGTAATTTTGGGGCCTCACCGTTGACCAGACACACTGAAAATCCAAGTGTGGGTTAGTAATTGTTAAAAAACAAAGTAATTATATGTAAACATGAATAGACCAGGTTATACTGATTTGCTTGGTAAGAATGAGACTTTAAACAGCATTTGTAAACCGCTGTAGGTGTGCTTAAGATTGTCCATGTTTCTACAAAAAATGTAATACGTACAAAAATATTTTATGTGGCTTAGTAATTCTCACAAAACATTTACTTACAGACATCTTTTAAAAATATTTAACGTTTATTGCAGTTGAAATTATTAAAAAAATGTATACAAAATCTCTCGAATTCACAAAAAAATAAGTTCAAATGCTTTACTTAGTATTTAAGTTATAAAGTAAATCTTACAATTTACAAGTATATGCACTATAATCCAATCTTTTGGGTGAATTCTTTAAGAAATATTTGATTAAATGACAGTTTTTACATCTATACCGCACTTTAAACAGCATATCTACTTAATTTCGAAGCTTTTAACTTTGCAATTTTTCAGTGTAAACTGTTTCACGTAAAAACAGATTCACATTTTTTTGAGTGTAGACAAAAATGAGTGTGGTGAAAATTAGAAGGACCAAACCTTCCCAGATAGCAAAGACACGTCTGTAAGACGTCTTAAGGTAAAGATCTGGAGATCTGGAAATTTCTGCTCTGTTAAATCAATTACCTGACATCTCTTCATCCGTCCTAAATCGGAAACATCTTACAGACATCTTCTAGAGGTCTATAAAGCACCTAACAGCAGACGTCTGCTGCAGATGAGAAAACAGCGTCTGCCATCAAACAAATGTCTGCCAGATGGGGTTGTATTATGCAAACGAGAGGATGTGAATACAGAAAAGAACAGCAGAATGAAATGGTAGAAGGAAGGATAGGTGAAGGAAGCTTGTCAGGACGCTATTTGTTTACACCCGGCTCTGTTGGAAGTGAATTTCTCGACTTCCCTCTCTTTGTTGGCCTCCTGTCTCTGGCATTACACTTCAGGCAATGGTTGACTTTCTTCCTCTCTCTCTCTCTGGTGTGACCTTTGGAGCTCTCACACACAACATGCTATCCTCAAGAGAGATGCTTCTAAGTCAGAGGGAGCCAAGGCTGTGGTATTCCACAAACACACAGAGCAGGATCTCTCATTCGGGATTTTTATTCAGAAGAGAAAAGAGGAAGCCATTACCACTTTGTTAGTGTTCAGAGTGTTGGACTTGAATACATGTTCTGTCCATGGGAGCTGCTCGGCAATGCTTTACGGCCTCCCGGTGAGAGAAGATTTGTTCGGACAAGTCGGCAAAAGAAGTTTTATTAGGGTAATCGGTGCCCTGACTTTGTTAGCTCCTGTAATTCACAGTTGGCTCGAATCTTTCAGCCAAGGCATTCTTCCGCTTGTTTTATTTCTATAGACCTATAATCCATGATCTCTTTGGAACCCTTTTCTTTGGAGCCCTCATGTGGATACTTCAATAGTCAATCCCGGCCAGTATGTAGGCTGTTAAACCGAAGGATGCATGTAATGTCCAGTTACAGCAATACAAAACAGAATAAACATTTAGACACAATACATTTACTTGGGCTGACTTGTATTTGTGCCATAAGTTTCTAATCCGTCTGTTTCTAGATAGCACACGTACGCCTGGAAGATGTCCCCTTTAGATCTGGTGATCTGGAAAACATCTGCTGTGTTAGATCATCTACTAAACATCTGATACGATGTGGTCTACATGACGTGTGACAGGAGACGTCTCAGAGATGTATTACAGATGAGTACATTTTGCAGATGAATATGCAGACACCAAACATGTGTATTAGAACAGCGGTTTACCTACTTCACGATGCCAGGGACCACCAAACATGTTGGACCGTTTGTGAGGACCCCCTTTCTAATATACATACCAAACTAACACTATATACAGTATAAAGCTTTTCGACATAACGAATCATTTAAACTATGAATATCCCGATAAATATCATCTTAAATAGTTGGCTATAATATGAGCAATGTTGGTTGTACGATCCTTCAGAAAGTTCCAAACTATTTATTCGGTAGCATTTTCCACCTGTGATAAACGTAACTGCAGTGAGACAAACTCATCGGAAAGATTTAAAATAAGTAAAACTGAATGAAACATTTTGACATAAGATTTTCTGGGGACCCCCTAGAACCTTACAGAGGCCCTCTGGGGGTCCCCGGACCCCAGTTTGAAAAAAACAAGTGTTTAGAACATATCAGAAAAGTTCAGTAGAGGGCAGAATTGCACAGGTCTTCCCCAATGTGGGCAGAACAAAAAGTTTCAATGCAGTGCATGTAGAATACCGTGTTGATGGCACATTACTACTGGAACACACACCCTCAGTTGGACTGAATCGCAGAACATCCCATACAATCACTCGACAGTCAGAACATCCTAAGAAATAGCATTGGGTGAACATAGAACATAGGGGGCAGTCGTGGCATAGTGGTTCGGGTCTTGAACTCGTGATCCGAAGGTTGTTGGTTCGAGACTCGGATACCCTTGAGCAAGGCTGTCCCCCCCACTGCTCCCCGGGCACCGCAGCATGGCTGCCCACTGCTCCGGGTGTGTGTTCATCCTATTTGCACATCTCATTATCACCTACAAAATACGAGATAACAATAGAAGTAACAACTTAATTTAGTATAATTCAGTAAAAACACTTTTAGCATATTTGTACTGTACAGTGTTACTGTTTTGTTTAGAACTTTCTTATAAGCAAAGGTTAAAAAGTTAAACTCCCTTATAATTATGCGCACCATGATACAGGGTGTTGATCTCCTTAAGCTACAACCTCCCTCCTTCACAAAGACAAATAAAGGATGTGCATTAAATCCTATAAGCATTCAAGTTCATAAAGCTTGGAGCGGGAAATTATGCATAAAATGAAGACATGGTCAGTGTAGAGAAATCTAAATCTTTACATTACCTGGGGAAAATGTGAGTGGTGCTTGACGTGGTAAAACTCGGAACCAGGCAAATTGAGTCACGACTGAAATATGCCAACTGCCATGTCTTTGCAATGTTCTAGCTAAACTGGTTCTTAGGTGCTTTGGTTGTTACTCGTATGGGATTGGAGACGCCAATTGAAGTCCAAGTCTCGAGTGAAACACACCAACCCTGTGTTTCTATGACGTTCTAATGAAGAGATATAAGGCTTGATGAATGGATGTTAAGCTAATCTATCTGGTTGAAATAGAGGTGTCTTGGTCCCTCATAATTGATATAAGACCAAATCTCGAGTAAAAGAACCAACCCCTGTGTCTCTACAACCTTCTGATGCAGAGATTTAGATCTGAACTGATAATAGCAAAGTCACATCCCCTATGATTCTACAATGTTCTTATGCATAGGAGTATGTTTTGCTAAATGGTTGCCAAGCTTATCTGTTTGGTTGCTAAGAACGTGGCTTGGCACCTCTTAATAACGCTCCTAGGCCCTTTTGTACAACTTTCTAATTTACAGATATAAGTCTTCATCATTTATTATTGGGATAATGATGGAACTGCGAGGTACGATGTGACAAACATCCGTGACGTCATAATGATAATTCGCAACATCAAAATTATGACACTGAAGTTTAAGTCTTAGGCTTAAGTCTTGTATTAGTCTTAAGTCTGTGAGAAATATCGTCGGCTCTTACGCCCCAGGAGTAAAACTTATACCCTATTGTGAGCTATGTTTAAACAGAGCCAGACTCTGGATTATACAACATGTATAATCATATATTTTATATTAAGTCATTTTTGCCCCCCTGTCGAAGATCGCACAAAAGATTTAGCAAACGTATCCTAAATTTGGTAATCGATATCTGTTCCAATCAACTCTTTTGGGAAAGATGAATGTGTAAAAGTTCATCAAAAGATTAACATTTTAGACAGTTCTATGACACATAAGGTCCTGCCATCACGTGTTTAAGCAAGTCATGTATCCCGTTATGCAATGTACTGCAATTGTTTGAAAACCTTGCAACAGGCGGGGCAATCCATCCTTTACCAGAAATATCGGGCAACGTACAAAATCTAATGGCAAAATCATTCTCTTCCTTTCTCCTTCCTTTCTTTTTTTAATGGCATATCAGATTGGGCCTGACTGACCCGAGGATGTACAGTATCTGATCATGTTACACTATGAAGAAATAATACAACATATTAAAAGAATAATTCAAATATTTGAATTCAATTGAATTTGAATTCAAAATCCTTATGGTCCTTGTTTGTTTTCCTTCATGTGTTATCAGTTAAACAGTATATTTCCTTTTAAGACCCAGGTCACTTATCTTTACAGTAAACCCCTTTCACAGTTTTATAACTGCTTTACAGCTGTAAACGATCTAAACAAGCACTTTAAATCTAACCCAGCATCAAAAACAGCGAATCCGTCTTTTAAGTTTGTTCTGTAGTTGCTCAACACATTCTTTACTACATGATGTTTTTCACATTATTATCTTGTGTTTCCTGCAATAAAAGTAGTTTCATAACCTTGTGAGTTTACCGATTACACCAGTGTGTGTTTGTAAAAGGAGAAACACTGAATAATTAGGCAAGATGTATCTGTTTTGTTAAATTATTATTAATAATAGTTACTAAATATAACGATTCTGTTGTGCGTTAGTAAGAATAAACCAAACACACCAAGGTTTAACTCAATTCGAGTAATTGCTTCTATTGGTATCTAGTGGCCAGTTCTCTTTAAAGTCTTCTTTCACCTTACATCTCGGTCACATGTGCAAAGGTTTTTATGTCTTCCGTCTGGTTATACCTAATATGAGACAGTATGTCCTCCAAATAGTTCATTTAATTTTCATTTTCACGAGGTCACTCTACTCAAAACAAAAAAGGCCTTTCAGGTTCACTCTTGTTTCAGTTTATATGTCTTGAGTTTACACATGGCACTAAATTACATCACAAAAATTGGCCGGATAGCTATCCATAACTCTTTCTGTTCTACTGAGATTTAGCATCTATGTGTGAGAGAACAAGAGAGAGATCATAAAATATCACAGACATTTACTACCAATGAAGTTGAGGTTTGGCTTTATGTTAGGCCCAGTGCATTTTAAATCAAAAAATTATAATTGGACTTGTCTGTACATTAAAGTTAAATATGTGTTAAACTCTCCACGTTGTCATCCTTTACTGAAATGTGTGTCATTCCAAACCTACAAACCACGACTAACTTAGCCAACCTTCTTGTCGCTATGACCATCTGAAGAAGAGATATAAGTCGGAACTGTTCCTAAGCTAATGTGTTTGGTTGCCATGGGCGTAGCTTAGGATATTTACATTTATTCATTTGGCAGACGCTTTTTGTCAAATTAATAACGTTTCAAGTCACAAGTTCAATTAACCAACCACACTTAACTTTTTTAAGATTATAGGATAGTGATTGGTTGTTGGACTTAAATGAGCACACCCTTTCGTCTTTGTGCCATTGTGAGGCACAGATATCCATTTATTCCATGGAAGTCTATGGAAGTCTATGGAAGTCTATGGGATCAGTTGCTAGGTTGCTGTAAGTGCTGCAATGGTGGTGGCTTATTTCATGAAGAGGATTAAGAGATAGTGATTGGTTCCATGTGTAAAATAAGCCCACTTCCTTGTCCCTATGACACCGTAGTATCGCAAAGGGGATCTTTTTTTTATAGCAGTCTATGGACTCATTATAAGTTAATGGGGAATTTCTGGTGTCTCTCAAGCCCCAGGGGTACGCCTTACACCCCATTGGGAGGTACGGTTTTACAGAGCCTGCCCGTCTCTTCAAAGGTGGCGACTCACATAATTCTACAAAATCCTGGCTCAGAGCGGTGACCCCTCAAAGTTCCTCATTATAAGCCTTTTCGGTAAATCTCGTGTGGCTTTCACGCCCCAAGGTAACAACCTACACCCTATTACGAGGTATGTTTTAACAGAGCCTGCCAGTCACTCCAGACGTGGTCTGATCGCTTATAAAGATCTTAGCACACCCTTCCTAAATAATTCGGTCAGTTGAGCCATCATGAACGGGTCTATGTGAAACCATGCAAGAGGAGAAACGTACTTGAAATCTGGTAGAACAAGAAGAAGAAGAAGAAAAAGAAGAATATCCCCTGAAGATAATAACAGTAATGCTTTGCATTCTGAAAGTTTCACTAATAATGGGTTCTTTCAAGATTTGCAAGATTGCATTCCAAGAGTTCAGCCAGTTCATGAATGTCCCATCTGCAATAACTGTATCGTGTTCACGATTTCGTTTTACATACTGGGCATCCTCCTCAGTCTTGATTTGTCACAGTGTCCCCTGCTTAATCATTAAATAATAATACAAATGATTTAAATTATTAAATTTCTAAACCTATTCTCGGCCCAATCAATGTCTCACGCCAAATCACTTTATTTTCTTGTTTAATTCTGAACGTATTTCTAGGCCAAATGTGATATGACCTCAACCAATCAAAATTTGTTCAATCCGATCCAAAATGGTGATGTTTTAAAGTGTTTGTTTGTGCTCAGTCTTCCAAATGAGTGTTTTAAACTCTAACAACACTTCTGATGGCCTGGATGGGAAAGTGAGATCTACACCTGAGGTCATAGAGAGGAAGACTGGACGGTTGCATTTTTATTGTCCCTGATGTCATGTGTTTCATGTTTCATGTATGTTTTCTTAAAGATGTAAACCACCATTTATAAAGATGGATTTGTGTTGTATTGAAAATAAACTTTTCATGATCTACAATATTGTTGTTTTATTTACCAATCAATGTTTAGACAGAGCCAACAGACCCCTTTGAAAGGATAAATGAAATATTGATTATATTAATATTAAAATGTATGGATCGTAAACATTCTCCGAGAACTGTTCAAATGGATTTATAGAGGTTTGGAAATGAGCTCTTCATATGTCCCTTACAGAGGCAGGTCACTATCTTATCTTTACAGTAGATCTTTGTCAGCAGTTTTACAGCTACTTATATTGAGATAAAGTTTTATTGCATGTTTTTTTTTCACTGTATTTTTTCCTTGTGTCGTCTGTATGGTTTGTTATATTATGCTGTTTAAGTCGTATTTTGGGACATTTTGTGTTACCAACGTGTCCTTCAGGAGACAATATATCCGTTTGGAACCTGCTTATTGCCACCATGAATATTCAGGAAGTCTCAAAAGCTTTGCTAGATTTTTCATTTTCACAGTCGAGACTTTGTTAGGCCTCTCTGGCCCTCTTTCGCCAACCTGGTCCATGGGACCCCTCCCTCAACCGCCACTACAGTAGCGGCAACATACGCATTCATATTCTCTTACAAAAGTTGTCAAGCACATTTATGAGTGTCTTCAAACAGCCACCAGACCACATTGTCAACTGCAGTCCATCATTAATGACATTTGTTCCAAAAAGCCTCTATTAGTTGGTTTAGACACTTGCCCTCCAGGATTGGAGTTTGACAGATGTGATATTTACTGTGACTTGCAAAAAGCATAGAGGATTGTGCAATCACAATTAAGGGGACATGCCGGACAATATTATTTATTTATGTTCTATAGGATAACCCAGAGTGACACAAATGGGCCATTATTGCACCACCCCCTAAATGCGCCAATCACTTGTATGCCACATAAGCCTTCCCCCCACCTACATCTACTAGATATCATGTGTTCTATTTACTTTCCAGTACTGTAGTAGCACTTGCAGTAATGCCGTGACCTGTTGTTACAGTTTACTTCAAACAAAAACAGGATCTGCGCATGTAAATGGGGAACGTATGTGGCCATACAAAACATGAAAATGTTTTCGATGTTTTTATGACATCATGTTCTGTCGTTAAGACTTGACCTTTTGCGTTTTGTTGATGGACTTCTCCCATTCCCCATCTTTTATTCTTCTCTTAAAGGGAGAGTACAACCACAAATTCCGTCATCATTTATTCAACTTTGAGTTGTTTCAAACTCAAATTCCTTTGTCCTTATTAACACAGAGAAAAATATGACGAAGAATGCTTGTAACCAGCTGGTTCTCGGACCCCATTGACTACAACAGGTTCTGTTGTAGTCAAAATGATGTATGTTAAAAATATAACACATCAAATTGTTCTGCACTTTTAAACACCATTGTCCATTGTTCTTACTATGGTAGTCAATGTGGTTCCAAGAACAAATAGTTTACAATGTGTTTCCACATATCTATGTTTACGTTCAAGAAAACAAAGATATTTATGATTGCAACACCTTGAGAGTAGATAAAAGATGATATAACTTTCATTTTTGAGTGAACTATTCCTTTAATCCTGATCGTGAGCGAGATTACATAACACACGTTACATAACAGACTGTCGCAGGAAAGAAACAAGGTGGCACTCCTTTAGACCGAAGCCACACAAGCAATTCTTCTAGAATAATCTGGAAAACACTGTTGCCACTAAACTACAAGGCTTACCTATTTTAAATAAAAATATTTGTGCTCTGAGATACAATCAGTATAATAACCATTGCATCCTTTTTACAATTTTTAAACCATTAAAATAAGTAAAGCAATGTAAATTTATTTAAGTAACACAGAGTCAGTTTTGAGTAATCACAGCGAGACATTACCAAAACATCTGGAAAAAATCATGCAAAAAAAAAAATTTTTTTTAAAAAACATTTTATTAAGTAGTCAATTTATCATAAATGGCCCTTTTGTAATTTTTTCATCTTATCCGTAAAGTTCCCTTATATTCTAACATCCTTCCTTGGATCTCATGACATGAGAGTGGGACGGGTACAACCAGGCTTCCAAATTTATCGACCCAACCATCTCCCGGGGCACAAAATGAAGCTTGATTTTGTGCTAGATTTCTCTCTCATTCCTTAAAACAGACAAAAATCTGCTATTGTTAATTCAACCTCAAGACACAAAAGAAGTATTCACAGAGATCCAGCATTCATTCGAATGGTTGGATTTTGTTGTTTAAAGTAAATGTAACACGATGATTCTGCAGGTTCTGTGTTGTGGTTGGTATCGTCTGTGGTTGGTATCGTACAGTTTATTTTTCAGCTGTTGCTGTCAGTCCATAGATCACGATCAAATAAGGGCGAAAGTAAAACCAAAGGTAAGGTCAACATCAGTGACTGTCTTATCGGAATACTTTCGACAGCAAACCCCACATATCTGTTAGTCGGCCTTGTAGACGTGAAATTAAACAAATTAAAGGAAGGCATCTCGCACACATCACACACACACTCTGACAGATTAAGAATAATGGGATAACTGTCTAGGATGACGACAAATTCCTTGTGATGACTAGGGCATGTGACTTTCCAGACTGCTGTCCTTAAATGTGTATACTTTGCAATTATCAGTCATGGATAACATTATTACTGGAATAGTATGTTGTATTGTATGAAAACTCAACTTGAATGAGTCAGCTCCTTCAGGAGTAAACATCTATGACGCGGACTAAAAATATGTAACTTTTATTACTGTTATTCTTTATCTAGTCTGGTCTCTGTAGTTTAACATGATCAATTCAGAAATGATATGGACTTGTGCCCTTTCTCTGAAGTTTGCTAGACTTGTTACATAACTAATGTGGCATGAGGGGCAACGTGTTACTTTAGGAACATTAGTATTGATTATTACCCGTGGGCTGTAGTCTGTATCGTGAGCCAGAGCTGCCAGGCTATTGGTCAGGAAACAGGGGTGTTAACTCGAGGAAAGCATACTGAACTCCGCGCCACTTCTGATGACCTTCTTTTCTCTGTTGGCATGTCCATTAACAAAACTGTATCAGGGCCTCTTCAACAGTCACAACAACCCCACGGAAAGCTAAACATAGGCCTCAAACAGGCTTTACGTCATTACCGAGATTGTAAATGTTGCGTTCATCTTTTAGCCATATGGCCTCCGCAACACGAGATTGAACTGCAAAAAACACTGAATGAGGTCATTCACAATAACTTACAAATAAGTCATTCTTGTGTTCCTAAGTGACACATTTCAAAGTGGGTGATCACCTATAAATCTCAGCAGTGAACCCTGAACCGTCCAACTATAGCAGAGATCGGAGTCAGCTTACACTTTAAGTGTCATTGTTGATGTATTAAGTGCAGTGGTTTTTAACGTATTATAAATGTTATACTATATCAGAAGGTAATACCACTAACCAAAATCAATGATTTCCACTATTGTATAACTTTTTAATTCCGATTTTCCATTGATCAGTCTTTATTTGGTGGGTCACAAAGTGATTCGGTCCACACGAGGGGGCCTAAAATGTTTGAGAACCAATGATTAAGTGGACAACCGGATGATTTACATACGTAGAAACTGATTTCATAGCCACATAAGACAGGAATTTTTCAGATAGTATATCACTCAAATGTGCTAAAGAATTCATTGAATTTAAGGTCAAGCCATTATAAAGCGTTGAAATAAAGTAAATACGCTGAATACATTTTTTAAGTAAATCATTAACTCAAATATTTCTATAAGAATACACAAAATATATTGGTTTCTGTTACAAATATACATATGTTTATTAAGTACTTTTTGCTCATTACATAAACTTCTTTGAATTTAACATTGTCTACTGAATCTATTTAATGATTTTAAGAGACTTTATTTAGTTAATATAACTCTTTATTTTTGTGATATTTACAAAGCCTCATGAAATATTTTTTGCAGTGTAAGAACGAACACTTTTAGACTACTTTCTGTAATAAACAACATAGTTTTAACCCAATATCCTTTTTGACAGACTGGGCGGTGTGGGGTGTCATGACGTGCTAATGGAAACATGATTCTTTTACCAATGCTGTGCATTTAAAACAGGTCAACGGTTAACGATCGGTGTCCCGAGGGGTCACAAGCTTGACTTCTTTTACAGTGAACTCACATGGGGCGCCGGCGTCAACTCTTCTCATTTATTTTAAATGGGTGACGCCAAGCATTGCTGAAGTTAATTGAGGGTCGTGTCACGGCCGTTGCCCGAGGCAGAACTTAAACATTTCTCAATATTTCAAGCACCAATGCAGGTGTCAAGAACGTATTATGCAAATAATCTTTGAAGGGATTTGATTGTAAGATACAAAGCGTCATAATGTCAGCCTAGAGTAGGAGAGAAAGGGAGACGGTTGCAACACTTGTTTTCGTACTTCCTTCAGTTTGTCAGAGACAAGTTTTATGGGAATCCAAAATTGCTAGGCGTTGAACCTATATTTCTGTAACATCTGTATGTATGATCATATACTTAAAGAGATGAAGTCGAATGTTGTAACTGAACCATAACAGGAAACCGATACGACTGTCCATAGACAGAGTACAAACATTTAACAACTGGACAATTCTAATGTTAATGACATTTTGCGTTAGGGACGTGACATAAAATGCGGAAAGAATGTAATTGTTATAAGTAAACTGAGGCAATTGTTTATATCATACAAAACCTTTGTTGATAGTGTATAAACATAATTAACATCAATATTCTATTGTAAAACAGGTAAATAAATCTGTGTTATAGTGTGACATTAAAATGGACACCAATTAAAGATTTATGTGAATTAAAATGTACAAACCAGACTCAAAAATATCCGAAAATCGACCAATGGATATTTCTTTATAGAACATAATGTAATAATTATATTTAATATTCATGTTTCAGTTGATGAGCAAAATGAAGTGTTATAGATGTTACAATCGACCATGATTACTCGACTATGAAAAGTCACGCGCCAAAAATAAAAATAATTCTCTATAAATTATAAACGACCGTCCATGGGTATTTGAACAACCAAATGTTTAGATCTGTGCTATAAGTATACAAAAAACCTTTGGTAAAAACTCAATATTTCCACAGTAAGGTTGATAGAAAATATATTCTATGACAAAATTTTGTTTATTTTTGAATAGAAGACGAAACATTTCTAAACAAAACTTGCCCACACTGAACTTTGTGTTTGTGTCTTAAGTTAAATCAACTAAGACTGAATTGGAAAATTAAAAATAAACCATATTTCAATAAATCTTAACTTTAAATTGGTGCCACAAATAAACAAATCTGTTGTCTGAGGATCATCATTCTTTCTCATTCATAAGTAAAGACTTAAGTCATGTTACATCTGTAACACGTGTTTATGATTGTGTTGTTGAACCATAAATCACACAACTGTAAATGTAATGTAACTATTTACTCACATTCTCCTCGTGACAGCTGCTATGAGTGTCTACGGGAAACACAGAGACACGCCCACATCCCGACCCCGCCCACCCGGGCCGTGGGCTTTAAATAAGGGGGTGTGTCCCGATGTACATTTGCGTCATCAGGGGGAGGAGCCAAGGAACGGAGGGTCTATAAATTCTCCCGGCGACGTGTAAAGCGCATGTGGATTTCTAAAGCGTGTTATCTGTGGCGTCATCCGACACAGAATTATTTGAATCGTCTTTTCTCGTCTGATTTGTTTCTCTTTTATTGTGTTTAAAGCGTCGTATTTACTTAGTTAGATTTACTAACGCGCGCTATTCTGTACTTCATTCTAGAGTTTTCTATTGCGCCTCTATAAAGGATAACACGGTAGATCATAAACATGTTTCCGGAGAGCAACACTGGGTAAACTTTACTTTATTACTTTATTATTTTTACATTATTAATTAAATATACATGTATTATGAGGGAATTGGTTGTTAATTTAAATGATACCATTAATATTTAATGAAACAAACTTCTATTTATCGTGACCTACTAAAGGTTTTTTATACTTAATTTTATGAAAATAAAATTTTTTGTATTTATTTTTATTATAAAAATTAATGTATTCATATTTATAGCGTGTTGACACCCGTTAATATTTTTTCATTAAAAAAGAATAAATCCTAATGACGTCACTAAACTGTGTCGAACTTGACACGTGCGCTGAAAACGGACGCGGTGTCACATGACCGGATGACGTCACTAAAAGCGTGTCTCTGCCCTGTATTTTCAGGTATAACTTTGAGGATTGCCGGGCGACAGCTGATTGGCTCTTGTCTCAGATTGCGTCACGGCCTCTGGTGGGGATCGTGTGCGGCTCCGGATTGGGCGGATTGGCTGACGTGCTGAAAGACCAGGTGGCCTTCAACTACAGTGACATCCCAAATTTCCCGCAGAGTACAGGTAGCTACAACGAGTGCTTGTATTTGGTGCCATGTAATGCGAATGTGTTATTTTAAACATGCCGGACATTCTTCACACGCCTCTACGTCACTCATCAGGGTTTACAGAGCGAGGTGTGCTCTGATTGGTCAGGTAACCCGTGTATGCAAATAGGTAAACACCGAGCACGTGACGGAAGTGTGACGCCCCTTACCATATTTGGACAATGGAGACAAGAAACTTCTTAAGATTTATGTGAATTAAAATCTGCAATCCAGAATCAAACATGTCCAACAATGAGCAAGGGATAACTCTGTGTGGCATATAAAATAATTAAATTATTTTCATATTTTTTAATATTCATGTGTCTGTTGATGAGCAAAATAAAGTGGATGTGATAGAGAAATGCATTAAAATAAATACAATTTTAAGAGAGATCTTAAAGAGAGACTCACAAATATTTGAAATATTTTCTTTGCTGTCTTCTGGGCGTTCAAAGTCACAACCCATTATCTTCTCACCAGAAGAAACTGAAGATTCTATTCCACATATTAAAGAATGTCTTGAAAACCAAAACCAAGGAAACGGGAAGAAATGTAATGATGTGTTGACTTGAATGTGTTTCAATGTTTGTTTCATTGTTGCAGTGCATGGCCACGCCGGTCGGCTGGTGTTTGGAACTTTAAAGGGAAGGCCGTGCGTCTGTATGCAGGGAAGGTTTCATCTCTATGAGGGATATCCCATCCAGAAGGTACATTACAATCAAACTCAAGAACTTTTGAATCGCAAGTTAGGAACGATCTAAATACGGATAGCTGTCATTGGTCTAAATCAAGCTTATTGCCTATATTTGAGATCCAGGTTTAAATGGGTTGAACGGTTCTGAACGTGTTTTTTATTTCATTTCAGATCACCATGCCTATGAGAATATTCAAACTGCTGGGTGTGGAGACGGTGATTCTTACCAACGCTGCTGGAGGACTGAACCAGGACTTTAAAGTAGGAGACATCATGATCATCAAAGATCATCTCAACATGCCAGGATTTGCCGGAAACCACCCCCTGGCAGGAGCCAATGACGAAAGGCAGGGTTTCATTCTCCTTAGTCATTTAAACACAGCGTGTAACCTTATAATAAAGATCTGTTTGGACATGTAGAAATTCCCTGCATGTGCACGTGCATGTAAGCTTACGGAAGTGTTGTTTTTAATTTAGGTTTGGCGTTCGTTTTCCGTGCATGTCGGATGCGTATGATCGGGAGCTTCAGCAGCTGGCAATGGATGTGGGTTTAGAGCTCGGTTACAGTGACTTTCTTAAAGAAGGGGTGTACTGTGTTCTCGGAGGACCTTCATTCGAGACTATTGCAGAGTGTCGCATGCTGAACAAGCTGGGAGCTGATGCCGTCGGTAAGATTGAAATTCTGAATCTTTATATCTACATATTTTCAATTTGTTTGGTCTTAACACAAACAGTTGTAATAACAAGACTGTATTGTTAGGTATGAGTACCGTCCACGAGGTGATTGTGGCGCGTCACTGCGGAATGCGGGTCTTCGCTCTGTCTTTGATAACTAATAAGGCCGTGATGGACTATGACAGCGAGGAAAAAGCCAACCATGAGGAAGTTTTGGAGACTGGTAAACTGAGGGCCGGGCAACTCGAGAGACTGGTGTCCAACATAGTCAACCGGCTAGAGCACAACAACAATTACGCTTAAGACTATTCTCCGTTCATATCCAACAGATGGAAGCACCACAGTTTATCTGTAAATGAAGACGAATGGATGCGGTTTTACAAACTGTTGAACAGTATTTTGCCTCCGTTCAGCTTGGCTCACACTTATTTATAAGATTCTTCAAACCATACTTTCTAGTTTATTTGACATTTGGGTGTTATCTGTGTGAACCTGGTCAAAAAACCGGTGCTTATTGTTTTTAAGGATAAATAAACTAAATGAATTTGTACATTCCTCAGAATTCCTTTGGAATGTAAACAACTGTAAATGTGTTATGTTAACTTAACGCCTAAAATGTTTTGTTACTTTTTCTTCATTTAAAATCGGTTTGTATTATCTGTAAAATTTTGATTGCTTTATGGTGTCAGTATATGCACATGAAAGATGTCATATGCATTTTTTAACATTGTTACTAAAATGGGTTATTTATTTTCTGTGTCTCATGTGTTCCTTTATGGTGGGAATCAAAACAAGCAATTTAATGATATGAAATTGAAAAGTGAATATTATACAAATGTGTTCTATATTGTTACATACTTGTTATGACTCATGACGTTATTTCTGGTACTGACCTACATGATTATGTATTTTTTTTATTAAAGACAGAAATTTGAGGAATATCCTGTCTTGTCATGAAATTACTTTGATCAGAAATATATATTTATATATGCTTTTTCATTTATTCACCTTAAACATAATATACAATAAACTGGCACTAAAGAGTATTTATTATACCATTGGTAAAGGTTTAATTTGTTCATCCTTATGGTTAGTGTCTTGTTCAAATACAAATCTGGTTTCTTTCTGAGTAAATACATAAAGTATTATGCAAAATGACAAATGAATAACTTATTTCAGTAATATATAACATAAATATTTTCTGGTTTTCTCCCATTGGGTACAAATGAAATGTATAGAAATAAATTGAAAACACAGAATCTAAATTAGCCTATTGTATAGTTACAGAAATAAATTCTAATTTAAACCAATTATTAAAGGGATACTCCACCCAAAAAGAACTTCAGTCTTAATTCCTTACCGGTATCCATATCTTTGTTCTGTTGAAACAAACATATTTGGAAGAATGTTAGCAACCGGGGCGTTTGTTTTCCTAAACCTTTCAATATTGTTAAGACGAATAACTATAAATATATTTTCTAATACGGTGGGTAGCTAATAGAACCCTTAAGGGATGCTCTTTCTTCCTCAATAAATATTACGATTATATGCATCGTAAAAAGCTTATGAGATTTTTCTTACTACATTATTAACAAACAAAAAAAATAGCATCAAGAATTTTAAGTAGTTCCATTATTTATGCGGACATGTCATTTTCCCAGAAATATTTTAGACATAATAACACTTAAACAAAGAAACAAAGGTTGGCACCTCATTCCTATTGTACTGAACATTCTTGGTCAACTCATTAACTTTAAATTGACCAAAAAGTGGATTTAAGGCTTTGGATTTGTCACATCAAGGCCGATAATTCTTTAATTGGTTCATAAAGCCTGGGTTTGGCTGGATGTGTGGCCTGGCAGATTTGACCGCACTGAAAGCATCTTCGAAAGTCATCTTCTCCTGGAACATGAGGTACCCGATGACAACAGAAGCAGAGCGAGATACGCCGGCATTACAGTGCACCAGCACCACTCCATCCTGACAAAAATTGGAAAGATATGTCAGAGAAGCGCAGCTCAACTCATTTCATTCCATCTTTTACTTATCTACATACAGACCTGCTGAGAGGCTTCATTTATAAACTCAAAACACTGAGAGAAGTAGGTGGTGATGTCTGTCTCTGGAAGATCCAGCACGGTGACAGTCTTATATGTGAAGAGCTCTGGGAAGGCGTTTTCAACCCCATAAGCCACATTCAACACATGAGTTACCTAAAACACATGACAACATATTAGTAACATGAAGTCTAAGTTTAAGTTTACCCAGCAAACACAAAACATTCTCCTAACGTTCCCATGTGGTTGTTTTATGGGAACCATCTGGGGACATTCTTTCTAACCTAATGCTATTTTCCCAGAACGTTCCCTGTAGGTTTCTTTTGTTAACAATAAAACACATGGGACTTAGGTTCCCCAAAGTTATACTTATTTGCAAGCATGGGAAATAGAGAAGGTGTTCCAACTCATGCAAGCCGCCAACTACTGACATTTAAATATAAAAGATTATTTTTTGTGATTTTCAAATGATTTGATTTAAATGAACAGACCATGATGTTAGAGGCTGAAACTTTAGTGTTTTAAAGATGGAACTTTTTAGACATTAATGTACTATAAGCATGAACATATTCGTTTGTAAATCAATATCAGCTTTAAATACTCTGTTTTGTGTTGAAGTTGTTGGTTATATTATTTCTTTATCTAAATATAATGTCTGCGGCTGAAGTAAACAACAGTATAGTTGTATCGGAAATACTGTAGTATGCTATTTTGATGGACAATTACTATAATAATGCTAATAATAATTGTTGGGCTAATAGACCTGACATAATAGTTTAATCCTCCAAAGTGTGTGTTTGTCTTACTTATTTTAATGAACAAGTTCTCGTTCTTTAAACAATAAATATCAGATTAATTTAGAATTGTTATTTGCATTCAGGTGATTCGTTCGGGTTAGGAGAACGTTAAGAGAATGTCACCTGATTGTTAGTGGAATGTTAGGAAAACTTATGGGAATATTCTCTTGACGTCAGACAACTTTCCTGGAAAACCAATAGTGTTAGCATTCCTGTTCTGGGAACTGAAAATTGTTTGCTGGGTATGACCTTGAAAACCAAGAGATAAACATGAATACTTTACCTTATATTTTTTCAGCGTTTCTAAGTCATGAGCAGCATCCTGTGATGCTGTAAAACAAGTCAGTTGGAAGACAATTGTTAGTTTAGTTGTTGTTTATTAATCGTTAATATTATTGTTATTATTATCAAGACAAAATGATATATAATGTAATTCATTGAAGAAGTAGGCCTGATTGATTATAAAAATAAGATTATTTTGCAAGATGTCCAGATTCCATTGAAGTATATAAAGGTTCCAGTTTGTAAACAGATATACGATTAATCCATAACACATTTCCAACGTTTTATTTAGCCAAATGACAAAGAAATGTACAAAAATCCTGAAATAATAAAAATAATATGAATTTATACAATTAAATAAATATTATAAATAATAAACAGAAATGCAAACAGAAAGTTAAGATTCTGTCCGTGGATGATGCATATTAATTTTACATTTATACATTTGTACACATACATGCATACTTTTTTATAATTCTTAGAATTTTAATGTAATATTTATTTTATATAAAATAATATTCGAATAAAAAATAGCAGCTAAGATTTTATTTATTTTACATCTAAATACACATATACATTAATGATTAATAACACATTTTCAACGTTATGTTTAACTCAATAACAAAGAAATGTAAAACAAACCTGAAATAATGAAATAATATACATTCATAAATTTAAATAAACATTATTTAAATAATAAAAAGAAATGAAAATATATATTTTAATAAAAAGGTTACCGATAGGTTAAGATCTTGTCTGTGGATTTTAAATATTTAATATTTTTTTAATTTATATTTATAAACACGTACACAAACAAACATAGTTTTAAGAATGCTTAAATTTAATAAATGTAAACGCAAAATAGTATTAAAATAAAAAAGCTTCTAAATATTTTATTAATTTGACACCTACACATACACATAAATGAATAACTTTCAAACATTATGCATAACTCAATAACAAAGAAATGTAGAGCAAACCTGAAATAATAAAATATTTACATTTATGAATTTAAATAAATATTATATATAATAAAAAGAAATTCTAAATTGATTGAGGGACCTTGATTCTGTGTTTATAGTTTTATTATGGGATGTTTAAATATGTAATAAATATTTGTTTTATTAAGTCTGGTGTTAAACTCACAGAGTAAAAGAAAAGCTTTGATGTTGCCAACTTTCAGATCCAGACTGACATCCGGAACAAACCCGCACCGGTCGGCTGTGTTCTGCTCTGAATCTTCCGCGGTCTGAAACTCATCTCCGTTCCGAGTCTCTATCAGTTTCCGTCCTGTTACTGTCGTCACACGGGTGCTCTGTTTCCTCAAATATCCTTTAGAAAACCCCTCAATCTCCTGCGCCAGAGAATTCATCCCTGATTTTATCACAACGGCCCGTTTTCCTTTTGATCGCCGTGCGGAACTAAAGAAACAGCGAGAGGAACTGGGGAAGCTTCCGGTTGGTGCGCTTCACAAATATAATAAAAGTCCCTGCATGCTGCGTTTAAAAAAAGCTTATTTTGTTTTTCCGTTTAAAATGTAATTTAATTTAAGTGCTGACGACAAACAACTATTATTAAGTTAATTATTATGATTAATATTACTATAATTAAGTAGCAGTGACCAATATTCCGTGGATCGTGAATATTATTATTATATTTATAAATACGTACACATATATGCATACTTTAAGAATGATTACATTTAATAAATGTTTTTACAAAATATTATCAAAGTAAAAAAATATTTTTTTAAAATGTACACCTAAATACAAATATACATCAATTAATAATTAAATAACACATTTCCAACGTTATATTTAACTCAATAACAAATAAATGTAAAACAAACCTAAAATAAAATGAATTCATACATTTAAATATGATTTTAATAATAAAAAGAAATAAAAACAGCTATTTTTAAGGCAACAGTTATGGATAAAGTGAAGATCTTGTGTTAAGGATCGAGCACAATCATTTTATTTTTATAAATATGTTCACATACATGCATAGTTTAAAGAATTAATATATTCTATAAATGTTTATACAAATTATCATTAACATAAAAAGTATCTAAATATTTTGTTTACTTACATCCTAATATATATATCTAAATATATTTATAAACAAGAAGTTATGCACACAACACAGACATGTTTAATGTAAACACAAAGTTTTATTCTGATATGATAAATCCCGACAAATCTTTATAAAGCCTCACTTCTTACTCTAAAAACCAAATAGATTCCAATGTTTAACGTTGATAAAAACAATAACCAAGCAAATTTAAATCATTAGAAAAAACATCATGTCCCCCACCTTTTTTTATTCCATTATTTTAGATTTTTTCAGCCTATATTGTATCATTCCTTGCGTACAAAGCTGGAATGTATAATAAAAATTAAAGTCCTTTTCAGCATTTGAAACAGTTGCACATATGTAATCAGTTATATATGTTTAACACCATCTGTAAGTTCAAGCGTAAAACATGCATAGTAAACCAATAAAGCTTTTTTATATAAAATCCCATTTGTTGCATTGAAAATGCTGCAGAATAACTCATTTCTATTTGACTTTATCTTTACCAGAGCAACATTCATAGAAAAACATAATGTATGATGAGCATTCCGATTGATAGAGGTCTGTAAGCATGATTAAATTGGCAATAAGTAGCGTGCTGGAGTCTTATTTGGCAGCCCAGAGGAGCATGGCAAAGATCTGTCTATTTCGACAGATTTAAAAATATTCAGGATCGGTAAATCCCCTTCAGGTACGTAAACACAACGTTTTTAATGTCTTTGATAATACAAAAAGCCTAAAAATTAAAATACTCCCAACCGGAGACAAAGATACAGGCGCTTATAATCTTTGTCCGTTTCAGGCAAACATGGTCAGCGAGATCCACTGCAAAACGAGAGAGAGAAATATGTTTAGATCAGAAACGTTCTGTCACATCGTGAATCTGTATAGTGATGAAGACAACATTGCATGCACAAGAACCTCCTGTACTTGCTGTTCATGCTGCCAATAAAAATGTATGAATTAAATATTAGATCTATTTTAATATACTTGCATACAAGTACTGGCAGCGCTTTCCACTTTTTTTCATGGACTCTTAAATGTTAACAAATGCCTTTCACATTACAGGTTTGTCACTATTGAAAGATCTGGTAGCATGACAGGACCAAAATATTGATATAACAAGATGCACCACCCAATTAGAATAAATGAGGAGGAATATAACTGTAACGCTGGAGCCCACTGCTTGTTGGGGCGTTTTGGTTTAGTTTATACTGTATATGTAAACTGAAGTGAAACCTGAAAGAATGTGAGTGACATGATTCCATCACCATCTGTGTCCATGGTCTTGAAGGTCTCTGCAAAAACAAAGTCACAGTAAGATTGGGTAAGTTTTTTACATTGTCAAAATGTTGTAACAAAATGTCTGCAATGCACGCTCTATTCTCTTCTTGCACCACGATACGTCCAGTACAAATGAATTCTTTCTGGCTTTAGGTTGAAAATGAGCAAAATTAACATACAGAGAAATTACATAAATCTCTGTGTCTTCTTACATCACGCTGATTTGCAGCAGTAAACTTTTTTCAATGATTTGTACTTTGAGGTGCTGAGTGTGATTTTATAGAAAATGTCAGTGACTTTGTTTAAATCCAGACCATGTTAACGTAATAACATAAAGAAAAAGACTGCAGCCTTCAAAATTGGTAGTTTACAATAAAATTTGCTTATTCACATTTTTTGTAATATAACTATATTTTATGGTAGGTCTTTTTATTTTCATGTGCTTTTAATCAAAATGTAGCTTTACGGATGTGACAATCCTTAGAATAGCCATTACATGACTATGAAAAAATAATGCACTAAAAATAAAAATAAAGCAAATTACGGGGTATTTGATTAAATTAAATCACACCATTAAATGTTGATATGTGTGATATAAGTATAGTAAAAACATTTGATAAAAACTGCACATTTCACAGTATTGTTGATATTTTCACAGAAAATACACAAGAAATGTCAGCTTACTAAACATGGTCTCCAATCGCACTAAACACGTGACAAAATTGTCAAAATCCACAGTGAGGTCTTCTTCAGTGTAACGAATAATAATCAATTGGAACAGATGATTGTTCAGCTTAAAACCTGTAAAAACACAAGAAACCATTACAAAAAATGCAGGGTAACATTGTGTAAATTATGTACAATGGCAGAATCCTCTGTGTGTACACAGATAGTCAACAAGTAAATGAGCAATTTATTTCTAAAGCAAGAACAAAATTCTGATTTTTTTTTATTCTTGTTTATTATTTAACTATTATTAGCCAATTAGTCAAAATATCAAATATAAAAACTAAAAGTTTCTCAGGTCTTTTACCTGCTGATTCCAGAGCTTTCCGCATCTCATAAGAGCTCATAGTTCCAGATTTATCGAGATCGTGTTCCCTGAAGATAGACTGTAATATACAAGACACAAATGTTGGTGGGCAGACAGTGCTTGCTTTCCTTTTGTATACAGAGAAAATGAATATGCATAGTGCCCAGATATAAATTATGTAAAACTTTTACTCTAGATACGACTAATTATACAATTGATTTTGACAGCCCACTATGGTATTAAAACATCTGTCGATCACCAGTTGTTCAAACCTGTATAAAATGCCTTGAACACAAAATGAGATATTTTGAAGAATGTAAGACAGCAAAAAGTTCTGGGAGTAATTTTGACAACCATTTTAATTTTGCCAACTATGGTAGTCAATGGGGTCCAAGAAATGTTTGGTAAGAGAAATTTATACAGGTTTAGAGCAACTACAGAGCGAGTAGTTCATGATCGAATATTTATTGTGGGATGAACTTTATGAAAATATACATGTAGTTACTTTTCACCATGTTTGAACCTTATAAGTAAAAAAGCTGCAACTGTTACATCGACGCGGTAAATCGAACACTTATTTCAAAAGATAAATCAAAGAACACAGCATCTTCTAAGTTTTCCATGATAAAACGAATCATCTTACCAGGTAACGTTTAATCTTTTCCCACAACACATGAAACTCTGTGAGTCCAAGCTTCCCGCTTCCATCCGTCTGTGAGGATGTTAAGGGAATAAAGCTGTGGTTTTCCAACAGTTATGTCGTTTTATCGTGTTCCCCTTTGTGTTAGACTTTTGGTCACCAATTCATTTTCTTGACTGGGGTCACAGTCTCGAATGAGTGCAAATATTAATATAAAATTAATCAATATATAGTTTTGAATTCCTTATTGGAGAAAATAATGACTGCGCCTTTAAGAGTCAAACGGTAGACAGAGCAACGAATAGATAAAACTGTGACAGATATACAGAAAAGTCAAACAACAGAAAAGCTAACACCGATAAAAAGCTGATAAGACAAAACAAGCATACAGATGGTATGGAAAAGGATACATCCATGAGACTGATCATGCTACGACAGGCCTCCTTACTAAAACCATCCGTCTTCAGATCTTTATCTGTGAATAATGACACACACACAATGAGAAGTTTAACCAGTCGTCTATCTGACAGCTCTTCTCAAGGAAAATGTACTTTTAAAAAAAAGATAGGTCTGAGGTTTGAGAGTTGGACTTGTAAGGTTGCAGGTTGGAATCCCAGTGCCAGCAGACAATAGCAGAAGTGTCCTTAAGTAAGACATCTTATCCCTGTTTACCCTGCAGTGATGATTGACTACTGTATAATACTTGTAAGTCTCTTTGGATAAAAGTGTCGGCCAAATGAGTAAATGTTACTTTTTCCCTCAAGCTATCCGACTCATGAACAATCAGAACTGATACACTCCCACACACAATATGTCACACACTGCACTTTAACGGCAAGTTTAACACTGGACAATATTTACACACTGCACTTTAAAACAACAGTCTTCCTCATCCCATGCACAACTTGTTTACATTGTTTACATTATGCAGAACGTGCACACTCTGTGTTTAGTGTTTAATGTTTTTCTCGTGCTAAATGTATGTATGTTGAATGTTTCGACTGTGTTGTCTATAGTACACTGTGTGTACTGACTATATGTATGTGCATATTGCACACTGTCTTATGTCTGCACTATATGTTACATGTTACATGTTACCTGTACTGCGCTGTTTTTGGAGCAAGCTCCTAAGAATTTCACTCACCAGGGCACATGTGCCGTGGTGATGTGACAATAAAAGTGAATTGAATTGTTAATGTAAAATGTTTCTCATTATTTAAAAAACTTTTGATCGGAAGTTGTACACCTAAATGTCTGAAAGTAGTTGCAAAAAATTATTAATTTAAAAATGACTAATTGAGCTATCATACATGTTTTTATTATGACAAGATACATATTTGGGAATTTATTAATTTTACTTAATATTGAAGAAAAGCCAATAAGATCGCAGAATTGATGGGGACTCTTTTAAATTCTTTAAAGAGCATCTTTGACAAAATGGTACAGAAACATTTCTGAAAATAATCGTCAAAAGGTGAATACGCTTACGATAATTAAATATATCATGTTCATTTATTTATTTTTTAGAATTGCCTTTTTCTTTTAATATTGATATTGATTTTTATTAGTCTAAAATGTAGAAAAAAATAGTGTATTATGTGTAAGCCAAAAAGTGTCCCAAAACTTTGACCAGTAGTGGTTCCCGAAAACAAGAATTTTTTGGTCATTATATATAGTCTTTTCCTATGTGATGTTTCAGATCGCTTTACATTACATTTTGAATAGAATGCAGTTTAAGTAGATCCCATGTAAACAGCAAGATGTTTACAATGAGTCTTATGTGAAGATAGGACTTACGTTTGCTGATAATCCTGTTCATTATAGTTTGCAGTTCAGTAACATTGATTTCCATGTCCTGTGGATCACAGACACACGTTTGATGGAGTAATGCACAGCAATATCA
Source organism: Triplophysa yarkandensis (assembly GCA_033220385.1). Taxonomy (NCBI): domain Eukaryota; kingdom Metazoa; phylum Chordata; class Actinopteri; order Cypriniformes; family Nemacheilidae; genus Triplophysa; species Triplophysa yarkandensis. Next base: position 7,084,943 of record CM065654.1, read on the forward strand.
CCTCTGAACATCAGTTCATATTTTGTTTCTCACCGCTCCAGCCAACTGTCGGAAGAGATTCTTGAATCCGGCATCAATTTGACTCTCATGCAGTTGTTGCTAGACAGAAGGAAATTAAAGCGTAAATAGTTATCTCTTATATATATACATAAACATTATACGAGTCATTCTACGAAACAGGTACCTTTTGAGTCTGCAAAGTATAAGATGTGTCCTAAAGGATATTTCCAACACTTGAAATGGTAAATTCAAGTGTCAATTAAAAAAGGTTAATTTGATCAAATCCTATTCTTAAAGTAAAAGTGTTATTTTCAATATTTTTATTGGTACATTCAATTTCTTTGAATTGTTCATGTTCAAATTTGCATCAGAATAATCCACAAATAGTCTGTATAATGTATTTTACTTTTATTTTAAAGTGATATTCCGTGTTCAGAATAAAATATATATTTATTCAAAATCATTTAGTAAATATTTAATCATCTGTGTTTGTCCTGCAGCTAGACTTCCCAACACGTCAAAATTTCTTTTCAAATCTTTAAACAATGTACTGTTGCTTTTAATGCCATCACAAGTCCGAATAACCCGAGTTGAATTGAAATGTATCTATTATGTTACATTTTATTGTAATCTTGATGTTGAATTTCTCAAAATTTGAACATGAGGTGGGTAAATGTGTTACTTTGGAGGATAAACATGTCTTTCGAGTTAAAAATTAAAATCAACTTTTTAATATTTAAAAACTATTTTTATATATATATTTATACAAATTTTGAAAATAGCAGGAAATGGCAACAGTTTTGTAGAATGACTTAAACAAAAATGTATATAGTCACCTCCTCTGGAACCTCAGCAGTGATTTTATCATCCATTTCTCTGGAGAACACAGATGAGGGTTATAATAAAATGTTTGTATAACCCCAAAATCTTTTTATTTCTAATAAAGTGAAATTGTAACATGCTAGTCATCCTCTCACTTACTCTGCGTTGGCGGGTTTCTCCGAGAAAACTCGGATTACGAAGTCGGCCTCTTTGTTGGGTTCAAAGGTGGACGGGACGATGATGTACTCGCCGACCGGCAGACGCAAGCGAGAGCTCACCTCTCTCAGGTTGATGAAGAGTTCGGAGCGGGCGCTGGACGCGTTAGTGAGGAAGAAATCTCGCTTAAGGTGCACACCTGTACTACCCATATACTAAAGAGAAAGCAGGACAGAAGAAAATAAAATAAGGAGTCTAGTTACCTCATTTTAAATTATTCTGCTTATTTTATTTTCAGAACCAATGTAGAACTTAATTATTTCACAACGGTAAAACCAGGCACTTTCAAAGTCCCTCCAGCTTTATTGTACCTCTCTTGGAACCTGGAAATAAATAAAAAAATAAGACAAATATAAATAAGATGACTTATTTTTTTGCATTTGTGTGCATTTATGTACATTATCACTGACCTCATAAATAGCGAATCCGATGGTCTCCATGTCTTTTCCTTCTTTTCGCTTCTTCCTGCGATCTTTCTGCATCAGCGCCACCAGGAAGCTGCAGTCTGATTGGCCGGGAGAATCAGGATGCTGAAGGGTCAACTTAAACTGAGGGTTGATCCAAAAAGTAGCTGTTTATGGAAACAAAAAGGCTAAAAAGGTCAATTTGTGAGTAAATTATATGCAAAGGAAATGCGATGACACGAGTAGACGGGAACCCTCGGCAGGTGATTCATATGATGCGAATCAGGCGGCGACATTGCCGTGAAAACCATATAGACTTTCCAACAAATTGACAAGATAAAATACACATACGTCATACCTGGGAAGTTTCTACAACCGCCGGCTGTGCTGCCCCGTCTCCACTCCCCATGATAGTGGGATGTGCTCCATTTCTTCACCTGACTCGCGTGTAGAGCATCCGCTGTCAAATTACAAATCTCCAACCGGCTGAACTCCCGCAAGAAGTCACTGAAGGACATCCTGAGGACGAAAGAAAGGAGGTGTTATCCATTTATTTGAAATCCATTTATTCTTCGTCGTCACCATTCCCCTTATGGCAGACATGAATCCTGGATGCTAGACATGGACGTCATGACAGTCCAAGTGCTTAAAGTACAAATAACGTATGGATGTCTCAGGGCTATGCCCCGGTCCAGGACAAATGTAGGTTTATGGGGTGAGTACTATTTTGAAAGAATGAGATAAACTCACCAGAATTCTCCGTCCTCACTGCGGTTCTGTAATCGGCCTCTAACGGAGCTGTCTACATTATCCCATTCTCGTGAGCTGAGAGAAACATGTGAGGTCTGTTTTCAGATCAGCCATACATCACACTGTACTCAGAATACAGTAATACATCAATCACAATGTGTGTTTGCGTGTTTTATCTCACTTGTCGCTCCAGGCTCCAGTCCACTCCACTTCACCCCAGGGGTTTCTGATACGCACCAGTTTAGTCTTACTGCCCCTATAGACCACCTGAATCACACCAATGAACAGGTATCAGGCCCTGCTGGAACTTCAACAGCTAGAGAGACTGTCACGTTACAGCAGAATGAAGTTATATATGAGTTTGCGTTGGAAAACTATTGTTTCTCTCCGCTGTTATTAAAATAACTATTATTTGAATGCAGGTTATGTTCATTAAATGAAGGCGTCTTGCAATGATAAATCCCATTTAAACTAGACGTGTGAGTTAAGTGATAAATTAGAACGTGATTTCATACAAGTATCATTTGAAGCATTACCAGATATTTAGAAAAACGTTAATCTTGTAATTTACTCTGTAAACAAAACACATCACAAATAAAAAGCAGTATTGCATTGCAGTAAATCATCTATTCATGTTTATGCTTACTATAATGATTCAAGAACAGGTGGTTTGTGAATTCAGAGGCATTCTTTATGTTCCTTGTTAAAGTTTTTTGGCTCACCTCCTCCACTGCTGTCACAGAGTAAGCATGACCTTTGACCAGCTTCTTGAAGGTCACAGCCTCCATGTCAAACTTACTGGTTATCTTAAAGACGTAAGAAAATATAACAATATCACATATTGACCAAACAGGATGTATAATATACTACAATACGCAGTGCATTCTACTATATAGTTTTTATTTTATAACTCAATATATTTTTTACTTTTATAACATTCTAAAAAATCCCCACTGTACTTTTAACAACTGTGGTTCAATCAAAAATGTAACTACTTTAATTTATTAACATTTACGTTGATTAAATCTATTTTCATTAGAACAGAATAATGTATAGAAAGACATATATTTGTGCATTAAACAATTCTTGAACCCCTTGACTTTAGTTGGAATTTTTTGTTGTTGATCACAAATGAGATATTTTGAAGAATGTAGGACAGTTAAATCCTGAGCTTATTGTTACATTTTCTTAAATTTTAGTTATTTTGATGTCAGTGGGGTCCAAGAATTGTTTGGTAACAAGTATTCACTCAAATATATAACAAAACAATGCCATGTATACAGATTCGCAAAAACTGGAAATAATATAAGCTTTAACAAAAATACAAGTATGACTATAAAGAGAAAATCTACCGGGTTATCTTGTTGTTTTAGGTTCATAATTTAGTATGGGTTAACATTTTAGTTTAAAATCTTCAAATATACATGTTTAATATTTTCAAATACCTATTCTATGATATATACTTGAAATCTGGTCTGGCGGTCTTAAAGAGATAGTAAAACAATAAAATTAACATATTTGGAAGAATGTTTAAAACCCAACAGTTCTCAGACCCAAACTGACTACTATATATTAGGAAAATATTATTTTGTTTGATTAAAACAATGAACAATGTAGGACAGCTATTCTGGGGTACTTTGGACTAACATTTTAACTTTTCCTACTTTGGTCTGCTATCGGCCTTTAGGATAGAAAATGGTTTTATAGGCCAACACAGATAATGGGCTAATGTATCGGAGTATCTTTAAATAATTGACACCACACCTAATATATTATTGTTTCTTATAACTTTAACTGGGTTTAGCACTGGAGCTTAAAAAGTCAAACCTACGAGCAGAATATTTATCACTGAGCCAATTTAAGTTTTGCTCTTATAATCGATGCTAACTTTGCTCTGGAGGGTCAACCTTTTGTAACCCTGAGTGCTCATCGCTTTTCAAAAAGACATTTTAAAATACATTTTCAAGCTAAAGTTTAAGGTACACTTTACAAAATTTCTTTGTTTTGGTTTACACAAAGGAAGATATTCAGAAGAATGTCAGCATCTCAGATTTGACAAACAATATTCATTTTAGGCGCACCATCCCTTTAACTGTGATGTAAAATAACTCAAAGAATGTAAATGCTAGAAGTTCTCACATCTATAGAGCAGCCCAGAAGTGAGCCTCTCTCAATGGCCCGGCCAATGATGCCGAAGAGATCGGGCGGTGCTTTTGACAACTCAAACATCTCTGTGACCCCGCCGGTAAAATCCTCGAACCCCTCACACGTGCTTCCGCCAGAGAGAGCTTCATAACAGCTGCTCAGCCTGGCACATACACACAATAAGAAACATGTAACCAACAACCCGAAATGTGAAAAGCGTTGCTCAATGTTGAGTAGTTTTGCTGTAAAGTTAAAATCTTTTATTAGAAGAATGAGCAAGAGTTCTACTAAGGCTTGCTTTAACAGAATAAATGAAACCAACAGGCATGTAGAAACAGTTCAGATAAAATGGTCTTACTTGGCATAGGCCTTCTCCAGCAACGCGCTCCAGAACTCTCCACCTTCTGCTGAATGCACAAACAACAGCTTCCCATCCTTCACCGGCAGCCGGTCGTCAATCACCACATCAACCCACTCACCAAACTGCCAAAACTACAAAAAGAAAGAGAAAGATTAGCCAAATAGAGAGAAAGTCCTATAAAAGGTTATTGGTCGATGCAAGCACATACACACACACACACACAGTTTACGTTTATGTTAAGGGATGCGTTTCGGTTTCACGGTAAAACAAGTCTATCGTGTCAAACTTACTACTGTCTCACAACATGAACCATAAAATAATTTATAATAATTAATTAAATGGAACCCCGGTTTGCATGGAACACTAATTTATTTTCAGATGCAACGCAAAGATGTAAACATGAACACATGTATGAAAATATGCCCTACACGTGACTGCCAATAACATTGTGTTGGTATTTGTATACACCAAGTCATAGGGCACATGAAGATTTGCATCGAAACAACGCCGTGATTACAAATATGTTAACAGGATTGCAGGTCTTGGCTTTAAATCAATGCAAGATAACCAGAATGGGTTAAAAGTAAGAAAATGCTTGACTTTTATGTTTCTTATCCTAAAAACTGGCTTCTAAGCACTTGATTGTATTTTTTCTCTACCTTCATAAGAACAACACTTTAAGGTGAGTTAATGATGTCAGATTTATTATTTTCGGTTGAACAGTTAGAAACTATAAGCAGTTGACAATAATTGGGGGAACTCTTTAAGAGCTGTTCATTATATGCCTTAGTTCTATCTATATTATGGCTTTTTCAACAACTAGCTTTGTGGCGAAACCAAAAATTTTATTTTGGCTTTTGATAAACATGTGTCATGTTGCCAGGTCTGTATTTTCAAGCCATTTTTAAAAGGCCTTAGACTAGTTTTGTTTAACTGATCTGGCAACCCTAAAAGCAACTTTTGAGGCAGTGTAGCCCGCATCCTTTTTGAAATACATTACAATCTTAAATTGTTGCTGTATATATTCCTAGACATTGTCTGGTGATTTCATTAAGAACCTACATCATTGGATGGACATGCAACAAAAAAAATGAAAATTCTGAAATGAATTATGCACTTCCTTGCTGTCCCTAATCTGTAAAATTGCTTTTAAACACTGAGAAAGATAGTGCTTGTAGCCAAACTTGAACCCCATTGACTAAAATAATAGGAAAAAATACAATGGTTTTAAAAAGCTCTGCTGCCCAATATTGATTAACATATATCATTTTGTGTTAAACAATTTAAAAACCTAAGTCGTTTTTTCTACCAGAAAGGAGCAAATTGGGTAGAACTGTTTGCTTACAAGCATTTCTCCAAATATCTTTATTTGTGTTTATCAAAAGACATAAAATAATAAATGTTTGGGTAAAATAGGACTTCAACTTGTGAGTGGTCTGCAGCTTATCAAACTAAAGTTTTTCTAACTAAAAATATTTTGTTCATTTCTAAGCAATCAAACATCAGAGAGTATAACTGAATATGTTTTTAGTTTACTTTTTTGAGTTTTCTTTGAGGGGCCACAAGTAATTCACCAAACACAAATACATAGAATACAAAAGTTTGAGACCCACCAATCTAAATCCTTATAAGAATAGATCTCAAATAATTGGTTATTTAAAGTAACTCCATAGTCTTATATGGATAGAAATCTTAATTATAAATTAAAAAGACACCACTATTTGTGTCTGACTGTGAGCATTATGTGAGTGTTATGGATCGTACAATCCTGAGAATAGCCCTTAATTTATTCAATCAATCAATCAATCAATTCTATAACTTACTAACTTAAGAAAAGCAATTAAAACTTGACCGCACATGGGTATTTAAGCCACCAAATGGTTGACAAATGTACCAAAGCAACTTAAAACCTTATGAGCATTTCTCCAAATATCTTCCTTTGTGTTTATAAAAAAAGACATAAATAATAAATGTTTGGGTAAAATATGACTTAACCTACTTCAATTTATGAGTAGCTTGTGGCTTATCAAACTAAAGTTTGAAATATTTTGCCACAAGGTAAAACAAATTTTAGTATTACTACATATTTGGGGATACTGAAGTACGGGGACCATACACAGCCTAAAATCTATCATAATAAAACCAACACACACAAAATAAAGACTGTCATCTTCTCATGTTAGTTAGATGATCTTCTCAGGATCATGTCAGCAATTATGGGCCAGAATATTCTGCAGGTACTGCAGTTTGTGTAGTGTTGTAAATGTGTGTATTTCTTGGACGATGTAGATTATACAGCTGAGGTTCTTATGTAGCATTGCACAGCACTTTTCTATTGTTATGCTGGCACTTCACATTGTGATGGATTGTGTTCCTATTGTTACGCTTTCAGTGGTTGATCAACCTGTCTCGGCAGGGGTCAGAAACACAAACATTAACATTCAATTCCTGTAATGAATATAACACGAAATCAAACCATATACAGTCCAATTTATCGCATCGATGTGAAATCAATAGCGATGTACCAGAGGCAGAACATCCTATGATGTTGAAACACCACCTTGTCTTACCAGATACCAGAAAACATGTTTCAGGGGCATAAATCTGCCTTTGCACACTTTTATAGGAAGTTCATTATATCATGCATGCTATCAAACACACGGTTGCCAAGCAACTGAAGTACTGAGCAAAGGTCATTGGGAGTCAACAAAATTATGGTGAAAGGCAGCTTTTTTTCTACTGTATATTTGATAAAAGTTCCTTTAGGTCTACAGCAGGGGTGTCCTATAAGTCGATCGGAGAGGCAATGCTGGCAGATCGCAAAAACTATGCCTAATATGCCTTTTTGTTAAATTTGAGTAAATTCATTTTTTGTTGTTCTCTTTCTTTTTGATTTGCAACTGACTTGAACAACATAATTGTGATTAAAAAAAGAAGAAAAAAGTAAATATTATTTCACCTAGCTGATCAAATGAGTGTGTCCTAATAGTGTTCTTGCTAAATAATCGGCGGTTCATTTGGTAAGTATCAGCACCGTACATTGTTTTGCATTGTTGAATTCTATAGAGAGAGAAAAGCATCGCAAGTGTAATACTATAAATAAATGTGTTATTATGTGTTTTTTAGTTGGTGGATCCTATCACATTGATCATTTTAGAAGATGATCATCCCGTCAAAAAGATTGGAAACCTTGATTTAAGGGATTGATGTATGGTTAGGTCAGGGCTTCTGCAACAATGCACGGGTCAGCAACATGTGGAAAAAGAGTAGGCCCCAGCCCCAAACCCATCAGCAAAAAGATTGTTTAGTGGGAACAGAGAGAACAGTGTTTCGGTGTATTTACTTTTTATCGGCAAAAGTTTTGCATAAAAATGTTTACCTGAAAGTGAAAGATTCCAGCATAACCTCTGTCAAAACTCTGTCCATGAGGCACCACGCGGTGAAGAAGGTTATCATTCAGTGTCAGAGACGCGATGGCCGCCAGCAACCAACAGTCCCCTAAGAAATATGGTAGAAAATTAAGTAAGCCAAAACCCTGTCACCCGCTTAACAACATCAGCAAAGCATAATAACCTATAATTGTGATTTGAGTAAAAAGGGATGTGAATGAAAATGTTACAAGCATTATCACACTGAGGAATGGGAATAATAGAAATTGGTTAGCCATAATGTTTGTTATTTTTGGATGAACTATTCCTCAATGCCTCCCCTAAAAAAATGAGGCATGTGTAACCTTAGCAGCCCTATAACTCTATGATGTCATAATTATGCATAACTTGCATAGCTGAGCGACAGCTGATCTTTATTTAAGGACCAGAGCTTTAATTATGAGGTGCTATGTGTAGAATAAACTTGGTTGCATTCTTATACTGCTTCGCTTCCATGTGCCTCCACTTTAAAAACCCAATATTTATAATAATTTAAAGCCCAATATGGAGTTTACTTCTACATATGAATCTATGGCTCTCTTTGTGGTTCTATGAAATGGTAAAGAGAATCAAATTAATTTCCATTTTCCTACCTATGCATGTACGCATTGAGTTTATATCTGCAGTGTTAACACTGTTCAACAACTGGCAACCCTTGACCATAAGATTTTTAATCAAGGTGTTTGTTAACATTAGTAAATGCATGTATTAATGCCACTGAACAGTATTCTTTTCAGCATGAATAATAATATTATTAAATGTCAATACAGCTTTTCATGTTTATGGTGCATTAGCTTGTTATCAAATACAATGGTGATTGTAATGTTTCAGTAAATCAAGAAAAACATGCAAGAAGGGAATGGAAATGACAAACATTGTTACGCTTTAAACTGTTTGTGCAATGATCTGCTCAGAAAACAGTTTCTCCATTTCTCCTTTCTCCATTTTTTCTTCTTTAAGAATTTATTTTGAATATAAAGAATATTCAGTTGTACTTTAAAATGACATTGAAACATTTTTCTGAGATATTTGCATGTATGTGTAGGTTTATATTTCGGTGTATTTATAAAAACAAAATGTATGTACCCAAAACCCAGACGTACATTGTGTAAACACAAATCTTAATCCTGGATATGATTCATTATTGGCAAAAACATATTAAACGTAACAGTAATCACAAATTGATGTGTTTGACATACATGAATGGCTGGTTTAAAGGACCACTCTTTAACGCAACATGGCCAATGCAAGCTCATTAATATCACACAACATCTGAAATTCTGGAAAATAATTCCATGCGGTGTGTGATATTACTGCGCCTGCTTTGCCATTTCATCGCAGCAAACTTCCTTGAATATTACGCCGGAATGGGAGTGTAGTTCCTTTTCTTATCAGCCGAAAAAACACATCTTCACATTTCCTCCAGTTTTAGTACATGATATAGCTACCGAAGAGTCAGCTTTACAAAGGACAAATATCGAAACTCGTTGGTCATTTTTGAATGTGCTACTATTGGTTGAATAGGATGCAATGTATAATGCGAAGAAATACTAAAAGTGATGTCGCCAGAACAGGGGAACGGCTGAAAGGATTTCATAATGGTAAAACTCAGCTTATGTAACTCGAGTTGGAGAATAAGCCTATCTCCAAAAAAAGATACAGTGTCCCTTTAACAGTCGTATTGTGGAAAGTGAGGGTTAAGTGAGATTATGTCTGATGGTTGCTGTGGTGATAAAGGTGATGGAGACAGACATACCCAGAGCTCCCTGACAGATGTCAGTGCGAGTAGCTCCATCCATGATAAACTGAGGACGTGAGCAAATCTCCTGCAAACACACAAGTAGGCAGCAACAACTTCAGAACACATACTTTTAAAGGTTCGCATGTAACTCATTGCATATTATGAGTAAATGATCACTTGTAATACACTGATGTGTGATAACAATTCAGTGTAAAAATATATCAGAACCTATTTTACAAAGACTATTATTGGCGGAAATAAAATAATGTTACATTTGTATTTGTGTTTTATCCTAACATTTAAAAAGCTCTATTCTAATTTTTATCTGTAACTTGTACACTATTAGTTTATTAGTTTTAGACTTTTTATAATTATAATTTTTTCAGCAAAATTATAAAGCAAAATAAAGGGAACTATGAGACTGTAACAAACAAAATGAAAAATCTTATAATTAATAAATCTTATATTATATTTGAGCATCTTCAGTTTTTCACCGTTTTACTAGAATTTGCATAAATATTTACATTTACATTTACATTTAGTCATTTAGCAGACGCTTTTATCCAAAGCGACTTACAATATTTTCTTGTCCTTTTAGTAAAGCAGCTTACAATTTTCTTTTTTGGAATTTTAAAGGAGTCCTATCTATTCTGTGCTCTTATTGGCTGTAAAAAAAAATTTATGAAATGTTTTGTCAACAAAAAAATCAAGTAAGTTTGCTAAATTATATTTTGTCTGTTGAATTAATTTCAGACAATTAATTTTAGTTATACACTCTTAGTTCATTTTTTTAATTCATCAGAAATATTTCACACACTCGTCCAAAAACTTTAACCGGTGGTGTAAGTGAGAAAGGCTTTGCCGTTCAATGGCAAACCCGTTTCTGTGCACACTTACATTTGATTTCCTACAATATAGAGTTTCATAGCTGAACTTGCAAAGCTTTAATAACACAATCATTTTTATGGCTGTTCCCGAGCCCAGTAAGCATGACATTCCGTTGGCCCTCCCCCTTAGCAAAACAGGTCCTAGGATAACGTTCCGATTTGTGGATTACTGATGTTTGCCCTATCGGTAAGGACAAACTATTACAGAACTCAAGCATGTAGCCTCGGTCTCTAGACAAATAATTTGAACTCCATTTCAGATCAAAGTGAGTAACAAACTCAATAAAAAGCAATACATGACCACAGACTGGCCCATTTGAGCCCATTATGATCAGCTCACCGTTGGTCTCATCCATCGCACACCTTGCGTCTTAGAGGAATGTGGGCCCAGCTCTTTAAAACCCAGAGAAGTTCCGGTGGCTGGAAACATCGAGTCCTCAAACAGAGTCCTGTTCTGGAGGCATTGAGACCTTAGGAACTCGAAATCTTGTCCCAGGAACTTCACAGCGTTGTGGTTCTGACCCAAACCTTCATCTCTGTCCCACTGACTCCGGAGCTTTGCAGCCATTCCGGTGGCAAATATGGTCTCCATTTTTCCTGTCTTGCTTTTCTGATCTGATCTGACCGACACCAGATGGCTGATGGTTTAGATGATGAATGTCATTTAATCATAGGTGAAGGTTCCTTAGACAGAGAAGAAATAATTACTAGGCGTAGTACTATTTCACATTCGCAATCCAATACCTGGATGTCCCAAAACATTTTTTATTAGAAAATGTATGGTAATGGCCAAAAAATTGTTAGAGGGATAGTTCACCCAAAAATAATTCTGTAAAGATTGATTCACCTTTTACCATTTTAATCTGTATATATTTCTTTTTTTGATGAACACAGAGAAAGATATTCAAAGGCTTGTTGGCACCGGTATCAGTTGTTGGACACCAAAGTCTATCATATTGGAAAAATTAGACATTTGGAAGAATGGAGGACAGCAAAAAGTTCTGGGGTTGCATTTATCTTACTATGGAAATCAATGGGGTTCAATGGGGCACACGTTGGTTAGCATTTATCCAAATCTGTTCTTCTGTGTTCAGGTAAACAACTTAATATATAGAGGTTGGAACAATTAGAGAATAAGCTATTTATGACAATGGTGTCTTAACTGTTTTCTGTTCAATATTCTTCAAAATATCTAATTTTGGGTTTAAAAGAAACTCCAAAATAAGTCATGTTTCCTACAATGGTAGTCAATAAGGGGTTGAAAAGTTTTCTTCCAAATATCTCCATTTACAGTTATCATAAAAGATGACTGAATATAATTTTTGGGTGAACTATACCTCTAAGAGTGAAACTCTAGAACCGCTCAGTTCTGCAAAAATCATGCATGGTAAAAAAAGTACAATTTGTCGAAAACCTAACTGATTCTGTTCTTTTTATGATTCTAAAAGATTCGCTCCAAGGCCTGACCTGAACCGTCTTAACGAATGTGAAATACATTTTTTAATAAGTTTGAATAAAAGACAAAATCGAGGCTAATCCATGAATAGGCAAAAACTGATACACAAACAGCATAGAGTTGTTCTGTGCGCTCTATTTAACACAGATCCGGTCTTTGGCATCTTCTCAAACATGTGTAGTGCACTATACTCTGTCTCTCCTAAGGAAGAAAATGAGCTTGGTGGTTAAGCAAAACCAGTGTTGACTTCCCCTCCCCCCCTCTTGTTCCGAGTATGGTTAACTCAAGGAAGTACACACTATGTAGTCAAATTTATGTCTAGCCACACTCGCCTTTCGTTTGTGTTCAGCATTAGGACTAGCTAGGCCTCCCTTGACATCAAAGCTCTTCCGCTCTCTATACTTCACA